>CM057971.1:6431478-7031478 GCA_030142095.1 Rubus idaeus
ACATCAAAGCAACCCCAACTGCCAAACCTCTCCAATACCAACGAAATCACAAGACATCTCTAATGTTGAGTGTATCGTAGCCACCACGATCCCAAAACTCTAACGTACATAACGTGCTGCCTCGCACTTTCAACCCTACCTAAGCAACGTACAATGTTGGAAGTGTACGTACATAGCAATTTAGGGTTTAGGATTTTGCGGGGAAGTGTACGTAGTAGTCGATCCATGCTTAATGATGCATTTCATCATATATACGTACATATATTACATCTACGTCTAACAAAATGCATTTCGTTGATACAATAATGTATCTCATCCATTCTTTTTAACCAAGATCGATATATGCCGTGCATGCGTAATGTATTAAAATAATAATAATCAATCACTACTAAACCTGAATTTTGATATATAATATGCAAGCATGAGAATATGAAAATTGCTAAATAACTCTTAGAATACCGTATGTTAATCGGGGGAAATTCTTTAGTGAGGATCAAACAATGAGAACTTGTTGAGGACTTTCAAACTCAACCGTTGGGTTTGAAAGTTCTCAACAAGTCCTCATTGTTTGGTCTTCACTAGATCTTCTCCATGTTAATTGGATCATAAAATGATAAAAGTTAATTAACCTTTTATAATTATAAACCAATTAACCTTCGTTATTTTGTTAGTGTGCTACTCCTCTAAAATGAATAAATTCCACCCATGCATTCATCTAAGCCTCCAAAGTTGATAATATTCAAAGTACGTAGAACATTAATCCTTAATTAAGCAAGAGATAAATTATAAAAACCTCCAAGAATAAGAAGGCAATTTCGAAGCTAGTTTCCCTCTTCTGGTAATCTCCAAACCAGTACTTCATCTTCTGCAAAACCCGGCCTAAACCCTTGTTTCCCACCACACCAGGGAAGCAAGCTAGACTCTTTGTTTTGTCAGCCATTATTGGCTTCAAGTCTCACTGGCCAGCAGCAGAGCAGCTTTATAGCTTCTTGCTTTGTTGTTCAAAACTAATTTTGGCTCAGCTAGCTAGGTTCAAACCTATTTTTAGGTAGCTAGCTAGCTAGGCTGCTTCTTTCTTTGATTGATTGGAGCTGGCCGGCCGGAGTTCTTGGCTCAGCTAGCTATGGCGGAGTTCTGGGGTTGAGAAATAGAGGGTTGATGTTTATTCTGCAAACGATCGATCGAAGAAGTCATATGATCGATAGCCTTTTGGAACCACCTGCCATCCAATCATTCTCCTCCCCCAAAGAAACTTTAAACAATATATACGACTCTATACTTTGCCGACACAAGGATATACATGACCTTTCCAAATACACTACTATTATTTTCTTTTGGAAAAAGAAAAAGAAATCAAAATGATAAACAAAAATCACATTAGGAAAGGCACCTCATGAAAATATTAATTATGCATACATACTCTATCGGTAAGAGTTAACCACATAGTTGACCATTAACTTAGTGATACATACTTTATCGGTAAGTTATATTGAAAATAAGTATATTGAAACATTAACCATGCATACATACTCTATTGGTAAGATCGAGTTAACCAAATAATTGACTATCGATCAACTGCTGTGAAATTAGTCTCTCTTAAAAAATTTTATTTTCGATCTTCCAAAGTAAAGTTTATATATATATATATTGAAATTTAGAGCAACTCTAATAGTTTTCTTATAATTTTTTTTTTGTTAGTTTAGGGAAAAATAAGCGGGAACAATCAGCAAGGCCCTCTGTCTTGGGTAAGAGAGCATTGTTGGAAGGTGTTTTAGAAGGGGATTTGAAATCGGTCGGCCCTTGATCTCTCTGGCCTCCCTGAGGATGTTCCAATAAAGAAAGTTCATAGTCTGGCAATAAGAACAAACCAACAATGAAAATTGTGGTTAATTAAGCTGAATCTCATTTCTTCTTCCTATTGGGATTAACTTTCTATTATTTTATAGGAAGTGACATTGGCTTGTACACAATTATGTGCTTAGTCAACTTGTTGTTAGTTATATTTATACCCTAGGAGATGAGAAGCGGTTAAGTAGTGAGCTCCATATGTCGGGTATATTCTTCTTGGTTATAACTTATAAGGTATGAGCTTAAAGACCTATGACATGATATATGTAATTTCTCGATAAAAAATAATATATATATTGAGAGAGGGAATTCAAATTATTTGTATTAAATCGACCAAGTTTGAACATAGAAAGTAATGGCAAGCATGAATGTGACGTATCTAATTTTTTTTTTGTTACTAATCATAAAAGTGTTCAAAAGCCAAATTTAAAGCATTATGATCCGACTATGACTTTTTTTTTAAAGAAGGACCGGTGTGGCCACCCTTAAGTTTTGATTAATAATGAAACTATAGAATACAATGGGAGGTGCCTAAACCCCATATAACATTAAGCGTTGAGAGAACTCTCAAAATAATAGCAAGAGTATCCACTAATCCTATATATTCTAATATGCACCAATTAGTAAAGAGTGCACAATCGGGTATTCTATTTGCTTTATAATAACTGTGGTATACCAGACAGATAACGCTCACGCAAAACTATAATGCAATTATCTCAGTTTTCCCACTATGATCATTTGGTCAGGTGACATAAGTCTTTATTTTGTAGGTGGGAGGTCTTGAGTCAGATTCAAGAACGACTAATTCTTGTTTAATTTTAATTATATAATAATAATAATAATGATTGGTGAAGGACTTCCATGTAAATATATATAACAACAAGGATGACTTCTAAAAAAAGAATTGTTAGCACACAATTTTTTTTCTTTTCGGTTTGGAACGAGCATTTTCTCAGTTTAATTCGTACATAGTCAAAACACTAAACAACGAAATGCACATTTCAATCCCAACACATGCAATATTTTATTTGTCTCTTCGGAGAGAAAATTTTAGGTGGTGCAGTGGTGCTATGCGACACGTCTAACTCACCAATCAAAATACTATACATCTTTTTGTTCTAACAAAATACGTACCACTGCTATTGCATAGTGATGTACCACAAATATCTCCACACTCACTCCCTCATAGCACCTTATTGGTGGGTCGGAATAATGAGGTTGCACATCGGCATGACAAAAGAGTTCATCATTGGGAATATAATGGCAAAGTTTTGAATGGAAATATGAAATGACTAAAATTATTCGTTATCTTGATTTCACTCCAACTAGAAAAAGTTTGTATAGGTTAGTTATGCCATACATAGACAATTAGGGAAATATTATTTCCAAAATTAAATTTCATGTAAAATGTAACCCTCACATACGTGCACGGTAAACAAGATTCAATTCATGATTGTATATAACTATATATACATCAAATGTTGGTTGTGACCGTAGAAATTTCTCAAATTTAATTAATGTAGAGGTATTGAGATCTAATTAAGCCAATAGTATTTTTCTCCAAAACAGTGAACGAGTTTCCAAGTTCAAATCTTACTCCTCTAAAAAAATAAAAATAGATAAAGATCGAGGTTGAAATTGGAAGTAATTAATTACTAGTAACAAAGGAAAATTATAATATCAGCAAACTAAAAACTTCCAAAATAGTAAGTGGCTCCCACCTCTAAGAACAAAGAAGTATTGGACCCTAATGAAACTATGAAAGTAAATAATCTTTCATTAATTTAATCATGTTGCTCATAGTCTTTTACTTACATAAGGCTCAATCCAATTGAAAGGGGTTTAGTCAATGTTGCATTTCTTTTCACTACTCTGCTTAAAACAAATGGAAACCTTGAATCATTTACTGATATTACAACCCTAAAACTCGCGGCTGATGACAGAAAGAGCCGAAAGCTACGGTTACTTATTTGTTGTTTTCACATTCAAATTCAGAGTATCATCATTCTATATACGAAACCGCACATAGTATATATATGTTTTGTTTATGTTTTGAATTGGTTTAGATTATGATTGGGTAGCTTTCAAAGATAATTTGAGCTTCTCAGCTGGCCAATAAGTCAAAGCTAGCTTGTTGCTGAAGCTTTTGGAAAAAGATGCAAAGACTATGAATGAGGTGGGATTTAGTGCATGTCAAATGCAATGATAAAGAAATATAAAGCTAGATTCACTGGATTGTGTTTAGAAATTAGAAGTTGAGAAAGTGTTTTACCAATTGTAAAGATCAAGACCGTGAGATTTAAAAAATAAATCAAGATTAAGTGTTGGATAACGATACAGAGCATACAATGATATATGTAGACGAAGAGAAAAAGAGTGATCAACTAGTTATTAATCTAGTGATATTTCAATCCACAATGTTGCATGAATAACAATAAAAAATAAAAACAAAGATAGGCATTCGAAAAATTAACTTGGCATGTTTATCGATATATCACACTGATTCCGACTCAAAACTAGTAACTCGAAGAAACACAAAATTAAGATCAAGGTATGTATGATACTTGATGCAAGAGGAGTTACGAAAAAAGTAGTGCGCGCTATATTTCTTTTAGTCATATGTACCGATGTACGTATAATACCTACCCTAATCCAATCTATAGGAATATATATATATTGCCCCATACAACGAAGAGTCTTGCACACACCTACGTATATATATACCCAAGTCCAATTGGGTGCGTGAGATACACGTGTCCGTTAGTCAGCAACGTGGTCAACAACGCGTCCATCACTGCCGACGAGCCCAGCTTCTCCATTTCGGAGAGTTTCAGTCGATCGGATGCTTTGAATCAAAGGCAAAGATGTTGATCGGAGGACGGCTAGCCCAGGCGAGAGAGGTGCGGGTCGAGAAGACCGACGAATGTGATGGTGATGGTGAACGAGAGGAGGTTGTGATGATCCGAGGGGCCGCGAGGTGGAGCCGGTCGCGAGGGCCGGGGAAGCCGGCGGTGGGCTTTAGGCGACGCCGTGGTGAAGTGGATGGCCGGAATTGGATCAATGACCGCATCGGCGTCGATTGCAACGAGAGGCCGGACCGGGTTTGATCGATCGATGTCGTGGCGGTCCGGCGGCGGCGGATGTGATGGTGACGGTGAACGAGAGGAGATCGTGATGATCCGAGGGGCGGCGCGGTGGAGCCGGTCGCAGGCGGGGAAGCCGAGAAGGGCTTTAGGCGACGCCAAGATTGGATCAATGACGGCAGCAACGTTGATTTCAGCAGAGGCTGGGCTGGGTTTGATCGATCGGTGCCGTGGCGGACTGGCGGCGTGGTCTGTGGAGCCGAGAGATGGGGACGACGAAGCTGGGCTCGTCGGCGGTGATGGTGGGCGACGCCGAAGAGGAAGGAGACCAAGTTTTTTGTCACAGTCAAATTTTTTGTCACCGTCAAGTTTTTTGTCACACAATGAAGGGTGAGATGCATTTAATGGCTCTGATTGATCAATTCAAAT
Organism: Rubus idaeus; assembly: GCA_030142095.1. Lineage (NCBI taxonomy): Eukaryota > Viridiplantae > Streptophyta > Magnoliopsida > Rosales > Rosaceae > Rubus > Rubus idaeus. The sequence goes on from CM057971.1 coordinate 6,436,839, forward strand.
AAAATAATGGGAATAATGGCTTAGGTATAGATATACTTGGGTGCAGCCCAGAATTTTCGCCCATACAATACTTGTTTATCCCCTTCTTTTTCTGAAGAAGGTTACCTGTCTACGCGTTGAGCATCATAGGAGTTCTACGTTGATGACACTGTAAAAATCAACTAGCTAGCTAGGCATTTTAGTCGAGCATCTTTGATTTATGAAAAGAGCTTTTTCCTTCTTGCTTTTTCAGTTTTTCCTCACTGCTATATATATATTTTTTTGTGGTGGGTAAAGAGAATTTATTAATATCCGACATGTGACTATGTGAGCATGCATGGTGGGGATGGTAGCTAGGCCTACAATTTGAGATCATCCCCTTGGAGAAAGAACGATATGGATGGTGATGATCACCTAAACCCTAAGGGAGACGTACTGAAGAAGTCCAGTCTAGCTAAACCATGCATGCAAGTCAAGCTAACTAGTCCAAATTCCATGGCTTCCATTATCGATCTTTCTTGGGTCTAATCAATGATTGATAAGTACACACACACACACACACACAATGACCTTGATTTTAATTTGACAATCTATACAAGTACTACTGGCGCCCTAGTAAGATCCTCATATGAACAGTATTCTCACCACACCCACCTAGCTAGGCTAATCTAGGTACAAACATCATCAAGTCTCCAAGTTGTTGCTCTCATCAAAGTAGAACATTGACGCTAGCTAGCTCATTGAAGTAAGCAAGAGATAACTTATCAAAGCCTCTAGGAATAGGAAAATTAAGAATCGAAGCAAAGAATTGCCTAAAAAAGAGAGAGAAAGATATGTCTACAATTGAAGGAGAAGCATTTAGAGAAAGTGCGCTTATGAGAACTTGACAAAGAAGGCATTAGGAATTGATCGAAGCTCCACCATTCATGCAATTTCAAAACTTCACGTACGTATATACTCTTCTGATATCCAATATATATTGACTTTGAGTCACTCATTTAGCTTCATCTTCTTTCTTAGTTCATCGATCTAGCTGTCAAATTGTTGCCTGCTTAATTGATCTAGTTGGTTAATTGATCTGATATCCCAATCCAACGTACAATCCCGATTTAAGATTGCTACGTACCAATACTAATTTGAAGTTTATATATGATTGAATATATGAATTATTTATCTTTCTTTTTGCAGGCAATGCATGGTGGAGTTTGTGCGTTTTGGAGATCGGTTATTTTTCTGTAAGAAGTCATATCCGTCTTTTCGAAGTACCTGTTGTAAAAATATGTGATGGAATTCCTGTAAAATGAAAGAAAAATAATATCATAATATCATGAAAATAAGATTAGCAATGGAGATAAAAAATTAAAGAAAAGTAATGAAAAACAGTATAATATATAGGTTTTTATATAGGAAAACTTATTGAGTCGAGGCGTGTAAAACACTGTCCTAAGAGAGGCTTCGTCCCCTTCTGCATAGGGTTGAATAACGAACTTCCCCCAAGATATAACAACTCTTCGAGCTCCATCGTGCAGCTAAGAAGCCCCATGAACCTTAATCACCCGTTCACTCAAAACGGTGTATACTTAAAATAGATATATCGTATAATTTGTAAGAAAACTTTCGGTAGGTAGGGTGTTATGCTAGAGTGGTTGTAATATGGTGGATTGTATTTTTCTCCTCATAACCGATCCCACATATGTATCCGACCATATGCCTTCCAACTCTATTTAGGCCTCCAACCATGCATATGCCATCCAACTCTAGCTTTTCACCTTATATAGGTCACACTTACTAATGACCATGATTAGCCTCATTAACCATATAACTGTCAAATAATAAATATATTAAAATCATAAAACTGTTAAAACCATAAGTATTATAATAAAAGTAAAACTGAAAATTAACCCACAATAAATAATAGAATAAATAAAATTAATTTTAACTTTAAATCACAAAAATTCCAACAATACCAACTTGCCAATGGTGCATCAAAACGAAAATTTAGACAAAATGATATGCAATTTTTCCAACACAATGATAGAGGAAGAATCATATGAGAGAGAAATATGACTTTTTCATAGTTATCATATAAATTATCGAAGTAGTTGTGAGATTGTGGAATTAGTTATAATTGAAACTCTCTCCTTGTGAGAGCTTCTCTCTCCTTGTGAGACTTTTTGCGTTGCAATAACGCTTTTCTGTGAGCTAGTCTCACTTTTTCTCTCTCTGCAATTGCTCCCCCTTTCTCTTTTTCTTTGCTTTCCTCCCATTTTTCTAATCAAATCCACCAGTCTACCTCTAAATCTTTGCTTATCTTGGGGATCTATTAACCAAATCTCAAGTCTGGGTTCGATCTAGGCTACGATCAATGATGGAGCCTCTTGAGGAGGATGAGGTTGTATTTGTGGAAAGATCTGTAGATGAGAATGAGTTAGTTTTCAATTTGGCTGGAGCAATTTTGGCAGATAAGCCGCCTCACAGAAACGGTGTTTTGAATGCTTTCAAAAATGCTTGGGGCTCAATTGGGGACGGTGAGTACCATATTGTTCCGTCAATGATAGAGTTTACTCGATTGTGGTAAGAGATGAATTATTGGCTAAGCATATTTTAGACTCTGGACCTTGGAATGTTGATAATCGTCTTTTTAATGTGGTGCCATGGTCCAGAGCTCTAGCAATTGAAGATGTTGATTTCTCTGAAATTTTCTTCTGGATTCAAATTCATAATGTTCCTTTGGGTGTGATGTCTGCTGAAACTGCTAAGAGGATTGCTCGGAGAGTTGGGGAGGTTTTAGAGGTTGAAGACCCAATCAAAATCCCCAGGACTTTCATGAGGGTTAGGGTCAAGATTGATGGACGTAAGCCCCTCTATCCTGGGTTTCATGAACCTAAATTTGGGTCTAAGCGGAAGAAAATCCGTGTTAAGTACGAGCGTCTCAGGGACTATTGTTATCGGTGTGGTCGGATTGGGCATTCCTCTCAATTCTGTCATTGGGATGATGCTCCGGCTGAGATTGATAATCTTTATGGTCCAGAGTTATGTGTTAGTGCTGCTCGGATGCTTAATTTTGATGATAAGCCGGCGAATCGCCAGTCACAACACTCTTCTTTCTGGGATGGTTTTGGCGGTGGTGGGTTTAGGGTTCGTCCTAGCCGTGATGGTTACGCGCCGAGGTTTGTGCGTGAGGGTGGTACGTCACATGGTGAACGTGATCAAAGGGATGTAACTGATACAGTGACATCGTTACAGTTGGCAAATGCTCTTGGACCACATCAGCAAAGGGATCATGAGGCGATTAACGTGTTGACAGCTCAGACCAATGGTTTGGGCCATTCTGTTGGGTCGCACTCTGTGCAGGGTGTGGATCCTCTTCGCAGCCCAAGTTTGGTCAGCCCAGTAATGTCAAACACAAATGTTGGGTTCCAATTATTGATGACTCCTCTTAATCTTTCTTGTCCAACGAATAGCTCTATTCATATGAGTCCAGCGGATGAGCCTGGGATCAAGGATGCCTATCGTTCCCCAATTATTCTTTCAGATTTTTCTGACAATGATATGGATACTTCCGTAAATCAAGTGTATCATGTTACTGAAGCGAGTGATGAGGAAGAAAATCGTGCTCTGGTACCTGTGATGGTCAAGTCGAAATCGCCAATTGCATCTGAGGTAAACTTGGTCACTGTTTTTGATCGTTTGAAGCTAAAAAGGCCAAGTGAGAGCTGTGAGTCTGGTCCAAGTCTGAAGCTACATAAATCTGAGATGCTGGGATGTATTATGAGGAAGCCCTTGCAACCTCTTATTGATAATCATGCTATTGCAGCTCGAACCCGTAGCCAGCGTGGTACTTTAATCAAGGGAAGTGGACGCAATCGTAATGGGTCTAAGGTAATCTTGAATTCTTTGGCACATGGTTCTAATGATAATTTAATTGAGGTGCCTGTGAACCAACTATCTGTTTGGAATGACTTGGCTGATGGAAATGGCTGTGGTGGCGGGCCTAATACCGCCACACGGTATCAATGAGGCTAATATCCTGGAATTGTCAAGGTTTAGGTCCTGCCTTGACTGAAAATGCTTTACGGAATTTGAAGAGCAAATTGGACCCGAACATTGTTTTTATTATGGAAACAAAAAATCAAAAAAAGAAAGTTGAAAGTTGTAGGAAGAAGTTGGGATTTAATAATGGCAGGTTGGTGGATCCAGTTGGTAAAGCTGGTGGTTTGGCTCTGTGGTGGGATGATTCAGTGGATATTTCTATTATTGATTGTTCCAAGAATATTATTGATACATCTATTATATGTAAAATTTCAAAAAAAGTCTCTAGAGTTTCCTTTATATATGGTCCTCCTAGTGTTGTTGGGAGGAAGGAGTTTTGGAAAATGCTAACTGACATTGCATCTCATGTCACTGTTCCTTGGCTTTGTGTTGGTGATTTTAATGAAGTTGTGAGTAATGATGAAGCTTCTGGTGGTGCTCTTAGGGAGGAAAAGAGAATGAAGTTCTTTAGAGATTTCATTTTTGCAGCAAATCTTATTGATATTGGCTTCAATGGTCCTTCTTTCACTTGGTATAGAAAACTGAAGAATGGCTCTACGCTCCAAGAGAGACTTGATAGAGCTTTATTGAATGAGTCATGGTGTGATGTCTGGCCAAATACTGAGATCTTGCATTCTCCTAATGTGGGGTCTGATCACTGTCCTCTAGTGGTGACTTGTGCCCCAAAAGAGGGTAAATTCCCTAGATTATTTAGATTTGAAGAAAAGTGGAGGAGGGATTCAGATTGTGGAGAGGTTATTGCTAGCTGTTGGGGTAGTCATAGTTCTGGCAGTCATCAACATCAGTGGAGAAAGAAGTTAAACCGGTGCAAGGTGGGTCTTTTGAAGTGGAGTAGAGCTAAGTTTGGTAATTCTAAGCTGCAGATTGACTCTCTAATGGATGAGCTTTCTTCCATGCATGGTCATGGCTCTTATGTTGTTCATAAAGAAAGAATGGACTATATTGTAACTCAATTAGATGAATTATGGACACGGGAGGAAATTCACTGGCATCAAAGATCAAGGGTTAAATGGCTTTCTTCTGGGGATAAGAATACGAGATTTTTTCACTTGAGTACTATACAGAGAAGGAAAAGAAACAGGGTGCTCACTATTAAAAATGGGGAGGGTGTTTGGTTGGAGGGGGAAGCTCAGGTTGCTGATGGGTTTTATAATTATTTCCAGAAGCTCTTCACCACTGATGGAGCTAGAGATTGGAGTACAGCTTTGAGTGCAGTTGAATGTAAAGTTTCAAGTGAGATGAATCAGAATTTGCTATCGCCTATTTCACTGGAGGAAGTGAAGTCTGCAATATTTGATCTTGGTGCTTTGAAGGCCCCAGGTCCTGATGGTTTTCAAGGAACTTTTTATCAAGCATACTGGGATGTTGTCTGTTCCATTGTGTTTAATGCAACGAAAGACTTCATGGAGGGTGGTCAGCTGCTAAAATCCATCAACAAGACTCATATTGCCCTTATCCCAAAGGTTCAGAACCCAGAGCTGATTTCCCAATTTCGACCAATTAGTCTCTGCAACTTTTCGTACAAGGTTCTATCAAAGGTTCTAGCGAATAGGTTGAAACCTATTCTACCTCTTATTATTTCTCATAACCAGGCAGCCTTTATTCATGGTAGACAGATTCAGGATAACATAGTTGTGGCCCATGAAGCTTTTCATTTTCTAAACTTGAGAAAGAGGGGTTTCGAATATGATATGGGGATTAAAGTCGATATGAATAAGGCTTATGATAGACTTGAGTGGGATTTTCTGGAAGCTGTCTTCCTTAAATTGGGGTTTGATAGGAGTTGGGTGAATCTGATTATGTTGTGCCTGCGAACTGTATCTTTCTCTGTGTTGTTGAATGGGAAGCCAGGCATCTCTTTCACTCCAACTAGGGGCATTAGACAAGGTGATCCCCTATCACCTTATCTGTTTATTATTGTCAGTGATGTTCTTTCTTCCATGATCACTAATGCTTGTCTGGATAGGAGTTTGGTTGGTTTTCAGGTGGGGACTGCTGGTCCATCACTTTCTCATCTCTTATTTGCTGATGATTCGTTATTCTTCCTCAAGGCCTATGTTAAAAATTGTCAGGTTATGACACAAATTATCACTTCGTATTGCTCTGCTTCTGGTCAAATGGTTAATTTGGATAAGTCAAGCTTATTCTTTAGTGCTAACACCCCTCTTGATCTACAGCAGATAATTAGTGAGGTTTTGGGTATTAGAGGTTCTTCTGATCCTGGTAAATATCTTGGTCTCCCAACCATGTGGGGTAGATCTAAGAAGCAAGCTCTTGCTTATGTGAATGATAGGATTGCTAGTAAAGTTCAAGGATGGAAACATATTCATCTATCCCAGGCAGGTAAGGAGATTTTGATTAAATCGGTCTTGAGTGCTATCCCTGCTTACCCAATGTCTGTGTTTCTTTTTACCGAGGGGGTCTGTAAGGACTTGGATGCTGAATTTGCAAAATTCTGGTGGGGCAGTTCCACAGAGGATAAGAAAATTCATTGGATGAGTTGGTCTAAATTGGGGTTGCCGAAGTCTAAAGGTGGTATGGGATTCAGAAATTTGAAGGAGTTTAATCTGTCTCTTTTGGCCAAGATGTGTTGGAGGATCATTCATGAACCTAATGCTCTGTGGGTTCAGGTCTTAAAAGGGTTGTACTTTCCTGATTGTGATTTTTTGTTCGCTGTTAAGGGTTCTCGAACTTCTTGGGCCTGGAGTAGTATTTTGGAGGGGAGGAAAGTAATTGATGAATTTGCTAGATGGCAAGTGCTAAATGGGGAGTCCATTAGAACTTGGTCTGACCGTTGGGTTCCTGGTGTGGCTGGTGGTATGCTTCACGCTTCTCATCTTGCATCTTCTAAGATCGAACCATATCAAAGGGTTTCACACCTTATTAATTGGGAGGGCCCTGACTGGGATCTGTTACCTGTCATTGATCATCTTTCTGCTACGGAGAAGCAAGCGATTTTGTCTATTCCCCTTTCCTCTGAGTGGGAAAATGATAGGCTTGTGTGGCCTTATGAAAAATCTGGTACTTTCTCTGTTCGGTCTGGATATGACAAGATTCATGAAGCTAAGAGCGGTCCTAGTTTGCAGCACTCACGGTGGTCTCACTCTGTTCACTGTGATGTCTGGAATATGATTTGGAAGTTTAATGTTTTGCCGAAAGTTAAGCATTTCGTCTGGAGAGCAGTTGCAAATGCTTTACCATCCTTGGCGAACTTGTTTGCAAAAAAGGTAACTTCATCTCCTTTGTGTCCTATTTGCAAGTGTTATCCTGAGACCATTGAGCATATTTTATTTCTATGCCCTTGGGTTCAATATGTGTGGTTTGGTCTCCCTCTTGGTTATAAAATTGATATTGCCTCCATCACTACTCTGGATGTTTGGCTACAGTTTCTTTCATCTATGGGGAATATTAGGAAGTGTGACATGGGGGATTTTCTCTGTTGGATTGCTTTTTCTTTATGGAATATATGGAAAGCAAGATGTGAGGCTGTTTATGAACATGTTTCTCCTAATCCCATTGCGGTTATCTCTCGAATCTGCTCTGCTGTTTCTGAATTTCTACAGCTTCATCATGAGGTTAAATGCAATTTTTCTCAAGATTCTAATTCTCATGCGTCTGTTTCTTCTTGCTGGTCTGCCCCGGATCCTGGGATCATTAAGTTGAACTGTGATGGTGTCTGGGACAAGTCTTCTTTACAGTCTGGATATGGAATTATTGCAAGAGATCATAATGCGCATGTTGTTGCAGGCTCTGCTATCCCTTCTAGCACCAGTTCTGCTCTGGTATCTGAAACCTCTGCTGCCTTGGAGGGTTTGAGATTAGCAAAATCTCAAGGTTTCCTGGATGTTATCATTGAAGTGGATTCTGAGTTGCTTTTCAAGGCAATTCAAAACCCTTGTCTCATGATTAGCTGGGAGATCTATCCTCTTCTTAAGGAAATTAGACGGGTTCAGAAATCGTTTCATTCCTGTAATTGGAATTGGGTTAGAAGATCTTATAATGTTGCTGCTAATTGGCTTGCTGGGCAAGCTAAAAGACGGATGGAACTGGGTGATTGGATTAATCGTCCTCCATCGGCCTTGGTGAATGTGTTGAAATGTGATGGGTTGCCTGCTCCTCCTGATGGTGATTCTATTTGTTCTTATTTTGACTGTTTGTTGCTGTAGTGCTTCTATGTGTTATTTTGTTCCTGGCTACTTTGTGCAGTTTTCAATGAAATTTTCATCCGTCCAAAAAAAAAAAAAAAGTTGTGAGATTGTGGAGTGTTGTTCCACATTGGAGAAAAGAGACATTGCAAATGTATTTATAACAGTTTGGATCTCTTCAATCATTGCCAATTGATTTTGGTTGTGATGCCCAAATTACTTCATCATGGTATCAAAGTTGCAAGTTCGCCCACGCTTGAAGCCAAGTGGCCATACATCCCACGCTTGAAGCCAAGTGGCCATACATGCTCCACGTTATCCAATATAAGTTGTCCACGTGTATGGTTTGGTTTGAAAATTCACCACACGTGCGAGGGCGTGTGAGAATGTGGAGTGAGACAGTGGAGTGTTGTCCCACATTGGGACATCTCCCATTGCCAATTGGTTTTGGTTGTGACGTCCACATTACTTAATCAGTAGTAACATGGCTTGTCAAGTGGTAAGATATTACTATTACCATTTTAAAGACTTAATGATAGGAGCATATTTCTATACTCCGATGTGCTTAATTCCATATTAATTCTCTCACATTCCACCCTTATTCGAGTTAGTTATGTCGTTTTATGGTTTATAGGACTTTTGGAGCATTGAGGATGAAAAGGAGCAAAGAAGTGGCAATTTAAGCTACATTGGTGAATCTGCCTGTGCAGATCAGTCCACTTCGACGGATAACTGGGAGCAGATAAGGATGAATTAGAAGATGTACCATATATGGATGGAAAGCCCCGGATGTCTATTTTCCGTAGCTTCAGACGGTTCATGATTTGGAGTTTTCTAGAAGAAGTTATGGCTATTTAAGTGAGCAAAAGTCAATCTGCCGCGAATCAGGAAACCTAATTCATTTAGGATTTGTGACTTTTCCTCATGGGCTTCGACTTCCATTGGGCTTGGACGAATTAAACCCTAACTTGGGGTATTTAAGCATCTCTTCATCAGCCGGGATAGAATAATTATCATACCGAGAGTATCATCATCTTCTCTTCTATGTTTTTCTTATGCTTTCAACCCTAGCCATGTCTGGCTAGTCCATTATTAGTTAGGGGCTGTTTTGAAGCCCTAGACATGATTGTGGATTTGTTATAAACGTTTTTCTTAGATATTTTTATTTATGGATGAAAGTTGTTTTGCCGGATAATCATTGATGATTTCTAATATTTGTATATTTGGAGGCCTACTTAGATGCTTGTGTTAGGATCTATTGTTTTAAAATATGTGCATGACCTGTTGTCCCATCATATGTTCTAATAAGAAACAATTGTTGATTACGGTTAACAAGTAAAACAACTTCTAGGTATCATAGATCATGCATCATAGTTCTTTGTGCCTTGTGATTACTCAAACTTTCTTCGAATGTTAATGACTACTATATGCTAAATCTAGGAGTGCATCACCCTAGGTTGCATGTTAGAGCTAAGTTGTGTTTCGTGCATCACATTCGCGACATACCAAGTAAGAGAAAGTAATACAATTAGATACGCTGCATCAAGGCTAATTGTGAGTATCTTCATTCATGAATAAGAATTGATAAGAGGAATATAACTTGTTTGCATGATTGTTTAGTGGTGGATAGCTTTCCTCTAACTAATTTCCATCAACTATTTTCAATCGCAAATCATAATCTATTTTATTTTCGTCATTTACATTATGTCCAGATTTATTATTTATTTTCGTCGACCAAATCATATCCAAATTACCTGAAATTTTGTGAGCATCGTTATTAGTGTGTCTAGAGTCTAGGTATTTAATTTCATAATTTTCTGGGTCGTTTTAGTCTCTCTGACATTCGTATCTTTCTGTTAGGTCAGTTAGAGTCGTTATAGTTTAGTGTCGAGTCATAGATTAACAATTAACACACAATCCTCTGCGGGAGACACCCTTACTTTCCTATACTACCATCGACTAAATCTTGTGTTTGCATGGATTAATTGAGCTATTTTTAGGTGCCTATTTTGGTGCTTGGAAATAACTATTAACATTTAATTATTTAAACAAGAACCTAGCTACTTTATTCATCTTAATGCTAAATTGCTAACTTTCTCTTCTCATTATAAGTATGAGAAATGTTAACATCTCATAACCTTATCCGTATTTAGTCTAGCATATATATAATTTTGTCATTTTTTATTTTGTTTTATTCGGTGACAAACTTGCACATACATGGAAGAAACATATATAATACATGATTTTTAAAATTTGTGGATAGTGTATAAAGGGTAAGTAGACTACTAGTCATTGACAAAAAAAAATAGACTACTTGTCTACGGTCTACTTCTACAAGTTCGATATACCTCATATCTATAAGTTTGCTCACCAACTTCTACTACCATTGGAAGTTTTCCCTTATTTAGGTGTTAATTTGTTTTTGCTTTACGGATAAAGTTTGATGTCTCCCTTTATTGTCATCAACTCAATAATGTATTCGTGTATGATGGAATCATCAAAGATTTGATCCCTATAGGAGTATAGGGAAGTTATGTCCAAAGTTTCAAAATAAAGTACATATAACCTTCATATACAATCATGCATAAAATCCAATGATTTTATTATATAAACATATATATTTTTGTTGTGACAATAACATTTTCCTCAAACTAATGAAGATGAAGCTTATCAACCAATAAACAAGGCTTTTGATCCAATTGAATAAGCATATGAACAGAGGGGGAGTATTTCAACTAACTAAATAAGGCTTTGGTCCAATTGACAGGGGTATAGTAATACTTCCTACTTGCCAGTTGCCATTGAAAAACAAAAAGAAAATCCGACATGAAGACGAGTTGTGCTTGAATGTGGAACCACGTTTGGTCCCTACTCCATACATATAAATCAAATGGCCATCATTTTCATGGTCTACTTTCCTATCTCCCCTAACATGGTAGGCCATTCTTTTCAATTCCATTCCAGCATTCTTCAACTCTCTTCTAGTCTACAAACTCAACTCCACCACTTGATTCTTCCACTGGGCCGCAACTGTTGAAAGTTGAAACTCACTGCCATTAGCACTACCCAATTTAACCTACCTTCTCATGTAGCCGATGTTTCACAATCTAAACGTCAATAGCAAATTCTAATGTAAATTCCCAAGTCAACCATCCACAATTCTCAAAAGATAATCTTGAACTAGTGTATTAGAATTAGGGCTTTCATCAATGAAGGTGGGTTGGGATGTACTTGAAGCCCTGAAGTGATTCACATTAATGGAGTCTCAGAAAGTTGGAAGCTTGTAATTTTGGTAGGAAGCAAAAAGATTACTTCTTTAGTACATTTGTGGTAGTTATTTCTTGTTTATAACATTTTGGGAAAATGGGCACGTGCAGCTGATATGTGCAATTTATGTGACATTAATCTCAAGGCTTCAACACCATCTTTCCCCATTGTTTCTGTCCAGTTCTGTCCAGTAAAATATAGAATGTACCATTATGAATTATGAAAGTTGTCTTCTTATAGAGTAATTTAAAAAGCTCAAATAATTTAATGTTGAGCAGAATTCCAACTGACAACCCATTGGCCCATGTTTCAGAGGGTGTGATTTCATATGATGATATTTGATATTTAGTCAAAGTAAAAAACAAAAGGTGAAAAAAATGGAAACTTTCTGTCTCTGACTGAGACTGTTGAGTCAATCCAAGCTCACCCATTGATTCCTTCATCCCTGGACTGAACTTTGCATGTGTATTGGGTCACTACCAACCCTAAAGACACCAACAGGTAACAAACCAATGCTGCTGTTTATTTGTTTATTTCTTTAAGTTTACTTCATCATTGTTATCACCAAATATGCAAAGAAATCAAAACCACAAACTCCTACCGCCTTCCTTATATATAGGGTTTTAGTTAAGAAGATACTAGGAAAAAGGTCTCATGCTTTTTGGGTTCAGATTCCTTTGTTTTAAATGGGATTTGCAGACTTGCAGTCGAGTTTGAAAATTCATATCGATCCCCATGTGCGCCTCCTACCTGTTCGGTCAATTTACTGAGTGAAGCAAACGCAAGAAAGAGAAAAGGAATTCCAAGGTTTTGAATTTTAAACCACAGAAAACAACTCATCCCAATCATTGGCATTCTACTAGAAAGGCCAAGTCTTTATCAATGTGAAGCACTTCCTGCATCTCACTTTGCTCTTGCAGTATTTTAAGTCTCTGTAGGTGATTCTTTGCAGACCCAGATATATATTGGGATCTCGGTTTTTATAGTTTTAAGTGCCTTGTAGATAAATTCCTTGGAACCCAGAATTGTTTTGGGATTTGTGCTTCTGGGTTTCATTTTAAATTCTTGTAGTTGATCTATTATTGCAGGACATACTTCATTTGAATTTTTACGTCTCTTTGAGTTTTGATGGGTCACCACTCTCTATTTGCATCTGTTTGCATTTTGCTCATTGCATTTGGAGCTTGTTTTGCTTCTTCTTTTCAAGATCAAGTGAGGGATAAAATAACACAGTTGCCAGGGCAGCCAGCAAATGTGGGGTTTGCTCAGTATTCTGGTTATGTGACTGCCAATAAGCAAGCTGGGAGAGCATTGTTTTACTGGTTGGTTGAGTCCCCAGCACACCGTGGACCGGAGTCCAGACCGCTTGTGTTGTGGCTCAATGGTGGTCCTGGTTGTTCTTCTGTTGCTTATGGATCTGCTGAAGAGATTGGACCGTTTCATATTAGACCTGATGGAACCACCCTTTACTTGAATCCATATGCTTGGAACAATTGTATGTGTAAACTTGTGATGCATATTCTCTTCATTAGCTCAAAATTTGCCAGTACTTTTGAATTGGTCTAATTGATTTCCCAATTTTCGGCAGTGGCAAATTTGCTATTCCTTGAATCTCCAGCTGGTGTTGGTTTTTCATATTCGAATACGTCTTCAGATTTGTATACAGCTGGAGACCAGAGAACAGGTTGTTATTCACTTTAGTTTTGTTGCTTTTATTTGAAGTTACAGTTTTTCTCATTGTGTGAAGGGATTGCGATTGGAAGATCATGGGTTGTGTGAATATTGTTTCTTTGTTCCGTATTAGTTTATTGGCATTCCTGATTTCTTTTTTTGGATATCTGTGTGTCTTGCATTTGTAGCTGAAGATGCATATACATTTCTGGTCAATTGGTTTGAAAGGTTTCCTCAGTACAAGCACAGAGATTTCTACATTGCTGGAGAAAGTTATGCAGGTGCTAAATTATCTACTTGAACCTATTTTTTCCCCTTTCCTCTTCTAATTTCATTTTTCTCAGTTTCCCATTTTCCCTTTATTTGATATGACGATTGACGATAACAAATGCATCTTCAAATTTTACTTTCAGGTCATTATGTTCCTCAGCTGTCTCAATTGGTTTATGAGAGAAATAAGGGAATTCAGAATCCAGTTATCAATTTTAAGGGTTTTTTGGTAAGAATGAGGATTCTCTTGAATTGCTATCATGTGCAAATGTAAATCTGTGCCTTTTTTCCTGTTGAGGGGGTTCGATAAAATGTTAACGATGTGAAATTTGAATTTAGACTCCATCATTATTGATTATTTCTCTCTGCCAGGTTGGAAATGCTGTGACTGATGATTACCATGATTTTGTTGGCACATTTGAATACTGGTGGACGCATGGTTTAATTTCTGATTCCACATATCGTGTGCTGCGAGTAACCTGTGACTTGGAAGTCTCTCAGCATCCATCACTGGCTTGCATAGAGGCCCTCAGACTAGCAGACTCGGAGCAGGGAAACATTGACCCATACAGCATTTTCACACGTCCTTGTAGTAGTACTACAGCACTAAAACACAACTTGAGGGGTCATTATGTAAGTTCTTATAACCCTTCATTTCCGTACTGAGATGGTGTTGGGATTTATCCGAACAGTTACCATTCTCTAATTGTAAATTTGTAAGGTGCAGGGTTTTCCTCCCCACATGTATCATTAGGATTGCATGTACTTGTTTGTCATATGGAAATCTTAAAATTCTGTTTGCCTCTCAACTATATTATAAATAACCTTAGTAGTCTGTTCAAAAATTTTAGATTTGAGACTTCATATACTAGTTTGTCATGTAGAAATCTTCTGAAGAAGTCTATTGAGACATATGCATCTCATTGCATTGCGTTTCTACAGACGCTAAAGTTTTATAATCTTGGTTTTACAATTTCCCTGCCTTTTTGAGCTATAATTTGCAAATCTGCTAAATTCTTTAAATATGAAAGTTCTGATTCCGAATAGGTGAAATTTGCTGCTTAGATTTCATTAACATCTTAGCATCAGTATGCTTAGAATATCTGAATTGCACCTTATTTCATTAAAATCATTCAGAGGTCCATGTTTGTTAATTTTGCTCTTTTAACTCAGCCATGGATGTCCAGAGCATATGATCCATGCACTGAGAGGTATTCTGAAACATACTTCAACCATCCAGAAGTTCAAAAGGCACTCCATGCAAATGTAACTGGAGTTTCTTACCCTTGGAAAACGTGCAGGTAGGCTGTTTGTTCTTGATATTTAACAAATTTTTTGCATGTATTTGTACAGCATTCTTAGATGAAATGTATATTCTGCAGTGATATTGTTGGAAACTACTGGTCGGATTCTCCACGGTCTATGCTTCCTATTTATCAAGAGCTCATTGCTGCTGGTCTCAAGATTTGGGTATACAGGTAGCTTACTACACCGCCAAATCATTTCTTCTCAGTTCCCTGAATTTCTAGCATTCCAGTTACATTATGTAGTTATTTGTTAGGAAACTTGATTTATAATACTAATAGCAATAGTGGTAATGGTTGTGGTAATTAAAACTGGTATGCCTATGCATTAGCAATCTTTTTGAACAAGGGGCAGCCCAACAAGTTATAGAAATACGCAGTACAGAAGATTGCTAAGGAAGTAAGGATACAATCCACCATCACTAGCAACCCTGTTTGGTACCTTCATTTAGAATTCGCTTGCAAACAGCTAGATAAAGGTTTCACCATGTTGTACTTCATGTTGAAGCATCTATAGCTTGTGAATACTGAAGAATCTACAAGGTGTTGTGTTGCTTAATTGACTATGTTGATTATTTTGGTCTCAAACAGAGGTATTGGTTACAGGCCTGCTTTTCGGAGCTGTACTTTTGATAAATAAGAACTAGGAAGATGAAAATAGAACAATTTTTAGGCTTCCAATTCTTGATTAAGTAGTTGAATTGAGTAAATGTGATGAACTGATAGTGAAAAATTTACTTTGCTGATCGAAATGGAGTTTGTTTCAGAAGCATGCTTTCATTTAGAATTTATTATTAGGAAGAAAAGAAAAAATAATTTTGATTCAAAAATCAGTTGTCATAGGACTCATATCTATCTCCAAAAAGAAGGAAAAAAAAACAGAAACCCGGGGGTCACATTGTTATGGTTCGTAAGGTTTAAACTTTAATAGAGGCTAACTATTACTATTTCTTTTGAGGTTTGTGTATGAAGGCTTGTTAGTGATTCAATTTGCACTGTCTTATGGATGGTGCTGAATAGAATTGGAGATGCCCTTCATCATTTTTTCTTTCTTAGTTTTAACTGTGCATCATGCATCCTGTATCTGACATGGTTATTGATGAACTATTTGTCCAGTGGAGATACTGATGCAGTGGTTCCTGTGACTGCCACTCGTTACTCCATCGACGCCCTTAAGTTACCGACCATCACCAACTGGTCCCCATGGTATGATAACGGCAAGGTAAGTATATATATGAGCATGCTCTTTACAACAAGAAACTTGAATTGCAATTGTATGTTTTTGATCAAAACTTCAGTCATAGACATTGTAACCAAATTCGTTTATAAAGGACTGCAATGATCTTTCATCTCTCAAATGCTTCCATTATGTTGTGATATGCAGGTTGGTGGCTGGAGCCAAATATACAAGGGGCTGACATTAGTCACCATTACCGGAGCTGGACATGAGGTCCCACTCCATCGACCTCGCGAAGCTTTCATTCTTTTCAGATCATTTTTGGAGAACAAGCCGATGCCAAGATAATTTCATTTTAATCTTATTCATACGTATTCTTGATGAATAAGCAGCACAAACACCTGGAGTTCGCAACCATTGTTCATATACAAGCTCTGTGAAGTTGGAAATGACAAAATAAGAGAAGTATTCATCTCAAATGCCTCTCCATTCTTGCCGGAAGCAGCGGCAATTTTATGATTTTATTCTGCAGTTGCTATCTGGCTATTATTGGATAATGGATAGCATCCATGACAAGGAAAGCTACTGATAAGTATGAGCAATTGTATAGGGCAATTGTACTATACATAATTACATATATATAGATGGATTCTTCATTAAAGAAATATTCTTTGGGTTTCAATTTAGTAGAATTTTTCTCATCAGTGAAATTGTACTGGTATCTGTGATATATATATTCTTCATAAATTCTTGAAGGAAATGCTCACATTTCCAAGTATAGCTAGCTAATTTTTGTTTATTTAAATTCCAACTTATGATTGCATGGTGTATATATGATTATGCAACAACAATAAGAAAAGAACAAGTCCCTCTTTGAGGTTCCAAGAAATGTCCAAAGTTTACGGTGGTAAGGATGCTTATTGTCCTCTGATCTAATGAAGTGTCATATTTTTTCAGCCGATCATTTGTTGTTGAAGAGCTGTGCTTTGTTTTTTTTTTTAGCCGATCATGTGTTGTAGCTGTGCTTTGCTTTGTTAGTTCATGAAATTTTCCCAGCTGAATAATAAAGTTTTCCCAACTGAATAATAAAATTTTTCGTTGGACGGTCCTAACACCTATGTTTTTTCATCCTTTCGTAACCCGAAATATAAATTAAATGAACAAAAAATAAATAAAGAAAATGTATTACGATCAAATTTCACAAGGATTCCATCAATTTTTTTATTGATTCCTTGCTAATTTTATCAAATGAGTTCCATTTTCAAGTTTTAGTCGACCCTCTTGCGATTCTAAATGAGGTGTAGGAACAAAAAGCGACGTTAAAATTCGGGTAGAAGCTAGTTACGACATGGTTTGTAAGAGTCGATCGAAGACAAGTTCCATCTATGTGGTTCCACATGTTCATTATTGGTACATTAAATATTGACATCAAGATTCCCGGATCAAATTATTTTTATATTATTCTCAAATTGAATAAAAAATTGAACATTGTTAAGTAAAAAAATGAAAAATTAGAAACAAATAATGCGTCGACAATGGTCATATTTTTTTTCCTTATATAATCAAATATATACTTCCGGCCTCCAAACCATCATGTCTCAGGTTTCTCTTACTCCTCGTTTGGTTCGCGGATTGGAAGGGAAAGGAAAGTGAATGGGATTCACTTTCCCATGGGAAGGGAAATTTAATTTCCCACCAAGTTTCCATTACAGTGTTTGGGTATTGTAGGGAAGTGAATCAATACTCTATCAATTTTCCAATAATACCCTCATAACTAAAAATAATTTTTTTGAAGCGGTTTAATCTCAGCCGTTGATCAATCCACCGTCAGATCTGGACCGTTGGATTTGACTTAAAGGCTGGATCGGTTTGGGAACCCAGAACCCGCACGACCCATTTTCCCTCTCCTCTGCTCCGACACCACCTCCTTCTCCGGCCATTTCACGGCGCCGGACCTATCTCTTCTTCTTCGTCTCGACACGGCGAATCCAACGGCATTCACGGATAGTCACAACGATGCCGGAAGAGAGAGAAACGACAGACAGAAGTAGAGGTAGCGCCGATATGGTTTTCCGATTCCGGCCACGACGGCGGACGAAACCGATACTTTTAGCTTCCTCTCGACAAGGCGAGTTCATCCATGGTCTCAGCTTCCCAAATCATCAACTGAGGAGGGAGAATCGAAGAGGAGAAGATCTACTGCACGAGACCGTTCTTGGGAACGGAAACTGATTCCATCCTTGGGAGGAGGGAATGAGTTTCCAGCCAATTTTCCCTTCCCTTGGCAATGAGTTTCCTTTCCTTGTTTGTTCCAAACACAAGAATCATGGGAGAAGGAATGAGTTTCCTTTCCCATGCTCCAAATTCCTCCAACCAAACATGGCCTTAGTGTCTTGAGTTACTCCTTACACTTGTCTTTTTAAGGCTCCAAATAATTTCAAAATTGATACATATCTCTAAAGGCTTTTAGCAAGTCATTATTCTTCCGTTTTGGAATGATCCACCCAAATCCACATTCAACGCCTTTGTGTTTTCAAAAGTTAATTACCGGTACATGAAATATAGACCCAAGGTGCCCGGATTAATTTGTTTTTAATTAAATAAAAATAAAAATATTAAAAATAAATAAATTAAACAATGACTTATACTGACGAACAATTCGTCGCTATAGGTCATGTATATTTTTTTCCCTCTTTATATTTAAAATATATATTTCCCGCCTCAGAACCATCATGTCATAGGTTTCTTTTGGTTTCGTTACTTCCTACACTGAATTTTAAGGTTCCAAATAATTTTGAAATTGCTAAATATCTCTTAAGACTTTTAGCAAGCCATTAATTATTCTTTCGTTTTGGAATCCTCCAACTAAACCCATATTAAACACCTTTTGTTTCAAAAGTTAATTATCGGTACATGAAATATCGACCTCTAAGGAAATGGAAGGGAAAGGAAATCAATTTCTTTCTCTTTCCATAGGAAGGGGAAACTAAAATTCTCAATACCTTTCCTTTCAAGTGTTTGGTAACACTAAGGAAAAGAATAAAAAAATAATAATATAATAAACAAAATTAATATTTATAATTTCAAAAATTATTATTTTAGTTGTAAAAGTGATGTAATTAATGTTAAATTGGTGCAATAAATGCAGGAAAATAAGTAGGAAAAGTGATTCCCTTGGAGTAGGGAAGGAACCAATTTTCCCCCTATTTTCTCTTTTCGAGAAATTTTTCGGTGTGACGGTCACGCCACGTATTGGTGTGACGCACTAATAAAATCATGACACGTGGCTTTCTTTAGATAAACAAAAATTGATCTACCCAAAATACCATCTCCTCTATTCCTCTCACCCAGTCCGTGAAAACACTCTCTTTCCTCCAAACCAGTCCAATGCAAGTCTGAAACTCTTCATTGAAACATCATCTATATTCATATGAAAGAATCTAAACAAAAAAAAACAAGTAATTTAAGATGAACTCCAACATGCAGACAAAAGAATGGAAGGGGCTGTAACAAAAAAAAATGGAGGGGTTGAAATTGCATTAGTGAAGGGCTTGTTTATAAACATAAGAACATAGCACAGATTCTGGGATCATCGCCCAGATTATGAAAATAAATTTAAAGCTACCCAAGATCTTCCATGAATGTAGTGAACAAAGCTTTTGTTATATAAGGGATTAAAGTCCTGTGGATTGTGTTTGAGATTTAGGTTAGGGTTTTTAATTAAAGAAAGGGATAAATTAAATAGACATCACGCCAAAGAAGGAACTGCAGATCAGATGACGAAGAAAGAATTGCAGATCGGCGGAAGAAGAAGTAATTGCAGTTTGGTCGAAGAAGCAACAGTTGTGGGCACTGGGCAGAGAGAAATAAGAAAGGGTATTTTCGGTAGATCAGTTTTAGTTCAACTAAATAAAGCCAGCTGTCATGATTTTATTAGTGCGTCACACTACTGACGTGGCGTGACCGTCACACCGAAAAATTTCTCCTATTTTTCCTTCGTCCAGGAAAGTATTTTCTTTCCTTTTGCATTCCAAACACTGGAAATGATTGAGTTTCCTTTCCCATGGTCTCAATTCCGCGAACCAAACGAGACCCAAGTTACTTGGATCAAATTGTTTTTAAATTAAATAAAAATTGAACAATATTCAAAAAAGAAAATTGAACAATGACTTGTACTGACGAACAATGCGTCACTACATATTATGTATATTTTTTTTCTCTTGATATTTAAAATATATATTTCAAGCTTCAGAACTAATACTATCATATCATAGGTTTCTCTTGGTTTCTTAAGTTACGTACTTCCTATATTTGTCTTAAAGGCTCCAAATAATTTTGAAATGCTAAATATTACTAAATGCTTTTATCAAGCCATTATTCTTCCATTTTGGAATCCTCCATCCAAAACCATAGTCAATGCCTTTGTGTTTTAGAAAGTTAATTATCAGTATGTGAGATATCGAACCCAAGTTGCTCGGATCAAATTGTTTTTAAATTAAATAAAAATTGAACAATAGTAAGAAAAATTTGAACAATAACTTTTGCCGACGAAACATTCGTCGCTACAAGTCATGCATTTTTTTTTTCCTCTTGGTATTTATACTATATATTTTCGGCCTTCAAACTATCAGTCATAGGTTACCATTGGTTTCTAAAGTTACTCCTTACACATGTACTCTTCTTTAAGGCTCCAAATAATTTCAAAATTGCTAAATATCTCTTTAGGCTTTTAGCAAGACATTAATTATTCTTCTGTATTGAAATCCTTCACTCAAAGCCATATTCAACCTCTTGTCCCCTTTTTGTTTTCAAAAGTTAATTATCTGTACATGAAATATCAACCCCAAGTTGCCCGGATTAAATTATTTTAAAATTAAATAAAAATTGAATAATATTATATTATAAAATAGACAGTGACTTTTACGGACGAATATTTATGTTGGCCATACATATTTTTTGAGTAATTTTTGTTGCTTCTCATGCTAGCATGAAGCTTTCAATTAATTAACAATTTATTTAGGTGCAGTCATAATATTTATGTTGTTTTCATCGTTAATTATATTCCTTAATTATTTGTTGTTGATATATATGCATGATGAAGGACTTCGGGTATATATTCTTGTTCCTTAAGAAGCAGATACCTAAACCGTATGCTTATCAAGCGTGCAAAGTTACTCTTCCTAAATGACAAGATAGAACAAATAAAAAATTTAGGAAGGAATAATTGCTTCGATCTTCATCTGTAACTCATCACAATCCATATATAGAAATGGTAATGAATATATATATATATATACAGTCCCCTTCACATGCGCACGTCCGCACGTAAAATAAAATGCGAACATCCTCATTGCGAGTGCAAACTAATGATCAAAACAGTCTATATTTTAGGTCATCCTTCAAGGATCATTTTGATAAAAAAATTATTCAAATTGGAAATTATTTAGCCATTTGATTACCACATTCATCGTTTCAACCTTATCTGACGGACTGTATTTGTCTGTAAACTATACAACGAATAGATGACCAAACAATCTCCAATTCGGCTGATTTTTTGCAAGGATAATTCTTGAAAATAAATCTAAACGATGAACGGTTCCGATGATTGAGTTATGTTGTCAATTGGTCGGGATGCATATGTTCGCATTTTACTTTACCTGCGGACGTGCGCATATATCAGTCATCTTCATATGTGGACGTTCACACGTGAATTAAAATGCGAACATCCTCATCCCGACCAATTGACAACATAACTCAATCATCGGAACCGTTCATCATTTAGATTTATTTTCAAGAATTATCGTTGCGAAAAATCAGCCGAATTGGAGATTGGTTTGGTCATTTGTTCGTTATATAGTTTACAGACAAATAAAGTCCGTCAGATACAGTTGAAACGATGAATGTGGTAATCAAATAGTTAAATAATTTTCAATTTGAATGTTTGTTTGGGTTTTTATCACATATAGTGCCAGAACTATTTCTGAATTATATATTTGGAACCTGAACTTCAATTTTTGTACAAGTAGTACCTGAAGTTTTTAATTTTGTCACAAGTAGTACTCAAAGTTTTCGATTTCATCTTTGGTAGTACCTAAGACCATTTTTGTCATAAATATATATGCATGAAGGCGCATGTTCTAAAAAAAAAGAGGGTAAAATGAAAAACTTTGGGTACTAATTGTGACAAATATTGAAAACTTTGGGTACTATTTGTGACAAAACTTGAAATTTTGGGTACTACTTGTGACGAAAATTGAAGTTTAGGTACCGCAAGTGATAAAATCGAATTAAACTTTGGGTACTACTTGTAACAAAAATTAAAGTTCATGTACCAAATATATAATTAAGAAATAGTTCAGGTACTATATGTGATAATAACCTTTTTTTTTTATTAGAATGATGACCTAAAATATAAACAGTTTTGATCATTAGTTTGTACTCGTAATAAGAATGTTCACATTTTAATTCACGTGTGGACATTATGTCCACACTGTCCACACAATATCTTTGAAAAGAACTAGTTGATCTGTAATGAAGGAATAGCTTCTTTACCTGTCACAGTGATGGTAGTGAATATATATACCTCATATTGTTCTTTTTCATAAAATATGACTAGCTATGATACAAGCTACAAGTAGTCGTTATTTACATATTATTCTACATATGATCGACGTACCAAATTAAGGATTAGATACTTAATAGAAAACTTTTCCCTTAAGAAAACTGGTCGTGTAGTGGAGCCGTAAAGAGAACCAAACAAAGTCATTAATTGAATAATTAGAAGCTTTCTAGAGGACGATCAAGCAGAGAGGATAAGAAGGCAATAGCCAATATATAAGCTCATATATTCTATTCCCTACTGGCCAAGTATGGTCTAATCTGCTGCTGATCATGCTTCATAAAGAAGCTCAAATAGGGTCCCATGCATCACTCGAAAAAGTAAAAGCTAACTCGATCACTGAACTAGAACATTCTCTAATTACCCAAATGTCTAGTCTACCTAATAGTATTCCTTTCTTGCCTTGGACAATGCATAATGAACTTATTCCTACTGATGAATTCACCAGCTATAATACGTGTTCGAGACTCCCTAAGGTTTAAGTTACGGAATAGGGTATATCAAGAAAATATATACTTTATAATACACGCATGCATGCAACTCCTCCAGAATTAATGAGTAGCAAATGAAGGTTGAAGAATTCGAACCCAATACCTTATGGACAAGGGCGTAACTAGGGGTGGTCGAGGAGGGTCAATTGACCCCTCTGACTTTTTTTTTAAATGTTTTATTAGTTCCCTATTTCTAACTCCACAAAACTTCTAAAACCTTCATTGACCACTCTCTATTTATAATTTTTATAATTTTTCAGTATCTTTTATTTAGGTTTTAGGAAAACATCTTATCTAACATATTTCAGCCACAATTGTATGAAAATTCTCCTATTAAGTTTCATTTTTATCTGATTTGATATAATGAAGTGATCAAACTAACATTTATTGTTTACTTCGAAAGTTCAATTTTTTTGTACATAAAATAGTAAAGTGTTCATACTATATTCTTGACCCCCCTTGATATATACAATTTCTGGATAGGCCACTGCTTATGGAACTAAAATTGTGATACCATTTAGACAATCAAGCAGTGTACTAATGGTTTAAGTTATCAAAGAATGATCTAGTACACAATCAACGATTGATACCAATCTAATTAACAAGGACATTTTAGTCATAGATCAAGTGAATAATTAGTTACTTTCAGCTACAGTACTTTAGATAAAGTTCTATATATGAATACCTTACTAGAGGGAAAGCAAATAGGAAAAGGGGATAAGCATTTTGAATTCTTGAAGCTTTTAGCCTTTTAGTACCAAACACAGAGTAGTTAAAGTAATGCCACCCATTTAAAGAGAAAAGGAACCTGAATATATATAAGAGAGTACACAAACCGCAAGAAGAACCAAGAAAGAGAGAGAACTAATCAAAATGTATAGGTTGAGCAACACAGTGATTGGGTTCTTGAACCTCTTCACTCTCTTAGCATCAATACCCATTATTGGTGGTGGTCTATGGATGGCAAGGAGCAGCACAACATGTGAAAGCTTCCTCCAAACCCCACTCTTGGTGATTGGTTTTGTTGTGCTAATCATATCTCTAGCTGGGTTCATTGGTGCTTGTTTCAATGTGGCTTGGGCGCTTTGGGTGTACTTAGTAGTCATGCTGTTCCTTATTGCAACCCTAATGGGTTTGACTGTGTTTGGGTTTGTGGTTACAAGTCAAGGTGCTGGAGTTGATGTGCCTGGTAGGGCTTATAAGGAGTACCACCTTGAGGACTACTCACCATGGTTGAGGAAGAGGATTAAGGACCCCAATTATTGGAGCAACATTAGGAGTTGTATTTTGGGGTCTAAGACTTGTGCAAAGCTTGTTCTGTGGACTCCTCTTGATTATCTTGAGAGGGACATGTCTCCAATACAGGTAAGTACACCATGTTTTAATTTATATCTTCTTCATGTATATGGTTACTGGAATTACTTATTTGGTAACTACTTGCTAGATATTCAAGTTTTGGTCTTCTCCTTTTTTTTTTTCTTTTTCCTAATCGTATTTTCTGTACATTAGTTGCAAGATTTATATCTTTCGGTTTTGTTTTTGCTTGTTTTATTTGAATAGATCCTATTTATATTGTACCGATAATTTAACTTAAAAATCATTTTAATCCCATGGGTTAGGATGAAGGTAGAGCCTAGGTTCAAGTCCCCTTGTAATCAAAATGACTATTTAAGGTTGATAGATACAAGAGTTTGGATTTGTAAAGTAAACATGTTATAAGTAATTTGGAAACGAGCACAATATCAACACAAAAAACATAAGCATAACACTCCAACTTGATCATTTTCTTCAACTCATTATGATTAATATATATCTGATAGTTAGTGAAGTATATATGCTTCCTCATGCATTAACCGTAGAATTAAGTAGCCTTGATAAACTATTAAGTGCATATTTTGGTTGTAGTCTGGTTGTTGCAAGCCACCAACAGCATGCAACTACAACATGGCAACAACAGTGAGTCAAGACCCGGATTGCTACCGGTGGAACAATGCCCCGAATTTGTTATGCTACGAGTGCGATTCGTGCAAGGCAGGAGTGCTTGAAGATATCAAAAGGGACTGGCACAAGCTCTCTGTCCTCAATATTGTGATGCTTGTTGTCCTCATTGGAATATATTCCATTGGATGCTGTGCTTTCCAAAACACTAAAAGAGCTGAAACCGATTACCAGTATGGGCAGAACCGGATGTCCAAAGTCCGACCCAGATGGGATTACCACTGGTGAGTTAATTCAGTACTTTTTATAAAGGCATGAAATAGAATATTTCTGATGTTTTATGAAAAAAATGATGTGTGTTGTGCTCCAAAAAACGTGGTTTTATAGTTTATAGCTAAGTGTTGGGTTTTGGGAAAGATTAGCATGGAATTTAGAGTCCTTTTGCTTTTGAAAACTATAAATAAAGTGACCTAGGGCAATTAATTAAGAAAAGTGAAATATAAATTGATCATCAAAGTTGTCCTGAAAAGGGTCTGGTAATTCTGAATCTTGGTAGGAGTTTGGTCTATAAAGTGTTGGTCAAGCCAGTTGTAGATATGCATATGCAGGCGGCAGGCCCAATTAAAGCCCTCTCTATGCCTCTCATTAATTCATGCCTTTTCTCAATCCTGGTAGTTTTTTTGGGATTACTGGTGAGTTAAGAACTTAAGACTACTGATACTTAATCCCTCCATCCAACTCATATAATTCATTACAACTCGTCTGATCGAGGTTGTACATAGTGTTCGAAATGACGTAGTTAAGGTTCAGGGTTAAGCATTTTGAGTTTAAAGTACGTAGTTGTTGGAATGATATCTAGATGAATGTCTAAAGCTACTAGCTAGCTTTTGGACTTGAGCAGTAGAAGATCTAAACTTGGTCATATTTCTTAGTAAGAATTATGACAAGGTCAAATTAATTTCCAAAAGAGCCCTAGTACAGGTCTGGAAATTAACTGTGAAACCTTGGTAAGAGTTTTGGTCTAAAGTGTTTGTCATGTCAGTTGTAGATCTATATGCAGGTCCAGTTATAAAGCTATGAATTAATCTCTCTCCCTCTCATTAATCACTGCCTTTCCTTATGGGTCATATTAAATAATTTTGTTTTTGCTTCAGGTGGAGATGGTGGCATCACAGAAGAGAACAGCTTTACTAGTTGAAGAAAGAAAACTCTATCTGGCTCTATAGGTGCTTTAAAAAGATGGGATGGGATGAGATTATCCAGTCTTTTTTTTTTAAGCATGGGAATTGGAGGTCTCAAAAGCCTTCTCTTTTGCATGTACTTCTTTATTTTAGCTGTTTAAGTTTTGTACAAAGATATGGATTTACTTTTATTTCAAAGATCACACCACTTCCTTTTTCTTTTTTACTGTCATAGACGCACTGCCTTTTCCTTTTGACAATGCTGTGATTGTTTTTACTGTGTTTGATACATAAAGCAATAAACGCAGGTTGAAGTATATTCAACTTGGTTAATTAAGGGCCATGGTGGGCTCATTAGGTTGCATGGCTAAGATTTTACGAAGTTTTAGGTTTACCTGGGGAAGTTGAATGAGGCAGTAATTAGTTAACGTTTTCATCGACTCGATCTTTCCCATTCTTTCTTAATTATCGATGTCTCAAGTCGATTTTTCAAACAAATTAAATCCACGTACCTTCATAGAGCTAGACTCTTGAATTACATAATTGACAACTTTAATTCCCCATCAATTTTTAACCAACCTATTTATATCTCTTTTCATTGCAACGATAAGATGAACTCATTAGACTAAATCCTTAAATCCGTGGCTATCTAGACATAAAAACGTACTATGACATTTCTAAGTCTTTCTGCAAATTGACTAAACTTAGGCCACCCCTCAAGTTTTTGTCTCAAATACCAAATACCATTCCATGGACACAAATTGATTGTGGAATGAGTTTCTGTTATATCCCATGTTCATTTTATGAGATGTTGTTTTGTTCCTATAACAGGCTTTACTTACTCATAATGAGAGACCAGAAAAAAATAAAAAATAAGGAAACAATAGTACCCTAAAGATCAACTCATATATTATAACTTCAGTAGTTCCAAGGTTTTTTCATTTTAGAATTTCTGGCATGGTTAAAATAATATATCTTCCAAATATAGCTCAAACTGAATACAAATTATCTCCGAGTGAAGTTTGCTTGCTTCTAATTTCTGATAATCAAGAAGAGTCACAAGCGCCAGAAGTTTTTACGTACCACTGAAAGTCTTTGACAAGATCTCTTCAAAAAGTTTTGAATTTCTTATCTGGCCCTTGTTGAAATGTTGAAACTTGGTATAACTCCAAGTGAGGAGAAGATGAAATTCATTAATTGAAGAACTCTTTACAATGAATGAAATATATAGGCAACAAACTATTTAAGTCAAAACTATTACAAAAACACAAACAAACTATTCATGTCAAAGCTAACACAAAAACACAAACACACAATTCAACAAAGAAGGTGAGCTGGAAAGCCAACAGAAAGGTAAGGGTCAGTAGCGATCCCGTCCGGAAGCCAATGATCCTTCCGGACTCCATAGAGGTGCTCAAACTTCCAGTAGCTCGAACCATTCAATCCGTCTGGACTCCAATTATCCGTCCGGACTCCAATGATCCATCCAGACGCCATAGAGGTGCTCAAACTTCTGGTAGCTTGAACCATTCAATCTGTCCGGACACCAATTATCCGTCCGGACGCCCAATACTTCCAATAGCCCTTTTGTTTGATGCGGAATCGAACCATCCCTTTTGGCTTTGATCTTACAGGCCTGCCAGCACCAATAGGTGCAAAGTTGTATAGTTCTTACGTGTCCTCCTTGACTTCGTGTGATGTGAAGAGGGATATCTTCTAACTCCCTATGTTAAAAGATCTTAATGTATTTCCATTATAAATAACAAAGACAAGAACAAAATATTATCTATACATGCATTGAAATATATTCTTAATTTTCTTGTTTGTTCTTTTGAGATATAGAAGTTCCAATGGAGCCTAAGCTCAGTTATGAGCTAGCGTACATTAGAGAAAACACCAACATGGGCAGTTTCTGTGGTCTGCTTTGTGTTGCTTGCAATATCAATTTTCATTGAACATATCATACACTTCATAGGAAAGGTAAGAATATGTGCTTGATTGATTGGTTTTTGATAATAATAAAACCAAGATAAATGTTGATTGCAACTGACATTGGACTGGAACCATTTCAGTGGTTTAAAAGTAGGCAGAAGCGTGCTCTTTATGAAGCTCTTGAGAAGATCAAATCTGGTATCCCATCTTGTGGAACATTCAGGATTTTTTTCTTTCTCAAATATGAACTAGTTATGTTTGTTCTTTATAAGGCCTAACCCTTAATCTGTTTCTTCTATTTGAATTGTTTGAAGAGCTTATGCTGTTGGGATTCTTGTCCCTGCTCCTAACAGTGCTACAAGACCCAATATCCGGTAGATGTATACCCAGAGTATTGGAGCCACTTGGAATCCTTGCAATGCTGCCGCTTCAAAGAGTAAGGCTCGGAAACTTCATGAATCCTCGGATTCTGGCTTCAGTTTCCGGCGCAGATTAGCTACGAAAGGATATGATAAGTGCACAGGCAAAGTAAGGGAAATATAATTTCTTTTGTTGTTCTGTTTCCATAGTGATACCAGACTCTAGCTTCTTTTCCTTTGTTGATGAATTTTAATCATGGAAATGTGAACAAGTGTGTTTTATATGTGGTGTAAAAATATGTGTATTTGAATTGGATAAGAGTCTAAATTGATTGTTTCTTTTTTAGGGTAAAAAAGTTGCCTTTATGCCTGCATATGCAATTCACCAGCTCCATGTATTTATTTTTGTGTTAGCAGTTTTTCATGTGCTCTACTGCATCACAACCTTGGCTATGGGAAGATACAAGGCAATGATTAATTAATTAGGTTGCATGGCTCAGATTGTAGGAAGTTTTAGGTTAATTTACCTGGGGAAGTTGAATGAGACAGTTATTTAACGTTTTCATCGACTTGATCTTTTCTATTCTTTCTTAATGATATTTTCTCAAGTCGATTTCTCAAACAAATTAAAGCCACATATTTTCATAGTGTGAGACTCTGGAGTGTCGTTTCACATTATAGAAAAACGACCTGACATTGTGGAGTCTCTCAAATCATTGCCAATTAATTTTGATTTTAACGCTCAAATTACTTTATCATAGTACCAAAGTCAGGTTCGAGTGGCCACACGTGCTTCACGTCACTCGCTTCACGTCACTCAATATTTGGGCTAGACACGGTCACTCAATATTAGAGCCAAGCACAGAATGTGACGAGTCAGGATAGAGGTGATTCATATCCCATCCTGAAATTTATTTGTGGAACGGGATTGCAGATTTTCAAAACTGATCCCGCTCATCCCGAACCCGATTGAGATCGGGATTCAAAGCCCTTTTTCTTCTGCTACTCTATCTTCTTCCTCTAATCAAGCCTTCACTCATTCAAAATTGGAGGAGCGACCACTAATGAAAGAAAGTAAAGATTAGCATGTTCAGGCTTCTATTGTGGGTTCCCATAGCAATTGCTCTAGGTTGACGGCGTTCACCGAAGCGGTGCTGCCAATAGAGGAGGAGGCATGATTGAGAACAGAGGATAGAGATAAATGAGCGGAAAAGAACTGGGCTTTAGCAAGAGAGAGTGAACAGAGATATGAGAATCTGGTCTGGACAGGAGAGAATAGAAGTAGAGAAAGATAATTGGAATTGTGATTGTGGTGGTTGTGAGCTGTGGCTATGCAGAAGGAGAAAGAATATGGAGAATTAGAGAGAAAGAAAAAGAAAGAAGAGAGTAAGAAGAGAGAGAGTGCGACTTTTCAATGTGAAAAGAATTGGTCAAAATATCATCTTTTTAACTCTCTTAGAAATTTTATGTATTTGTTTCAGTATAAGGTTGGGCTAGAGAAGAGAGAGTTTGACCATTTGAGATAGAGAAAAGAGAGTTTGGGCCGGGTCTATTGGATTTAAAAAATAAAATAACTTTGGGACGGAACGAGTCGTTCAGGATTTAGAAATTAAATTTTGACATACACATGACCACACTACAAAACACTAATAAATCAACTAAAATTAAAGTTATACACATAAGGATATATAGTTCAGGCCCACGTGCTATACAAGTCCAGGCCCAAATTATTTAGGTGCAATTACATATTCAAATAATTCTTCTTTTTATTTACGAGTTTGCTATCGTCCTCATCTCTTCTGCCTTCATCTATATCTTTCTCTTCAAACTGTTCACAAAGCTCACAGTCGTCATCCTCCTCCCACTCGGCCTTCGTCTCTGCTACCTCAACCATCAACAAGCACAAGGTTGCGTCTAAGGATCAAGAGCCTCCGTTCTCTCTCTCCCTTTCTCCCTCTTCCTTCTTGGTCGATACTAGAGACGAAGCTTTGACTGAGAGTTGGAGATTTAAGCTTCATGGATCTTCAATTAAAAGCTTGAAAGATAAGGTGAGAGTTGAAGATTTGAAGCAGGGCTATTGGTTTGCACAAAGATTTTTGCTACTGCTTTGCAAGGCTACCATTTGATCACAAAAGCAGTAGCAACACCTTCTTTTTCTATTTGCAGCATTTGAATGGAAAAATAGATAGTAAACTGGCCATAAGTTAAATGAATGTAAGAGATGGCTTACTTATATTAGTGTATGAGTTCTTATCTCTCTAGTTGTCCTAAGGCTTATTGTTTATGCATGTATTCAAGTTTGTGCAGCAAGAAAAACCGAGTAGTAGTGGCTACTACAATGGCTATGAGATGCTCCTTATTCATAATTGATGGCTACTCTATTAGAGGAAATATTGATTTCAATTTTTGTTTCATTAATTCTTTCTATAGCCAACTCAGTCTGGTTTGTGTGTGATGCATATATAGCCAACATAGAATAATACCAAGCAACTTAATTATTACAAAATCATATATGTTGATGTGTGTGTATACATACATATATATATATATGCATGTTGATGAGTTCATAGGTTAATTTCGTATCTTTCATCAAAGAATCATTTTTTCTCTTGCTTCATGTGATATTCTCTCACTAATTATTCAATGTCATTTGGTCACTTTGCAAGAATGTTTATTTCTGCTACTGCATTATTTATGTTACTGCTACTGCACGAATATCTATTTCTACTACTACACCGATGTATGTTACCTGCTATTGCACAAATATATGTTACCTGCTATTGCATGGATATCAGTTGCCTACTACTGCACTGATTCTGCTGCCTGTTGCTGCACATATTTCTGCAACCTATTTGAAATTCCGGTTGCACGGAATAGTCCCAATAAACGGTAGTCGTCCTAAACACTAATCAGAGAGCATACACAACTTTGAACAAATTAAAAGTTTAATCTCTCCACAACCTAACAACCTAGGTTCAAACAATTGCACAAGCAATTCACAATTGACAACAAATATATATGCAACAAGCACAATCAATTGTACAACCTAGAATCCCAAAGTGAGCATCATCAATAGCTCACCACGGACTATATCTATCAATGTATGAACAAGCACACAATATGCTAATCAAATAAGCACAATAGCATATAAATAAGCAATCATACAATATACTAATTAATTAAGCATAATACAATAGATAAGCAAACACACAAACAACATACAAACAACACACGATATGGTCACCCGGAAACCTCTACCTCTAGAGGAAAAACCGGAGGGGAGCCGTACCCCACGCTCTTGTGTAACACTATGAAAAACGCCAATTGGCAAACACATACAAGGGGGAATCACAATCCCAAACTCTACACTATCAACCCTATGACTAGTGGCAGCTCTAACCTTGTGTAGCCTCCAAATGCTTCTTCAAGTGCTCCCACCTCAAGCCGCTCCAATTAGAAGAACTCCACCACGTGAATCCTCCAACCGCAAGCATCACCAACAATGCAAATGTGTGTGTGTATGAGTGAATGAAATGAATTCAATTCGTTTGACACAAGCAAGTAAACAAGGAACACTTGCTAGAATCAAACAAACCGAATTGACAAACCTTGAATATGATTCAAGGGTTGATTTAGTTATTCACAAGGAACAATAACTAAATCAACAACATCAAAGATGTGAGGAGCCTATAACATGGTTCTAGGGTCACTCAACTATACCAGAAAACTCTCTCAAGACGTTTTGGACAATAGGCAAAGAGTAGAAAGAGTTAGAACAAATGAAAACCGAAGGATTCTATTTATAGAAAACAAAACAGGCGCTCGGGCGATCGATCGTCACTATTCACGATCGATCGTCACTATTCATGAACAGTAACACTGTAGCAACGGCTACATTTTTGAATCTCAACGGGCAGATTCTCCAACGGCACTATTGACGATCGATCGCACGATTCCAGGCGATCGATCGTACTGTTCATATGAACAGTAACACTGTAGCAAAAACAGAAAAATATCTTAAAAATAAATGTTTGCTTAACCAAATGAAATTTAATTAATTTCTAGCAAACCTAAGATATTTTTGCTACTCCTTAAGCATAAACAAAATGTATGAAATGCATATGCATGATTCATACCTTGAGATGCTTGAATGAAACCTTCGATGTACAAAAATCGAAGTCCGGAGAAAAGACCGGATAAGAAAGGCGTCTTCACGAACCATCTCGAGCAAGAACAACCTAAGCCACTAATCATAATCCCTTAAATTACCTAGCATTGAATACAATAAAATGCTAATACAAGGGAAGAGGTTTTGACAAATAGGAAATAGCCAATAGCAAATATTTTGCCCTTACACTATTGCTACTGCATAAATTTTTGTTGCCTTCTACTGCACGGATTTTTGTAACCTACTGCTACTGCACAAATTTCTGCTGCCTACTACTGCATAAATTTATGTTGCCTGCTACTGCACGGATTTCTGCAACCTACTGCTACTGCACAGATTTCTGCAATAGCAGATCTATAACCTACTGCTACTGCATGAATTTATGCTGCCTGTTGCTGCACAGATTTCTGCAACCTACTTTTACTGCACAAATTTTTGCTATCTGCTATTACACGAATTTCAGCATATATGTTACTGTTACTGCACATATATTTGATTTTTTTTATACACTTGAGTTTCAAACCCAAAGTTTAAAAAGAGGATAAAAATGTAATTTAATACCTGACATATGTTAGCTACTGCACATACTTATATGTATGAATTGAAAACTTATGGACTTTGGAGAAAAATAAAGAGATGTCATGAGCTTTTATATAATTTATCCTTTAGAAATCAAGAATCGCGTTCCGTTCCAAACAAACGGAACGAGACAGGATGAGATGAAATAGTAAAATTTGATTTTTAATCCCATCCTGTCCCGCATCGGGACGAGCCTTTTGAGATTTTGTGTCCAGCCCTACCCAATATAAGTTGTCCATGTATTTGATTTTTTTTTTCTTTCTTGCGTATAATTTTCTGCTAAAGTGCTAAGTACGTTAGAATGAGATTAGGCTGAAGATGTCAACTCTCACGGAAATAAATTATCCACATCACCCAATATAAATTGTCCACATATTTG
Source organism: Rubus idaeus (assembly GCA_030142095.1). Taxonomy (NCBI): domain Eukaryota; kingdom Viridiplantae; phylum Streptophyta; class Magnoliopsida; order Rosales; family Rosaceae; genus Rubus; species Rubus idaeus. Next base: position 6,470,351 of record CM057971.1, read on the forward strand.
ATTTTTTTCTTTCTTGCATATGATTTACTGCTAAAGTGCTAAGTACGTTAGAATGAGGTTAGACTGAAGATGTCAACTATCATAAAGATAAACTCATTGGACTAAATCCATAAACTTGTGGCCACATAAATACTATGTCATTTCTAAGTCTTTCTGCGATAAATTGACTGCAACTTAGGCCACCCCTCAAGTTTTCCATGGAGACAAATTGATTGTGGAATGAGTTTTGTTATATCCCGTGTGCATTTTCTGAGATGTTGTTTTGTTCATATATATAACTCTTCAACCGCAGGCTTTACTTACACATAATGAGTGACCAGAAAAAAGAAAAAAGAAATAAAGAAGCTTTTATATACGTACCACTGAAAAAAGTTTTGAATTTCTTATCTGGCACTTTTGTTTGTCGTGGAACCGAACCGTCCATTTTGGCTTTGATGCCAGCACCAATAGGTACAAAGTACGTTGTATCGTTGTTGCGCGTGTCCTAGCCTGCTTGACTTTGTTGACGTGAAGAGGGATATCCTCTAACTCCCTATGTTAGAAGATCTTAATTTCCATTATAAATAACAAAGACAAGAACAAAATGTTATCTATACCTTGAAATATATTCTTAATTTTCTTGTTTGTTCTTTTGAGATATAGAAGTTCCAATCATCCAATGGCAGCTAAGCTCAGTAAGCAGCGTACATTACAGGAAACACCAACATGGGCAGTTGCTGTGGTCTGCTTTGTGTTGCTTGCAATATCAATTTTCATTGAACATATCCTACACTTCATAGGAAAGGTAAGAATATGTGCTTGATTGATTGGTTTTTGATAATAATAAAACCAAGATAAATGTTATTTGCAACTGACATTGGACTGGAACCATTTCAGTGGTTTAAAAGTAGGGAGAAGCGTGCTCTTTATGAAGCTCTTGAGAAGATTAAATCAGGTATCCCATCTTGTGGAACATTCAGGATTTTTTTCTTTCTCAACTATGAACTAGTTATGTTTGTTTTTTATAAGTCCTAACCCTCAATCTGTTTCTTCTATTTGAATTGTTTGAAGAGCTTATGCTGTTGGGATTCTTGTCCCTGCTCCTAGCAGTGCTACAAGACACAATATCTGATATATGTATACCCCAGAGTATTGGAGCCACTTGGCATCCTTGCAATGATGCCGCTTCAAAGAGTAAGGCTCGGAAACTTCATGAATCCTCGGATTCTGGCTTCAGTTTCCGGCGCAGATTAGCTACGAAAGGAGATGATAAGTGCACAGGCAAAGTAAGGGAAATATAATTTCTTTTGTTGTTCTGTTTCCATAGTGATACCAGACTCTAGCTTCTTTTCCTTTGTTGATGAATTTTAATCATGGAAATGTGAACAAGTGTGTTTTATATTTGGTGTAAAAATATGTGTATTTGAATTGGATAAGAGTCTAAATTGATTGTTTCTTTTTGTAGGGTGAAGTTGCCTTTATATCTGCATATGCAATTCACCAGCTCCATGTATTTATTTTTGTGTTAGCAGTTTTTCATGTGTTCTACTGCATCACAACCTTGGCTTTGGGAAGATACAAGGTAAAGTAGCAAATACTATTTTGGAATTTTTATATCTCTCTCTTACTTAATTTCTTAACAATCCATTATTTTTATTTGGATTAAATTCAGTTTACCTCCCTGAATTTATCACAAAAAATCATGTTAGTCTCTGCACGTTCAATTTGATCAGCAACACCTCTATACTTTTCAATTTCATCAGTTTAGTATCTCCGTCGGTCAAACCGTTACGTTTGACCGTTAAGTGATGACGTGGCATGTCCAGTCAGCTCCGATGTTGACGTGGCATGCCCAGTCATCACTTTGTATTATTTTATTATTTTATTTTTAAATTTTAAAGTTTTAATTTTTAATTTTTTAATTTATATATATTTATATTTTTTTTCTCTAAAAGATAATCAAATGAGTTTTTTTTTTCTAAACCCTATGTGATGACGTAAGGTTTGGTTAATATTTTAATTTATTTTGTTTATAATATATATATATATATATAGTTTACAAACTATTCATGGTTTGTTGATTAGTACAAGTGGTTGAGCATCAAACCTCAAACCCTTGCATCAGGTAGGGTTCGAAACTCCAACTTCTTGGTTAGAGGTTTGATGCTCAACCACTTGGACTAATCAACAAACCATGAGTATTTTATAAACTTTATTTATATATATATAGACCAAATATATTTGTTAAATTAAAACATTAACCAAACCTTACGTTATCACATAGGGGTATGAGCGAAATCATTTGATTCTCTTCTAAAATAAAAATAAAAAATAAAAAAATAAATATATTTGGTTGGAGTTTCGAACCCTACCTGATGCAAGGGTTGGAGGCTTGATGCCCAACTACTTGGACTAATTAACAAACCATGAATAGTTTATAAACTTTATATATATATATATACACTTTGAACCCAAACCTAAATATTATAAATAAAATATATTTGTTAAATTAAAATATTAACCAAACCTTATGTCACCACATAGGGTTTAGAAAAAAAAAATCATTTGATTCTCTTTTAGAAAATAAAATAAAATATATATATATATAAATTAAGAAATAAAAAAAGTTAATACTTTAAAAAATAAAAAATAAAAAAAAAAAAAATAAAAAGTTATGACTGGGCATGCCACGCCAGCATCGGAGTTGACTGAACATGCCACATCATCACTTAACGGTTTGACCGACAGAGAGACTAAACTGATGAAATTGAAAAGTATAGGGGTGTTGCTGATCAAATTGAAAGTGCAGGAACTAACATGATTTTTGGTGCAAAGTTTAGGGGGGTAAACTAAATTTAATCCTTTTTATTTTTTCTGGATTACAGATGAGAATATGGAAGTATTGGGAGAATGAGGCAAAAACAATTGAATACCAGTCTAGTCATGGTAATTATTTTGATCTTCTAATTTCAAAGTTAAATGGACCCATTGATTTGTTTGTTTAAGTATGCAATCCTTCGTTTTCCTATTTTGTCTTTCCTAGAGTATGATTCTCTCCTCTCTCTTTTTTTGGAAATTGTAATATCATCTAATCTAAATCATCGATTAGTTCACAGATTTTAGGCTTTCTTAATGACCGGAACTTCTTCGATTATACCTTATGCAATAGTTATATTACAGATCCAGAAAAGTTTAGGTATGCAAGGGAAACATCATTCGGAAGGAGGCATATAAACTTCTGGAGCAAGTCACCAGTGTTCCTTTGGATTGTAAGTAACGTACTTCTATGAAGTTGAGCTATATTGCTTTGTTAATAGGAATTTCTAATTGCAATTTTGGAATTTGCTCAATAGTGAAACTATGAATCAGATTAAGAGTATCCTCTTTTCCTTATCAGGTGTGCTTCTTCAGACAATTCTTTAGGTCAGTTACTAAGGTTGATTACCTGACTTTGAGGCATGGCTTTATCGCGGTAAGTCAAACAGCTTCTAAACTCATTTGCATACACATATGAGGCCTGAAATGTGATTGAATATTTATCTAGGTCACACCGTATCTAAAATTCTATGCTTTGTGATTTCAGGCACATTTGGCTCCAGGGAGTGATGCAACCTTTGATTTTCGGAAGTACATAAGTAGATCACTTGAAGATGACTTCTTAGTTGTTGTGGAGATCAGGTTTCTTTGAAGCATAAAAATTCATTAGGCTCTTTGGTGAAATATTTGTCTTACAATCTTAACTTTGCTTCATTGATGCATGCAGCCCAATTGTATGGTTCTCTGCAGTGTTGTTCCTGTTGTCTAACACATATGGCAAGTACACAGGACATAATTACTGTCAATCTCCATATGTTGATTTTGTTCAAATTCAATTCCACTAGATCTTGGGATATTTTTTGTGGCAAATGTCGATATGTCTACCTCAATCTAGTCTCATCTTTCTCTGATGTTGCTGCACAATCCCACGTTTACTGACTGAAAACTGTTTTCTCTTTCGGACAGGATGGTATTCTTATGTCTGGCTACCATTCATCTCTTTATTTGTAAGTTCAATACAATTTTATTATCTAGTACAAGACATGTTGCTTTTACTATGGCCACTACATATTATTACATAGATATTAATTGGTTGTAAGCCAAAAACATATTGCAGATAATCCTATTGGTGGGAACTAAACTACAAGTGATTATAACCAAGATGGGGCTCAGGATCCAGGAAAGTGGGGATGTGTTGAGGGGTGTACCGCTTGTTCAACCCGGCGATCACCACTTCTGGTTTGGAAATCCGCGCTTTATGCTCTTCCTCATCCACTTTGTTTTGTTTCAGGTAGTTCAGTTTGCAGATGTAATATCATTTTATACTTGTTACTTGTACTTAAATGCTCACAAGCTCCCAATTTGTGCTTTCTTCCTCTTCTTCAGAATGCATTTCAATTGGCCTTCTTTGCATTTAGTAGGGTAAGTATATATACATATCAAGTTAACCAAGTATACTTGTACCATTCATAGGGAGCTTAATTTCTCTAGTCTTCTTTTATATATTGATTGATTACTTTTGTTTCTTCAGTATCAGTTTGGCATAAATTCTTGCTTCCAGCATGGTCCTGCAGATACCGCCATCAGGATCTCAATGGGGTGAGCTTTACACACTCCTACTAATATCTGTAGTTTCATACAAGAATTGTCGTTGTTTTAGCTGTCACTTTCTGTTATGGTTACTGATTCAATGAGCAAAAAGATTTTTCTAATGTATATTTGCCAAACGTTAACTAAATTTCTGATCTCCTCAGGGTTATCATACAAGTTATGTGTAGTTATGTGACTCTGCCTCTCTATGCTCTAGTGACACAAGTGAGAAATGATATCACTTCAATTAGATTATCAACATGTAAACCCTCCATTAATCTAACATGGATTTTTTCTTTTTCTTTTCTCATAGATGGGTTCGACTATGAAACCCACTGTTTTTAATGATGGAGTGGCATCAGCAGTGAAACACTGGCACCACAAGGCTAAAAAGAGAGCAAAGCACAGCCTTCATTCAGAGAGAAACACACCATTCTCAAGTAGACCTGGAACTCCTACCCACGGCATGTCCCCGGTTCATCTATTGCACAATCACAACTACCGCAGCGATATGGATGACTTATTTGCACCTCCAGAAGCATCAACTGTCATCGAAATGGAACGTAGGGACACTGAAGGGTCACATCCCCCAGAAAACAATATTGCACCAAGTGACACCGAAGAGATTATGAGGCAAACTAGCAGTGTTGGAGAACTGGGGGAAATTCAAGAGCTTCAGAGTTAACATTAGTCTGTCCAACTTTTCATTTGGAAAATCAAGAAATGAAAAGAGTTGAACTACAGAAAAGTTGCTAGTGTTAACCATTTTTCCTTCTTTTGTTCGGCACATGGCTAGGACTGTTCATTTGTGTTGTGTGTAGTATGATGATACTTGGATTACTTTTGCTCTTTTAGGCTTTTAGACTTGGCATATTGTACTTTACAGTTTGATCTTATAATGAATATACAATTTAAACACATATCTCAGGTACGGTTTAATAATTTCTCAACATCTATGCATCTTATTTAATAATTTCTCCAAAAGTAATTTTCCATTTTTCACTACAATGGGTGCCGGAATTTGAAGGAAACATTGGTTAGGAGGTATGAGAAAACCAAGAGGCCTGAGAAACTATATGTCCTCAACATCTTGCTGCTAGTTCTAATGGTGTTATCTCAGTAGATGGTAAAAATGATTTTGATCTATGTAGGAAATTACACCAAGACATACCCCTGTAAGCTGAATCGCTGTGCTGTGACTGAGAATGAAGAAGCATCAAGTGACCCGAATCAGATTCAGATACGGTAGAGAGAAATAGAAGCAACTTCCAATTAAAATTTGGAGAGTGCAACTAGTCTCAGACTCGCAAACGTGTGTTTTCTCTCGTTCTTCATATCACGCTTAAAAAAAGTGAAGAATGGTATTGACAAGACTCAAATGAGTCCAGAAGATTAGGTGTGTGTGAATGTGTGATCCCAAAAGAGTTGTCTTCTTATAGTTGATCATTCCACTAATGAGTACTCCCGGGGATCAATACTCCCCCGGATCTAATGGCCTGCATTTCCAGGGGGGTTTTTGGGTCAATGGGATTGAAGGAAAGTCCTCTAATCCTAGGGTGGGAAGATAGGGAGTTTGAGTGCTCCCAAGCACTCTAGAATATGCTTGAGTTGATTTGATGTTTAATTAAGTTTTGTAAATGTTGCATGTAAGGTCTACGATTCCTCTCTATCCACATAGGCACTTGGATTGATTACATATTTATATCATCCATTGCTTCAAATTTCATGTTTCTTAAAAATATATATGTGCTTCATATTCGAGAACCCTTTCACAATTTGCATATTTCAATTAGAGACCACAAGTGATTGCTATAATTCACTAAACTCTCTTTATAATAATTTGCAACAGCTTATTATAAAACTCTATAACTGAGATTACAAAACAGATTGTGAGATAGGTTCACATTCAAATAACATGGGTACGTTGCATGTATGGATTAATATTTGATCGATGATTTAGATCAATTTTTATAATATAGTAAATAGTATCGAGTATTGGTATTATCATTTCTCAAATTTAGATCAAATGAAAATCTAATGTATTCTAATAATAATTTTATTTACCTTAATAATTTTTTTTTCGTAATTACCTAACTTAATTACTCAAACGAAAGGATTTTATTTGTTTTAATGAAGACTTTTTCTCCTAATTATGTATGACAATTGTATTAATATATCATTGTTGAAGGATACCCGTTTTGTGTGTGCTTGTCAACCTAGGAGAATCTAGTTAGGATTGCATAAGGAATGTATTGAATAGGAATCCTTTTCCATTATGGATTGTATCTTGTATTCCTCTATATAAAGAGGCACCTATTCATCAATAAAGATATCCTATTCCTTTGCTATTTACTCTCTTGCTTTACTTTTCAATATTCTACAACACGTTATCAGCACGAGCCTCTAGCCCTGAGAAGAAGAAAAAAAAAAGAAAAACCCGAAAATCAGAAATCGATCTCCAGCCGACCACCATCGACCGTTCGATCCTCCCCCGCCGACCGGTCGACGATCGTTGCCGAAGCTTACTGCTCTTGCTGCTGTCCTCCTTTTTCATCAATCGCAATTCAACAAAGTTTATTCCAAGTAAGTATTTACTTTAAAACTATTGTTTTCTTCTGTTGTTGCGGTTGTGTTTTTCATCGGGGACTTGCAACCTCCCTTTCTTCTACATCCCACTTTCTTATTCATGTGGGATAATCTTTCGAGACCCACCAAACTATGAGAAGTATTAGTGGGTGATCGAGCATTATATCGCTTGCGATATATGTAAGTCATGAGCCCCCTAATATCATCATGCTATTGGTGATATTCTCAAGAGCCGAATTGTGGGGATTCGAGCTATACCTCCGGATAAGGAATCCGTAGAGAAGAAGAGACCTTGAACATGATGTTCATTGTAAATCCTCCGGATGAGGAATCCGTAGAGAAGAAACGACCATATTACACCAAATGTTTCACCTAAATCCATTACATGGAAATCGTTTCTTGAGAGCATAGCTCAGAAACTATATTGTGTTTTCGTGGGAAGATTCTATTCCGAAAACTAACCTCAATTCTCTTGTTGTTTTTCAGGAATGAGCAACCTGAACAAGTTGGACTTTACGCCCTTGGATACCACTGGTATCGGATACCATAAGTGGGTTCGCGATGTCCGCAACCACTTGAAGGCAAAGGGAATCATCTCGGCTATCCGAGAGCCATCTGCCGCCACCGGCGTTGCAGCCGATGCCGCACCTGCTCAAGGAGCAACGAGTGCCGCCGCTGCAGCTGCTATTGCCCATGCCGCCGCTAAGGAATTAGAGGCTAAGAATGCCAAAGCTATCATCCTCATGATTCGCCATATGGATGAATCTCTACAATCCGAGTACCTCAATGAAGAGGATCCCCGTAGACTATGGGTTGCACTCGAAGAGCGGTTCGGCAATGTCCGTGAATCCTTGCTTCCTGACCTTGAGGTGAAGTGGCAAAATCTGCGCTTCTGTGATTATTCCTTGGTCCTAGAGTTTAACTCGGAAGCACTCCGCATCAAATCCCTGATGGAATTCTGTCAGAGGACAATTACTGATGCGATGTTGATTGAGAAGACTCTCTCTACCTTCCCCGTCTCTGACCTTGTAGTTGCAAAGAACTACCGTATTGAGGTTCAGCAAAGACGAATCACAAGATTCCATGAGCTTATTTCTGCTCTCTCTGTTGCTGAAAAGCACGAGAAGATTCTTGTGAAGAACTATAATGCGAGGCCCGTGGGAACGAAAGCGATTCCGGAGACCCATTATAGTGGCGCCCCAAGAGGAGGCCGCCGCGAGCGAAACCCTAAACCTAGGGACAATTCTGGACGTCCTGGTCCATACAATCGCTTTGCTCAAGAAGGTAGTCGCCAAACTAGGCGAGAGGGAGGCCGTAGAGGCTACCCTAGAGAGAACCGCGCCGCTGGCCCTATGGTACCCACAGGAGCCAATGCCATGCCCCTCAAGATGAGGGCACCGCATGCGATGGTCGCCACTCAATCAAAGGATTCTGACAATACATCTTTATGCTATAGATGTGGGCAAACCGGTCATTGGGCAAAGATTTGTAAAGCATCTCTGAATGTCGCTAACGCATACAAATTGTATCGTGAAGCCTCAGAAGCCAACAACTTGGAACAAGAGAACGACGAAGAGGACGTCGATATGAGGGTTGATGACTTTGAAGCTGGGAGGAGTGATGACACTCAAGATTTCGCTTAAGTCTTAATTTCCATTGTAATTTTGATTTAGTTTTTGGTTAGAAACCAATATCGAAACTTTGGATGTAATCCTTTTGGCTATATCTTTAATAAATCTTTGAGTTGATTACTTTCCTCGATTCTACTTTATGCATACATTCCTCTTGCCTAAAGGCTCCTTAATTTGATATTATGCACAAGTCCTTAAAGATATAAGCGCCAAAGGATACCATGCGGAAGCGCATGATGAGAATGAGATAGAATTCCTTTGCATTACCTCTAATGATTGAGGTAGAAAACGCATCTTAGAGAAGTTTATGTGTATCTCTAGTGGGTTATATTCTACCACTATTCGAGCTATTGAATCAAACCATGTCATTCGGGATGACCTCCTTGATTCAAACACATATTGGCTTTGGCACGATAGACTGGGACACCCAGGTCGTGATTTGATGATCCGTATACTGAAAACTTCACACGGACATCCATTCTTTCGAGCTAATCAAAGCATGAATCGAAAGGCTATTCAAGAGGATGGGACAGCCTCGAAAAAGGGATTTTTTCCTGCTGTCCGACGCCTGTCGACCGGTCGCCCCCGACTTGCCGACCGGTCGACCCAATCCCAGGAGCATTGTCGACCGATCGCTGATTCTGTCGACCGGTCGCCCCCGTCCAGAGAGGATCGCCGACCGGTCGACCCCCCTGTCGACCGGTCGACATCCAATGGCCTTCGATCCCTCTCTCTAATGCTCACATCCTCTTATGCTTCAGACGCCTCTAGGGCCTCTCGCTCATTTTGCAAAGCCTGTTCCTTAGGGAACCTAGGACTAAGACCGTCCTATGCAAAGGATTCTAAAGTACTTCTCTCATTCTTACAGAGAATCCATGGGGGATATCTGTAGACCTATTCAACTACCAAGCGGGCCATATAAGGATTATGGTGTTGGTTGATGCGTAGACATGCTGGTCACATGTCACGCTATGGTCATCTCTTATGCTGCTTATGCTAAACTCCTAGCACATATAATTCGCCTGCAGGTTCACTACCTGTAACATCCCATTAAATCAGGCTTGATAATGTTAAGAGAGTTTACATCGAAGGCTTTCGATGATTACTGCATAGGGATAGATGTCGAGCATCCCGTCCCACATGTGCATACCCAGAATGGTCTTGCAGATGGTTATGAGGACATTGGTAATGCGCACCAATCTTCCTCCCTCTGCCTGGGTGCACGCGGTATTGCATGCAGCTATGCTTATTCGTCTGAGGCTCATCGCCACCCAATCTTTTTCTACGCAACAGCTAGTGACTGGGTACGAGGCAAGCATCTCGTACTTACGCATCTTGGGTGTGCTACTTATGTGCCTACTACGTCGCCACAGCGTACTCAGATGGGTCCTCAATGACGGATGAGTCTGTATGTTGGATTTGAGTCTCCAACCAAAATCCGCTATGTAGAACCCTTGTCAGGCGATCTATTTTGTCACATCGATGAGACAGTCTTCCCGTCGTTAGGGGGAGATAAGAACGTCTACGTTCAGCAGGAACGACGAGAATGTCGTGGCCTGTCCCCACTCTGTCTCATAACGATCCCCCCTACTGCACACGTGACATCGTAGTGCGTAGACTTATCGATCTCTAGAAAGTCGCCGATTCTCTTCCGAGCACTTTCTCAGATCTTGAGTGACTAGATCATATATACCTGCTGCAAACCTGCAAGGAAGGAAGTACCTGAAAAGGACTTCAGACTCAAAGACGCAGTGAATGCCGCCCCTGGTGGTGTCGCGGGATGCCACCAGGATGGGCAGAGCACCGCTGGCGCCATCACCATTGTTGGTGATGATGTGGCTTAGGCCGTGGTTCCGCTGAGGAAGCGTGGGATGCCACCGGGTTTGAGGAATTCGCGCTCTAGGAAGCGGGCTGCGAAGGCACATAATCCTCTCATCATTGATACTCAAAATCCGACCCATGAGAACATTCCGGATTACGGTTATGTCCAAGTGACATATCTGGAGGACGCTCCATCGATAGAACCTATCCGTGGGAATGTAGAGATCTCGATTCATTACACTAGTGTACATGGGCCGTGGGATAGAAACTCCATCGTAGACGACGATGTATTTGCATATGCTTGTGCACGAGAGTTTATTGAGGATGATGATATTGAACCCCGCTCCGTTGAGGAATGCCAACGTAGAGTATATTGGCCTAAATGGAAAGATGCGATTCAGGTTGAGTGAGACTCACTAACAAAGAGAATGGTGTTCGAGCCCGGTGTGCCGATCCTTCTAGAATAAAACCTGTTGGATAAATAGGTCTTTGTTAGAGTGCGTAGTGAGAGAACGAGATATAAGCTCGCCTTCTGGCGCAAGGCTTCTCACAAAATGCCCTGAAATCGACTACATCTCTCGTAATGGATGCTACTACGCTCCACTACCTTATCAGTTTGGTAGTTTCCGAAAAAACTGACGATGCAGCTTATGGATGTGGTCACATCATATCTCTATGGGGATCTAGATATGGAGATTTACCCAAGTCAAGTGGCTCCCGACCACGGAGCGCGTTTGCTAAGGTTGCAACGCTCACTATATGGATTGAATTAATCCAGACGGACGTGGTATACCCGTCTAAGTGACTACTTGATTGGAAGAGGGTATGTGAACAATGAATTATGCCCATGCGTGTTTATCAAAACTACAAGTTCCGGATTTGCAATTGTCGCGGTTTATGTTGATGATATGAACATTATTGGTACTCTTGAAGAACTAAGAGACACCGCTGAATGCTTGAAATCCGAGTTTGAGATGAAAGATCTTGGGAAAACACGGTTTTGTCTCGGTTTAGAACTTGAGCACCGTGATAGTGGGATACTGATTCATCAATCAGCTTATACCCATAAGATGCTCAGGCGCTTAAATATGGATAAGGTCCATCCTGTTAGCACTCCCATGATTGGTCGTAGCTTAGATCTAAAGAAAGATCCGTTTCGTCCAAGGGATGATGACGAAGACGTTTTAGAAGCTGAGGTGCCATACCTAAGTGCAATAGGCGCATTATTGTACTTAGCACAATGCACGAGACCCGATATCTCATTCGCCGTGAACTTGTTAGCTAGACATAGTTCTGCGCCCACGCAACGCCATTGGACTGGCGTAAAGACAATCTTTCGATACCTCAAGGGTACGATTGATATGGGCTTGTTCTATCCCTACAGAGAGGCACGAAAGTATGGAAAAATGGGTGAGGAACCCAAGCCTTTCGTGAATACTGTCGGACACGGTGATCGACCGGTCGACAGGCTGCTATCGACCGGTCGACGGACGGACAGAACCGTTAATTCATGTGTTCCGCGTTCGGATGTTTTCCTTCCATCCAGACATATTACTGGCAGTATATCAATTACCCCATATTCTCAAACACCTAGTGATGTTTTGGTGGGTTTTGCTGATGCTGGGTATCTCTCTGACCCGCACAAAGGTCGTTCCCAATCTGGTTATGTTTTTACCATGGGTAACACTGCTATTTCTTGGAGGTCTACTAAGCAGACTCTTGTCGCTACTTCTTCCAACCATGCTGAGATTATAGCACTTCATGAAGCTGTTCGTGAATGTATTTGGTTGAGGTCCATAATTGGGCACATAAGAAGTACGTGTGGTTTAAGGTCTACCACAGATGAACCTACATGTATCTATGAGGATAATGCTGCTTGCATTGAGCAAATGAAGCAAGGTTTCATCAAGGGCGACAATACCAAGCATATAGCACCAAAGTTTTTCTATAATCAGCAACAACAAGAATTTCTCAAGATTCAAGTGAATCAAGTCCGTTCTGAGGACAATGTAGCAGACTTATTTACTAAGTCACTGCCTAAATCCACATTTGAGAAGCATGTCAAGAGCATTGGTTTGCGTAAATTATCTGACCTCCCATGATTGCAGAATCAGGGGGAGACGCAAACTTGAGGGGGAGTCTGTTGTCTTGCTATGCCAAATGTGAAGTGGTGTGTTGCACTCTTTTTCCCTTCGACCAAGGTTATTTTTGTCCCACTGGGTTTTTGTTACTTGGCAAGGTTTTTAACGAGGCAACGCGAGGAGCACCACCTAGTGTTGACCGCACAAGGGGGAGTGTTGAAGGATACCCGTTTTGTGTGTGCTTGTCAACCTAGGAGAATCTAGTTAGAATTGCATAAGGAATGTATTGAATATGAATCATTTTCCATTATGGATTGTATCTTGTATTCCTCTATATAAAGAGGCACCTATTCATCAATAAAGATATCCTATTCCTTTGCTATTTACTCTCTTGCTTTACTTTTCAATATTCTACAACAATCATAACATTTTTCGAAGGTATTATGGAAAGATTTTATATAATTATAGCATGAAAAAATTGTAATAATTGGTCATTAGTTCATTACTATTTAACTATGGGAAAATTCTCAGGTTCACCCAGGGGTGAACCTGTCCGTTCACCCCTCCTCCCTACTTAACATAGTTGCACTTCATAATTTCATAATCCAACCGTTCATATCATAACTTATCCTTCATAGATCACCTCTACAAAAAATCAATCGAATCGGAGATCTTTTGGTCACTCATTCATATGAAATAAATAGACGGTTCCTCATAATAGTAGTAATTGTTGTCAGAACCGTTCATTTGTTTCAATAATTAGAGTGACCAAAAGATTTCTGATTCGATTGATTTTTTGCAGAGATGATCTATGAAGGATAAGGTATGATATGAACGGTTGGATTATGAAATTATGAAGTGAAACTATGTTAAGTGGGGAGGGGGGTGAACGTGCCCGTTCACCTAGGGGGTGAACCTGAGCATTGCTCTTAACTATGTAGCATGGAAACGTCAAGAACTGCCGGTTCCCCGTTTACCGGAAACGGAAACACGGCGGAAATGGTCGGAAACACATTTTCGGTTGTTGACTTTTTGGGCGGAAACGGTTGGGCGCCTAAACGTCAGTTTCTTAGATGGTAAACGTTCGCGGCACGATTTTCAGAGGAAAAGAACAGATAAATCAGAGGAAGAGGGGGGCGGGGGAGAGAGAGAGAGATAGCTGGGCACAGAGGTTTGGAGCGGCTTGCTTGTGAGTGGGTGTGACAGAGATAGAGAGAGAGAGAGATAGTAGATGAAAGAATTGGTTGTGGTCCTGTGGCAGAGATTTAGAGAAATAAAGAATTGGTTGGGTTTTGGGAAAGATTAGCATGGAATTTAGAATCCTCTTGCTTTTGAAAACTATAAATAAAGTGACAACTAGGACAATTAATTAAGAAAAGTGAAATAGAATAGAATTGATCATCAAAGTTGTCCTGAAAAGGGTCCGGTAATTCTGAATCTTCGTAGGAGTTTGGTCTATGAAGTGTTGGTCATGCCAGTTGTAGATCGAAAATTCTAGGGTACTCTCCCTACTATTAAAACTCCCTATTTTTGAACCCTTGGATGAGATGACTTTGAGTGGTCCTCACAACCCCAAAAGCCCACCCTTAATGGGAAACCATTGGATCCGGGGAGTTTCAAAACTCCCGAGTACTGTAGAAACTTCCGTTGTCGATATGCATATACAGGCCCAGTTAAACATTGTTCTATAGGTGCTCTAAAAAGATGGGATGGAATGGGATCGATTATCCGGTCCTTTTTTTTTAAGAGCATGCATGGGAATTTTTTTTTTGGGTCAAATTGGAGTATGCATGGGAATTGGAGGTCTCAAAACTCAAAAGCCTTTTTTTTTTTTTTTGCATGTACTTCTTTATTTTAGCTGTTTACTCTTTGTACAAAGATATGGATTTACTTTTATTTCAAAGATCATACCACTGCCTTTTTCTCCTTTATTGTCGTTGACTGCCTTTTCCTTTTGACAATGCTGTGATTGTTTTTAAAATATTTTTTTGTGTGAATAAACGCAGGTTGAAGTACATTCAATTTGAGAGTATTGAAACTCCCAAGTATTGTAGAATTTTCGGTTAATTAAGGGCCATGGTGGGCTCATTAGGTTTTGCATGGCTCGGATTGTAGGAAGTTTTAGGTTTTTACCAGGGGAAGATGAGTTAATGAGGCAGTTTTAGGTTTTTAGGTTTTTACATGGCCGGTTACCGACTCGATCTTTCCCATTCATTCTTATCATTGTCTCGAGTCGATTTCTCAAACAAACAAATTAAAGCCACGTACCCTCATAGAGACTCTAGTACTACATAATTGACTTTAATTCCCCAATTAATATTTCAACCATATATCCTATTTATATCTCTTTTCGATGGGATGTTTGTGTTGTGACCGTTTTATTGCGTGCACCTTCAGTGCCCGGCGCTGTTTTCAACCACCGGCGGCCCCTGCCGGATTGTGACCATCTCTTCCTCCTGGTGTTCTGGATATCTTTGGCTCTTTTTTTTTTGCACTACTGAGGGGTCACAGAGATATTAGGTTAGTTGATCTAACTTTGAGTTAGAAGTAGGCTTTTATGGCTCATGATCATGAGTGATATTGTAATCCTACTAATAACTTTTCTTGTATTTTTATGAAAGTTATTGATAGTTGTCTGATCAAAAAAATTCTTGCTGACAAGTACAATACATTATTACATTAGGTGGTCCATGCTATGAGTAAGTCATCATATGGTAGCTTCTTTTCTCGTATATGATTACTGGTAAGTTAGAATTATCAGATTCTTTTAGTAAGTCATGTTTGATCAAGGGTTAGGCTGATCAAAGATGTCAACTACCCAATCACAACTCAAGGAGATGAATTCATTAGACTAAATCCATAAATCTGGCTATCTAGAAATTGGTCCACATAAATACTAATGACATTTCTAAGTCTTGCTGCAGCAAATTGACTGCAACTTAGGCCACCCCTCAAGTTTTTGTCTCAAATACCAAATACCATTCCATGGACACAAATTGATTGTGGAATGAGTTTATGTTATATCCCATGTGCACTTTCTGAGATGTTGTTCTGTTCCTATATAACTCTTCAACACAGGCTTTTACTTACTCATAATGACTTACTGAGTGACCAGAAAAAAAATAAAGAAACAATAGTACCCTAAAGATCAACTCGTATATAACTTCAGTAGTTCCAAGGTTTTTTCACTTTAGAACTTCTGGCATTGTTAAAATAATATATCCTGAATACAAATTGTCTCCGAGTGAAGTTTGCTTATTTGCTTCTAATTTTTGATAACCAAGAAAAGTCAAAAGCAACAGAATTGCTTTTACCACGCACTGAAAGTCTTTGACAAGGTCTCTTCAAAAAGTCCTGAATTTCTTTTCTTGTTTGGCGCGTAATCAAACCGTCCTTTTTGGCTTTGATGTTATAGGCGTGTGCAAAGTTCTATTGTACGTTGTTGTGCGTCCCCCCTTGACTTCGTGTCACGTGAAGAGGGATATCTTCTAACTCCCTATGTCAGAAGATCTTAATTCCCATTATAAATAACAAAGACATGCAAGATCAAAATGTTATCTATACATTGAAATAAATACTTAATTTTCTTTTTTGTTCTTTTGAGATATAGAAGTTCCAATTGCTGAGCTCAGTTACGAGCGTACATTAGAGAAAACACCAACATGGGCAGTTGCTGTAGTCTGCTTTGTGTTGCTTGCAATATCAATATTCATTGAGCATATCATACACTTCATAGGAAAGGTAAGAATATGTGCTTGATTGATTTGTTTTTGCTAATAATAAAACCAAGATAAATGTTGACTGCAACTGACATTGTACTGGAACCATTTCAGTGGTTTAAAAGTAGGCAGAAGCGTGCTCTTTATGAAGCTCTTGAGAAGATCAAATCAGGTATCCCATCTTCTTGAACATTCAGGATTTTTTTCTTTCTCGAATATGAACTAGTTATGTTTGTTCTTTGTAAGGCCTAACCCTTAATCTGTTTCTTCTATTTGAATTGTTTGAAGAGCTTATGCTGTTGGGATTCTTGTCCCTGTTCCTAACAGTGCTACAAGACCCAATATCTGGTATATGTATACCCCAGAGTATTGGAGCCACTTGGTATCCTTACAACGATGCCGCTTCAAAGAGTGAGGCTCGGAAACTTCATGAATCCTCAGATTCTGGCTTCAGTTTCCGGCACAGATTAGCTACGAAAGGATATGATAAGTGCACAAGCAAAGTAAGGGCAATATAATTTCTTTTGTTGTTCTGTTTCCATAGTGATACCAGACTCTAGCTACTTTTCCTTTGTTGATGAATTTTAATCATGGAAATGTGAACAAGTGTGTTTTATATTTGGTGTAAAAATATGTGTGTTTGAATTGGATAAGAGTCTAAATTGACTGTTTCTTTTTGTAGGGTGAAGTTGCCTTTTTGTTTGCATATGCAATTCACCAGCTCCATGTATTTATTTTTGTGTTAGCAGTTTTTCATGTGCTCTATCTACTGCATCACAACCTTGGCTTTGGGAAGATACAAGGTAAAGTAGCAAATACTATTTTAGAATTTCTATATCTCTCCCTTGCTTAATTTCTTAACAATCTATTGTTTTTATTTTTCTGGATTACATATGAGAATATGGAAGTATTGGGAGAATGAGACAAAAACAATCGAATACCAATTTAGTCATGGTAATTGTTTTGATCTTTTAACTTCAAAGCTAAATGGATCCATTTTTCCAACTTGATTATTTGTTTAAGTACACAATACTTCTTTTTCCTATTTTTTTTTTCTTTCCTAGAGAATGATTCTGCAAACTGAACTACCTGAAACAAAACAAAGTGGATGAGGAAGAGCATAAAGCGGGGATTTCCAAACCAGAAGAGGTGATCGCCGGTTTCAACAACCGGTGCACCCCTCAACACATCCCCACTTTCCTGGATCTTCAGCCCCATGTTGGTTATAGTCACTTGCAGTTTAGTTCCCACCAATAGGATTATCTGCAATATGTTTTTGGCTCACAACCAATTAATATCTATGTAATAATATGTAGTGGCCATAGTAAAAGCAACATGCCTTGTACTGGATAATACGGTTGTATTGAACTTACAAATAAAGAGATAAATGGTAGCTAGAGATAAGAATACCATCCTGTCCGAAAGAGAAAATAGTTTTAACAAAATCAAAATACCATAGAAATTCAGAAAACTGCAAACTGAGGCTAGATTGTGCAGCAACTTCAGAAAAAGATGAGGCTAGATTGTGGTAGACATATTGACATTTTCCCAAAAGAAAAATCCAAGATCTAGTGGAATTGAATTTGAAAAAAAAATCAGCATCCTCCATCCAACTCATAATTCATTACAACTCGTCTGATCGAGGTTGTACATAGTGTTCGAAATGACGTACTTAAGGTTCAGGGTTAAGCATTTTGAGTTTAAACTTTAAAGTACGTAGTTGTTGGAATGATATCTAGATGAATGTCTAAAGCCACTAGGTTTTGGACTTGAGCAGTAGAAGATCTAAACTTGGTCATATTTCTTAGTAAGAATTATGACAATGTCAAACTAATTTCTAAAAGAGCCTTCGTAAAGGTCTGGAAATTAACTGTGAAACCTTGGTAAGAATTTTGGTCTAAAGTGTTTGTCATGCCAGATGTAGATATGCAGGTCCAGTTATGAAGCTATCAATTAATCTCTCTCCCTCTCATTAATCACTGCCTTTCCTTTTGGGTCATATTAAATAATTTTGCTTTTGTTGCAGGTGGAGATGGTGGCATCACAGAAGAGAACAGTTTTACTAGTTGAAGAAAGAAAACTCTAGTTCTATAGGTGCTCTAAAAAGATGGGATGGGATGGGATTATCCAGTCTTTTTTTTTTTTTTCAGAGGTATGGATGGGAATTGGAGGTCTCAAAAGCCTTCTTTTTTCCTGCATGTACTTCTTTATTTTAACTGTTTAAGTTTTGTACAAAGAGATGAATTCACTTTTATTTCAAAGATCATACCACTGCCTTTTCCTTCTTTACTGTCATAGACTGCCTTTTCCTTTTGATAATGCTGTGACTGTTTTTATTGTGTTTGATACATAAAGTGTTAAAGGAGCTACATCTGCTCCTAGAATTCAGCCTATATTAAACTACATAGCTGTTATGATTTTCTGTCATTATATTTTGATTTGTAATAGTAGCTGTGTAAATGTGTGATCTTCATTAATTTGTAATAGTAGGCATAATTCCTATATATGTATACAATTGTAAACACAGAATCAATGAAAACAATTATCTCTTTCTACATGGTATCAGCCTAATTTCAATCCTTACCTATTTCCTTTCTATTGAGTCTCTTCCTGTGTCTCTCTTTACAACCAATTCTTGCGCTCCAGCTTCCTTCTTCAAATTAAACAAACCCATATTCTTCAAAATTCTCACATTTCCCAAATTATACTCACGTCTTCCTCTTCCACCACTACTCTCCTCAATCAACTCATTCTCATGGCCACCGCACTATTAAATCATGGCTACCGCAATAACCACTCCTTTACCGGTCGCTTCTTCCACTCCACTGGTAGTTCCTATGCCAGAATAAACGCAGGTTGAAGTATATTCAAGTTGGTTAATTAAGGGCCATGCATGGTGGGCTCATTAGGTTGCATTGCTCAGATTGCACGAAGTTTTAGGTTTACCTGAGGAAGTTGAATGAGGCAGTTAGTTAACGTTTTCATCGACTCGATCTTTCCCATTATTTCTTATATATCATTGTCTCAAGTCGATTTCACGAACAAATTAAAGCCACGTACCTTAATAGAGACTCCTATACTACAGAATCGACAATTTTAATCCCCCATCAATTTTTCAACCATCCTATTTAATTATATCTCTTTTCATTGGTTGATAAGCTTGCTGGCAAGTATGATACATTATTACATTTGGTGGTCCATGCTATGAGTAAGTGATCATCTGGTAGCTTCTTTTCTGTATATGGTTTACTGCTAAGTTAGAATTACCAGATTCCTTTAGAATCCGACTACTCGGTCATGTTTGATCAAGGGTTAGGCTGAAGATGTCAACTAGTCAATCACAACTCAAGAAGATGAACTCATTAGACTAAATCCATAAATCCGTGGCTATCTAGACATAAATACGTACTATGACATTTCTAAGTCTTTCTGCAAATCGACTAAACTTAGGGCACCCCTCAAGTTTTTGTCTCAAATACCATTCCATGGACACAAATTGATTGTGGAGTCATGAGTTTTCTATATAACTCTTCAACCACAGGCTTTACTTACTCATAATGAGTGACCAGAAAAAAATTAAATTAAGAAAGAAACAATAGTACCATAAAGATCAACTCATATATTATAACTTCAGTAGTTCCAAGGTTTTTTCATTTTAGAATTTCTGGCTTGGTTTAAATAATATATCTTCCAAATATAGCTCAAACTGAATACAAATTATCTCCGAGTAAAGTTTGCTTGCTTCTAATTTCTGATAACCAAGAAAAGTCACAAGCGCCAGAAGTTTTTACGTACCACTGAAAGTCTTTGACAAGATCTCTTCAAAAAGTTTTGAATTTCTTATCTGGCCCTTTTGTTTGACGCGGAATCGAACCATCCCTTTTCGCTTTGATCTTACAGGCATGCCAGCACCAATAGGTGCAAAGTTGTATCGTTCTTACGCGTCCTCCTTGACTTCGTGTGATGTGAAGAGGGGATATCTTCTAACTCCCTATGTTAAAAGATCTTAATGTATTTCCATTATAAATAACAAAGACAAGAACAAAATGTTATCTATACATGCATTGAAATATATTCTTAATTTTCTTGTTTGTTCTTTTGAGATATAGAAGTTCCAATGGAGCCTAAGCTCAATTATGAGCGTACATTAAAGGAAACACCAACATGGGCAGTTGCTGTGGTCTGCTTTGTGTTGCTTGCAATATCAATTTTCATTGAACATATCATACACTTCATAGGAAAGGTAAGAATATGTGCTTGATTGATTGGTTTTTGATACTAATAAAACCAAGATAAATGTTGATTGCAACTGACATTGGACTGGAACCATATCAGTGGTTTAAAAGTAGGCAGAAGCGTGCTCTTTATGAAGCTCTTGAGAAGATCAAATCAGGTATCCCATCTTGTGGAACATTCAGGATTTTTTTCTTTCTCAAATATGAACTAGTTATGTTTGTTCTTTATAAGGCCTAACCCTTAATCTGTTTCTTCTATTTGAATTGTTTGAAGAGCTTATGCTGTTGGGATTCTTGTCCCTGCTCCTAACAGTGCTACAAGACCCAATATCCGGTATATGTATACCCCAGAGTATTGGAGACACTTGGCATCCTTGCAATGATGCCACTTCAAAGAGTAAGGCTCGGAAACTTCATGACTCCTCAGATTCTGGCTTCAGTTTCCGGCGCAGATTAGCTACGAAAGGATGGGATAAGTGCACAGAAAAAGTAAGGGAAAGATAATTTCTTTTGTTGTTCTGTTTCCATAGTGATACCAGACTCTAGCTAATTTTCCTTTGTTGATGAATTTTAATCATGGAAATGTGAACAAGTGTGTTTTATATTTGGTGTAAAAATATGTATATTTGAATTGGATAAGAGTCTAAATTGATTGTTTCTTTTTGTAGGGTGAAGTTGCCTTTATATCTGCATATGCAATTCACCAGCTCCATGTATTTATTTTTGTGTTAGCAGTTTTTCATGTGCTCTACTGCATCACAACCTTGGCTTTGGGAAGATACAAGGTAAAGTAGCAAATATTATTTTAGAATTTCTATATCTCTCTCTTGCTTAATTTCTTAACAATCCATTGTTTTTATTTTTCTGGATTACAGATGAGAGTATGGAAGTATTGGGAGAATGAGACAAAAACAATCGAATACCAGTTTAGTCATGGTAATTGTTTTGATCTTTTAACTTCAAAGCTAAATGGATCCATTTTTCCAACTTGATGATTTGTTTAAGTATACAATCCTTCTTTTTCCTATTTTTTTTTCTTTCCTAGAGAATGATTCTCTCCATTTTTTTTTGGAAATTGTAATGTCATCTTAATCATCCATCAGTTCACAGATTTTAGGCTTTCTTAATCACCGAAACTTCTTTGATTATACCTTATACAATATTTATATTGCAGATCCAGAAAGGTTTAGGTATGCAAGGGAAACATCATTCGGAAGGAGGCATATGAACTTCTGGAGCAAGTCACCGGTGTTCCTTTGGATTGTACGTAACGTACTTCTATGAAGTTGAGCTTTATTGCTTTATCAATAGGAATTCCAATTGCAATTGTTGGAATTAGCTCAATAGTGCATGGTATATCTAGGAACTATGACATTGAATCAGCTTAAGGGTATTCACTTTTCCTTATCAGGTGTGCTTCTTCAGACAATTCTTCAGGTCAGTTACTAAGGTTGATTACTTGGCTTTGAGGCATGGCTTTATCGCGGTAAGTCAAACAGCTTCAAAACTCATTTTCATACACATATGAGGCCTGAAGTGGGATTGAATATTTAGGTCAAGCCGTATGTCAAATTCTATGCTTTGTGATTTCAGGCACATTTGGCTCCAGGGAGTGATGCAACCTTTGATTTTCTGAAGTACATAAGTAGATCACTTGAAGATGACTTCTTAGTTGTTGTGGAGATCAGGTTTCTTTGAAGCATAGAAATTCATTAGGCTCTTTGGTGAAATATTTGTCTTACAATCTTAACTTTGCTTCATTGATGCATGCAGTCCAATTATATGGTTCTCTGCAGTGTTGTTCCTATTGTCTAACACATATGGTAAGTACACAGGACATAATTACTGTCAATCTCCATATGTTGATTTTGTTCAAATTCAATTCCACTAGATCTTGGGATTTTATTTTGAGAAAATGTTGATATATCTACCTCAATCTAGTCTCATCTTTTTCTGATGTTGCTGCACAATCCCGCGTTTACTGACCGAAAACTGTTTTCTCTTTCGGACAGGATGGTATTCTTATCTCTGGCTACCATTTATCTCTTTATTTGTAAGTTCAATACAACTGTATTATCCAGTACAAGGCATGTTGCTTTTACTATGGCCACTACATATTATTACATAGATATTAATTGGTTGTAAGCCAAAAACATATTGCAGATAATCCTATTGGTGGGAACTAAACTACAAGTGATTATAACCAAGATGGGGCTGAGGATCCTGGAAAGTGGGGATGTGTTGAGGGGTGCACCGCTTGTTCAAACTGGCGATCACCTCTTCTGGTTTGGAAATCCCCGCTTTATGCTCTTCCTCATCCACTTTGTTTTGTTTCAGGTAGTACGTTCAGTTTGCAGATGTAATATCATTTTATACTTGTTATTTGTACTTAAATGCTCACAAGCTCCAAATTTCTGCTTTCTTCCTTTTCTTCAGAATGCATTTCAATTGGCCTTCTTTGCATTTAGTACGGTAAGTATGCTTGTACCATGCATGTTAACCAAATATGCTTGTACCATGCATTCATAGGGAGCTTAATTTCTCTAGTTTTCATATACTGATTGATTAAATTTGTTTCTTCAGTATCAGTTTGGCATAGATTCTTGCTTCCACCATCGCCCTGAAGATATCGCCATCAGGATCTCAATGGGGTGAGCTTTACACACTACTACTAATACCTGTAGTTTCATACAAGAATCATCGTTGTTTTAATTAGCTCTCACTTTCTTTTATGGTTACTGATTCAATGAGCAAAAAGATTTTTCTAATGTATATTTGCCAAAAGTTAACTAAATTCTGATCTCCTCAGGGTTATCATACAAGTTATGTGTAGTTATGTGACTCTCCCTCTGTATGCTCTAGTGACACAGGTGAGAAACGATATAACTTCAACTAGATTATCTACAGGTAAAAAACCTCCATTAATTAATCTAACATGGACTATTTTTTGTTTTTCCTCATAGATGGGTTCTACTATGAAACCCACTGTTTTTAATGATGGAGTGGCATCAGCAGTGAAAAATTGGCACCACAAGGCTGAAAAGAGAGTCAAGCACAACCTTCATTCAGACACAAACACACCATTCTCAAGTAGACCTGAAACTCCTACCCACGGCATGTCCCCGGTTCATCTATTGCACAATCACAACTACCGCAGCGATATGGATGACTTATTTGCACCTCCAGAAGCATCAACCGTCGTCGAAATGGAACATTGGGACACTGAAGGGTCACATCCCCCAGAAAACAATATTGCACCAAGTGACACACAAGAGATTACTAGGCAAACTAGCAGTGTTAGAGAATTGGGGCAAATTCAAGAGCCTCCAGCACCACGCCCTTTTCAGACTCAACACGAAGTTAACATTAGTCCAGGGAGCTTTTCATTTGGAAAATCAGGAAATTGAAAGAGTTGGACTATAGAAAGTTGCTAGTGTTAACCATATATTTTTCCTTATTTTGTTTGGCACGTGGCTAGGACTGTTCATTTGTGTTGTGTAGTATATAATGAGTATTGCAAGTGCATGATGATACTGGGATTAGTTTTGCTCTTTTAGGCTTTTAGGCTTCGCATATTGTGATGTAGAACGCTTGGCATTGAGGTTTGAAGAGCAGCTGGATCGGCGCAAGGGAGGCAATTAAGGTACTGTTCACAGACTGTTCACGGTACTGTTCACAGAGGGCATTCTAGCTCTGTTTATCTATTATAATATGTTTCCGAGAAGGGAATGGGGAGACATATGGCCTTTTTTGGGCGTTTGAGGTTGTCTTCAGCCTCAAAACGGCATTTTAGTATTTTTCGTAATTTTCGGAAAGTTTTTAGTTTTCGTTATTTTATTTTTAATTAAACCCGTGGGCTTGATTAGGCCTAATGTTAGCGCCCTAGGGTTTCTTTCATATTTAAGCAACCTTAAACGGCTGCTAGACCTATCTTTCATATTACCAAATTATCAATAAACGAGAAGCTTTTCTCAAATCTCTCTGGTGGATTCCAGATTATCTTTTTAGGGTTCATCGCTTGTGAACCCCGGTTACTTACGCTGCGTCATATTGTAATTTACAGTTTGATCTTATAATCAATATAAATTTATCATTTATACACATATCTCAGGTACGGTTTAATCATTTCTCAACACATCTATGCATCTTATTTAATAATTTCTCCAAAAGTAATATTCCATTTCACTACAATGGGTGCTGGAATTTGAAGAAAAAGTTGGTTAGGAGGTACGAGAAAACCAAGAGACTGAGAAACTGTATGTGCTCAACATCTTGCTGCTAGTTCTAATGGTGTTATCTCAGTAGATGGTAAAAATGATTTTGATCTATGTAGGAAATTACACCAAGACATACCCTTGTGAGCTGAATCGCCGTGCTGTGACTGATAATGAAGAAGCATCAAGTGACTCGAATCAGATTCGGAAACGGTAGAGAGAAATAGAAGCAACTTCCAATTACGATTTGGTTAGTGCAACAAGTCTCAGACTCGCAAACGTGTTTTCTCTCATTCTTCATATCACACTTAAAAAGAGTGAAGAATGGTATTGACTAGACTCAAATGAATCCGGAAAGGTGTATGTGTGATCCCAAAAGAGTTGTCTTCTTATAGTGGATCATTCCACTAATGACTGAGATATGTACTTAAGTTGATTTGATGTTTAATTAAGTTTTGTAATATGTGGCATGTTGGGTCTAAGATTCCTCTCTGTCCACTTAGGCACTTAGGGGGGTGTATTGTATATGGAATTAGTGGAAGTTTTAAAGAAATCCATGGAATCTGAAAGTTTGGGTGTATTCAATATAGACTTTTAATAGTCTATAAAAGTCTAGGTGTATTCAATTAGGATTTTAAAAAATCTTTATGGAGTCCACCAAAGTCTAGGGGTATTCAATTAAGACTTTTAAAAATGAATACAAGTTTTAGGGTATTCAAAATATCATTCATGTATACGGAATTGGAAAACCATGGAAAATTATGGACTTTTTAGTGTTAAGTATAAATACCAAAGTCCAAAAATTTTCCAGCCATCAGAGCAAAGATTTTGAGCGTGAGAAAAGTCCATCAAAGTTCCTCTCCTCTCTCTGGGCGCGAGAACAGGTTGGTCCTCCATCATCTCTTTCTTGATTTTTTTTTCCATCTTTTCCATAATCCTTTGTGGTATTAGAATTTTTTAATACCAATATGTTCATTATTTTTGTTCAGTTTGATTTTTTTTTGTTTAATTGATATGAAACCCTAAAAGCATCAAAACCAGTAAGCTAGCATGATCGATATTAATCACCATATGTGATGTTGATCTTGTACTAATGCAGCGCAATTATTATATATACACTTTACTGAAACCTCCCTGAGATCCTTATTGAGTTTGGTTTCGTCTATAAGAGAGAGAGCACATGCAGAAGGGGTTTGGGGTATATAAAGGAGCTAATGACAGATTAAAGTAGGCTAGGTTTTTTCTAAACGATTCCTTGTCAAACATAAGTCTCTGTTTAAGATTTCCAAGTTTGTATTTTTTTTTCTTTTGCAAGATTTGAACTTTTATACTGCTTTATCTTGATTTGCAAGTCATAATTAATGTGATTAGTCTCTGTATACATTCGAAAAACATACATGTTCCCTAATGATGAACGCAGGGTAGCCTTTTAAGCTTTCCTTGGTAAATGCTGGTCTCATGTTTGGTAGAAATCTTGATGCAGCAAGTGATTGCTGTGAAGCTTTTCTTATATATATATATATATATATATATATATATATATATATATTATAGTACATAATTGCTGCAAGTGTTGACCTCAGATAGACAAATACAACATTGAGTGTTGAAATTGCAGTCTAAACACCAACAAGTGTAACACTGGTTATATTAGAATTTTGAATAGCGAGAGCCAGCCAATAAATTGAACCAGCCTGAAATCCAACAAAATTGGCATGTGCTATTATGCCCAAGGTTAACAGAAGTGTTCCCTTTAGAAACAAAAATATAATCCAAAAATGGCTTCATCTTCTGTCTCTTTCTCGTCATCTTCTGTTAGTTGCACCGCCGGTAAACCCTTCTTAAACATGAAATTTTGATAATGTTTTTTTCCTTCTATTTTTTGGTACATTTTGGTTTGTTTTTGTTTTGTTTTTTATACATATACCTTCGGTTTTGTTAATTATATTGAGAGATTTTTTCTTTGCTTTCAAATTATTTTGTGTCACAATATTATTTGAGTTTCTCTGAAATCTGTATAAGTCGTTCATAATAAAATCTATAGATTTTTATAAATCAATAAAAAGTCTGTGGTAAAAGTCAGTGACTTTAAAGAAATCAATAGAAGTTTATGAAGTCTGTGGACTTTTCAAAAAGTCTGTGGACTTTTTAGAAAGTCTGTGAATTAAAAAAAATCCATACAAATCCATATACAATACACCCCCCTTAGATAGTTAGATTGATTATATATATCATCCATTGCTTCAAATTTCATGTGGGTTTTATTCTTAAAAATATATGTGCTTCATATTCAAGAAACCCTTTTACAATTTGCATATTTCAATTAGACCACAAGTGATTACTATAATTAATTAATGGGCTAATTTCAGTTTACTACCCTATACTTTTACTTTACACTCAAAATCAGTTTAGTCCTTATACTTTCAATTTCATCACTTATACCCTTATACTCTATAAATTTGATCAATGTCATCCAATTATCAAAATTGAGCATTTTGTGGAGAGTATTTTCGTCATTTCATATTTATTATTAGTAGATATAATTAAATAATTTATTAATAGTAGAAATAAAATAAAATAAGTTATTATATTGTAAGTTAGCATTGAAAAAAAAATTATTATTATTAGTAGAAATAAAATAAAATAATTTATTAGTATAAATAAAATAAATAATTTCATAAATGGTAAGTTAGCATTATTTTCTTAGGGAACTTCTCTAGTGAGGACCACTATAATGAGGACTTGGTGATGACTTTTCGATTAGACCTACTTTTTTATTACATCTCGACAAATCAACCGTTCAATATTTAGATATTTTATAAGTAGATCACTTATACAAATTTTCAATGAAACCTAAAATCGTTAGGTCATCTATAATTGTGATTTACCATTTATGAATATGAATTGTTCAAAATTGACAGATTTGGTTCGTCCATTTATTTCGTCTAGTTCGGTACCTTAACGATTTCAAATTTTTTGAAAATTTGTAGAAGTAATCTACTCATGAATATCTTAACTTTGAACGATTGATTTCTCGAGATGTAATTGAAAAATAGATATAACAACCATTAATAAAAAAGTCCTCACTAGAGAATCTCGAAAATGGTGCTAACTCAATTTATGAAAGTATTTTATTTTGTTTCTACTAATAATAAATTATTTTATTATATCTAATAATAATAAATATATTATTTTATTGTATTCTTATTTATTTTAGTAGTAATAATAATTATTATTTTATTAGTACGAGAGTACAAATAAAATATTTATATAGGGTCATATACGATACAACAATAAAATAAAATAAATAATTTATTAGTAGTAGAAAAAAATAAAATATTTATATAGGGTCATATACGAGGAAAATTTTAGTGTATGTTAACGTATCTCATACGTATAATTACTACTTTTAGGACTTAATTAGTCAAACGAGAACCTATTTACTCTAATGAGGACCATATTTACCTTAACGAAAGTTTTTTTGTAGTTACCACATGAGTTGTCAAAATAGTAATATGTGTCCTCAAGTCGTAAAACATTATAATTACAACTTTTAGGACTTAATTATTCAAACGAGGACCTAATTTATTCTAATGAAGACCTTATTTACTCTAACAAGGACTTAATCTCCACATTATGTATGAGAAATGTTAACATACCATAGTCTTACTTCATATACGATACGACAATAAAATAAAATAAATAATTTATTATTATTAGAAATAAATTAAAATATTTTGTTTTAATTATATATAGAGTTATATACCAGAATAAAATAAAATACATAATTTATTATGAATAGAAATAATGCTAACTTTCAATGCATTAAAAAATAAAAATAAAATAATTATTTTATGACGAAAATGCCCTCATCAAAAATGTCAAATTTAACAATTGGATGACATTGATTAAATCTATAGAGTATAAGAGTATTTTTGATGAAATTGAAAGTACAGAGACTGAATTGATTTTGAGTGTAAAATATAAGGTAGTAAATTGATTTTAATTAATTATACACTAAACTCTTTATAATAATTTGCAACAGCTTATTATAAAAATCTATAACTGAGATTACAAAACAGATTGAGTGATAGGTTCACATCCAAATAACATGGGAGAGAATAATGCATAAGAGTACATGGATGTATTATGTATAGACTAGTACTAGCAAAGATGCCCGCACAATGCTGTGGGTTTGAAAAGCACAATATGTAAAAAGTACTAAAAACATATAAGAAATTTAGAAAGTACTAAAATTATATAAGAAATCTAAATAGTGTTATGATACTTTGTTTAGCTAGTTTAGCTGCAAAGATCCTAATGAATTTCTATGCTTAAAAGCAACCTGATCTATGACAGTAAATATTTGCCACATGCATGTTAAATTTGCCACAAGTTAGCTTCAAAGATCCTAAGTTAAAGTACATTAGTTTGTTGGTAATATCACCATACATGTTAAATTTTTGTCTCTCTCTCATAATAATTAAGGTGATTATGGTTAACCATAATAAATTTTATTACACATGCATGACACCTCTATATTAAGTGTTTGTATCACTAATAAATTAATGTGGTGAGCAAATTCATTCCCGTTAATTAAGCCATGATGGGCTCATTAGGTTGCATGGGTCAGATTGTAAATAGGAAGTTTTAGGTTCACCGGGGGAAGTTGAATGAGGCTCGATCTTTCCCATTCTTTCTTAATTATCATTGTCTCGTCGATTTCGCGAACAAATTAAGGCTACGTACGTACCTTCAAAGAGACTCTTGAATTACATAATTGACAACTTTAATTCCCCATCAATTTTTCAACGTACGTACCAACCTATTTATATATATATATCTCTTTTCATTGCAACGATAAGCTTGCGTACAAGTATGATACATTATTACATTAGCTGGTCCATGCTATGAGTAAGTGATCATCCGGTAGCTTCTTTCTTGTATACGGTTTACTGCAAATTACGTTAGAATTAATGATCAGATTTCTGACTATATATCGATCGGTCATGTTTGATAAATGGTTAGGCTGAAGATGTCAACTAGCTAGTCAATCGACTCAATCACAACTCAAGAAGATGAACTCATTGGACTAAATCCATAAATCTGTGGCCACGTAAATACGTACTATGACATTTCTAATTATGTCTTTCTGCCGCAAATTGACTGCAACTTAGGCCACCCCTCAAGTTTTTGTCTCAAATAATACCAAACAAAAAATTACCAAATACCATTCTATGGACACAAATTGATTGTGGAGTGAGTTTCCTATATAACTCTTCAACCACAGGCTTTACTTACTCATAATGAGTGACCAGAAAAAATAAATAAAATAAATTAAGAAAGAAACAATAGTACCCTATAGATAAACTCATATATTATAACTTCAGTAGTTCCAAGGTTTTTTGTCATTTTAGAATTTCTGGCATGGTTAAAATAATATATCTTCCAAATTTAGCTCAAACTGAATACATTTTCTCCACGTGCAGTTTGCTTATTTGCTTCTAATTTTTTATAACAAAGAAAAGTCACAAAGCGGCAGAAGCTCTTACGTACCACTGAAGGAAAGTCTTTGATAAGATCTCTCCAAAAAGTGTTGAATTTCTTTGTTTGATGCCGAATCGAACAGTCCCTTTTGGCTTTGATCTTACAAATAGGTGCAAATTTGTATTGTTGTTGCGCGTCCTCCTTGACTTCGTGTGACGTGAAGAGGGATATCTTCTAACTCACTATATATGTTAGAAGATCTTAATTTCCATTATAAATAACAAAGACAAGAACAAAATGTTATCTATACATTGAAATAAATTCTTAATTTTCTTGTTTGTTCTTTTGAGATATAGAAGTTCCAATGGAGCCTGAGCTCAGTTATGAGCGTACATTAGAGAAAACACCAACATGGGCAGTTGCTGTGGTCTGCTTTGTGTTGCTTGCAATATCAATTTTCATTGAACATATCGTACACTTCATAGGAAAGGTAAGAATATGTGCTTGATAGATTGGTTTTTGATAATAATAAAACCAAGATAAATGTTGATTGCAACTGACATTGTACTGGAACCATTTCAGTGGTTTAAAAGTAGGCAGAAGCGTGCTCTTTATGAAGCTCTTGAAAAGATCAAATCAGGTATCCCATCTCGTGGAACATTCAGGATTTTTTTCTTTCTCAAATATGAACTAGTTATGTTTGTTCTTTATAAGGCCTAACCCTTAATCTGTTTCTTCTATTTGAATTGTTTGAAGAGCTTATGCTGTTGGGATTCTTGTCCCTGCTCCTAACAGTGCTACAAGACCCAATATCCGGTATATGTATACCCCAGAGTATTGGAGCCACTTGGCATCCTTGCAATGATGCCGCTTCAAAGAGTGAGGCTCGGAAACTTCATGAATCCTCAGATTCTGGCTTCAGTTTCCGGCGCCGATTAGCTACGAAAGGATATGATAAGTGCACAGGCAAAGTAAGGGAAAGATAATTTCTTTTGTTTTTCTGTTTCCATAGTGATACCAGACTCTAGCTACTTTTCCTTTGTTGATGAATTTTAATCATGGAAATGTCAACAAGTGTGTTTTATATTTGGTGTAAAAATATGTGTGTTTGAATTGGATAAGAGTCTAAATTTATTGTTTCTTTTTGTAGGGTGAAGTTGCCTTTATGTCTGCATATGCAATTCACCAGCTCCATGTATTTATTTTTGTGTTAGCAGTTTTTCATGTGCTCTACTGCATCACAACCTTAGCTTTGGGAAGATACAAGGTAAAGTAGAAAATACTATTTTAGAATTTCTATATCTCTCCCTTGCTTAATTTCTTAACAATCCATTGTTTTTATTTTTCTGGATTACAGATGAGAATATGGAAGTATTGGGAGAATGAGACAAAAACAATCGAATACCAGTTTAGTCATGGTAATTGTTTTGATCTTTTAACTTCAAAGCTAAATGGATCCATTTTTCCAACTTGATTATTTGTTTAAGTATACAATACTTCTTTTTCCAATTTTTTTTTCTTTCCTAGAGAATGATTCCCCCCCCCTCTTTTTGAAATTGTAATGTCATCTTAATCATCGAGCAGTTCACAGATTTTAGGCTTTCTTAATCACCGGAACTTCTTCGATTATACCTTATACAGTATTCATATTGTAGATCCAGAAAGGTTTAGGTATGCAAGGGAAACATCATTCGGAAGGAGGCATATGAACTTATGGAGCAAGTCACCGGTGTTCCTTTGGATTGTACGTAACTTACTGCTATGAAGTTGAGCTTTATTGCTTTGTTAATAGGAATTTCTAATTGCAATTGTTGGAATTAGCCCAATAGTGCATGGTATATGTAGGAACTATGACATTGAATCAGCTTAAGGGTATTCTCTTTTCCTTATCAGGTGTGCTTCTTCAGACAATTCTTCAGGTCAGTTACTAAGGTTGATTACCTGACTTTGAGGCATGGCTTTATCATGGTAAGTCAAACAGCTTCAAAACTCATTTGCATACACATATGAGGCCTGAAATTTGATTGAATATTTAGCTCACGCCGTATCTCAAAGTCTATGCTTTGTGATTTCAGGCACATTTGGCTCCGGGGAGTGATGCAACTTTTGATTTTCGGAAGTACATAAGTAGATCACTTGAAGATGACTTCTTAGTTGTTGTGGAGATCAGGTTTCTTTGAAGCGTAGAAATTCATTAGGCTCTTTGGTGAAATATTTGTCTTACAATCTTAACTTTGCTTCATTGATGCATGCAGTCCAATTATATGGTTCTCTGCAGTGTTGTTCCTGTTGTCTAACACATATGGTAAGTACACAGGACATAATTATATTACTGTCAATCTCCATATGTTGATTTTGTTCACATTCAATTCCACTAGATCTTGGGATTTTCTTCTGGGCAAATGTCGATATGTCTACCTCAATCTAGCCTCATTTGCAGTTTTCTGAATTTCTATGGTATTCTGACTTTGTTAAAACTGTTTTCTCTTTCGGACAGGATGGTATTCTTATCTCTGGCTACCATTTATCTCTTTATTTGTAAGTTCAATACAACTGTATTATCCAGTACAAGGCATGTTGCTTTTACTATGGCCACTACATATTATTCCATAGATATTAATTGGTTGTGAGCCAAAAACATATTGCAGATAATCCTATTGGTGGGAACTAAACTGCAAGTGACTATAACCAACATGGGGCTGAAGATCCAGGAAAGTGGGGATGTATTGAGGGGTGCACCAGTTGTTGAAACCGGCGATCACCTCTTCTGGTTTGGAAATCCCCGCTTTATGCTCTTCCTCATCCACTTTGTTTTGTTTCAGGTAGTTCAGTTTGCAGATGTAATATCATTTTATACTTGTTTTTTGTACTTAAATGCTCACAAGCTCCCAATTTGTGCTTTCTTCCTCTTCTTCAGAATGCATTTCAATTGGCCTTCTTTGCATTTAGTACGGTGAGTATATATACATACAAGTTAACCAAGTATACTTGTACCATTCATAGGGAGCTTAATTTCTCTAGTTTTCATATACTGATTGATTACTTTTGTTTCTTCAGTATCAGTTTGGCATAGGTTCTTGCTTCCACCATCGCCCTGAAGATATCGCCATCAGGATCTCAATGGGGTGAGCTTTACACACTACTACTAATACCTGTAGTTTCATACAAGAATCGTCGTTGTTTATTCTTTCACTTTCTTTTATGGTTACTGATTCAATGAGCACAAAGATTTTTCTAATGTATATTTTCCAAAAGTTAACTAAATTCTGATCTCCTCAGGGTTATCATACAAGTTATGTGTAGTTATGTGACTCTCCCTCTTTATGCTCTAGTGACACAGGTGAGAAATGATATAACTTCAACTAGATTATCTACAGGTAAAAAACCTCCATTAATCTAACATGGACTATTTTTTGTTTTTCCTTATAGATGGGTTCTACTATGAAACCCACTGTTTTTAATGATGGAGTGGCATCAGCAGTGAAAAATTGGCACCACAAGGCTAAAAAAAGAGTAAAGCACAACCTTCATTCAGACACAAACACACCATTCTCAAGTAGACCTGGAACTCCTACCCACGGCATGTCCCCGGTTCATCTATTGCACAATCACACCTACCGCAGCAATATGCATGACTTATTTACACCTCCAGAAGCATCAACCGTCGTCGAAATGGAACATTGGGACACTGAAGGGTCACATCCCCCAGAAAACAATATTGCACCAAGTGACACAGAAGAGATTATTAGGCAAACTAGCAGTGTTAGAGAATTGGGGCAAATTCGAGAGCTTCCAACACCACGCCCTTTTCAGACTCAACGCGATGCTAATATTAGTCCGTCGAACTTTTCATTTGGAAAATCAAGAAATTGAAAGAGTTGGACTATAGAAAAGTTGCTAGTGTTAACCATTTTTCCTTCTTTTGTTTGGCACATGGCCAGGCCTGTTCATTTGTGTTGTGTGTAGTATACTAGTATATAAGTACTGCAAGTGCACGATGATACTAGGATTACTTTTGCTCTTTTAGGCTTTTAGACTTGGCATATTGTACAGTTTGATCTTATAATGAATATACATTCATGATTTATACACATATCTCAGATTCTCAGGTACGGGATAATAGTTTTTCAACATCTATGCAACTTATTTAATAATTTCTCCAAAAGTAATTTTCCATTTTCCACTACAATGGGTGCTGGAATTTGAAGAAAAAGTTGGTTAGGAGGTATGAGAAAACCAAGAGGCCTGAGAAACTATATGTGCTCAACATCTTACTGCTAGTTCTAATGGTGTTATCTCAGTAGATGGTAAAAATGTTTGACATTGAATTTTGATCTATGTAGAAAATTACCCCAAGATATACCCTTGTGAGCTGAATCGGCGTGCTGTGACTGAGAATGAAGAAGCATCAAGTGACCCAAATCAGATTCGGATACGTAGAGAGAAATATATAGAAGCAACTTCCAATTACAATTTGGTTAGTGCAACTATTCTCAGACTCGCAAACATGTGTTTAATTTCTCTCATTCTTCATATCACACTTAAAAAGAGTGAAGAATGGTATTGACAAGACTCAAATGAATCCAGACAATTAGGTGTGTGTGATCCCAAAAGAGTTGTCTTCTTATAGTTGATCATTCCATTAATGACTAAGATATATGCTTGAGTTGATTTGATGTTTAATCAAGTCTTGTAATATGTGGCATGTTAGGTCTAAGATTCCTCTCTGTCCACTATGGCACTTTGATTATATATCATCCATTGCTTCAAATTTCATGTGGGTTTCTTAAAAATATATGTGCTTCATATTCAAGAAACCCTTTTACAATTTGCATTTTTCAATTAGAGATCACAAGTGATTGCTATAATTATACACTAAACTCTTTTTTATAATAATTTGCAACAGCTTATTATAAAACTCTATAACTGAGATTACAAAACAGATTGTGTGATAGATTCACATTCAAATACCATGGGAGAGAATAATGCATAAGAGTACATTGCATGTATAGATGATTTAGATCAAATAGAATTTAATTTATTCTAATGATAACTTTATTTATCTTAATGAATTTTTTTTCGTAGTTACCCGACTTAATTACTCAAAAGAAATAATCTTTCTTATTATGCATTTATCATTTATGTGTAAAAAATATTAACATATCATGACACTTTTCGAAAATATTATGGAATGATTTATATTATTATAATATAAAAAAAATTGTAATAATTGATCATTACTACTATTTAAGATGATAGCATTATGATTAGATGCTTGTCACCAAAAGTCCAAAACAGCAAGGCGTGGCTCCCTCCATTATAGTTGCTTTGAGGAAACAAAGAAAAGAAGAGAGAGTAAAGATTAAAGAAGAAGACAGAGGCTCATCAGAACCACCACCGGAAACCGTTTAAACCGGAATTCGAATGGAGGTCCGACCCAATCAAACGGCGGACAACTCGTCGCAGCAGCAGCAGCGTAGTCAGCGCAATACAGCCGCAACCACCCAGAAAAAGCCCCCTGCGTCTCCCAACACCGTCGACTCCTCCTCCGTTTCTCAAAGGTCGGTTGTTTTTCTCAATCCCATGTTTGGATCCCCAAAAAGTTCAAGTCTTTAAATTGATGTGGTTTTCATGGCTTTCTTTTTAGGCTTCAGAAGGAGTTGATGTCTCTCATGGTACGTTGTGCTTTCTCTCAATCTGTTCTTCTTTCATTTTGACATTTTCCTGGTGATTTGGTACTTAAAAAATCTTTCATTTCTATATTGTTAGTTGTTGCTTGGAACTACTAGTATATAGGCTTGACAATTGTGTAAGCGTTTGAAGGAATACTTCTCTGTTGTAGATGTGTAATCATGTCCAAAACTGTATCTTTAGATTGGATTCCGATGAAGAGTGATCTTAATTTAGGAGATGAAACAAGTCCATTAGTATCTTTATCAAGGGTTCCAAACACCCTGAGATAAAAGTGAAAAATCAATCACTAGCAGCTACAGGAATACTAGAGCTGAAAGAAAGACATTACTACTCAATCTTTTCGCCTTTACAAATATTTCATCAATGAGTTGTTGGTAGTTTTTTCTACTTTTCATTTCAGTTATTAGAGACATGTAATCTTGTATTACTTTCATTTTCTTCTTAAATATCTATTGGTCCTTGTTTTTTTTTTTCAGATGAGTGGAGGAGAGCTTGGAGTATCGGCTTTTCCTGAAGGTGAGAGCATTTTCACATGGATTGGCACAATCGAAGGTGGAAAGGGAACTATGTACGAAGGTTTATCTTACAAACTGTCTTTGCGCTTTCCTATGGATTATCCTTTCAAGCCACCACTAGTCAAGTTTGAGACAACGTGCTTCCATCCAAATGTTGATCAGTTTGGCAACATATGCCTTGATATCCTGCAGGTATCTATCTCTTTTGTTAAACTGATTCTAGTCTTTGTGCTACTAAACTCCCGGAGGATAAAGTGTGAGAAGCCGCTTTCTCTGTGTCTCTAATATGGATAAGTGTTGGTTAGCCATGCGTTGGTCACAGTGTCTCTAGTATTAAGGACTTTGGTCCACCATATGGTGATCCTAGGAATATTAAAATGCTTAACGAAAACTAGTGATAGTTGGAGAAATCTAAATGTTTGTTCAGATAAACTTGTGTAGAAAAAGTATATGAAATCAGTTCATATATTTCCTGATTGATGCTATTACCACCCAGGCCTTGCTCAAATGTCAATATCCTTTAACCAGGGACATTACCATAGGGTCAGTGTCCTTATACCAAGGGCACTGCGTCCACGTGAATGACTATCCCAAAGCGAGCAGTTTGGTGGATGATTATAGCATCAATCTGTATTGATATTGTTCCATTTTTTCGTTCTTCGTACATTCTCAAGCTGATGTTGTTCTTGTTCATTCCATAGGACAAGTGGTCTTCAGCTTATGATTGCAGGACTATTCTTCTGTCCATTCAAAGTCTATTGGGAGGTCAGCTTCTCTTCCTTCCATGAACTTTCTCGTAGACCTCTTCTCATGGCTGACTATTTGTTCTTACATGCAGAGCCAAACCCAGAGAGTCCCCTCAACAGCTATGCTGCTGCTCTCTGGAGTAACAAGGAAGGTTAGATAACTTTTTTTTCCTTTTTTTTCCTTGAGCTATCAACTGTGAATAAAAACAGCTGCAGAATCACACGGTCACACACACACACACACTAAATGTATATTGCTCTTTAGCTTCAAATTGGCCCCTGGCCTTGATACTATGTAACCCATGAGTTTTGGACTTTTTGGGGACCTATGCGGTTGCATTGGTCGCACACGTCCCCAAAACCGGCAGTTGCTTGAAGTTCACGACCTTATAGCTTACAATTTACCATGAAATGTCTTAAGATTTAGTCCCAGTAAACTAGCTTTCGACTTGTATATCATGAATATTATGCCAGATGATAGTAAATGCCTATTCTTCCCGGTTCAGTTGTGTAAGCTTCTTAGTGCAACTCTTTTGTATTGATGTGGAGGAACTTGTGTTTTTTACAGATTACAGAAAAATGGTCCACAAACAGTACTTTGCTGGAGAATCATTTGAGTGATGCTTTACTATGGATGACAGAAATGTCATGCGGCCACGCATTTCTTGGGATGGGTGAAGGTTTACAATCATAAATATAGTCATATCGTTTCTTTCTCATTGAGCATTGAAAGTTTTTTAAATCTGCAGAATTTGATCGGTTTGGCCAACCTAGAAGAAGCCAGAGGCAATCGGATTCTTCCCCTTGGTCATCTCTGTTAATATTGGCCTCATGTAATTGTGAAATAAACACAATAAAGTTGTAAATCTGTTGAAAGCAAATGAAGGTGACTACTGTTTCTCTACTTGTAAAGGGTTGATGGCTGATTTTTTTCTCTTATCAAAGTTGTTTATTCATGAAATCATGTCCACTAGATATGTACTATAGTGTCCCTTGCTTTCATTACTTAATTTACCCACTAGAGAGGAGAAAGCAAAATACTTCTTCAAGTGATTTTCTTCTTCCATATTTGCTTCTTTCACAGGGATCACTGTAATATTGAATCATTCCTCACTAACGTCTTTGGAGACGGGATGTGTGTGTAACTTTGTGTATGTATACAGTATACATGTATTATTATCGTGAAACTCAGTCCTCCAACACAAACGTGACCAAGAACTATAACACGAACACAACTTTTATTAATTCGTCCTCCAAATGAGCTTTTTTTTCACTACTTTGGAGGGTATCAAACCCGTTGCCTAGCATAATCCTAATTTAATTTCACACTCCAAATTAACAGTTACATATGGCTTCTTGATGTGCTGCAACTAATGATACACCACTCTTGTTCAGTCTTTATAGATTTATCAAAGAAGATGCAACACTTTCCACTTCAAGGGACAAATTCTTTGAGTTGATCAGAATAGGGTTTTCAGTCAAAAAATATTAATAAAAGTTAAAGAAGAAAAAATGCAGAGGTTTCTGATTTCAAGGGTATGACCTCCCAGGCTCCCAACAGTTCAATAAAATTATTGAAAGCAACTTCTTGCTCCCACAAAATACAATGAATCTTGATGTGAACATATAAGAATTTAAACCACAAAGGAAAAATACTTGTTGATTCTCAAGGCTCGCTAATCTATCTATCTACACATCATATAAAGTCAAACCTCAAGTTTAGCGTCAAAAGTTTCACCAAATTATGAAGTGTCCATAATGCTCTTCAAAATAAAAAATAAAAACTCACAATAATAAAATAATTTAAAAGGGTTATTATGATAAAAAGGAGAAAAACATAAATATAAAAAATGGGTGACAAGAAAACTTCCACGTTCGTCATCTCTTCACCAATAACACGTGTATCGCACGGCCAGATATAAAGTGTATAATGCTCTTCAGTATAAAAAATCAAAACTCATAATAAAATCATTTAAAAGAATTGTTATGGTAAAATAAAAGCAAAAAAAAATTTATCTATCTATCTATCTATACTGTAAAAATATAATTTTTATTTTTAATTTTTTTTATATTTTAAATGAAAGTGTTGTAATTCAATATCAATACATAGTGGAAATTTTTGAAGCTAGAAATGATTATGTGGCAAATGCCACATCATTTGGGACTTGAAGTTGGTAACTAAATGATATGGATGATGAGAAATTTAAATGATACTTGTTTTGATGGAAATTGAAATGAGAAATTCAGGCAATCAATTCTTTCCTCTTTTTTTTTCCAATGAGAAATTTATATAATTTTCAAGTTGAGAATGTCAAATGAGGTAATTGACATCTAAAAAATTATGAAATCCCCTATTTCAGTTAAATTCCTTCATCCAAACACACCCTTACATATCACACCCAAAAAAAAACACCATTACATAAATTGTTTTTAAGAAAAAAAAATCTCTGACATTTCCTCAATAAAAGATATCTACCGATGTTTTTTTTTTTGACTCCCAATATATGTCACAGCCGATGATCTAATCCTTGGTTGACAAGATCTAATTCTAAAGCGTCCAAGCATTTAAACATTCTCCGTGGCATCTCTTCCCAACTCTTCTGTTCCCTTTGCTGCACCCAACCTCTCAGCTGCCAGTCTTTCTTCCAGAGCTCGAGCCCCTCTTTCCCTGCAAGAAGCAATTCAATCACAAAATGAAAGTGTTGTTAACAAAACGAAACAATGGCGAAGGAGCAGCATTTTTCCAAATACATGTTAGGTATAATAACCAATTGTGCACCTTGCCACCTTGGTAATAGACTCTATTGTTATTTCTAAAGATGCTGTTCATAACCTTTGGTTGGCTACTGAACCATATCCAAATCCTTACTAGGTGGAAAGGGTAAATAATACAAATCTCAAAGTTCATGAACGTTGTTCGCTGATCTACACTATTGGAAAATGGGTCGACATGGTGACACTTGATGTGCTGCCATGACAGTGTCATATTTCTTTTAGGTTAACCTTGGTAATTTGATGACAAGGGGCACCATTGTGGTAATTTGATGACAGATGGGAGTAATGCTACTAAAGTTTTTCCGTCGATAAAATTCAAGAGGATAGCAGGAACTTTCCTCCTTAAACATGACTCCATACTTTGTCCAGCTCCATACTTGACCAAGTGGAGTTCCTTTTGTAGGGGGAGAAATGATGCAGTAGCCACAACTTGGTTAGAAAAAAGTACCCTCTTTGGAGGCCGATGATTAAGCCCACTGGCCCAACTCTAAAACTAAGACCCTTTGGGGTCCAAAGAGAAGTCCCCAGGGTAATTTAACAAATAAATAGTCACTCTACGGGTTAATGTTAAGTTTTATTAAGAATCTACCAAGTCTTTGGGCAAGTAAATTTCTTTAAGTTCTCCAAGGATCCCCTGTTATTTAAAGAGTCTTGGTATTTCAAGAACTAAGGGAGAAGTATTTGAAGCCTATAACGCCATTTAGTGTAAAGCAAGGCAGATTGTAATGACTGCAAATTGAGTGTTGTTGAAGGCTTGGTGCCTTGAAATCTCCTCCTTACTCTCTTCTCTAGCTTCTCCTCTCACTTCTATCTACATTCTTCTCCTATAACGCCATTTGCTGTAAAGCAAGGCAGATTGTAATGACTGCAAATTGAGTGTTGTTGAAGGCTTGGTGCCTTGAAATCTCCTCCTTACTCTCTTCTCTAGCTTCTCCTCTCACTTCTATCTACATTCTTCTCCTATCTCTTGTTTTCTCTACAATAACAGCTACCCTAAACCTTCTCAGTTATCTAAACCTGTTCTATTTCATTCTGAGTGCACCATATTCATACTCACACTCTCCCTTGTTTTGCCCTACAGCAAGGCTACTCGTTGTGTGTAGTCAATTAAATGAAAGCAGTGAGTAAATGAAGCTAAATACTTTCTATCTTACATGAACAAAGTATCGTTAATTTATTTCATATTTTATGTACAAACTACCATCCAACTGCTTAGGGCTTATCATCAAGCAGTGAACATTTAAAGTTGGAGGTCCATAATTTTGATGCTATAAACTAGCAACATGAATACCAAAATGTCTCTAGTACTTATTCGTGCAACGAGACTGATACTAAATGCAGTGTGAGAGAAGAAACCGTACCTCCTTCTAGATGCCTCGATGGGGTCAGATCCAGGCAATGTGGTACCTCCCACGGCATAACCTTGGGATTCATTGGAGGCTTCAGATCTTCCACAAAGCATCCGATGGAATATAGATGCAACAGGATCAATGACTGGTCTGCAGGAAGTAACAAGAAACACTTAAAGAGATGGCAACTATCAAAATTGCTGATTGGAAGAGTTTTAATCAATAGCAACAATTATTTACCTTAAGAATTCAGGGAAGAATGTAGAAAATGCAAAATCTTCACTTGGATCACCCTTGAGTTTTGTCTCTGGTTTTCTTTGCCAGTATCTAAGGTAAATCCAGCTCATATAGGTGCCAAATATCAAGATTGGAAGATATGTTGCTGACTCAGCTGTCCAGAAGCTTATGGCAATGGACAGTAATAGTGAGAGAGATGGTAACCACTGCACATAATTGAAACCAACACCAAATCAAAGTTCTACAACTATGCATCAAGCAGCAGAAAATTACATCAAAAGTTCATTTCCAAAGTCCACACCTTAGCTTTTATTTTCAATAAAGGCAACTCTTGGTCAGGTATCATTTGCTTGATGCCAACCAAGAAACCTGAAAGGACTCCATGGAAGCCAGAAAGAGGCATATATCTAGCACAAATGAACCAAATGGAATCGCATTAAAAAGGATAAGATGAAAAAAAAAAAACCATACAAGGCTAGCATATGTGCAAAGGTTTATGTTTAACTAAATCCATGTTGTCCTTCCTATTCCTAACATGCAATAGGAAATCTAGAGGTAAAAGGACACAAAAATAAGTTGAG
Source organism: Rubus idaeus (assembly GCA_030142095.1). Taxonomy (NCBI): domain Eukaryota; kingdom Viridiplantae; phylum Streptophyta; class Magnoliopsida; order Rosales; family Rosaceae; genus Rubus; species Rubus idaeus. The sequence goes on from CM057971.1 coordinate 6,512,627, forward strand.
CAAGTAGGAAGAAGAGAAGAGAGAGAGTCAAAGGAGAAATATGCACCACTGATATCCTTCTGGTTGTTTAATGCTTTCTTAGTACTTACAGGTAAGTTTCCTTCCTTGTAATGTAGTATAGCGCAATGGCAGTGATGAAAATGCATATGGAAGTTAGGAAGTTAACTACAAAGATAAACTTCAAGAACTCCCTAGAACCCCAGACAGGTTCAAGCAGCTTCCCAATAAAAAGAAGACCAAGAGTGCTCACAACAACCTGTTAAAGAAGAGCGAGAGTCATTTTAATAATAAAATTGAAAGTGATGGGGTACAAGTATCTCCACCAAAATAAAATTACAGCACAGAGAAATTGTTTATGGAAACAGAAGTTCATACCCCGTGTATTGACTGTTCGATGTAACCGGATGTTATGAGGTTCCACACAAAAGGAATCGTCCTACAATACAGAAATTTGGATTAGAGTTAAGTTGTGAGTCATTCAAGTAAAAAGGTTACAAACCTAAAGAGACAAGCTTGCTGTCACTCTTTATTGGAGGGTAGGATGTGATATGACAATCAATCATGTCATGAACCCCAAAACATTCTGATTATAAGTCTATTATTACTTGCTTGAATGGAACTGAACTCCAAAACAAACTTATAAATAAAAAAGAAGGCACAGAATGATGAAGGCACAGAAATGTAGAGACCAAAAGAGAAACCAAACAGCAAAAAAACAGATAGGTACAACCGTACAACGACTACATACACAAAACTCATTTGAACAATGCATTTCAGGCACAGGGCCAACAAAATTCGGAATCTAAACTCCATTGGGAAACCAACTTCTAAACTTTGTAAACTCCATAATATAAGAGAGACCAAGTTTGTAAATATGTAGTGAAATGACCATCTAAGATAAAATCGAAGAGGCTACTTCAGCCGATAAAATCTCAATATCCCATACCACCAACATAAACCTCTGCTCTTTTACATCACACCCGTTGTTATACACACGGATCAAAATTTTAAGCCAATGCTTTGGATTTGAGGATGTTAAGCCAATGCCACTAAAGCAGGGTCAACAACTGAGCTGACTCTCAGATCAATCCCATAAGCAAACGCTTCAAAGCACATAACTTCTTTTTTCTTCTTAATCAAACAGATTAATGCATGCTTTTGTAACCATAGAGACAATTCTATCTAATTTCCGATTCACAAGTCAACGAACCGAGTTTGAGCAGAAACGAACGGAGAAGACAAGTGAATCGAGGGAAGAATACCTGGCGGGAATGAGTGCGAGGTAAGTAACGGCCACAGGGAGAAGCTGAACCACAATGTGGCCTCCAATCAGAACCACCGCTAAGCCCTTGCATAGCCGAGTGAACCCAGAGAAGGCACCCATGCCCTGCAAACCCAAGAATTTCAAAACGTCGTCGTAACAGCTCAAATTGCAATCAGAATAAGAAGAACAGAAATTGCGGGCTTACCCCTGAGAGTGATGGAGTGCTCATGGCGGGTGGCCGTCAGCCGTTGGATTTGGCGCTCTGGAGTGATTGGTGAAGGAGGGGTTTGTGGATCGGGATCGGGATCGGAGGAGGAGGAGCTGAGCAGAAGAAGGTGAAATTGTGAATATAAAAAGGACTTTGTGAAAGGCGCGAGGTATTTAGTCCTAGTCGTCTACCGATATGAACCATGTGAGAATTGGACTTTTACTGTGAGTTTGGGTTGGATTGAGTTACAAGGTTGCTACTTTTCTTTTTATTTTATTTTGGGTAATTAGGGAGTTACAACTAGACTTGAACTAAAACTTGTGTGAAGTTATTGGTGTAAATGAGATTTCAATATTATAAAATAATGTCTGGTGAGATTCGAAGTTCGAAAACTTGATTTCTGTATGAGCAAATAAAAAGTCGAAAATTTATCCATTAGGGCCGGTCTTGAAATTCTTGAGACTTAAGCGAATGAAATAAAGGTTTAGAAAACACCACCAAGAATCGAACCTACACACACGAAAAAGGCTAGTGCCAAATACTTCAGCCATTTGCTAGAATAACACCTTGAAGAATGTCCCCCCCCCCCCCCCCCCCCCCCCCCCCCCCCCCCCCCCCCCCCCCCCCCCCCCCCCCCCCCCCCCCCCCCCCCCCCCCCCCCCCCCCCCCCCCCCCCCCCCCCCCCCCCCCCCCCCCCGGCTCTCCAAGTAGAAGAGCAACAAGTACCAACCTCATCTTTAGTTTTCAAGAAGATCCTTATGATTCAGATACTTTGGCATGCAACACCTTGGACCAATGTGGTTTCTTGGTTTATCTTGCGTTAGAATTTGTAGCTTCTTATGCATCACCAGATGTTTGTTGAAATGTCTCGATAAACCATTCATAGATGTCTTGAATGACATGTTACTGATTTTTATTGAAACACAATAGTGAAATCTAGAGCACAAGTGGTATTGATAAATTGACCTCACTATCCAAGAAGATGATTACAATTCGATTTCAAACGTCACCTACCAACAAAAAATTAGATGTGTTACAACATGGGGAAATAATCCATTCTTCTATCAATCTTCTAAGTATAGACTGCACTGCTACCAGCATTAATGGGATGTTGGTCTCTTACATACCATCTGATAAATTTGAAGTTGCAGAAAGCTATACATATACACATACACCTGCCTCATTAGTTTATACTCTTTGACAGTTTGTAAGCCCATCCTTGATCCACCTTTGCCCTCACATTTCTGGATCAGTCTTTCATTCCTGTGTCAATGCAAGCACTAAGGCTTGGTGTGGCCTTGATACAGTAATCCAACTCAAGAAGTGAAACGAACAATCCCTCGTATCATCCCCTCAAATCATTACTGCTTCAAAGAACTTTCCACAACTCTTATCTTCTTCAAAGAGGGTTCTATGGGAGTAAAATATGAGCATCATGGGATCGCATACTGTTTCGAAGCAAAGGATATCGGACCCAAGTAAACTTCGGAGAGAGATATTAGAACACGATGAGAAGCCAAAGCTAAAGCCACAACAAACATAACAAAGGAAGTCCAATAGAACCTTAGCAACAATATTGGATCTTTTCTTGTAGAGTTTAATATGTTTAAGAAAATCACTTTGAGTCGTCGATCTTTGAGGATAGAACGATAGTCATAAATTGGAGTAGATGGCCTGGAAGATGGACCTAGTTCTCTGTTGTCAGGTCCACTTGCCACTCTCAGATTGGAGCTAAACTGAATTGCCGTAACACCCCGTACAAGGCTTTCAAACATCCACTGATGCAAAATGCCTGCAATGAACCTGCAAAATTGCTGGCGGAAGAACTTTGCCTCCTTGGATACCATTGCTTGGGTCAATGATGCTCCGTCCTGTTCAATTAAATTGAATTTGCTCAAGTTTGCAATACAAGATCATTTGTGATAGATGATGGGGCAAAAACCATCATGTTTTGCGCGTCCATTTAACTACTTGTCACTTACGCAAGACAAAATCCAAATTCATTCAGAAAGGCGTTAAAAAACAATTATTCATCTAAGAAGTAAGAACAATAAAGTATTGAACACATCTAATCCAAATACCATACCATTGGTCAACCAACACAGAAGTGAACTGGGAACAAGATGAACCATCAGCCAAAACAAAAGTTATAGAAGCTTAGGGAAAGGGTGCCGATTTATAAACTAAACGATAATGTAAATGTACATATGATGCACGTGGAATGAGATGCGGGCTAAAGTGGCAAGAAAGACGGTAAAGTATGTGGGATATGGTGGATTGACTGAAGAAGTAAGGGAAGGGGTAGAATTTCAGTTTCCCATTTGAGGTTGGCAAAGAAAGGAAAATGTAATTCCCATACTATCATCGGCCTTTAAATCTAATATCAAAATTGTGTATCAAATAAGAGGGGGTAGACCTGGCTTTCCCATTTGAGGTTGGAAAATACTGTTTTCTTAATAATATTATAGATAAAGGATCCAGCAACTTACTGCAGTCATCAAGAGTCGTCTCAGCACCACACCATCTTTAGATGGTAAAAGCCTCAAGACCAAACTTGCAACATCAATTCCACCACTGTCCCTTGTCGGTAAACAATCAAGGGAAGTATCAAGCTTTGATGTTATACTCCCATTCAAACCTTTCCTGTAAACAAATATAAGGAACATGAACGAGTTGTCCATTTTTCACTTTATACATAATGAAGTGTGGGATCATTCTGTGTAAAGAATAGCATGTCCTACAAACAGCTTTTAATGTAATGGAAGCCAATCATTTGGTTTGAACTCAATTGGTTAATGATTATAAATAAGCAGATTGAACTGCAATAAACAGGTCAAGTTATGTTCTAAATGATTCACAAATAAAAAATACTATATGCAGATAAGATGGAACCATAGCAAGTTATCTGATAAATCGATAAAGAAATCAACAAAGGATCAGCCTTTCAATAATAGGGGGTTAAGATACCTATTTACCATGACTATGAGACTATCCAGTGTACAAAAGATTTATCAGTAGCTGCTGACAGAAACAACTTTCCTTTTCTCTTAATTCTGTTTATCATAAAGTTGTGGTCTGATCAAGATATTAAAGTTCTAATGGTTTTGTTCCACAACATTCCAAAAAAAAAACTTGTATATTCAGAATTGCACTTCGAGAGATACAAGTTAACCTACCTAGTTGCGCCTACTTTTAAGAAAAGAGCAAGCTTTTGCCACTGGAATTCCTTCTTATTGTTTAAAACCACCTGAACCGAGCAAATGAAGTGAGTGAGTAAACAAGAATGATACTGAAAAATTGATATAGGGACCTCCGTAATGTCCAATAGTGAGGATGATTAGCATCATAAAGATGACGGTGCCTCACACTAATGTCTTTTTGTCATTCATAAAAAGTCCCCTGTGCCTTTGATTATCAACATGTACTATTGATTAACAAGAGACGTGAGACTCAAAGGGAAAGTTTAAAATTTCCTGTTCTGTGTGACACCAATACCTACCAAATCGAAGCTAAAAAGTTACATTAGGCACTAAAATCTTTACATTTATAAGTATGCCAAGATTCTATATCATGGTTACCATTAGCATGTGGCATGCGCAAATAGATGTAGACTGTAATGTAGTATAATGCTTGTAAATAGCCCATAATATTAGTAACAGCAAAGCCTATAGTTCTTGAGAAGCTCATACCGAATGCAATATTTTCCTCGTGGCAGCTGAGTTTTCAGTAAGAAGTTTCCGAACAACATAAGGGTATGCAGCTTCAAAAGTCTTAAAATTTCTATCTGCAGCAACGGCTATTCCTGGGACAACATGACAGAAAATGACATATCAATTGCAGTAATTGGCTGTTATTAGCTAACTGGAAGACAACTTGAACTCTATCAATTGAATTCAATTTTCCCCTCTTGAGCTAAAAATATCTATAGACAAACATTTAAAAGTGGAAATGATTAAGGATCAGATGCATAAGAAAGAGAGCTAGAAACAAGATACGAAGAATCAAAACAAATTGATGCCGGCAGCAAGTGATATAATGCCCCAAGGAAAGTGAACACTACCTTCAAAGGAAGCAAGAGAACGTAGAACAAGCGAATAATAGGGTGGCATGCGAAAATGATACTTGAAGGCTATGGACCATATCTTACCCAGAACCTTCAAAAAATTACAATTTCAATCAGCCTCTAGTAAATAAAACGGTAATTAGGATTTTCTTATCTAGCATTAGTACAAAAATAGCTAGAATTGAAGAAAGAGACAGTCATTTACAAGTTGAGGATATACCAGTTTCCATGTTTTTCAGAGGATATTATGTACTGAAGAATCTTATAAATTACCAATACTATGAGTTTCTAGCTATAAAATCATTGGCATTCAAGTTGGTAACTTTATTTTGATGAGAAACAATTTAGTTAACCTTGATGAATGCCTAGTGGAAGAAATATATATAATGCTACTAATGATTATAGAAGATGAGGTATGCACATAGCAGAACTGGACTAAAAAAGACACGCAGAACTCTCAACTAAAAGACAACAAATCGGACATTCAGGATCCCTCAATAGTTCTTTTTTACAAATTTTCAAGAGAAGTTACTACCATCATGCATCTTTAAGATTAGAAACACAAAGATGATCGATCTATGGAGGTATACAATTTCTCAAGAGATCAATTCTCACCCTGCTGAACTTGACATCAGGAATTCCATCTCTAAATTCTACCTCTCCCAACTCATATTCCAGATCCTGAAACATATTTACAGTTAACCCAATTAGTTTCCAGACTTTGAAAGATGGTACAGTCTCATTGTTCTCGATAAGAAGATCTTGCTCAGTAACATAACATTTAGCAAGACAATATAAAGAAGAGAAGCTGAGAAGATACCATAGTTACATGTCTGATATTGGTCCCTGGCCTTACAACATCCATTTCAGTCAAACATTGGACAAGGGATGCCCAATCTCCATTTACAATGTGCACTATGGATGCAAGCATAGCAAATTGATGCCTCTTTTCCATCTGACAAAGCAAGCCAAAATCCAAAAACCTGACATAGAAATCACCAGGAAAAGTGAACAAGAGCTATAGAAATATACTTACATCTTTTGCTATAGCAAGTAAAGCTTATTTCTTATGATGGCCATTGAAGAGGTACCCTATTTGTCCTGAAGATGTGTAACGTAGGTTCCCAGGGTGTGGATCAGCATGCAATAAGCCTGTTTCGAGGAGCTGAGTTAGTGATGCCTCCACTCCTTTGTTGACCTAGAATTAAAGCACAATGATCAGTCAATCAACTGCATATCATGAGATAAAATATAGTTAGATCACACTACAGACTAAAATATGATTTAGATCACACTACGAACTAAAATATAGTTAGAACTTAGCCTACACTACAAACTGAAACATGAAGATCGTTATACTTTTTTTTTTATTGGAGTCACCAATTCAATAAATCAAGAAACAAAATTATCAATGTTATTTTCACTGAACTGAACACTGGATCCTAGCTTTCAATTTAGTTAAAGTAGAATACACAAGGCTCATCTCTGCTGCCCCATACTAAGTTTGTTTTTCCACATTTCATAATTGTGTTCTTTTGGCCCCAAACTGTCACCTTATACAGCCTTCTAACCTTTCCCACAAACATACACTATTGCAAATTCATCTTGTCCTCAAACCTCAACCAAGATCTGAAAACATCGTAGCTCACATAGGCTTTTAATTAGTTATATGAAATTGACTAAAATTTAAGCAATGTAGAATCAATTCCCAAGTGCATACCAGATCAAGGAGACGCCTTTTGGCCTCTAATCTTTGCCTCTCTGTATATGTAGAGGTATCATCAGCAGAGCTTCCAGAGGATACAGAGAGTAAGTCAGTTGGACTCTCACCAACAATCCACTCCATAGTCAGAACTCTCTTTCCACTTAAATTATGGAATACTTTTGGCACACGCATGAACGGAAACAAGGAATGAACTTCCTGTACACATAACAAACAGTCACTGGAAGAGAACAAGCATCTAATCTTGAAAACAATCTGTACAATAATAAATTTTATGGCCTTGTCGCAACAGGAAAGCTTCAAATGTTTATCAAAAGGTTCACTTTCATGCTAACCTTAACATTCTTTCTACCCAACATTAATCTATAAAACTTCACAAACAAAGGAATCATTAACCTCGAAATAATGAATATTGACGTTGGCGAAGATTTTTCTTATTCATTATATAGGTTCCTATATTTGAAATCTTGCTGTCAGCCTTCACTGCAAAAGAAAGTTGACGTCAAGGTTTCTTCTTTCTTTTCCTTTGCTTTACAGTCTAAAATTTTGTTTTCTGTACAACATGTGTGATAAGAAGTTACACACTTGCACATCACAAAGAACTAATTATTGGGAGCAACAATTTTCTTCACTTATCTGATACTGATGTCAATTCAGAGTCAGAATCTTATGCTAAACAACCCCATCTCATATCGAGCAGGATTGGGAGGTTAATTGCTCTATAATTATCTATTGAACTACATATCTACAAGAAGTGGCATGAAGTCTAAGATAAAGTGATAATTTTAGCCTAAAAAAAGGTCAATATTGCACAGTAGTTTTATTGTCGTTGGACAGTAGCTTTATTGTCGTTGGACAGTAGCTTTATTATTTTTTTATAGTAGTTTTAGTGTTCTTTAACATTAGTTTTAGTATGCTTTGACAATAGTTTTATTGTCGTTGGACAGTAGTTTTATTGTCTTTGGACAGTAGCTTTATTGTCGTTGGACAATAGATTTAGTGTGCTTGGACAGTAGTTTTATTGTCGTTGGACAGTAGCTTTATTGTCGTTGGACAGTAGCTTTAGTGTGCTTTGACAGTAGCTTTATTGTTATTTTCGTATGTAGTGGCATTTTTGTAAATAATAGCAAAAAAAATGCGGTGGCATTTTTGTAAATATTGGTGGCCTTATTTGGGTAAAAAATATATGGTGGTTTTTTGAAGCATAAGGTCACTCAAAATGGCATTTTGGGTAATTTGTTTTATAATAAATAAAGTTTCTTATTATCTATGATGCATGGAAACGTGAAAAATAGTCGAATCCTCGTACCGATACCGGAAACGGGTCGGAAACGGGTTGGAAACGGCCAGAAACGCGATTCCGGCGGACTAGCTAAAGGAAACGCAGGAGAAACGCTAGTTTCCATATTTGGAAACGTGGTTCTGGCATTCTGGGTACAGCTCATCTTCTTCTTTTTTTCTTTTTTCTCTCTGTTCTTCTTCCCCAGACCACTGCCATGCCCAATTTCCAGTTTTCTTTCTCTGGATTTCATGAGCTTTTCGCCCAAGCAGATCTATACGGCTCTGGACCAAAGAGGATCCTCTTCTTTTTTCTTCTTTTTTCTCTCTGTTCTTCTTCCCCAGACCACTGCCATGCCAAATTTTCAGTTGTCTTTCTTGAGCTTTTCGCCCAAGCAGATGAAGGTGAAGATAGTTGGGAATTTTTGATGGGTTTTGGCTTGGTTTGATTGTGATGGAGAATTGAACATGGTTGGTTGTTGCCCCTGTTTTTGCCTCTGCCTTCGTGGCCTTGCAATCAATGAATTCCAGTCCAAAAAAAAAACAACTTGAATAGAGAGAGAGAGAGAGAGAGGGAGCTATTAAAAAAACATTAAGAATTTAACTATAGCTATTGAATTAATGAGTTATCTGTACCAAAAACAAAAATAATGTTGAGTTATCAAGCATCGAGTACATCGAGTACGTGGCAGCATATAAATTGAGTTAAATTATATATATGATGGGGTGAAACCAAAAGAGAATTATCATCACCAAAATATATAAACAATATTAGCAGGTGTTTAATTGGGTGGTAAATTATGGTGGTATTTATCCTTAATATTTTTATTTTTAAATTATTTATATATAATTGTATATTATTTTATTCGCGTTTCCTTCTCGTATCGTTTCCTGTACAAATTTAAGATTTGCCGTTTCCCCGTATCCGTTTCCGTTTCCATGCATCATAGCTTATTATTCATTATAGTGATTAAATTCAAATGAAAAAATGCAATCAATACCAGAAACTTGGAAGCATTTGCAGCCTCTAAAGTATAATCCAATTCTCCAACTAAACCTTTCCCAAGCTCATCAGCATATAGACGCAAATCACCTTTTCTCTTTGCTATCTTTTGCAATAGTCCAAGCTGAAACAGTTACATACAACTGAGTATAACTGTACAAGCTTAATAGGGGGAAAAAATAGAACAAATATACAAAGCTACAAACACAAGATAACTGGATTCAAATACATACCCCCAGGCGAAGAATGTATATATCGCGCACTACAATATGACGCAAATTAGGACGTTGAACTTTAACAGCAACATCAAATCCATCAAGAGTACGTGCACGATAGACCTAGAATGTGTAAACCATCCGCCAAATGATAAATAAACTCTAAAGCAGAATGATTATAAATAATTCTACATGCATAAAATGTACATATGCATGTCTCATACTTAAGCCACCTGACCAAAAGATGCTGCAGCCTCAGGTTCCTTAGAAATGTAGCTAAAGACCGACTCTGCAGGAGATCCTAATTCTTCTTCAATAATTTCCATAGCCACATCCCTGGAAAAAGGAGGGATTTGATCATGCAGCTCAGACAATGGCTGCAACCATAAATTAAGGAAAAAGGATGAGGAAAAAAAAAATCTATCATGTTAATCTGCATACAGGTTAAAGATGATGAAACATAAATAAATGCATGACCAGAAAACTTTAATATGAAGAAAAGAAAACCACTTATGTGACGACACTTGTCTAAAGATGCAAGCACACACAACCACATATTTAAAATATTACAAGACTTAAATCCACATGTATTGCAGAACTATATTAAAAGTAAATAAATAAAGGTATTAGATAATTCTATTATCGTTTTATACTGATATAATAAGAGGACTTTGATGAAAGACAAAATGACTTATAGTTACTCTGCAGATGAACACAATAAATATACCATGACACTATATTCGTAGACCTGTAGTATAATAATTATCTTTTTGTGAACTCATACGGTTGACAGATGATATACTGATATAACCAACCCCCCACAGGAAAAAACAAATATATATATATATATATATATATTCTTTACAAACCTTGGAAATTTCAGCACCAATAATGTCTGGCCTGGTGGAAAGGGACTGACCAACTGCATCAGCGGGCAAAGGCATATTACCAGCATTTTGTTAATTAATAAAAGTCCCAGTATAGAATTTAGAGAAAAATGTCAAACAACTAGGGTACATTTTATTTGAAATGAACCTAAAAGGAAAGATACGAATGTGAGCTTTAATGCGCAAATTTAGACTTCAACTACTAGGCTTCTTCACCTTTGATAAAAGTGGGACCCAGGTTTAGCATAGTTTCTTTTAACACCATCCCAAAATCGTATTGTGATATGTTATCATTGATACCATCACCCAAACTTGGTCGTAAGAACTTTTTGATCCCGGTGATCCGAATTCTGATTGCAGCAGAAGCAAAGGAGGAAAATACCTTCAGTACAAAACAAAGTAAATCATCATGGAAGAACTTTATAAAATAGCCGAAAATTTCTTCAAATTTCTAGGTATTGATTATCTATTAGATATTGTCCCTACCTCAAGAAGTCTAAGGGTCACTACGTGAGGCCTGCAACTGAAATAATCGGCAACACTATGTGGATCATAGACTTCAGGAAGTGGCTTAGACCACGTCTTAGAAAGATAATAAAAATAAAGAGCATATGCCTCTAGAGCTTGGAGATCGGCCATCAATAAATCCACACCAGAGAACTCTGTTGATAGATTTCCAACATCAATGTCAACTAAAGAAGAAGTAATCAATTTGAAATACTACGAACTTCATAGCAACAAACCATGCAAGGACACATGCATAAATGCAAGCCCCCATTTTATCTTGAAATTCTATCAGGATGGTTTTCTACAGAAGTGTATCCCCCAAAAATGTAGATTTTCGATCAATTACCAATAGTAAGCCCCATTTCATTTTCAAGATTTTCGATCATAGTTTAAGCGATATGTCATAAGAAGAGGGTAACATATCTTTAGTGCAATACATTGGCAACCCCAATCTGCTAGACGATTGAATTCTTTGTGCAATGTCGAGAAGATGCAAAGGAAACCTAATAAAGCTAATAAGACGAAACCAATCTAGCCCTCAAGCTCAGAAATTGACAGAACGATTTGCATAGTAATTCGACAACATCAATAATTAAGTCATTATTTTAGTATCCAATACAGCATTGTCATGACATAAAAGTGGCATTTTTAACTCCACATTTCCTGCTGTCTGTTAATAACATTGGAGCCATTTTGTCAAAGTAAGAAAATTTAGCCACTCCACTTCATTCAACACTCGGTTACTAGTCCAACTTGGTAAAAAAAATCACAAAATTTAACCTAGCAACTTCACATTATACATTTACTTAACTTTAAAATGATTCATCTATTTGAAAATGTAAATCTTTAACGGAATGAAGGTGTATGAAATGGAGAGTAAACCTGGATAGGAAGGTTGAGGCCAACAAGTATCCGGCAATGGAGGGGCATAGGGGTCTTCGAGGTTGCGAAGCCAAACGACGTCGTCGATGGTTTTGACTACCTCTGGAATTCGAAGAGTCTTATTCGCCCACTCAAGTCCTCTACCAATCCCCCGCTTCAAAAATTCCACATCCTTGCGAACCACCTGAGCCAAGTGCCCGAAATCCCCCAAAGCCCGTCCCTTTCTTTCCCTCTTACTCTTCGACGTCGTCGTTTTGGCCGTCCTCGGCCATCTCAGCGCGCACGACGGCGTAAGAAGCACCGCCGACGACGCTGCAGCAACCGTCGCCATCGGAGCTAGTCACTGTAACGGAAAATTGGCGGTCAGTTTTGGATGATTGGGTTGTTAAATTTGCTTCATCAGTCTGGTGTGCTCGAGTAATTGGATTATCAAAGTGAGTCGGTGATGATGAGGACTGAGGAAGAAGAAGAAGAAGAAAAGACGAATGAGTGGCAGTGCTGGGTGCTTCGTGTCCATGGTGATTGGTGAGCGGGTAAAGAGAGTGTAATCCTGTGCGTTCAGATTCAGTCTAGGCTCTAAAGTCCAACGAGTAGGAGTGTGACACATGGAATTTGGAAATGATATTATTTAGTGACCGTTGAACTCGGAACATTGAACTGTTTGACCATGAACAAGTAACTTGTAGTTAGCATGTTAACCTGGTTAGTAATCATGTCGTATTGAGTCTAATTGTGTGTTCTTTGAAAATTTTTAACACCGCACGAACACGACACGAGAACATGAATCGCTACCTTTAGAATAATCATGTATGTGGACGATCAATACTATGTAAATGTTTATAATCTCTCACAATCAGATAATTTATATACATCAAGTGTTGCAAATTACTCGTCAACCTAACAATTAATTGCCCCGCAAAATTTAGACAAGGTACTTTGTAAAGATTTTGTTGGGGTAGTTTACAGCCTTTGTATATTAGTTAGCTTAAGTCCTTGCTCTTAATCATCTTGATGAATAAGAACTTGAAGATTATCCTATAGTATCCAAGACTAGATAGGCATGTACATTTCATTTGAGACAGAAAGGCTTTGAGATTTTTAGTGGTACATGGATCAATCGATCTGTCTAAAAATTTCACAACATTCATTTCTCTCTGCTAGAAGAGAACTGGTGGGTGAGATTTTCCTTCTCTAAGAACTCAACCTCCACCACGCAGATTAGATTTCACCTATTCCCCACATAGCCACAAATTTGGATTGGAAAAATCCACGTGGCCCAATAAGAGAAGAGTTCCAAGGAACATTAGCCAATCACAATCCGAATTTGGATTCGCCTATATCCCACTTGAAGCACTACTAGTATTCCCTGCCATTCCTTCATACTTGCATATTCAACCAGACCAAGTCTATCTCTTTGGCCACAAACCAAAACTTCCAGAGAGCAGGAATTGAATTGATTAAATGGCTTCCAACACTTTGATGAGCTGTGGCATTGCCACCACAGCCTTCCCTTCAGTGCTATCTTCCTCCAAGTCTAAATTTGCCACTGCAGTCCAGCTCCCTAGTGTTGGAGCCAATGCCTCCTCCAGGTTCTCCATGTCAGCCGAGTGGATGCCCGGCCAGCCCCGGCCTCCTTACCTCGACGGCTCCGCACCCGGGTAATCAATAGTTCTAGGTTCACCATCACTAAATTCTTGTTCATCGATCGATATGCATGTTAGTGCATACTATATAAATTACATCCATGTTACAAGTAAATTAAAGTTTAAAGGTGGCCCAAATATGTTAGAAGTAAATGTTTGAATTTAATTGGCCCCAAATTTTGATTAAATAAAACATTGTCGCATTATTTGGTGAACATATTAGGTATTTAGGTCTAGGCCGGACTTGGTTAATCTGACTTGTTTATAAAAATTTGACTACATACGATTCGAATTTTTTGTAGTTTATGTTGATGACGTTGTGTTTGGCTCACTTGTGATTTTCAGTGACTTTGGATTCGACCCGCTCGGGCTAGGAGAAGTGCCAGAGAACTTAGAGAGGTTCAAGGAATCTGAACTCATTCACTGCAGATGGGCAATGCTTGCTGTTGTAAGTGTCCAGAAAACATTAAACATGTAGAAATTTAATCTACTTTTTTTGAGTAATTAAGTAATGCTTTGATTTCAAATAACTATCAATTAAGTATTTGCGAACGATTAATTCGATGCAGCCAGGGATTCTAGTACCAGAGGCATTGGGGTTGGGGAACTGGGTAAAGGCACAAGAATGGGCTGCCCTTCCAGGAGGTCAAGCAACTTACCTAGGCAACCCAGTTCCATGGGGGACTTTGCCTACAATTTTGGTCATTGAGTTCCTCTCCATTGCTTTCGTAGAGCACCAACGCAGCATGGAAAAGGACCCGGAGAAGAAGAAGTACCCCGGTGGAGCTTTTGACCCCTTGGGCTACTCCAAGGACCCTAAGAAGTTCGAGGAATACAAAGTCAAAGAGGTCAAAAATGGTTAGTCGTACTTCACTACACATTTGTTCGATCACTTAAAATCGTTATATAAAGTTAATATTCCCTTGTCACATATCTGACATGTAAATAAATGCGTAGGTCGGCTCGCATTGTTGGCTTTTGTGGGATTCGTAGTTCAACAGACGGCATACCCTGGCACCGGACCATTGGAGAATTTGGCTACTCACTTGGCCGACCCATGGCACAACAACATTGGGGATATCATTATCCCCAAAGGGGTTTTCCCTAATTGATCATGCATGCGAATATGCGATATCAATTTAATTTGATCACCCTCTGTAAAATTCCATGTAACCTTCTGCAATGAATATTCATAGCTACATCTCTTTGGCACTTGTGAGTGATCTTAGAAGCAAACGTTTGCTATCACCTTCATATTGATTGGTATCTGAGAGAACTGTACTTAAAGATTATCATTATGAATATATCGATCAGTACGTACGTTAGTTCTTACATATATATATCAAGCTTGTTGTGGCATATGTCGTATTGTTACCGGACAAAACACAACTTAAACGGTACCAATTTGTGAAGAAGATCAAAGGGAGGTGGAGATACGAACTCTAACCTTAATTGGTTCGGAAATAAATTCATCATCGATCGTACGTACTGCAGCTACCACAAGCTAGCTTCTATACCAATTTCACCCTTACCTTTGCATATATATACACAATAGATTTTTGTCAAAAAAAAAATACACAATAGATTGAGAGACTATTAGGGAACTCCATGAGGAGCTCAAACCTATATAGTTATATATAGATTTGCTCCTATCCCTCAAACCTCCCACTGAGGATCCCAAGCTCCCCGCTGTGAGGGGAGCAAAGGAAAAGTGGAAAAATTAATTTGGACGGCGGCCAATGTGGACAGAAGTCATGCCAAGAGCTTTGGTGTGCCATTTGCATTAATTCATCGTAGATATTTAGAGGATAAATATATTCTTTTTTTATAAATGATAGATGCCCAAAAACATTGCCATATATGAAAACCAAAGAAACCACACCATTGTTAAACGTATTAATTGCAGTTCTTTCGTCCATTGAAATAATATAAACTTATGCTAGCTTTTAGCTTATTATGTTGTAATGTGACAGATGCAATGGTTTAAAGAATTATATATGTTTCTTGATGTCAAAGTTTTGTGATATGAGATCATATGCATAGGAATTGAATTGATGGGTAAGGGAATCCACTCAGTGGAACTAAATATGGCAATCCATTAACAAGATTATAAGGTTTTAATTGATAGTGGGACAGTCATGGTAATTAATTGATCAAGGCGCTCGTGGAATCTGGACTCAATGGCGATGGTGGCATTGTGGTTGTCAATTTGTCATATTGTGGTCAGGCGAGGAGGGTTTCCTTGCACCTCCTATCGATGAGGATTTGAACAGTTTTGGATCCCGACCGGGAAGGGTCTTCTGATTAGGTTGTATCCGTTTTCGAGCAAGCTTGGTGGTGTTGCCACTGTTTGCAATTTTTCTGGTGTGCGCTGTTGGTCGGCTAAAACTTGGTTATTGTCACCACCAAGCTTGGTTATTGTGTAGTTGGAATGTGGCAGAGGTAATCTTTCTGCCGCGCCCCTAAATTGTGAGTCATGATATATAAATCTTGTTCTAATTTGTCAAAATAGTTTTTTAGCTACTTTAGTTAAAATTTCATTAAAAAATAGATAAGCTGCTAAAGATGCTCGCCTGTTATGAACCAAATTTGTTTGCCCCTAACCTCAATTGTAAGTTTTTTTCTTTTTTTAATATTTTATTATATTTTCTCAATTTCCATTTATTATTTTTTATCTTATATTATTCATATTTTTAATATTTTGTTGATACATTTCATTCCTCATTCTCCCATCTATATTTTCTTTTCTCCATCCCATCATCCATTCTCTCTCTTCTACTCCATTCCCATTTCTTATTTCGACTAAACCTCATCCCTTCATCTTTTCTTTTTAATTCCCCATTTTAGCATAACTCTCACTTCATTTAAGATATTTCTCACTTCATATTATTATTTTTACCAAACTTTGCGTTGTAGTAAGGATTTTTGGGACATTTCTTACCTTATATATTCCGCTATTCCAATACAGATACACAAAAGAGAAGATTTTCTATACACGCTTTTATTAGCACATCTCCTAAATGGAATCCCTAACACTTCCAACAATCTGCATCACGCTTATATATCCTCAAAAAAAAAGTGTCGCAGAAACGGAGAGATTCAGAGAGTTGATCTTTGATGATTCTAGCCCTCAAGGTCTCAGATTCTCAATAGGAGAAGATCAGGAGGAAAACAAGTGCAGAAAAACAAGAGCGTTGGTCCAGTCTGTCACGCTTAGGGTTTTATACCTTCGAAGATATTATAGAAGATCGAGACTGGATCGATCGTTAACATCATTAGAAGGCTCGAACGCCTCTCTAATACGTGTTTATATATGTTTGCAGTACTGTTTGAACATTGTGCCGTTGCTGTTGCAAATTCATCCAGAAGAAAAAACCGAAGAGACGCATCTTTTCCCAACCCACCCCATGCCTATTCAACAGGTACCTCTTCATGAATTTGCATGCACCCATTCTTCATCTATAAAATCACTGCAACTTCTTCTATTGTATCACTGAACTTGTTCTTTGCAAACTTCTGAAACATGGACATGATCTCATACTTGCCAGACCATCTTCTTATAATTATCATCTCCTTCTTGGCATTCCAAGAGGCAGCGAGAACTTCAGTTCTCTCCAGGCGTTGGCGCCACATATGGCTTTCAACCCGAAACCTCGACTTCAACGAGCGTTTCTTCTTCAACATTGATGCAGATAGGGACGAACAGAGAAGGGTGTTCGCCAACTTTGTGCAAAACTGGATTGATAACTATCAAGAACCGGTTTTGGACAAACTTTGTATCACATTTTCTCTGCCTAGAGACTTCCATGTGGTTGTGGAAGACTGCATCAGATTCGCTGTTTCGCGTGGCGTAAAGGTTTTAGGGCTTGATTTCTCGGATCCATCATGGGGCGATCAAGATTTACTTCGCAAAAATCTTGCACCTTCATTCGATTTGCCTCAAGTTGTTTATGAGAATAGCGTTCTTGAATCTCTGACCCTGTTTTCTTGCAACTTCAATGTGTCCGAGATTATCAACCTTCGTCTCTTGAAGCATATTTCATTGGGTTGGATAGAACTGCGTCTACCTTCACTTCGTGCTTTGTTAGTCAATTGTCCGTTGCTCGAAAGCCTGAGTATTAAGAACTGTTGGAACGCTGACGGCCTTCGAGTTTGTGGACAAGACTTGAGGCTAAGAAGCTTGGTTGTCGACAAGTTCATCATGTCTGAGAATCCTTACATTGAACTTGAGGCACCAAATCTCAAGTACTTGAAGTATTCAGGCACTATGGCTGTACTCGACGTAACCGGAACAAGAGAGTTGGAAGAGGCATATCTTGAGTTTGGACTCCAGTCTCAAGGCGATATAGCAATGGGCGATCGACTCTATCAACTCCTCCATCAACTTCCCACCGCTAGGGTACTAACAGTTTGCACATACATGCTTCAGGTAAGCACCTTAATTTCCCTGTTAGTGTGCGTGCGTACATTTCTTTACTCAGTCCTATAGAATTTGAATCTGCCGCCATTAACTCTCTAAATATTTGAACACTATTTATTCAGTTTTGGGTTATATATGCGTTACTTGTTGTAGGTTATTCCATTGGAACTGGCATCAAATGGTGTAACTCCTTTCTTTGGTGTGGGACACTTAACTCTGAAGACTGCAATGCAAAGTTCTGAACAAAAAGGGATCCGATATTTCCTCAGTAGTTGTCCTTGTTTGCAGGTTTTGATAATCGATATAGGCCCTCAGAGAATTGTTGATCTTGATGTGAGTAACTATCTAATTAATATGCACTATTAGAACCATGTATAATTAATTAACTATAGGTAGGTCCATAATGACATCTAATTAGTGCTCATATTTTTTTTGTGATATCCTATAATTTCTCCAGGGGGATGAACCAGGCGACGTAGGTGAGATATGGACGCCAAATGCAGAAGAGTACCATTGTGTAAACCAAACATTGAAGGTCGTTCAGGTGAAGGGTTTCAAGGGGACGAGACACGAAGTTGGCCTTCTGAGGTACCTATTTTGCTGTGGCAGTGTCCTGGAAAAACTTCATGTCCTTGTCGCCGAGGAACTGGGGAATCAACATGAAGTTCGCCAACTTTTAGGTCGGACATTCCAAGGACTGAATAAAGCATCAAATAATCTCCGTGTATCTGTTTATCGGAGATAATCATTTGGCTGGTGATGATGAATAAATGGAAGATTGTAGTATCAATAAATGCACATAATGTGCACACATTATTATTGTATGAACTATTTAATAATATCTTTGTATTACATTAATAATTTAATAAATAAAATTATATATATTAAGCTTGATCTCTTTCATTTTGAAGCATATATTGATGCAAATTAGATATATTTGCTACCACAAAACAGTTGGGAGACGATATTTTTTCGGTTCGACTAAAGAAGAAATAGAAGAAGTCATGCTTGGATATGAGAGTAATGTATGCCCTAGATAAACCAAAAAGACGTTAGAAGGGTTAAATTGGTAGCATTCTGTAAGCTGCTTTAGTCTGTTGTTTCTATTACACAATAAGAGAGGAGGAGCAAAAGCGATGCAAATGAAAGTATGAAACCATATATAGATCACTACTTGAGAAGATGTCTCACAATCAGCCGGGTTGCAGGTGGCGACATCCAGAAATGGGGTTAGGCTTCGGCTTAGGCTGAATGCTGGGGCGCCCGGACGCAAACCCTCAACAATGTGTACGTTGGTCAGAAGCCGGCCAACAATGTTACGACGACCAAAGCAAACACTAGCATCAAACGCATTGCAGCTCTTTCTTCCATTGATAAAACAAGACCTCAAGGCATGTATGTGACAGATTGATTAAAACTTGGTGAGCAAGGCTTACAGGTGAGGAAAGCATGGCCTAGAACTGATCTAAGCATCTTGGCTGCTGATCTTGTCATTTCCAGCACATACAATTAAGTAGCATTCTATCTACTTAATTAATCATGAAAGTATGGTTACGAAAAACCATGGCTTCTAACCATGACCTTACTCTTACTCGTACTCTATAAGATGACTGATGACCTCATTTCCTCCTTCTCCAAACCACAACCTAATTAAACTTGGCACTTTCACAAAGTCCAGAAATAGAGACTAACCAAAACAATACCTAAATTGGTATTCATGATTACTACGTACTGTATTTTCTACAATTTTTTGTGATATTCTCCAGATCGATCAAAAGTACATGTTATGAGTTTTGTATTGATATAAAGATTATAAAATTCGGTTAAGAAACGTGTGAGTTATGACAACTATTTTGATGATACCATTAGATTCCTGGTAAAAATACCTTCGAAATAGGGTACTCACTTGCCTATATCGGGCTTATGATGGACAAGATATCAAATTTGAACTTCGATGACTATAATTGGAGAACCATGAATATGTTCTCTCATGGACTTGAACTAAAGGATACTAATTAATGGAATCTTAATTTGATTTATCTAATTGTGCATAACTTTATTACTTTGCTTATTCAAGTCTTACAATAATTAACTTGATTATGTTATTAAGTTTATATTGATGATCTTGCTTAATTAATTATTGCATATTTGCATGAGTTCAATTACTTATGTTTTATATTTATGAACATATGTATATCTTATTTTACATATGTTTCTCTTATTTTACATATGCATGTTTCCCCTTTATATGTGTTTTACACTACTTTTACTTGCACTTGATTATGTACTTATAATTTTATATTGGTGCAATTAATATTTTGTTTACTAAGTGAATACGTCAACTTAGTATTATACATATATGTTAACATGTAAGGAAGTATATGTTGTCAAGAACATATTTGTGATAGTACATACTTAACTTGCTTAATTTGGTAATTTACTTGATTACATGATTTACCTATTGATGTCTTTCATCTATATATATATTACATATTCATTCGTATAAAAGACTTAAGCATGTGTATTCGTATATATGACATGATTCATGACTTATCTTACAACAAGACATTATTTGTGAATTCTAATTATATTTGAAACCGGAAGTCGGTATATCCTCGAGGTTAAGTGAATTACTGGTATGAACGATCTATGGGCGTTCGGAGTTAGTTGTGGGCTCTAGTCCCTTCAAATAGTGCACCCTTCAAATAGTGCACTATTATACTCATAGGTATTAAGAACTGTGAGTGTACATGCTTGGTATTAAGGACCATGTATGCTCAGGTTAACCTGTTATGTTACAAGTCTAATGTTTTGGTTACCAGTCAATCTATATCCTAGAAAGTCACTGAAAAGCGAAGTATATAATATTCTAATTGATTGAATATTTGTTTGTCATATCTTGTTGGCGTGTGAATTTATGTATATTACTCATGCTTGGTATTAAAGACCTCAACATATGAATTTATGAATTATTATCAATCAACCTGAAATATATATTCATTGAAATATGAAGTATATATTATTCTAATCGAATATATGTGTTTGTCATACATTATTGGTATGTGTTTGTCATACATTATTGGTATGTGAATGTGAATGTACCTATGCTTGGTACCATGGACCTTGTCTTGGAAATTATGTGGATATATTATTTATTTCATTCTATTAAAAATATTCACTAAAAAGTATGTACGTGTATGTTGTTGAATACTATCTATTTATGATATATTGATAGTATGTATATTATGTTGTTAAATGAAATAAGAATTGAGCATATATTGTAATCATCTGCTAATGATGCATTAATAGTTAATTCAATGAAAAGTGAGATTATATTTGAGACTGAATTATTTGGATCAAAGACAATCTTAATATATGTGGATCAAATACATAAGAATTGGTATGAACAAATATAAAAATATTCTCGGTACATTTTGATTGGTTATTTAATTTTGATATCTTATAAGACACATTAATATAAGAATGTAAGTTATACTTATTGGGCCTGTGTTACTCATGATGTTATACCTTCTTGTTAATTTTTTAGGTAACAATGCTTGGGGAAAAAGGGATGAACCTATGAATTAATATTTTTCTACTACTACTTGAATTCAATAATTGTAACGTCTTTTATTCCGCTAAACTCTGGTATTGTAAGATAATAACGATTTTATTTTCAAATGAAAGTATTATTCAAACATTTGTTTCATTTGATTCATTTTGTTTTTACAACAGAAGAAATATATTTTCTCGATTCACATCACAAACTCGTGTACCATATTTCAGTACAATATTGGTCTCGGGTTCGAGGGTGTGGCAGTCCATCAATCGACATAAACAAAACTTTTTTTTTTCAAATCTTGGAGTTCTGAACGAAAAATGAAAGTTTTTGTTAAAAAGAAACATACATATGAAAAAAAATTATTTTTTATTTTTTTTTTCTTTATAAAAATCATTTTTTTTTTATTTATTTTTTTATTTTTTATAAATCTTATTTTTTAAAAAAAAAACCCCCCCCCCCCCCCCCCCCCCCACCCACAAAAAAAACACCACCACGACACCAAAAAAAAAAAAAAAAAAAACAACCACCACCATTTTTTTCCCCCCAGGGGGTTGGCCCCCTTTCTCCTAAAACCCAAAAAGGGTAAAAAAAAAAAATTCAAAAATAGCTTCAAAGAAGCCGGTTGAATCATCCAAGTATAGGTGACTCGGCCATGGGAGCCAATCTCAACCATTGATATTCATACCGTTGGGCAATCCAACGGTGAAAAAAAAATACCCGTTATACACACTTTTTTATGGAAAACAACGGTAAGAAAAAAAAAATTCTTATCACTTTTCTATAAATACCTATAATGTGTTTTACATCTCACACTCAAAATTACATCTCCCAAAATTTCTTCTTCATCCATTTGCTTTCATTTTCTTAATTTCTCAATCCATATGGAGGGAGCTAGCCATGAGGTAGATAGAAATGTGGAAACTAGCAATGTGGTAGTTAGCAATGTTGTTGGTGGAACGAGATGGAGTACCGAGGAAGATGTTCAACTTTGCAAGTCGTGGAAATTTGTGAGCCAATGTTCGGTTGCGGGTGTGAATCGAAAAAAACCGGATCTATGGAGTGAAGTTTTGAAACATTATAACGAAAATGGTTTTCACCGAACATCGACTCAAAGTTTGATCGGGAGGTGGAAATTATTAAAGGGAGAAATCTATGCTTGGTGTTGTGCGTTGAGGCAAGATTGGGAGTGGCAATGTAGCGGTTCAAATTTGTTGAGTGAAGTATGTGCTTTAATTTTAGTATATGATTAAATTACAATGATAATAAGTAATTATTTAATTTGAATTTTATTTACATTTATGTTAATTTGTATTTGATTATTTGTGGGAGTTGATTAATAATATATTTATATATTTTTTCATTAGTCCATTATAAGTAATTATTTAATTTGAATTTTATTTACATTTGTGTTAATTTGTATTTGATTATTTGTGGGAGTTAAAAATATTTATATATATATATTCATTAGTTCATTATAACTAATTATTTTCATTTTGTATTTTATTATTTGTGGGAGCTAATAATATTTTTGTATATATTTTCATTCTAACAATGTGGTAATTAATGGTTTTCATTTTGTATATTGTACAACGACAAAGCACAAGAGATTTGGCAGTATATTATGTCCAAGAAGCATAAAGATAAGCCTAAAGTCACTAAAAGGTTTTCATATTTTGAACAATACAAAGTTGTTGAAGGTTTTTCACAATTTGTCGACATTCCTACACTTATGGCCTCAAGTGGAGGAACAACAACGGGAGGAAGTGAAGGGATCCACACACAATCATCGCCCACTAATTCTCAAGTCAACTTGGACAACGATAGAGATGAGATAGCTGAAGATGTAGATGTGAGGCCAACAGGGAGAAAGGCTGCAAAAGAAGCAATCCGTAAAGGAAAGAAGGCGGCCAAGGATGGTTCACCAATTGCATCAGCTGTGATGTCTATAGCAGCTAACCAAACGTCAATGTTGTCATATAGGGAAAAGTGCGATGAAGAGTATGCAAGACTTTTGCAAGAACAAGAAAATCGAGAAAACATCCGCTTGCAAATGAAGATGCGAAATGAGGCATTTAAACTTCAAGAGAGAGAAGAGAGAATTATGGAAATGGATACTAGTACGATGTATCCAACAAAGAAGAGTTATTGGGAAAGAAAGCAAAAGGTTATAGTGGAGAGAGAAGAAAATGCAAGCAGTGGATACTCACAACCATTTTATGGAAGTTACTATCCACAGCCACCTTTCCCCGGTGCTTTCCCACAACCACCCTTCCCGTCTTTCCCACAACCCCTTCCTCTTTCCCACAACCCCCTTCACCATGTTACTATCCCACCCCCAATTACAGAGAACAAATAATAACCCCAACACGATACACGTGAGGAGACGATAATAGGAGTTATGTATTTCAATTAGTTTATTTTGTTTCGTTAATTTGTTCTACTTTAACAATTTATTGTGTTTTCAAAATGTTCATCAATTATATTCATTTACACCACATATTAGTTAATTTTTAATTTAAAAAATAATAATTTAATAGTCGATGTTCACCCGACCCGAAACAAAGGGGGAAACATAATCCGGAACGAGACCCCCGCCGAACACAGTGCCAAGAGAACTGCCTAAGGATAGGAATAGGTATTATTTTCCGAGAGGTTTAAGAATTCGTTTTTTTGTATATATTAACCCTTTCATATTGAGTCTTCCTTGTTATTACACTTGTGTTGTAAATCATACAAGTTTCACTTATTCTATAATATGTTTATAATTTGGTTATTGTGTTAGATTGTTAGATATTCACTGAATCATTTTGATTATTTCCTTTATGTTTAAGGTTGTTTTGCTGCGAGACCCAGATCGACGACGCGTAAACGTGTTAAATGAACGACCGAACCAGAGAGGCGGATGACCTTGGATTTTTTCTCATTCGAATATTCCTTCAACTTTTTGGGGACGACACACTTCGGAATCGACCACTTCTTTCGACAACACGTTTCACTCAGCCTTTTGTTTTGATTTTTGCGACGACAATTTTTCTTTATAAATATATCCTTGAACGACTTGTTTTTGAACCTTTCCCTATTGTCAAAACACCTTTAAGAGATTTTTCGTATTGTTGAGGACCCTAGATCCAGTTATGCCCCCATCTTTGATGTTGTTGATTTAGTTATTGTTCCTTGTGAATAACTAAACACCCTGAATCATTTCAAGGTTTGTTTGTTTGTTTGATTCTCAAGGTTGTTAACTTGTTGTGTCAAACTAATTGAATTCATATTCATTCACACACACACACCACATGTTGGGAGTTGTGGTGGAGGATTACGTGGTGAAGTTCGTTCATCGGATTAGCTTGAGGGGGGACTTGAAGAACATTTGGGCACCAAGGGAGGCACTGTCTAGGAGATAGGGGTGGGGTGTTTCCCCACGTGTTTGCCATGGGTTTTTCATAGTGTTACACAAGAGCGTGGGGTGGCTCCCCTCCGATTTTCCCTCTGGGGAGGTTTGGGGAACAATGTTGTGTTGTTTTGTGTGATTGTTTATCTATATGTTGTGTTAATTGGTAACAATTCGTTTGCCATGAAGAATGGGGGGTGGCCTTTTGGGTTAGGGCGATTTGCTTGTTGCATTGTTGCTGGGTGGTTTGAACGGTGGGGGGAATTATTGTTCAAAGGGTCGATTAGGTTGCCGGGATCCGGAACTCATATGCGAATAATTAATGAATTAACTAACTAGGCAAATTTGTAGGTTAATTAACTGACATTTACTATGACATTGATCATAATTTCGGATAAAATAAGGTATATATCAATGGAGAAAATTATAATAACAACAAAACCAAAAACAACTTAAAGTAACGTCAATGGTTGTATAAATTTTGAAATTCGAGGTACATCCCCAAATTTCAATATGTCATTGTTTTATCAAACCATAAGATCTTTTTCTTTTTAGCCGTTCGAGATGGTTATGTATAATTACCTATCGAGGTGACTATGTACAATTTGGCTATAGTACAACATGATATGTTATGTCTCAGCTATGGTTTAGTATCATTTAATTAAAAATTAGTGTAATTATTTGGTACGTACATTATTCACAGTTTGATCGCATTGAAGAGCGTTTAGTTCTTACTTATGAAGAATAACAGAGCATTAAATGTCTATTTTTCATTATTGATGCATTTGATATTGTTGTCTTCCATAATTGATAGATACAATCTCCTCCATTAACCTAATTTTTTCTTCTTTTATCATATGTTGCTACCATATCACCGACGTAGTGTATGCCATGGTCAATCTAGAGGAAGTCAATGAATGATAGGCAAATGTAAGGTGAGGGAGTCCCACATCTATAAGGGAGCTCCCCACCATAGAATATCATAAGGGACCTTGAGTCCCACATTGGAGAAATGTAAGAGGAGAGGAGGTCCCTTACTTATAAAAGGGACTCCTCCCTCACATAGAAGGACACGCTGACTTCAGCCTCTACATTGGGAGCCAAGCTCCTAGTACCTCGAGTCCATCTCGGTACCAAGTACCCTCTCGGTACCCCCACTCGGGACTACGTATCTTACCGGCACCTCCCTCTCGGTACCTCCTTACCGGTACCTGACAACTCAGTATCTATCAAACACTTGTAATTATTGTTTACCATAGTGAAACCCCTAAAAGTGGACGTAGCCTAGGACTTACATTGAGCCAGGTGAACCACTATAAATTTTGTCTCTATGTCTTTGTGTGTGATTGTGGCTACCGAAGGTCTCTAGCCCGTTCCTCCCGACCCGTCGGAAAACGGCAGAAACATCCTACAAATTGATCCTCTTTATTTTATACCTAGGGAGCTCCTTCGGAAAATAGTATTCGAGTATCTTTAGTCATCACCGTACCAAAGTCTCTTGTGAGGTTGACACTCTGTTCAAGAGGGTACCACAAATATTCTGGGAGTGTGTTTTTCATTAAAGAATAGCTTCATCAAACTATATATCAATGGTCAATTTTTTTTTAATTTCCTATTAGCCTCACAAGTGCAGGTAAAGAGCAAACAATCAGGCCACAATACCTTTTTGCACTTGATCTCAATTCCGAACTCGTTTGATGCAAGCCAAATGGTTTCATTATAGGCTCTTTTGCATTCCAGGGAAACTTTCTGTTATATGATGACCCATATACTTCACTTGTGGTGGTCTATAATGCAATGACAAAAGAAAAAACGTTAATTCTTCCTGCCCTTGGACAATTATCAAAGATTGTTGATCGAGTAGACATACCACTTGAGATATGATCCCTCCTCAGACTCATTTAAGGTTCTGAATATTCACTAGGTCTTGAAAATCGATATGTTTCCAAATTTCAAAGAGCTGATGACAAAAAAATGCATTTACAACATCTATAATTTGGGCATTGGTAGTTGGAGGGAGGTGTAGGATGAAAGGGGTAATTTTGAGATAGCGGACTACAGAGAAACATTCAATTTCAATTCAGCGGTTTCTTGTAATGGGAGACTACATTAGCTAATTGATGTCACGCTCCGGACCCGGTATCGGTGGTTTTTAGGCACCTAAATTCAAATATGAGGTGTGAGAGTTAAAAAGTAAAAATAAAAATAAAAATACAAGAAAATACGTTTCCGTTGCTCAACTTTGATCCATTAAAAATAACAAAATCCTTTACAAATATACAAATTAAACACCTCGTTCTAAACTCGTCATTCTATGCTCATCTAATCGTTTCAATTCTCAATTTTAGAACATGCAAAATCTATAAAGGGGTAAGTTTTCGTCCTCGCTTCTCAGTAGGGACATAAAACCACATCATCGATAATTGACTAGAAGTAACACACAAACACATATTTCAACTATTACACGTTTATCAAGTATAACAATGCAATGCAATGCAAGGGGACTACAAGTCTCATACCGTGTATTTTACCTTTTTTTCACATGTGACTCCAAATGCCCTAGCATATGAACTAACCCCCAACCCAACCAATGATCCCTTTTTTGCTAGTCATCTTGTTTAATCTCGATCACCAATTTCGTACAGCTCTATTAGCCTACCTGAAATCTGGTCCCTACGAGTCAGACTCAACCACACAAAAGATAATTTCCACAAGTCCCAAATATAGTACTATTATACTCCATAACTCTTTGTTTTGCTCCGACTAATCTCCATTACATATATGCATATATATATATATCCATGACAAACTCCATGTTTGACTGACGATTCCAAATTCTCAGTCTTCGATATCTTGATCTTGATATGGATCCTGATCTCAATCTCAATCTCGATCTCGATCTCGCTCTACTCCTCATCTGGATTTGGATCTCGCCATCTTTCTCTCTCTATCTCACTAACTCGGTTGATATGGATCCTGATCAGTGATCTCGATCTCGATCTCGCTTCTTGATTTGAATTTGAATTTGGATTTGGATCTCGTTGTGTTTCTCTCTCTATCTCACTAACTCGATCAGTCTCTCTAGTCATCTCTTTAGTGTGTCGACCACATCTACATAAGAGAGGGATATATTCGTCAATTCTCATCTAGAAATATTGTCCGCATCGACTTTAATCATCCGCTTGGGCATTCCAGATTGCCGCATAGGAAATAGGTTTCCTGGGCTCTGCGCAAGGGAAAAAATGGGCTGAATTTGTAGTTTATGGTAATTACCAATAAGGTAAAGTTGACCGGTCAAAACACCATGAGAAAAATCAATTTGAATTTGCACCATGCGGTTCATTAATCAATATGATGCGCTAGAAAAGACATCAAAGTTTGCAATAATTACGACATTGCCACCGTGTCTTCAAATGAGCTACTGCTGCTTTTTAATTACAAAATTGCCACTTAAAAAAAATGTTAATTATGCCGACGAAAGCATTTTTTTTTCTTTTAGTTTTGCCACTATTGTTCACTACATCATAGGCTGGTTGAATTACATTCATTAAATATAACACATTCCAGCTTTCGTTGTTTACTTTTCGTTGTCTACTGATTTATGTCACAAGTATATGACAATGACTTGTTAGTGACATGCTCAGTGACTCAAAAGATGCATACTTGTGATACAATACCGAGAACAGTACAATATCTTTTGTGTTTCAGTAACCACATTATTATTACACTGGTCGATCATATACGATATATAACTTGTGTACAATTTGAAATCATGATTTTATCTCTCCAGACCACCTGATCAATGACATGTTCAGTGACATGTTGTGGTTGTTATCACCCTTGAACAATTTCTGCACTCACACATAAGATTTCATGGTTAGGTATGACAGTACCAGTGATATGAATTGAAACACAATAAGTTGGAACATATAACTGAAACGCTTAAGTAACACAACTTAATGATTAGTTAGCCTAGTAGTTTCCGAAGGACTGGAAGCACTCATTGAACAGGAAAATTGCACTTAAGTAACACAACTTAACGATTTCTCACGAACAATTGGACATACTTTCTTAATCAATCCAAATGGGAAACATAACAAGTAAAGTATAGCAACCAAACCCAGAAGGAACATCAAGAAAGAAAGCCATGAAATTCACAATTACAAAACGAAAAGGTGAAGCAAGCAAGAGAAACATTAGAACACCAACGTGAAAATGGAGAAATTTTGAACATAGAAAATGACTTGAAACTTTTGATTCCAGATAATATTATTAATACACAATGTACTCAAACATAATGAATACTCATTCATAGTGATTGTGGTAATGATTATGACATGGACAGACTAGGTTAGTGACTAGGTTAGTGACATGGTCAGTGACATGGTCAGTGACATGGTCAGTGACATGGTCAGTGACATGGTTAGAAGACATCGTTAGTGACATGGTCAGTGACATGGTTAGTGACATGGTTGGTGACATAGCCAGTGACATGGTCAGTGACATGCATATATTCATCTCTTATTCGAATTTGTATTACCAAACAACGTATAACAAAAATATAATTGTGCCTATCAGCTGATAGAAGACATCAATTGAATAGTTATTAAAGATCTTATGCTTCAAGAACTTTGGCATCACTAAATAATCACTTTCTAATAGCTTCAAGTTATAATTATCCAGAAACATGGTTGACCAGTGATATAGAATGACAAAATTATTAGACTAATGCTGATTTTTTTCATTTTCTGCTGAGAAGATATCATTTGAGGTGTCTTTAATATGCAAATAGCACTATAGTTAATTAAAGTACTAAAACCACAACACAAGTATCTACCTTCCTACCCGAAAGGCAGACTCAATATTGATATAATGGCTTTATTTGTAGAGAACAACAATGAAGCAACAAATGAAGTTAATAGAGACCAAAGACACGGTTTAAGAAATACCTTAAAATATACCTGAAAGGTGCCTATTCTACTCAGTACTAAATGCCATTCAGAAAGGTATTTTATCAAACATCTACATAACAAGATGAGATTACCTTCTGATCATACTTTCAAGAGACCCAAAAAGCACAAAGCATGCTAAAAATCCCCCATAATCATTAACCCACAATTATGGTCCCAAAATCACATTGATGACAGAGAGGTTCATAATTAGATGTTGTATACATTTCTTATTCCATAGAAACGAACACCAATATTCATAACAAATAAGAATTTATAGAATAACATATGGGTATATATGGATATCGCTATTGTGAATTTATATTACCAATACTCAAAACCAAAATCAATAGCAAGTTCAAATAACAAAAAAAATATCCACATGCTTCTCACTTTATTATGAATTCGATACAAATGAAGTTGAGAAATTCAAAATACAAAAACACATACCTCAAATGGTTGAAAATGCATACCAAACTCCATGTTTGACTGACGATTCCAAATTCTCAGCCTTCGATATCTTGATCTTGATATGGATCCTGATCTCAATCTCAATCTCGATCTCGATCTCGCTCTACTCCTCATCTGGATTTGGATCTCGCCATCTTTCTCTCTCTATCTCACTAACTCGGTTGATATGGATCCTGATCAGTGATCTCGATCTCGATCTCGCTTCTTGATGTGAATTTGAATTTGGATTTGGATCTCGTTGTGTTTCTCTCTCTATCTCACTAACTCGATCAGTCTCTCTAGTCATCTCTTTAGTGTGTCGACCACATCTACATAAGAGAGGGATATATTCGTCAATTCTCATCTAGAAATATTGTCCGCATCGACTTTAATCATCCGCTTGGGCATTCCAGATTGCCGCATAGGAAATAGGTTTCCTGGGCTCTGCGCAAGGGAAAAAATGGGCTGAATTTGTAGTTTATGGTAATTTGCTATATATAATATATAGGCTTTCTCAATTACATAGGACTATGTACATAGTTCTAATGCAAACCTTCATATCAGATTATTTAAACAGATCTGACGGCTGACATTAGAACTATGTACTTTAAAAGTACATAGTCCTATGTAGTGGAGAAAAATTATATATATATATTATCAGTTAACGTATATTTTATCAATAATATTTTAGCACATGTAACTCAAATATCATCAAAGAAATTATTAAAAACATATTAGCAAACACATTATATTTCACAAATAAAATAAAATCAACATCTAATCATAGTAAAGGTTTTCCCATATTTCCCTACCTGAATTCTGAGCATAACAACGACAACACGAGCTGCCTTAAAATAGCCATAAAAATATTAACACCTAATCTGAAATTTATTTGGCTAGATGGATAGATCTCGCCAAGATGAATCCGTAGATTTTTGCGGATCCTAAATCAAAGTTATGGTTAAAAATATATGATATACCGAAGTTTTAGAGAGATAAAAACTAGAGACAAAAACTAGCAAAAAAAAACCTCAGAAAAATTATGGATAATAAAGGTTGAGGGGCTGGGTTTATATAGGGCAGCACACCCGCAAATTCTAGAGTACTCCCAAGTACTCAAACTCCCTCATTTTGCACCCTTAGATCAGTTGACTTTCTCCTCAATCTCTCCTATTCCAAAACCCCCCCTGCATTTGAAGCCCTTGGATCCGGGGAGTTTCAAAACTCCCGAGTACTGAAGAAGCTTCCCAGCACACCGACTTGAAGAGTCGGTTTAATTATATGGCCCAATGGGATTGTGCCAGTTGTCAAGCCATGATTAAATCTCTAACAAATGTGCGCCAAGTGTCACAACCTCATAACCTACTCTTCCACTTGCAACCAAGTGTCAAATGGACCTCCTTTCTTGCGACAAGTGTCGCTAACTCAGCCAAAGCAGCTGCGTAAAAATGACACATGTCCCCTATGACCAATAACAACGCGACACGTCCTTATTTCATATTATAACTTCAAAAATTCATTAAAAATAGCTCGTGACTCCGAAAAAATATCCGAAAATACCACGAACTCGTGGTGACGATTACTTTCCTAATATGAGATTAAAAATAAAATTTGACCGCAATTAACAAAAAAAAATTTACGGACTGCATCTAATTTTTATATAGCATATTGGACTTGGATTGAAAAAAATAAAATATATATATATATGAGTTTTGAGTAAGTTTGGCCATAATTTAATAATATATATATTTAAGATATTCGTCAAATCTTACATTTTTCATTTAGGTAATTAATTTTAGATTTTATTTTCTTAATTAATCTTGAGATTTATTTTCTTTTATATACATTTTAGGGTTTGGAGGCTATAATTGTAAAAGTAGACTTTGATGAACTAATAGAATTTGAGAAAGTTTTCTCATGTTATTCTATCAACTCGGTTATTCTTTAGGGAATCAACGAGGCATAAAAGTTTTATCAACTCGGTTATTCCTAAGGGAATCAACGAGACATATATAGGTGCCCCTACTTCCTTGGCTATTCTCACGTGGAGAATCAACAAGGTTTAGGGTTTCTATCCAATTAGCTTTTATCTAAATTTAGCAAGTTATTCATCGAATTTTTCTATGTTCGCAAACTAGGTTTGAAGATTTTGTGAAAATTTTCGTCACATGTTGCATCGTTTGGTCACTATAAAGAGTAAAAAAAGAAGACCAATGTGAAAGAAGGCTAGTCGTGTAGAAATGAAAATCATGAAGAGTTCATAAGTTATGAAATGAGTCCAACATGCTGATATTTCTTCCAGTTTAGCCACCCAGGCGGTTTGTACGTGGTTTTTATACAAATGATTTTGACGTTAATGTGTGTGGTACCATTAATCTTTAAATCTCAATAAATGACTTTTCACTTTTCTGACATTGGATTCTAAAGGCTCTAATATAAAGTTATAAACCACACTTTTTCAACACTAATATATTATTGAAGCCTTCCACATATGAAGGGAAAAAATGAAATTATATTTCTAAAGCTCAATTTTGATTTAGACATTAGGCATGTCTACAATTCAAAAGATTGAGTTTTCTAAATTTTGTACAAGTATGTTTAGATAAGTGTAGACATGCTATGAAATGTCTAAATCAAAATTAACCAATTAAGAAAATATATCGAACTCCGATCTAACATAATTCTAACTCTCTCACCCCAACCCCTCCCCGCTCTCCACCACTTGGGGCCTTGGGCCCAAGAACTGTTAATTGAAATTGAAATTTTTTTCATGACTATATATACTTTAATTTTGCAATCGTGGTAAGTCAAAGACAACATGTTCCATTTTGGTTGATTTTGCTCTTTCTGTTTTAGGCCTTATAGGCCTCCTTGTAGGGTTCATCCCCCCTCTCTCCACTTTTCGAGGATCCAACCCAACGCTCGATGATGTAATGCCAGTGATCCAATGGTCACCAAGCATGAAGCACGATAGGAGAGCAGTAACAATTTCCCCCCCTTAAACAAAAAAGAAGAAAAAAACAACAAATAGTTCCTAGCTTATTAATAATATATATGTATATGTAACCAAAAAAATAATAATATATATATATGTATAAAATATAGAGAGAGGGGGAGAACTAGGGTTTTGAGGTTGCAGAAGCGTGCTGATTAAGAGGAAGCTAAGCTAGCGCGGCGGAAATGGAATATTAGAAGATGTTCTTAAAAGGGGAGAAATCCAAGATTCCAAGCCAGAAAGAGTTTGCATATGGGGAACTGGGGATGATGAGACTAGCTAGTAGAAACGAATAACAATAACTACATGCATTAGTTGAACATGCGTGTTTGCTTGGGTTAAATTCGAGAACCACTCACTGAAAAGAAACCCTTTCTTTAATCATTTTAGGGTTTCAGTTTCATTCGCAAAAGCAAAATATAAAACGTACAGTAGTGCTCTGCTCGGCGCAGCACATGACACACTGTGCAGAGAGAGAGAGAGCATGATGATCCTTTATACTAAAACCCAACACAGCAATAGAGCTGCTGGGTGTGCTTGAATGGTGTTTTTAATTTGCGTGCAGTTCGAGGTATAGAATTGAAGCAGAGAGAGAGAGAAGAGAAGGTTTTGCAATTTACAGAAGAAACCAAACTAAGCTAGGCTTACTCAGTCAAGTCCAACTCCAGCAGTAGTACTACTTTATCAGTGGTATTTTGTGTTTGGAAGTAGAATCTAGGTTAAAGTACTTGAGGGAGAGAGTTGGATTAGAATTAGATACATACAAACACCAAGGGGGCAAAGGCAAGGCACTACGTACTACTAATTAGCTTAGCTAGCTAGTACAGCAAAAAGGGTGCCAAAGCCAATATATATTTTTTTTCTCTGACACCAGGATTCCCACACTTGTTGCTTCCAACACTCTATACGATAAAGTTTTTTGCTTCCATTTTTAATATATGGGCTCCTTTCTTCTTTCACCTCTTTTCTTTTCCATCCTTGGCCAGCTTCTCCTTACAAGGAAAGTATGCAAAGCCCTCATAATTCTTGCAGCTTTTCCCTACACATATATGGAACATAGATAAATCATGTATCACTCTTCACCTTCCCACTTATTCTTTTCTCTTTTTTGACTATATATCCATTATAATTACCTTATACTATCTCTCTCAATAATACAATATGCCTTTGAATTTGTTGCATTCCAAGTGGCAAATGGGTGTGCTGCTGCTGCTGCTGCTGCTGCTCGATCTCTCTCTCTCTCTCTCAACTCTCAACTACATTTTTTTTTTTAACCCAAAGTAACAACTTTTATTTATGAAGAACAAAGTACAACCCAAGCCCAAGAAAGACTACACAAAAACATAAAACAACAAGAAAAATAACACAAACAAACTAAACTCTCAACTACATTTGAATATTCATTTTCCCCATCCATAGCTAGCTAGCTAGCAATCTCTTTTTTTATTTTGGTCAAATGGAACTTATTCATTCTTTTTCATTCATGCATGCTAAAGCTTAATTTGTTTCTTTAACCCTAGCTAGCTTAATTAGTTATATATATATATGTACGTGATTTTTTATTGTTCCCAATGACATGTTGTACATAAACCGTTGTCCAGTATAGTTTAACTTTTGCGATGGTCTTGTATACCCAACAAGTATGTAGGAAGAGTGCTACTAAAGTTTCTGCTACATGTTTAATACTTTGGAAGAAAAATAAAATTTTAAACTCTAAAATAGAATGACCCAAAGTTTTTGTTACCAATTGTATTTACTTTGATGCTTTGATGAGTATAATGAGATACAGTTGACGTAGGTGGTATAAGTAGCAAATATACAAAATAAGCATCGACTCGAGGATTTATTTGGAGTTTTGGACTGACTGATTTCAATCAAACAAATAATTTACAACTCACAGTAAGATTAAAGTTATTTAAGAAACCACTTTCTTCTTCCAAAAAAAAAATTATTTAAGAAACAAATAGCAGAAAAAATATATGACTTCAACTAAGACCCCCCTTCCCCCCAAAAAAAAAAAAATATATATATATATATATGACTTCAACTAAGACACGTAATACATGTGACATATAATAATGGG
The DNA here is from genome assembly GCA_030142095.1 of Rubus idaeus. NCBI lineage: Eukaryota > Viridiplantae > Streptophyta > Magnoliopsida > Rosales > Rosaceae > Rubus > Rubus idaeus. The sequence goes on from CM057971.1 coordinate 6,548,150, forward strand.
ATTATATAGATCAAAGAAGTGATCGATTATGTTTTGCTTTGGGGCCTTTTGGCCCCCTTCACACCCAAAAAAAAAGTAGAAGAAGTGATCGATTAAATATATTTGTTTTATTCTTTTTTCTTCATGCAATTTAGTCACTCCCGCTATCTTTTAGTTTGGAAAGAAGATTGAGTACAAATTAGACAATCTAATCGTTTACCTAGTACTACTTAGCTTTGATAATTGGAAAAGTTTTTCTTCAATTATTCATGTTTAAACAAAATAAAATTAAGAGAGAGAGAGAGAGAGTTTGAACTAAATGTACTAAGTTCTTACCTATGAGAATGCTCTATTGGTTTTGTAAATTGTTTTGCCTAAGTTACAAACTAAATATACTAAAACAGAAACAAAACCTATATATTTGAATCAAGCATTAGTACTATATAGGTAATTGATTGAAAGTTTTGTTACGTACGTACATGATGTTGATTACTTGATTAGATGTTCACCTTCTTCCACCCAATTATCGACTTTTAATGACATTTTCCCTATTTCGCTTTCTTTATTCCTTTGTGACAGACACTAATAACCCTCCAAAAACACATATTTTTTTTAACACCCCCATTCATGATCATAGTCATCATGTTAGTCAACAATCTACATCAATGGTGATATTATAGGTAATCAAAATAGAAGGCAATTCTTTCCTCGTTCAACTCCTGGCCAGTCCTTTTGATAGGTCGCATCGTTGCTAGGCCACTTGTGTACAACAAACAAAGGTCGCTGGATGCTAGTGTTGATTAGTTAATGTCTTCATGTTTATCAGTCACAATATAGATAAGTGTAAATTGGAATTTTGTTTAAGACGACAAAAAAAGGAGTTATTTTCTAGTATTTTGAAAAAATATATAGGTCTAAATGTCTAATTCACAAAGTAACAAGTTAACATACAACTAAATAACTAATGACATAGCTCACCATTTGGATGGATCATAGGTTTGTTCTAGGTACCCTCTTGATAAGGAGAATAGTTTGTATTTTAGTTATGCTTTTGTTGTTATTTACTTATTTAGGAAGCTAATGGTTTATTTCGCTATTTGGCATAATGATTGTAAGTTGTAACTCTCTTCGATCAAATATTGAATGAATCTACTTCCTGCATTCCCCAAAATAATAAAAAATAAAAAATCTATAGGGCTTTGTAGCTCCATCTAAAGTTTTTAATATTTTGATCGGACAAGCTAATCATCAACGTCTCTCACCCTTGTGAGAGGCAGACAAAATATGCCTATATTGTAGAAATATTGTTCATAAAGAGTAAGATGAATGTCGAACTATTGTCACAAGTTATATATATATGAAGAATAAATGCTCTACCAGAGCTACAATTCCTCAAAATATATAAATATATCAATTCTTTTTAAGGGCATGTCCTTGTTTTTTTTTTAACCATTGTTCTGGTTTGTTAATCTTATGAATTCATTAATACTTCAAACTGACTTAAATTTTTTGAACATTAACGCCATAATCACTCATGTTTTGTGGTATAAATTAAGGTGTCCTCTTGTACACATAATTAACATTAATGTACAACTCATTATGTCTTACTTCTTTTTTTTGAGAAGGATTATGTCTTATTTGTTAACCACATTACTTTATCAAGTGAATCATCCAATCATCGACCATAGGGTAGAAATAATACAAGACAATATATTCTGACAGAGCTGTTTTTATATGTCAACCCTAAAATTTATTCTGTTGGTGGCCATTTAGGACAGCTAAAGATTCTCGTAGAGATATTGACTATTCGTAGAAAATAGCAGAAGGTTAGAACATCATCCGAAGTTTTGGCATTTTATTTATTTTTGCTAAGAAATTTTGGCATTTTATTTATTTTTTGCTAAGAAATTTTGGCGTTTGGTCTTGTACAAATGAGGACATTCACCTTCCTAACTTCTAAGCCATGTTAAATCTTCAAATAATTATTGCAGAAAGAAAGAAAAAGATCGATGGAGACCTAACTATAATTATTTGCCATCAAATCAAATGGCTTAGTGGCAAGGTAGGTTAGATATTTACGAGATGAAAAGGTTTTATTTTTAATAATTAATTGTTAACTACAATTTATATGTATCTCTGTGGGAAAGAAATACTATAGATCGAGCAGCCTAATTAAACAAAGGAAATCTGAAAGCACAAAAGACATTGAAGATGTGTTGCAAGTTGGACTGAATGCCGAAAGTTTAACTAAAGCATCCGCAAAGAACTTCCCCTTTCTTAGCATTAAAAAATAACTTATGTTATCTTCGACCGCCAAGAAATGTTACACTTGTTATTCAAGCAATGAACAAAAAAAATTCGAGTCTTTTTGAATAAGAATCTTTAGATATCTTTTATTAATTACAAGCAGTTAGGGCTAGTTATATATATATATAATGAATAGTTGTGGATGTTATCGTTTTACATACCAAGGATTTGCTTTGTCAAACTGTTAAAATGAAACTATGAAAGCACACATATTAATAGGAGTTCATCAAATTATGATTTAAATCGACAATGTAATAACGTAACCAGTTAAATCACTTGTCCACATTGTATGGCAAGAAATAATTTTTATATAATATTAACTTAGCCAATTACTTAACATGTACATGGATTAACATTAAGATATTATTAATTAACAAATTAAAAGGGGTTTAAGTGGCAGCACTAGGGGATGCAACCTGTATTTGTGTGGACAGAAGTAAAGATGAAATTAGGTAAGAGCAACCAGGTCATGGACTATTCCAAAATTTGATATATATGAAAACCAAAAGTGGTTAAGTACAAATCTCTGTTGCTCAAGCAAAGTGGTAACATAATCAATTATTAGTAATAAAATATATACGAGGGTATAAAAAAAGAAAAAGGAATAGATAAAGAGAGGAAGTGATGGAGCAAAAAGAAAAAGATGATAGAATTGTGGTATTATTTTCTCCTTTTTCTCTCTTTTTACTTTAATTATTTTATTTTAAAGGATAGAAAAAAAAATCTTTTAAAGTAGCTAAGCTAGCAGAGAAGGATGAGGAATCCATGTCTTCCAAGCGCTCCCAGACAAAGTGAGGGTTCAGAAGAGAGAAAAGCAACCTCTGCTTTACGACCCAGAAAAGGAGATTTCAAACACCATAAGGCCTAGCTTAGGAAATTGCGTGGTTACTAACCCAACCATGAACCCATCATCATTTCTCTCCATGTCTCTCTAGCTGCTTGACTCTCTCTCTCTCTCTCTCTCTCTCTCTCTCTCTCTCTCTCTCTCTCTCGGTGTGTGCCTATATTTAGAGGCAAAGCTGGGGTGCAACTCCAACCCCACATTTTCCTTCTTTCTCTCTGAAACACACCACCCACAAACCCCACACAAAAATTTCAAGCCTATATTCTCCCCTCTGGTTCCCTAAGTTTAGTTTAGCCCTCTGGTTTTGCTTGTTTTATGCCAATTCCAATGGGGGTCAGTGGGGCTTTGAGAAAAATCTATATCTCCATGCCATTTTGATTATGACCCAGTTCCTATTTCTCATTCTCCTCCAGATCTCTCTCTCCCTCTTCAATATATACCTCTTTCTCTCTCTCTCACTCACTGATCTCCTCTAGTCGGGTACCTAGAAAATCCATGTTATACCCTACTCTTACAAACCCAAGTCTAAATTCATGAAGGGTGAGATGGGTATTCATTAGATTAGGTTTTTGAGCTTGCATATATATATATATATTTAATGGCCATTAATTTATATCACAAAGTATGTGCCTGGCTCCCTGTATGCCATTTGCAGAGAGCTCATCGAACATCGATGGCCTCCGTGGATGGCGTATGAGGAGCCATGCATATGTGCTATACATTATATGGTGTTTCTATCTGGTATTTCTTCCCCAATTGATTTTGCAGGAGTAGTACTAGCTAGTATCAATATTATTGTAATTTCAGAAGTTTGCAGCAGGTTCTCATCTCATATACTACTCTGAGAAGAACGAAGGTACTGCATCTTCTTCTTCTCTTCTTCTTCTAGATGTTAGGGTTTTACATGATTTGGTGCTTATGTTTGGTGCAAAGAACAATGATGACAGCTTGTGAGGTAAAATTTTTGGCATTATTACTGGGTTGTCACATGTATTCTCATCCCATGACAGTTTAATCATTTTTCACCCCTCCAGGCTCCAAAACACACATGTCACGAGGGGACTGGCAAAATGAAACTGTCAAATGGCTCAAATTACGGTAAAAATTAATTAACTAATTGGAAGTTGACTGACAACATGGAAGTTATTATCTCTCATTTCATGTTTTCATGTTGCCCATGAGAGATATGAGTACTCATGACCAGTCCATCTTGTTTGCACGCTTGTCTCATGGACACTTCCTATGACCCCTGGTTAATTATTGACCTCAAACGTAGTTAATTGCTTTGTTTTCACGGACACACCCGTATATTGAAGAATTTTTCTTGTTTTCATTCAAATTTTCTATGAAGTTTGATACTTATACACCCTTTAAAATAAAAGGGTTATGTTCCTTTGTATACATTATGCAAAAAGTAAAAACCCATTATTCCATTCTAGCTGTCTGCTCTTGAATCATGTAGTTTCAAACCATATGGTGGTTTCCCCAATAAAATGAACAAAACCCATTAAATGGGCATTGGTTCATAATTAAATCAAATTCAAAATTGTACATTTTTTGGGTTTGGAGTGTATAGGACTAATAGGAGCATGAAACTAAGCAAGTACAATGTTTTTTTTGTTATTATATTTGAGAGGGAGGATCGAACCTTAACCTATTCTAATTACAACCCACTTTGTTATTCTCGTCACTTGAGGTCTTGAGCGAAGCTAATCCAAACACTTTCACGAACAAGTTACTTGCAGTGTCGGTGTGTTTACATTACCAAGTTCATATCTTTGGTGAAAATGCCTACACGTACCCAAGGTACTGTTAATTAATTATCTGAGGGGACAAAATCGATCAAAAGCGGTCAAGAAACTAAAGAAAGTAAGAAGGCAATGAAATAAAGAGACCAAAAAGAAGAAAAGAAAAAGCAAAGAAATGGGTTTTTTTTTTTTTTTTTTGTGTGATTGATATCACAAATTAAAAAAATAAAAGATAACATTTTCCTAGTTCGTAGACAATTTTGATCATATTCCTTGTCCTAGTTGCATGCGTACACAGCTAGCTAGTAGTGGAATAGTGAGCTCATCTTCCCACCTACAATCAATCAATCAATATATATAATTAGGTTATAGCATGCAGCAGCCTTATCTGCGTTGTCCGTACTAGGGCTACATTGGCATATTGTGGTTTTCTCCAAGGCATTCCATCAAACACATAATAGGCACACGGTAAGCTACGTCTGGCCAGGGCTTCAAGGAAAGCAAAAGCCAGTGGCCAGTGGCATGTGTTGAGTCTGTTGTATGGGATTCCAATTTCCAGGAAAAGCAAAAGTTATTATGCAGCAGAAGCAGCAGGACAGGATTATGATAATGGCTACTAACCCATTACTACCCTTTAGGAATCTCATACTGCAAAATCAAAGGAGTGTAACAGTGGACCACCAGCTATCTCTCTCTCTCTCTCTCTCTCTCTCTCTCTCTCTCTGGGAAAGTTTCTTTTTCTTTTTTTGAATTTCAATTGGGTAGCAGGGAATATAGTATACGGTCAAAGCAAGGACATAGCGTAAGGGCAAGTGAGAATGGACCACTGCCTTGAGAATTAAAGAAGATCTCCTGGGAAATGAGATCAAACCCCATTTAATTTCTTTCTGGGTGTTTTGGATTTTGAATATTAATTCAATTTCATTCACTACTAATGCCCTCATAACTTTTAACAGAACGAAGTGAACATTCTCCTGGACTGGCCAGGCCTAGCTTGTGCTTAAATTGTGAAAAGAATAACAATGAATACTTATGATCAATGAGATATATACGTACTAGCTAGTATAGGAAAGACCCAATATTTAACTATTTCTGGCTAACGATGTATATTCACATGCTAAGGATTTTCACGATTCTTGTGCGATTTTTTAAAGTTGAAAACTTAGAAATTTATAAGAAAATAAATTATTCGAGTTTTTCGAGTTCTGCCAATTGGACAAATTCTAAAAAAAAACATGTTTTATCAATGAACACTACTTATGTCCGACTTGGGTCGGACCTAATTAATGTGTCCGACCCATCTCATTTTTGTTACATTTGATAATTTATTTTCATGATCTGAACCGTTCATCATTTAAATCAATATTTCAAGATCATATCAAACAAAAGAACGGTTTTGGTGAAAGTTAATATTTTCATTAACAACCGTCCATTTGTTTAATGCAATTGCACGAGTAAACGATTTTCGTTTTGGATGATTTTTTGCAAGCATGATCTTGAAATGTTGATTTAAAAGATGAATGGTCAGATCATGAAAATAGATCATCGAATGTAACAAAAAATAGAGGGGTCGGACACATTAGGTCTGACCCGTGTCCGACTCAGGTCGGACATAATTTTTTTTTTGTGTGCAAAGGTGGCCAAAGGCCCAGCAAACAGAACAAGGAGGGGATTAGCTAGGAGAAGAAGCTGCACTCATAGAACGAGGTCTGGCAAAGCCAGTCATGTCATCCAGCAGAGTGGAGATTGCAAAATCTGGAGCAGAAGGCAGCCTGCAAATCCCAATTTCCTGGTCAATACATAAATATTTTTCTTTATCAATGGAGAAGATTTTTTTTTTGTGCCAAAACATTGGTTTTTCACCCAAAATCGTATTTTCTTATTTTTGCACCAAAATATTGCCACACTAAAATCATGATTTTTAAGGACTTTCGAGTTGACAGAACGCAAAAATATCGACTAGTTTATTTTTTTTACGATTTTCCAAAGTCGGAAAACGAGAAAATTCATAAAAAAATAAACAATTCAATATTTTCGAGCAGAATCAGTTGAAATATTTTTTTAAAAATTATGTATTTCCAATTGTGAAGTTTTAGCACGGACAAAGTTAAAGGAAAAATGGGATTAGCAAGGTTGGGTACGCCAGGGCATGCTATAGTACCTCCAAACGTGTCAACCTTTTCTTCCTTCAATTTTGTTTGTGACAAAACTTCGCCAATGTTATAAAATAATTTTTAAAACTTTTCCAAATAACTTTGCTCAAAAAGCTCGAGTTGTATGAATTATAATTTTTCAAAGTAGGAAAACTTAAAAAATCATAACTAAAAAACGAGTTGTTTTTTTTAGTAAAGTCAATTGACACACCTTTTAAAAATCATGTTTTACCAATAGTAAAATTTTGACACTAGTAAACTTGAAAGGAAAAGTGTTGTTCACAAAGAGACATCTCGAGGTGCTCTTGACACTTCCAACAATGACCATGCTAGGGAGGCTAACTAACGATGTCCATGCTAGCGGGGGTGACTAACGATGCATGTCCATGCTTAAGAGGCTAACGATGTCTATGCCTATGATAAGGATACCCACAATTCCCATGCGATTTTTAAAGTAAACAAATTAGAAAATTCATTCATAATAAACGATCGGAAATTTTTCGACTTATGTCAATTGAAATAACTTTTAAAAAACATATTTTACTACTAGTGAAGTTTTGAGATTTTTTTTTTTGCCGAAACCTTGGTGTTTCACCCAAAACTGTGGGTGTATGACACATGATTTTTGGGACAAAATTGTATGTTCTTATTTTCGCACCAAAATCTACCCACAATCAAATCATGATTTTAAAGGAATTTTCGAGTTAAGAAAACGCAAAAGAATTGAATCATTTATTTTTTACGAAACAAAATAAACGATTCAAGATTTTCGAATAAAATCAGCTGGAACACCTTTTAAAAATCATGTCTTACTAATGGTGAAGTTTTGACACAAGCAAAGTTAAAGAAAAATGAAGTTTGGCATGCCGGGGCATACTGTGGCACCTCTAAACGTGTTAAAACCTTACATTTGTTAAAAAATATTTTTATAACTTTTTCAACTGACTTTGCTTGAAAAACTCGAGTCGTTTGTGAGTTATAATTTTTCAAAATTTAAAAATTTAAAAACTCTTAACTCACAAAAATAGTCGAACTTTTCTAGCAAAGTCAGTGGATGGTATAGATCCGCACAAACCCAATTACAATTTTACTGATGAATCTAGCAATACTAATAGATAGATTAATCGATCAGTTCATTACTAAAGGATGCACGAACCAAAAAAAAAATGCCAAGCACAAACAAGGCCATGTACAAAATAAACACACACAATCTAGCTATTAGTATTGCTAGATTCATCAGTTCATAACTAAAGGATGCATGAACCCAAAAAAAAATGCCAAGCACAAACAAGGCCATGTACAAAATAAACACACACACACACACACACAATCTACCCTATAATTAGACTCCAGTATTAAAATGGTAAACTTGTGGGCTCTGCATGCTGCTAATGCTTAGTTTTGAGCTTCTTTCATTCTTCCTCTCAGCTATTTTCAAGTCCATATTATTGGTGACCACTCCTGGCTGCCTTATTTCCACGTTGTTGAAATCATTCACGTTATTCTGATCATTCTGATCGATCATCATCATCTGAAGGGCTGCTGACATTTTTGGTCTGAGGTTGCATTTCTCTTGTACACAAAGTAGACCCACCTTTAGGAAATGGAGAGCTTCCTTCTCTGAGAAGTTGCCATCATGTTCAAGTGTCGAGTCCACTAGATCTAGAAGCCTGTTGTCCTTGTGCATTTCCCATGCCTGCACATATATATCACAATTTCTCAATACCCCCCCACCCCACTTTCATCCCACTCTTTTTTTTTCATTTACTAAAATTTTACTAGATTTCGTGATCTTCATATAATTCATTATTAACTATCTTAATATTTTTTTTATTTTCCTTAATTAATTATATTCTTCTTTCTAAACCTTTCCAAAACCCTCATCCCCCCCCCCTTCCTAAGGCCAACAAACTTTTTCCTTCTCAATAAATTAATGATCGATTTTTTCATGTCCTAAATTCAAGTCCATTTTAAAGCGAACATGCATTTTTCAATTTTCAATTTTGCTGACCTCCATCGGTTTTGATTGATGTGTAACATACTCGGTGATACAATGATAATTTATGACTAGTTAAGCTTAGCATATATATCACTTGGGTTAACGATAATTACCCATTAATTAGTCAAGAAGGCAGAAAAATTTCTTTAGATCTTAAAGTAAGAAAGCTTAGGTTAATTATTACGAACTTGGGGTAAAAATTAATTTCATGTCTATATTTCTTTCTTCTTTCCTTTTTGTTGAAAGTATAGGTATGAATTCATGATGCAATCGATTAGATATATAAAGATAGTTATGCCGTTTGACAAGTTAATTATATATGTTGTTAAGTTAAATAAGAAACAAAATATATTTTATCTTAGTTGAGTTCCTAATTCACAGTCTAAGCAACAACAACAATATGGTATAACTTATCAAATATAGTTCGTAGGTTGAGATGCAGGGAATCCAAGTAGACGTTAAACATTGACTTATAATTATAGATATAAAACGAAGAAATTTGCAAACACGTCACTGACTTCTTCTTCTTTTTTTTCATAATAATTGTATATTAATTTAGAACTTGTTATATATACATATATATGTACTTATATAGAATGAGGATGTGACATCAATTATAAGAATAAGTAGAAGAATATTTGAACTGGTAGAATGACTATTTAATTACCTTTTGGACAAGATAGTGTTCTCCAAGTTCTAGATCGAAGTCAACTGCCGTTCGTCCGCTGATAATCTGCAAAACCAGCACTCCGAAACTGTACACGTCTGACTTCCGCGTTAGATGACCGGTGACGGCATATTCCGGAGCAAGATAACCTCTACCCTCGTTAAGAACAAGATGAACAACTTTTGATCAAAAATTTACCCGGGTTTTTTTTTTTTTGTTTTCTTCTCCTCTTCCCTACGTCTTTTTTTCTCTCCTTTTTCGTCTTCGTCTTTATCAGCTATCAAAAAACTGCCCGGGCAATTAGCATATATATTTATATGCCAAACCCTAGCTAGGTTAAGCTTAGACTTGGACTAGAAGCGATTCCACTTACAGTGTTCCGGCTACTCGTGTAGTGATGTGAGAAATGTGTATGGGAAAGAGCTTTGATAATCCGAAATCGGAAATTCTTGGATGAAAGTTCTTCTCCAAAAGTATGTTGCTAGCTTTGATGTCTCTGTGTACAATGTGCGGTTTAACCTCTTCATGAATGTGGACGAGTCCTCTTGCAATTCCTATACAAATTTCTTTTCGCACTTTCCAACCCAATTTTGATATAATTTTGTTGTCACCTAATAATAACAAATTACAATAATTCATGTCAATTACAATTTATGTATTGAGGGAGATCCAAACTTATAAAAGTTATACCCTCGATCCTCTAATATGTTGAAGAGAATTAATAAGCCTCTTGCAAATTGCAGACAAGGTCTTGATTCGATCTCTCCACTCATATCAATGGATCGAATGCACGTAGGCATGAATGTCAGATCAAATTTTATACCTTGCAAGACGTGAGCGAGGCTGTTGTGTTCCATGTAATCGTAAACAAGAATTCTCCGACGGCCTTCGATGCAACCGCCGTTCAGCTTTACCAAATTCTCGTGGCGAATGTTGGAGACTGATGATAGCTCAGTCATGAACTCTCTGTCACCTTGTCTTGATTCCTCTGAAAGAACTTTCACGGCCACATCTCTACCGTCATGTAGTCTTCCCTTCACAGTCCAACCAAAACACATTTTAGTGAAGAAAAAATAACTGAGACATCCGTGCATGCAATTAATTAACCTTAATAACGTTAGGGACTTAGGGTTAATTATCAAATTGTTGTCACCATAGTATCATTCGAAACCAACCGAAATAGTTTGAATTTTTTTTTTTTTGCCGAAGAAAGAGAAATTTAATTAAGTGAAAATCACAATACATCGGATATTAGTACCGAAATAGTTTAAATTAAGTACCTTATAAACAGCACCAAATCCGCCTTCACCAATTTTACGGGAGGGATGGAAATCATTGGTGGCGACTTTCAATTCTTTGTATGAGAAGGCGTGGATATTTTGAAGAAACTGTACACCTAATTCATCAAATGATGGATGATTAGTCCATAGCCATAAATCAACACTTCTCTATCAAGTATCAACGTATATGTCCATAATAATTGATGTGGAATATTTAAAATATGATGCAATTACTTTCTAATGTCAACTGGAGGGTACATGCATGTGTGTGTGTATATATATATATATATATATATATAGAAAGATTTTATATCATTCTCAACACTTACAGATTATTTGAAAGGGATCTAACGATGCTTTTTCAAACATAGTCCTATATAGTGAAAAGATGTATAAATATATATGTATATCATTTCAAACTTAATTATTTGAAAGGGATGTATGCTTTTTCAATCCATATATGAATGATATATAAAATGTAAGAGCCTCTTACTAAGAGACTAAGAGTAAAACTTTGAGGGTTTGTTATAGCATTCCTGATAAATTGATCAAATTAGTTTCTGGATTTAGTGACATTCACTATGCCATCGATCACAGTTTCGAATAAAAACAAGGTACATAACTATTCAATGGAAAAAGTTTGGCGATCATAAACTCATAACACCGAAAAGGGTGGATTGGGCCATGTGTGTGTATTACATGTAGTGTATCGGATTCCAAGTACTTTTCTACTCCCCATATGCATTGTTGAGAACTGGTAGAAAAAATATATATATATATATATATAAAAGCTATCTAAGGATTGAAAATATCATAATTAAGCTTCCGAAAATGATCGAAAATATATACGAATCACAAATTCTATGCTTACCATGTATGTTACTATCATCGATGATTCCAGGAGAAGATAAACACTTTGAGCAAGGAAAAGAGAACTTCATGATTTGCAGGGCGCTTTAGGAAAGTGTTTTGTGTGTCCTTGAAAAGCTGATCGATGATCACTTTGATTTTCTCAAATCAACGAGGAGAGATGTCACTTTTGGAGTGAATGTTGAACCTGTATATATAATGTCTCTAAATCCCAACGAGTGGGAGAGTTGGAATAATGCAGAGAGAGACTTTCAACTGAGATATGATTGTGCATATTGACCGCTAAATTAGTCAATTCTTCTATCAACTTGGCAATTAATGGATCAAAAAATTAAACTATAATATAGGAGGCGGCAAATTATTTATATTAGAATATCCTGAAATCTAGATTCTTGAGCACTTATATTTTGAAGTGATAGTGATATAATTCCATGGAGCTAGCTAGATCCAGTTAGGGTGAGGCGGCGGCTGGGAGTATTTGGTGTAATGTCTAATCATGTTTGGTTAATTGATTGGTGATTATTATTGAACTAATTAACATATATATAAATAAATTAAAAGAGAGCTTTTTCTGATGACTTCATGAACAAGACAAAATTACATATGTATCTTAGATATAAAGTTCTAGATACTTGGTTTGTTACTAGGATGAAGTGATATTGCCAAATAGGGTTTTACACAATTTTATTGAAAATGTGAAGTTAATACATGCAGAAGGAAATTTATGGAAGAATTGAAAATGCATGTGCAAAATGTAAGATGCGTGATTAGAATTGTATCATATATCATTGTACGTATTTACGATACTTCTCTCAAAAATATATAACAAATTTGAATTTCCGGTCTCCCAACATATGTTTTGATTAAAATGATCCTATTAGACAGAATAAGACTTCAACAATTATAAGCTAAACTTTGATTAAGGATACAAAGTTTGAATTAATTAGATTCAATTTGAATCAGTTTACTAATTCATGAGAATCCAAACGAGTTAAATTGATTGCAGTGATTTTTGTTTGATGCTGCTCGATCATAATATTCCATGTTCAACAAATTAAGACACTACGTTATATATATGGTCAAGGTCCAGCCGAGTCCCCCAACTTTGATTTAATCTGGAAAACCAATTAGAATTGAAAGACCAAGTCAGGTTCGAAATATAGAAGGTGAGGATCGTCTTCTATATATGTGTACCTCGAATAATTCAGTCATAAATACTCATTGGTCAAAATCCAAATAATTAAGTACTACTTTTATGCACTTGCAACTGAATTTGTAAAGTCCAGGTCAAATAATTTTCCCATAAAATCCACAGACCATATTTAGTTGGAAAGGTTCATGATCGATTATTACATCGATCAGAGCGTAGACCTAGCCGCCTCAGTTTAACTCACAGTGCATATATATATAAGACTTCGATGAAGAAACCTCTTACATACCCACAATGTTAACAAATGGTCAAAATATTTATCTATATATAGTTCTTCCGTTTTTGCTGTCGAGTCGTCAAATTTTTTAATTACAACGTGCCAGTTGTAAATTATTGTTGAATAAACTTAATCAAAGTTAAAGAGAAGATGTGTGAATTTAGTTTACTTGCTTTTCTTTCTTTTCTTTTTTTTTTTCTTCTTTTTTTTTCTTTTTTTTTTTTTTTTTTTTTAATCCTCCCCCCCCCCCCCCACCATTTTTATTATTTTTATTTTTTTTTTTTTTTTTTTCTCTTCCAAAAAAAAAAAAAAAAAAAAAAAATTCTTTTTTTTTCAAAAAAACACCCCCTCCCCCCCCCCACACACACTCTTTCTTTTTTTTTTTTAAATTCCCTTAAAAAAATGTCCCCCCCCCCCCCCCCCCCCCCAAAAAAAAAAACTTTTTAAAACAAAAAAAAACACCAAATTTTTTAAAAAAATATTGTGTGAAAGAGAAAAAACAAGAAAAGTAGGGGAGGAACGGAAGGGAAGGACCCCACCTCCCCCCCCCCTCCCCCCCCCCCTTGAAAGGGTCTATGAACACTTTGGTCTATGATAAGGGAAATTTTTTTGAGATAAAAAAAATTCGGAAATCTTTTTAAAAAAGGATTCCACTTTTTTGCCCCGGGGGTGTGCCTACCGAGGGATAAAAATAGGGTTGAAAAAAACAGGGAAAAAAGGGAAAAACGAAGAGGGAAAGAAGGAAGGAAAAGAGAGATATGAATAACAAAAAAAGAAGGGAAAGGGAGGTGAGAGAAATTGTAGCGGGAACAAAAACAGCAGAACGGGGGGAGGAGGAGGCTATTTTTATAAGCCAAGATTAATTACAAACGTACTAGCTAGTTGTAAATTAATTATTGGTCGAATAAACTTGAATCAAAGTTGAAAGAGTTCAGCCAGATGCATAGAGATGTGTCTCTGTCTTGACCTATCTATAGATGAAAGATACATCATCGTGAAACATGAGCCTAGCTATGAGACCTCGTGTGTATGTATCATTAGGGCCGGTTTCGGTTCGGTTCAATTTTGTCCATTTCAGGAACAAAAACTAAAATTGGTTTTCGGTTCGGTTCAATCTGATTTTTTATTTTATTTTTTTAACAGCTTCTTCTCTAGTTCTTGGTTATGTCTGTTCTTTCTGCTTCAATCTGCACCGCCAACAAAGTTTGGTTGTCGATGACTTACATAACCAATCAAAAATATAAACGGTTGGATCAGAAAATTGTAAAGTGAAAATACGTTAATTAATCACAATAGAGGGTGAATTTTTGGATGAACCTACGAATTATCCGAAAAGAAATATCATATTGTACTTGATCTCAGTTAACATATTTTAATTCTATTGATTTTTTAAAAATATTTTTTTTCTTATATAAGTAGGCCTTTTAGTTTGAGACTTTGATAGAGAAAAGTATAATTCAAGAGATAAGCTAGAATTTATCTTTTTTTTTGGTCAAAAGAGAAAGCTAGAAAGTGTATGATTAGAAATTGATCAGGTTTATTTACTTTTTAATTTATGCGTAGTTCTCAAACCCTTTGTTAAAGTTAAACGCGTTCAGTATGGAAAGCCAGGAAAGGATCTCGAAGTTGTGTTCATCTTTGGTCTAAGTACGTAAGTAGTAGTATAATATCACATCATTAAGGATTAATTAGTATTTTCTTTTATCAAATCAGCACGTGAGTTAAATCAACTTGCTTAATTAGAAGTCTTGGTTAATTTAGTCTCGTCAATAATCCTATATTAGCAGATGAAGCTAGCTAGCTTAATTGGATGCATGCTGTCGGAGGCTAGGGCTTATGACTAGTAGTGTCAATTAGTGATATAAATAATTAGGATGTATATATTAAGCCAAAATTAATATTACATTCTTAATAAAGCTATCTTTTGTCTTATGGAATAAGTTAGGTCTCGAGTTAAAGTTTATTGTGTTTCGAGTCCTGAACCCCGCGCGGTGACATTATTGCTGCATGATTTCGATCTTGCATTGTTAATTACCTCTATCAATGAATGAACGTTTATATCAAACAAAATAAAGCAACTAATCTATATAATCCTGAATTATATGCATGCATGATTTCGATCTTGCATTGTTAAAAAAAGAAGAAGCAATTAACCAGGTAGATTAATATTTGTTTGATACCACCTGATGACTTTGGGGATACAAATTTTTTTTTGGTCGCATTGGAGGGGAAGTTGATCATATGGTTAGTACGTAGTACTGTCATTAGTTGATTGGCATTACCATTTATCCTTGATTAAGGAACTAATATATACGTCATTGATTAAGTTTGTTATGTGTTTTGGCATTAAGGAAGGGAAACAATATATGAATGACGTACAACATGATTGAGAATAAAACTTTGGGAGATATTGATTTAGTACGTATTTGAATCTATGAAGTCGTTTTATATATATTTGCCTCCCAAACAAGTCACTAACAAGTTATTATGTTAGAAGAGAACACAACTCTTAACCATCTTATTTCTACTTTCTTTGTTATTCTTCTCATCTCATATTATAGAAATCATTAGCATTCACTTTTCTAGATACGTGAAAATAAAAATCAAATTGGAGATAGTGCATGGTTCTAATGTTTTTTATTTTTTAAATCAAATTAGAGATGCGAAGAAGATTAATTTCTCCGTCACCATGGCACCATTCATGACTAATTGACCATATGTCTAAAATGATTTTTTTCATCCATTAAACCGATGGAGTTTCTGATTTGGACTCGATTCCAAATGTTATCAAGGTAGAACTTTAAGAAGCCTAAAATGACAAAAAAAGAAGAAGGAATTTGCTCGAAACTATATGGACCTAAAGTATAATTTAACGTACCTAACAAGTATTGTTAACTCTATGTTGTATTATGATCGATATATACTTAATTTCTAGTTGTGAGTTATCCATTTTATTATTTTTCCTATATTCACAATATTAACTATTTTTTAGATTATAATTATATTCCTCATATATTCATCTTTTGTTTTCTCTTTAACATTTTATGAGAAACTCGATCATTTAATCATATTCAAATTATATCATCATATTACAAAATTTATCATTCCTATATGATTCCACTCATTTTACATCCCCCCCCCCCCTTTTATCAATTTAAACAAACCCACTTCCTACCTCGAGTGTAGATTGTGTTGAGTCGATCCATTTATAATTATATTGTGTTTGGACCTATGGATTGTGCGCTACACGAATAATTATAATATTTTTTAAAGAAAAATTATAATTATATTCCTCATATATTGCATCTTTTGTTTTGGCTTAAACTCTTGTAAAATGCATTTTAAATTAGAAAACTCGATCATTTAATCATATTGAAATTATATCAAGTTCATATTGACAAAAAAAAATTATATCAAGTTCCTCGTATATGAATTATGTCGCACATCATTTTGGAGATTGCATCCCTGATAGCCATGAGGAGCCCACCCCAAAAATTTTAGTCAATTTTAAGACAGAAGTATGCGTACAAATGAAAGTTCTACGGTACATTAATGTATCGATACATCAAGTAGATTAGCTCGATATAGAAGTAGATTAGTACGAGCTTGTCTACTTTAGTATCGAACTAGTCTACCTTTTTAGCAAACTTGTTTACTTGATGTATCGGTACATTAATGTACTGTAGACGAATCCTACGTACAAATATCTAATTTGACAAAAACAAAAGAATTTAGGCAAAAATTGCTCAATTTTAAAGAGAAAAGTTTAGCTTTTCCCTTCTAGATATAAATTCCTAACTCCGCCATCATCGAGATCTAAGGAGAATCTCAGTGGCTGCAGCTCAGGGCTTAAAAGAATCCCATGTGGATGTCATCATCGAGATCTAAGGAGATCTCCCCCCCCCCCCACCCCCCCCCCCCCCCCCCCCCCCCCCACCCCCCCCCATCCCGGTGGTTAAATCTTATTTTTCTTGATCGAAAAATCTTATTTTTCAATAGCATGGGCATATATAAAGGAATGTTAGCCAGTGACAGTCCACATTTATTAAAAGAAAATAAAATAAAAAACAAAACAGAAAGGTCGGTCCAAAGTGATAAATCGAATGTAACCCAAAAAAGAAGAAGTGATAAATCGAACAAATTAAGACGAGGGTGCTCTGCTCTGCTCCCCTACCCTTCTGAATTCGAAAGATCAACCCGCGATTCCTCTCCATTGAATCTTCAATCTTGATTCTGGACTCACTCTTTTCTGTCCGTATTAGGTACGGTGGCGGCGGGTCCCACATTTCCCTTTCCGAGTTTCCATGGTCGTCTGCGCCTCTCCTCCACTATCAATGGCCCATTACCAATAAAACCTCTGCTTCGCCGTCTCTCCCTCCAATCCCTTTTTAGTAAATAACCCAATAAGGATTACATCTCTCTCTCTCTCTCTCTGCAGCTTCTTCTGGCTCTTGAGGTTAGCTTCTCTCCATTTTATGCTTTTGTTGTGCTTGAAAGTTTCATGCTTTTCAATAAAGTTTCATGCTTTTCTATCTGGGCCTTGTTAAACAGATTAAAGGTTCCTGTATTTGGTTCCTTGTTGAATTTGTTGGTTCTTACAATTAATTTCTTATGCCAGCTTTATAGTTTATTGTGTAGAATAGTGATTTCAAGTTTGAAAGTATCTTGATGCCTGGAGAAGGAAGTAGATGAACCCATTTGGCTCATTGGTTTAGCAGTTGCTATCTGAATAACTAACCTTTGGTTGAATTCATTAATATAGGCCCTGTACCTCTAAAGTTCATGCTGAATTGTAATCAAAGCAAAGAATAGGATGAGTATGCCTGTAGGCCCTGTACCTCTAAAGTTCTTTGTTTTGTTTTGTTCTATTTAATGCACTGCTCATTGATTCATCTTCAAGTTACTTACAGTCATATCAACATTTCAATGTCTAGGACAAACCAATCTCAGACCAATTTTGCTCACCAACTTTAGCCTTTAACCGTGGTGTCACATTGAATCATTGATTATGCGCATGTGACGCATGTGACGCATTACCTATTATAGTTAATCATTGTTATCATGTGTGTTTATTTTTCTTATGAAGAGTTTAACAAAGGTGTATAATCAGAGTAAAGACCAAATGGCATCTTATAGGTGGCAGTCTGGCACATCTAACTGTGTACATTTCTGTATTGCAGAAGCTCTGTGATGCGCACTCTTGCATAAATTTTGACCGTCTCCATTCAAATCAAATATGAAGTTCACTTTGTGTTCATCATCTTCTGAGCTTAGATATCCTTTTGTTGAGGGGTTGCCCAGATGTTCAAACAAGAATATGCTAGAGCCTGAACCGTCAGTGAAGGTTGATAATTTCATTAAGAAGGATAACGCTCAAGCATCTAATCATGATACAAGGAAGCTGGTGATGTCTAGCAATTTGATGCCTCAGCGCTTAAAAGAATCCCATGTAGGAAAGAAGCAACTGAAGGAACCTGGTTGGAAGTTGGAATTTGTGAGGACATTGTTGATTGACAACTATGATAGCTACACATACAATATATACCAGGAGCTGTCCGTCATTAATGGCAGTATGTGAGCTCTCTTTCCCTCCTTCTTTCTTTGTATCTACCTGACAATTATTGAAACATGTCCGTCAAGCTACGAATATAGCCATAAAGAGAACTTGACATTGCCTCTTATAGGAAAACGGTTCTGTCTTGGTTAGATAAAAGTGGTATGTTCTTCTTGTAAATAAATGGGGTTGATCCATAAGAGAGTAATAGAGCATACTGATATTTACTTCAGTTCTCCAAGAATAAATTTTTTATTTTGTTTTCTTTAGTGTTACTGTTCTGACAGTTAGCTTATAATTGTGCCAGTGCCTCCTGTCGTGGTGCGAAATGATGATTTGACATGGAAAGATGTCTGCCATTACTTGTATGAAGAAAATGCATTTGATAACATTGTTATATCACCTGGACCTGGTTCTCCAACATGCCCAGCGGACATAGGTGAGAGTGAGAAAAATAAGTTTTTTTCATGCTACTTCCATCCTTATCGCATGATATAGCATAAAGAAGTATAGACTGGAAGCACAGTTATGCCATCGTTTAACTTCCATTTTCTTTTTACACCATCTGTTACTCCTAAATGGCATTTGATCTAGGCCAAAAACAGAAACAGGAGGTCTAATTTTGGTAGCCTCTGTTCTGCAGAGCTGATTTCATTTCAAACTCTTTATAATCCTAAAAGAGCAATATATTTATCCTCAATGGTTTTAGTATGCTGCATACGTTTTTTGTGTGACCAAGTGGTGAAAAATCTATGCAGAAATACATAGTTGTACATTCTATCCTGGTAGAATTCGGGAGATGGTTTCTTTCCTGGTAGGGAATTAACGCTGTTTGGTGCCCCTTAAGTCACTTTTTTTTTTCCCCGGAAAGCCTTCTTTCAGCATCTTCTAAGTTCTAACTATAGATAACTCGGATGAAGAGAGTGAAATTTCATGAATTTGCTGCATGCATGAGGAGAACAAATTCAGTCCATTAATCCTGTCCCATTGCACGGTTTCTTGGATCTCTAGGCACTCAGTATCACATATACACACTCACAGTCTCACAGTTTGTTTTGTACTTCTGTTCTAGCTTAGGTGTTTTCTCTTGTATACTTTTGATGACTTGCATCCTATTGCTGTTTTTAAATGAAGTTTAATAAACTCTGTGGCCTTCTGTTTTGTTCCTGTTTACATATCCTTTTGTCCTTTGCATTAACTGTTTGAAAGCTATATTATGATTGTTTCATTTAGAACCTATTTGAATCTCTCAGGAATATGTCTTCAGGTGCTGCTCGACTGCTGGAATGTCCCTATCTTGGGTGTTTGTCTTGGACATCAGGTATTTCGTGTTTTTTATTTTTTATTTTTTGTTTGTTTGTTTAAAGTATTCGAACTTAAGATGCCATAGTTTCATGTATGACAAGATTTTTCAGGGAGGACTATCATAATTAATTGAGTAAATGACTATAACGGCCACTCTTAACTATGGTATATACATGCAAACTGCAACGTGATGTTGAACATTGTTGGAAGTTTTGTGTCCAAAGTTCCATATGAAAAATGAGAGCCGACTCATATATAATTCTTAGGGGTTTACATTCACATTCTCAATCCAAAGGCTTTAGGTCCTGCAAGACGTTTTTCCGTTTATGTGTATATTTTCATACATGAGTGTCCACATGTACACATGCATATAAGTTATATAGATATGCTTTGCTCTGGTGCATGTATTTATTTATAAGCACATGTATACAAAATTATGAATATAGGCATGCATGAAATCCATATCAGACAATAACATGTATTCTTGATCTGAATCATATGTCTCTTAATGTGATTTAATTTTGACCTTTCTGGATGACTTTGATTTCACAGGCTTTAGGTTATGTGCATGGTGCTAAAGTTGTCCACGCATCTGAACCAGTCCATGGGCGCTTGAGGTATATTTATGTATTATTACAAGATTTGATTTTCGTGATGCTTACCTTTTCTAATCAAAGGTTTTGGATTGAAGCTGCAATATTGTGATTTATGGGTTCCCCTTGGTTCCTTCTCTATTGACTTTCTACCCATTGTTTCCCGATACAGTGAAATTGAGCACAATGGATGCGGACTTTTCAATGACATTCCCTCTGGCCACAACTCTGGATTCAAGGTCATTCTTGTCTTATGACACTAATAACTTGATAAGTTGTTTTGAATATTCATATATTGTCTAAAGTTTCCCACATCCCAGAAAATAAATATTTAATTATCTAATTCACTTTCATTTTGCATCAAAATGAGAGGTAATTGCAGAGAGTTCTAGTTTTCCATGTGGACGATTCCATTCTATCTACAGTATGATAGATTGATAGTCAAATTACTTACTATAGGAAGAAAATTTGAATTACTTAATTGTTATTACTTATTAGACATTAATTTCTAAACTTCATTAGGACTAAAGATTCCATGAGAACTCTGGATATATTGCAATTAACATATTAACTAATCGACATGCTTTCAAGATCTTTTAGAAGTACAGACAGGTTTCTTGGAGCATTACTGTTTTAAGTTGGTTTTGCAGCAAGTACATTCTGCAGTACCATGGACTTTTAGGTTCTTGAGCAACTAATTTTTAACTTTAGTTAGGTATATGCCTTACCTAATTGTAGGTGGTTCGGTACCATTCACTGGTCATAGATGCTGAATCACTCCCAGATGAACTCATTCCTATAGCATGGACTTCTTCCGTGAATGCACTTTCTTTTATTGAGACCAAGAAATCTGATGTTGCCTCAGAATTTGCTGCTGGGTCTTTTTCAACGAAACTGAAAAATGGAAGTTATTCGCCTTTCAGCCATTCTGGGAAAGTACAGAGCGAAAGGGTTCTCATGGGCATTATGCATTCTACCAGGCCTCATTATGGTGTACAGGTGTGTTGCATGATCATTGCATTTGTCATTGTTGCGGCTCTGCTTTTTCTGTGCAATACTCCTTTGACTTTATGTTTTGACCCTTCAGTTCCATCCAGAGAGTGTTGCAACCCGCCATGGAAGGCAAATATTCAAGAATTTTAGAAAGATCACAGAGGATTATTGGCTGAGATCGAGAGCATCATTCATCAACGAGCGAAATTTTCCTTTTACTGGTAAACTGAAGCTCTTTTCTTGAACCTGTTCATCCTTCTTCCTTGGTTAACTTGGTCTGTCAATACTCTCTATCATGCCATATCATTCGCTCAAACACACAGGCGTGTTCACACATGCTAAGTCACATGCTGATGATATAATTTCATATACATGCCATTTATTTTTTCTGACCACTCTTGGGAAACCTACTTTTGGCTCTATGAGGTTGATAGAAACTGTCAGATGTATATTTTGGAAAATTCTGATAATATATTATTTTGTTTGACAAAGCTGAAAGTTATGCGATGGCTTTCATTGCATGAATCCCATAGATGTCTAGATCTCTCGCTTTGCTATTGATCGCTGGTTCTACTTCTATATGCCTTATTATTATTATTATTGTACTAAACCAACTGCCTCTGACCCGTAAACCTTTTTTTAGCATGCATGCAGATACCCCAGGTTGGTCAACTGTTGACAGACGTTCCTAAACATAGGCAACTACTAAATAATGCAGACGGTCAACTATATAAAAATGCAGATAACATAAATTGTTCTGGCATGGTTGATGTGGTAAACCTTTTGCATCCAAGCATTGGTGTTAAAAATCTGAGGTTGAAATGGAAGAAATTTAAGCACTTGGCCGGTCAAGTTGGTGGAGCAAGGAATATATTTTGTGAACTGTTTGGACAAGATAAAGCTGATAACACCTTTTGGTTGGACAGTTCATCAATAGAGAAGGTTTGTTGTTTTCTCAGTAACTACTGTTTCTAATTAAACAACTCGATACTACATCTTTTATGTTTCTTGTGTGCCATTGGATTTTAAATTCTAGTTATGCTTACACCCATTTTAAAATGATAATGTCAGTCCATTGTATATTGAAAGTTGTTTGGTAAGTTTTGTGGCTTAGGCTTGCTAGTTACAATTCTTTTTAGCATGCTTTTTGAAGGTTTTAGTTGAAATGTTTGTCATTAGCATAGTCTTTTACTCTTATGATGGTTTTAGTTATGCTCATAAAACTACGATCTCTTATGGTGGTTATTGTCTCTCTTTTCTTTAATGTTCAGAGAAGAGCACGATTTTCATTTATGGGAGGAAAAGGTGGAACTCTTTGGAAGCAAGTGACCTTTAAATTGTCTGATAAAAGGTTTGAATGAACGTTAATTTGGGCAATTTTTGCATTTAACTTTTAGTTTTTGTTTAATTGGCAGTGGTTTTAACATGCTAGTATCATACAAAATCACATAACTACTACCTTGTTATTGTTGCTGGTTCAACTATGACAATTACTTTTTTACATTAAAGCTCTTATGAGCATTATTATCTTGGATTAAAGTGGTATATATTGCATGTTTTAGTGATACAACTTTGAAGGGCAGAGGTCTTCTATCTGTTCAGGATGCTCTAGGCTCTACCAAACGTTCATTTTTGGAAGAAGGGTTTCTTGATTTTCTGAAAAAGGTATTAGTGACATTACAGCTTGTGGTGTAGTCTTCCTGTGCGTAGCAATGATATCTTAAATGCCTTTTTACCAATTCCAGTTTTAAATGATATTTGTTGCTTGATCGTGTTTCAGGAGCTCCTGTCATTTTGTTATGATGAAAAGGATTATGAAGGACTTCCATTTGACTTTCATGGTGGATATATTGGTTACCTCGGGTATGCAGTTAAGTTTAATTAAAATCTGCTATATTTGGACCATCTTTTCTCTCTTATCCACTTTAGTGCATGAATTGGGTTTTGTTGTTTTATCTTGTGCGAAACCGGTTCCTCAGAGACTTGTTCTTTTACAAAACATGATAGAAAAGATTTCATTTATACTCTAGCAATGTATTGGTCGACTTTCCTATGCTTTAAATATTTTTTACCATGCTCTGCAATCCTTTAGTGGTATTTGTTTTGTATTGACTAGGCTCAGTTATGCTATATATGTCACATTGGCACAAATAAATATTTGGCCAGCCGTTGTTTTCTCGATCGTAACCCATTCAGCTGAAATGGAAAATGCAGGTTCAGTTTGTTTGTCTGCTTGTGTTTCTAATGAGTAATTCAATTCTGGCATCTTCAAAGAAAACCCCTTAGAGTAATGCAAGGACCGTTCCAATAAAAATGATTTCTCATTGAATATCTATCACTAGCACACCAAATATATAAGCACACCAAATATATAATTTCCCACGTCTTGTCTACATGGCTCTTAAGTTAGATTGCTAATGCTCTCTGATTTCTGCAATGCAGGTATAACCTAAAAGTTGAATGTGGTGTGGATTCTAATCGCCACAGATCCAGGACACCAGATGCTTGCTTTTTCTTTGCTGATAACCTTGTAGTTATTGATCACCGCAATGATGATGTTTACATACTGTCTATAGACGAAGTATGCAGACCTTTGACACCATGGTTGGATTATACAGAACAGAAGCTTCTTAACTTAAAAACTTCTGCTACATGGGAGGGAAAGAAGCCAACTTTACTGGCTCTAAGATCTTCGCAGTGTCGAGGAAGTTTTCTTGCTGATAAATCAAGAGAGGCGTATATAAAAGATGTTGATAAGTGCCTGGAATACATTAAAGATGGAGAAAGTTATGAATTATGTCTGACAACTCAGATGAGAAAAACAATAGGGGACATAGACTCATTGGGGCTTTACCTTCATTTAAGAGAAAAGAATCCAGCACCATATGCTGCCTGGCTTAATTTTTCAGACGACGACCTATGTATCTGCTGTTCTTCCCCAGAGCGGTTCTTACGATTGGATAGAAACGGTCTACTTGAAGCAAAGCCCATTAAGGGTACCGTAGCTCGTGGTGCAACACCAGAGGAAGATGAACAACGTAAACTACAGCTGCAATATAGGTAACATGAATCTCTTCTATTTCAATGGGATTAAAACAATTACAGCATATAATGTTTTATAATGTGCTATGCCCCTAACATTTTGAATCTCTTCTTTCCCTTGCACTCTATCTCTACAGTGAAAAGGATCAAGCTGAAAATCTGATGATAGTTGATCTTCTGAGAAATGACCTTGGTCGTGTCTGCGAGCCTGGCTCAGTTCATGTGCCCCATCTTATGGATGTGGAATCATATGCTACAGTTCATACTATGGTGAGCACAATTCGGGGGCAGAAGCGGTCAGATGTGACTGCAATCGACTGTGTGAAAGCAGCATTTCCGGGTGGTTCAATGACGGGTGCACCAAAATTGAGATCCATGGAACTTCTTGATTCAATCGAAAGTAGTTCTCGAGGTATCTACTCGGGCTCCATTGGATTTTTCTCATATAACCAGACATTTGATCTGAATATAGTTATTAGAACTGTTGTTATACACGAGGGTGAAGCTTCAATAGGAGCTGGGGGAGCCATTGTTGCCTTATCAAATCCTGAAGACGAGTACGAGGAAATGGTTTTGAAAACACGAGCTCCAGCGAAAGCTGTACTGGAATTTTATAGGGATTGACATATTCTTCATAGCATTTTCTATATTTCCTCGTGGTCAGTGTTGTATTGTTGAAGAAACTTATACAGGCCTGGGCAAAATACCAGGCCACATAGCGTTGCTTACTTATTGATTCATGATTGAATTTGTCAAAACAAATAAAGAATGTTTCTAAAAATCTCATTGCAATTTTACTTGCTCACCGACACTAGGCAATTCCACAAATTATCTCAAAGCGTTTTGTTCAATCTCAATGTGCTTGGCTAGATTCATCTGGAAAAAGTGAGAATCACTTGCTTGCCGTTTAAGTTACAAATTAAGATAAAAAGAAGACTTGCTGAAGACGAAAAAGTCCAATTTTTTTTTTTTTTTTTTAAAAATTTAATTGTGGGGGGCGCCCCCCCCTACACCCAACTTTTGTTAATTTGGCTAGTGTTCATAGATTATCATTTTCTCTTCAACAACCTAAAATCCTAACAAGTTTCATGTGTTAGAGTTTGGAATCGGGACGACTTCATACCGAGGACCGTCCTCAAAAATGCTATTGCTTAGGACAATTCCTCAAAATACTTGTTAATTTTTACATCCCGAGTTACAAGTATATTTAACAATCAAATTATTTTAATTTTGATCCCCCTCTAGAGGATAATGTAACGATGGTAATCCTTATAAGGATTAACCGAAAGATTATACATGAACCCTTCCATTTCTTTGCCTCCAATTTAGAACACTCGAAAATCGATTCTCATCATCGACGAATTTGACACAGGTATCAACACGTGGAGAAAAGCCCCCCCCCCGCACACCCCAATAAAAAAAGTTCCCCAACCATAAACGGTCTAACTCTTTTCAGTTCAATTAAGTTTTCCCGACTCCTACTTTCGATCAATTTGTGTTCTAGTTGTGACGGTCTAAGCAATTAGTCAACTGCAAATGGATCCGGGTTAGTAGGTTTATTCATCCCGTATATCCGACCCGAAAGATTTAAACCTTGAGGTTCCTACTCCATACGGTCCTACTCGTACCAAATACCAGCCCACCAAACAAAGCGAATAGAAGTTGAGGTCGAGGTGGTGGTGGCTGGTGGTAGGTGAAGTGAGTTGGTGTTCATCTACCCCTTTATCAATCCAAAATACATCACCTGTTTCCTTTGCTAATTCTGCTTCAGCAATTTTGTTCCTTCTTTGTTGTTGGTGAGCTGAGATTTAGTGAACTCAATTCAATGGCTTCTTCGTCTCTCTCATCCAAACCGTTTCTGGGTTCTTCTTTAAGAACCGAAGGGCTTTCTGGGTTGTGCTCTGATCTTCAAAAGTCGTCCCCCTCCGTTCAGTTCTTGGTCCGGCCTCGAACCGTCAAGAAGCTCCGTCAGTGTCTCTATCTCTCTATGTATTCATTTTCGTTTTCTTCAATAAAGTCGGTGACTTTATCAGTATTCCATGTCGCCCATGTCTATCTCTGTTTGCTTGCTTGGAATTGTTTAGCTAAGATTATTGAAGAAGGCTCTACATGATGCTGTGTGTTAAGCTTGTTCCTTTGGTGTTTTATTTAAGTTCTTTCGTTGCATTGTGTGAGAAATTTGTTAAATGCAATGTCCTTGCTGAATTTGTTTTGTGCTTAGAGGAAAATCCTCTATGTTTTGCGGTGAGTTTCTTATAATGACCTTGATCTTTCAAATGAAAAGCATGAATCTTTATTTGTTTGGTCTGAAAAATCATGAATTGTTCTCTTGAAAATGATAAGTCAATGGTATTGTTGTGACTTTAAGTAGATAATGCAAGCATATAAGTTTAAAAAATTGGGTGCCCGTGTTTCCTATAGTCTAATTGAGGAAGGGTTTGTACGGCACGTTTGGTTCAAATGAAATTTTTAGAATGAATGGGGGTTCGGATGTTAGGGATTGTAGTAAGTTAGAAATCAGAACTTTCGATGCTGAAATATTTGCTGCTGGATTTCAGAGGTGCAGGCAGCTGGGAGTACTTTTGGGAATTACTTTCGTGTTACAACTTATGGAGAGTCTCATGGTGGTGGTGTTGGTTGTGTAATTGATGGAGTTCCTCCTCGGAGACCCTTATCTGAAGCTGATTTGCAAGCAGACCTAGACAGAAGGTATTTTGATATGGAGCTTTCCTGTACATGTTCATTTTAAAGTTCGTGGTAGTTATGGATGCCTCTCATAATTTGCATTTTGTCATTTGTGTGGTTGATATTCTCTATTTCATGTTCATTTTAAGGACTTTTAGCAGTATGTCTTTTTTAATGTTCATTGTATGCTGAGAAGACAATGTTCTTCCTTGGATATATTTGATATGTTTGATATTAGTTTAATTTTCTTCTCATTATAATCTTGGAGAAGCTTCCTTTATAGTTATTGGTGTCTGATTTTTTTGATTCAAACTTTTTCATGGGTTAGTCATTAGAGTTGTTGTAAACAGGAGGCCAGGTCAAAGCCGAATTACTACCCCTAGGAAGGAAACTGACACATGCAGGATACTTTCAGGAGTCCATGAAGGTTAGATCTTTGTGGTTCAACCTCTTTTTATTCGTTTCTTTTTAATTTCTCTTCAATTAATAAAATTGCTTCTCAATCCATCATTGCGTACTCTGATTGTGATGATATAATATTGATTTCAGGATTGACCACTGGGACACCAATTCATGTGTTTGTACCCAATACTGATCAGAGAGGACGTGTAAGTATCTAATGCTTAGGCCATATATGAAGTTGAAAGCAAATGGATGGAGGGTTAATAATCTTTATTCCTCATGTGTTTGATTTAATTATTGTTATTAATATTTTTGTAGTTTTTTGGGCCATCAAATCTGTACTTTTCAAGTAGGTTATGAGTGACTCCAAATGCTTGAGAACATGCTAAGTAGTCTATTTAATTATGTAATTTTTGCTTTAAACTATACAAAGCTTAACTTTGTTGAAGTGGATATCTGGATGTGAAGATCTCATGCGGACATAATTCCACCAATGGTTCTTACAGTGTGTACAGCTTTTGAAATGAAGTTTCATTGCTTTTAGATGAATCTGTACCTCCATTTACTCTGTAGAGTTATGCTTTTGATGTTACAAATTTATAATATTCTACTGTTCTAGTACTACATAGATCTATGCACTTATGTGACACAAGTATATGAGTTGATAAACAAACTGTGAGGCCTGTGGAACTCATTAAATGGTTTACTGTTTTGTTTCTATATGATTTCGTTACTCATAACATATTGGATAGTTTAAGTTGACCATCACATGTGTGCTTTTTACAAGTCAATCACTTGTACAGTAGAGCTGTTTTGTACTCAAGTGACACTGCTTATAGTGTGTACAAGGTTTACCGTAATTCTTCTTGTATTCTTAGGATTATGACGAAATGTCGATAGCTTATAGGCCTTCACATGCAGATCTCACATATGACATGAAGTATGGTATCAGATCAGTGCAGGTAACGTCTTTTAAATTTAACCATTAAAAGGTTCACAAGCATCTTTGTAAATCACAAATATATATATATCTTAACCCAATCTTTAATTGAAGGGTGGTGGTAGATCTTCAGCTAGAGAAACAATCGGAAGAGTTGCTGCAGGAGCGGTTGCGAAAAAAATCCTTAAAGACTTCTCAGGAACTGAGGTGAGTGTGTGGGCGTGTGCGTGTGCGTGCATGCTTTGCTGTGAAGTTTGGTGAACTTTCTGAATGACTTTAGTTTATTTAACACTATGCAGACACATACACATATTTGCTAATGTCATAACCTTCCAGTTTCACCCCTGTTGTGTTCATGATTGTATATCAGTATTGTTCACTCCATGCATGTCCTTGATTAATTATGTGACAGTGCCTGAAACTGTAGTCCATTCAGTTTTTGTGTTGCTTGCTGCTTATATCTTGCACTTGATGATGTACCTTGTCAAATTGTAAATTCAACAAGCAATAATTACCTAATAAATACCTTGATTTTGACCTAATAAATTCAAAGGTGTGGTTATTTTTGCTTATTGTTACTTGTTGCTTAGTAAGTTCATTTAGGGTACCTCTTCCAAATTTTCTCTTTTGGGCATCTGAGACTCAAGACTTGTGTCCAGCTGTGTTCAATGCTTAGAAACTTACCTATTTATTTTCATAGATAATCGCAAAGTTATCAAAATTTTGGGCATTTTGTCATAAAAATTATTGTTATCATTATCTTATAATAATAGTTGTGTCTAACAAGTAAATATATGATCAAGAATAAATGTTATTCCTACACATACGTATTTGCATGTTCCATCTAGAATATTTGAAGAGGATGTGTTGGACACCCCATGTCCGTGTCAATCCACGACACTTTTGTCTGCGTCCTCAAAACTTAGTGAACAGGCAATTGGAACTTGGAGCTTTTAATATCAGTTGTCCTTTAAATTGATCGAAAAGCTTCAGAACTTCATTGTCCAGTTTGTTATCATAGCTGTAATATAGTATAGGAAACAGTGAGTCCATATGTTATGATCTGCATTTCCTTTTTACTTGCTGAACTTCTTGTTGTTTAATTTATAAATCTTTACCTCAATGTTTGTCACATCTTCAGGTTTTTGCTTATGTTTCACAAGTTCACAAGGTTGTACTCCCAGAGGACTTGGTTGATCATTACACTCTGGCACTTGATCAGGTGCGATAATGGATACTAATTTGAAATTTAGTGTAGGAAGCCCATATATATATATTTGTGTATATATATATATATACTGACACGTGTGGCTAGCTTTGTTGATGAGTGTCCATATATATAAGTTTTAGAATTCGTGTAAGGCATTACATTTCAAGTTATGTCCCAATCCATTTTCTAGAATGAAGTGCCGACTAAAAATCAGAATGGTTCTGTAATCTAGAAAGTAGTAATCATGTAGGCTCCTCCATGGCCTCCATGGAGACACCCTCTTTCACAGTATCGCATCCCTAGAAACTTGAGTATCTCATTTTGTAGCACGATATTTTTGAAATGATACTAACTCAAAATTTTCTATGTCCTTGTCACATCTGGCCACATTTCCTGAGTTATTGACTACAGTATTGCTCACTCTTCCAAATGTGGAAGAAATTTCCCTTTTCATAAAATTGTCTTCCTAATTGTTTTCCCACTTTCAAACCTGTAGCTGGTAAATTTAAAGAGATACTCTGTATATGCTCTCTGTTCCCCTTAGTAACTGATGCAACATAAAACCTACTCAGTATTGATGCATTGTTACCTGTGGTTTCAAGTTTTTAAAGAAACACAACCATTGTTGTGCAGGTTACTCTTTTAAGTATTTAAAATATTTTCTCAATTATGTGGATATTTGAAGTACTTATTGACACTCATGTTGTTTTAATTATTCACAAAAATTCTTTTGTATTTGTCTTTACAAGTGGTACCCTTATGATAACTCTTGTTCAATTCTGCATGCTCGCTCATTAACTGCACTGGTCGTTTTGTGAAACATTGCCAGATAGAGAGTAATATAGTTAGGTGTCCAGATCCTGAATATGCAGAGAAGATGATTGCTGCCATTGATGCTGTTAGGGTGAGAGGGGAATCAATTGGTGGTGTTGTCACATGCATTGTTAGGAATTGCCCACGGGTATATCTCTCTCTCTCTCTCTCTCTCTCTGAGCTTTTATGCATGTATCTGTATGCATGTTCCCTAGTACATGCTTCTCAGTTTTTTAGATTGGGGTGCAGATTCTTCTTCATTAAGTCATCTATGCAGTACTGAAGATTCAGTTTCTTGTATTCCAGGGTCTTGGTTCGCCTGTCTTTGACAAACTTGAAGCTGAACTTGCTAAAGCTTGTATGTCATTACCTGCAACAAAAGGATTTGAATTCGGAAGTGGATTTGCAGGTTAAGATTCACAAACTTGTCGTCTACTTTCGAATGGGGGTTTTTCCTACAAAGTTCTAAAGTTGGACGTGGTGATTCAGAATGATGGCTAGAATTTTTTCAAGTTCTTACTATTGATGATGATCTATCAGGTACCTTTTTAACCGGGAGTGAACATAATGATGAGTTCTATGTGGATGAACAAGAACGAGTCAGGACAAGAACAAATCGCTCTGGTGGGACACAGGTATATAATCGAGATTTAAATTAGTTACTTCTATTTGTAGAGCAAGTTGTTAAAATGTTTTTCTTGATCATGCCATTTAGGGAGGAATATCTAATGGGGAAATCATAAACATGAGGATAGCTTTCAAGCCAACAGCTACAATTGCAGTAAGTCTGATCTCTCTCTCTCTCTATACATATGGTCAAGTTATTAGACAAAACAGTTATGGTTTTTGTGATACTTGTGCAGAGGAAGCAGAATACGGTGACTAGAGATAAGAAGGAGACTGAACTAATAGCCCGTGGTCGCCATGATCCTTGTGTTGTCCCGCGAGGTATGTCCGTGAGGCATCATCTTGGCTTTTCTATACTTTCCCTTTTCAATTAAAGCAATCCTTGCAGTTGCAAATTATCTCCATATCTCACTGTTTTTATAACTATGTTTTCTATTATGCTGTTCATTTGGATCTAGTCTTCTATGTCTTTCAGTAACAAGTTGTCTGTATTACATTGGAAATATAGCTCATTCATTCCGTATCTTCACTTTTTGTTCTTGCTTACATGGTTGAAAGCTGAAGATTTACTGGAAGTTTTTGTTTTGGAATGGTGCAGCGGTTCCAATGGTGGAGGCTGGAGTAGCGCTGGTGCTCATGGATCAATTAATGGCTCAATATGCACAATGCCATCTTTTTCCTTGCAATCCGGAAGTACAAGAGCCCCTTTCCAAAGTGAACCCCCTTCCAACTATGTCTGTGTCATAGTTTCGTTTTCCATGTCTTGGTGTTTTGATGTTTTATACCATGCTTTTACTTTTTTGTTTTTGGTAATAAAACATGATTTACGTTCAAAATATCCGATTTGTAGATCTAATAGTAAGCCAATGGAATTTCTTTTTGAATCGTAACCTTATGATATTCTTTTTTGAATATGTTCTGTGTTATGTAATGTATGGTTCTTTGTTCCAGTTCAGCCTTGCAATTGAATCAAGCTAAACCTGAAAATGCAATTAGTTTAGATGGTATCACGGTACCCACCTTTAGGCTATAGATGATGGACCATGTATGAATATTCGTAAGGGCTTGCAATGATTGGAGTATGTTCACCAAAACTTATTCAATTGTCACATGAAGCGGTAGGATTTTAGGGTTAAGGGTATTGTCACACTTAAGAAGGGTGCAAGTTGGATTAAAAATTTCATGTAAATAGGTTCAAGTCAAATATTTTCAATTTTGCACACTTGAATCAAATCTGAACCGAAGACGCTGAAAATTTTAAGAAAAACATTAGATAGAAATTTGAATGCTCGTTCCACTTTTCTAGCTAGCACTTGCAATGTCATACCCTGCTTTGTAAACCCACTTTTCTAGCTAGCACTTGCAATGTCATACCCTGCTTTGTAAACACTAAACAGTTCCATATTCTTCACGAATGAAGCAAAGAATGTTCTCCTTGTTGCACTAGGAAAATGAGACCTCAAGGAGCCTTGTGTCATATTTGATTGAATATATATATATATAACTAATAATCAATGAACATAACAATAACGGAGGATTACCGGGAGAAAATTGAGGTGGGAATTGGTCTCTAAACTTGTCCTCGCGCTCTCTCTCTCCCCACATTTCTCTTCAGTCGTTCTCTCAACTCCTTATTCTCTGCCACCATGCCACGCATACCCTGTGGATCCGAACACACCGATCTCTCATCTCATATAATCTCCCACAAACAAAATCCTTCTTCTTCTTCTTCTTCTTTTTGTATTCACAGAGAAGGAACACCCCTCCTTCAGGCAAACCCTATTTAATCGTGTATGATCCACTTTAGACCTAGAATTTCCAAACCCATCGAAGCTGAAACATGTCGTCCTTCGACTCATTTCCAAACGACGATGAACCCCACAACCAGTCCCCCACCGCTCGACCTTTCGACGAGGATGGATACATGGGCTATGGCTCGTCATTCAACCCTCCCTCCCAAGACGATTTCCCGACCTCCGAACCACCACCTCCGCCTCCACCGCTCCACTCGGATTTCCAGGACGACGCCGTTCTTCCCAACGACCAGCATCAGCAGCAGCACTCACCCGACCCCTACGGAGGGGGAGGATTCGGAATAGAAGCCTCCACTGACTACGCATCGCCGTTTGAGTCGGCGGTTCCGGAGGGAAATGGAGATGGTGGTATTGGCGGCCATGATGCTGACATTTTCACTTCCGAAGGGCCGGTGCTTCCTCCCCCAGAGGAGATGAGGGAGGAAGGCTCTGCACGCCGTGAATGGCGCCGTCTAAATGCAATCCATCTCGAGGAAAAAGAGCACAGAGAAAAGGAGATGCGAAACCAGATTATCGAAGAAGCTGAGGAGTTTAAACGAGCTTTTTATGAGAAGAGGAAGCTGAATTGTGAAACTAACAAGGCTAACAACAGAGAAAGAGAGAAGCTGTATATAGCCAACCAAGAAACCTTCCACAAAGAAGCTGACAAGCATTACTGGAAAGCAATAGCGGAGATCATTCCTCGTGAGGTCCCTAATATTGAGAAGAAGAGAGGGAAGAAAGATCCTGATAACAAGCCTTCCATCGTTGTCATCCACGGTCCAAAGCCCGGGAAACCTACCGATCTTTCTAGAATGCGCCAAATATTCCTCAAGCTGAAACAGAACCCTCCGCCGCACATGATGCCTCCTCCACCGACACCCGCCAAAGACGGCAAGGATGGAAAGGAAGGGAAAGACACAAAGGAAGAGAAGGATGCAAAGAATGGAAAAACAACTGCAGCTGCAAAAACACCGGTCTCACCTTCCAAAGGTGTTGCTGCTAATGGAGGTACAAAGGATGATGCTGCTTCGAAACCAGAGGCTCCTGCTGAACCAAAAGGTGAGCAGGCTGCCGAACATGGGGGTCAGCCACCTGCTGAAACCAAAGGCGAACAACCTTCAGAAACCAAGGGTGAGAAAATTGCTGAAACTGGGCCAGCCCCTACAGAGTGATGATGATATGATACATCATCATCATGTTTTTATTGTTTTGTTTTCATTCATTAGGAAGAATAAGCACAGTTATACATTGATGCTCCAGAGTCTGCAGCGTGGAGTGTACAGACTGCAGAGATTTCTTTCTAATTTGCTTTAGGGTTTTGTAGGGTAGTTTAATTTTATATTCTATGAGCGAAACTACTTTATTGCGTTCTAAGTTAAAAATGTACTCGAAGTTTCTTTTTTCTTGGACCCTTGATGCGATGCAACGATATATGCAGAGAACGATAGATTGATGGTGATATTTTCATTTGATGCAAATGAATTGCAGAGAAAAGATAGAGAATAGGAGTTAAGATCGAGCATCATACGTGAGATGCATGTTCCATGTACCTCTCCATTTTCTCTCCCTTTTGTTTTTTTGTTTCTTAGCGGTCTTGAATCTAGACAACCCTACAACTAACCTCAGTATTAGCTCCTCGATCAAGCCCGTTTTCCCTCGTAGCACTAGAGCTTCTCCTCCTTACAATAGCGGCCATCCACCAGTGGAGTCTTGAGCTTCGCTGTGTTTTCAATCTCTACCAAATCTGCACTTAACTTGGGGTGTCCGTCCATGAAAGGCAATAGGCAGAAGTCGAAATGGAAAAGGTGAATCCAACACATACATTCTCAAAAGCCAAAATGCAATCTCATGCATGTCCACGCTCATTCTCATAAACAAAGGTATGCTTTACCCTAATGTAATTATGTATGCAAAAGAAAGAATTAGCCAGCAGAAATTACACCATCATGTTTGTTTTAGATGTACGTGGTTCGATTTGATTTGTCTGGCTAACAATGGAACTTGTATTGTTTGATCAAGGTAATATATAGGGAATGAGATAAATTAGACTAGGTAAACAAAACTAAATTATAATTACAAGACGCTGTGATATTAATATTATATAACTAGCCTAGGTTAAGGTCCAACCTAGCCGAGGTTCCGCTACTCCTGGCCACTCTATCACATCTATGATATAGCATTATTATACTCTTAATCAAATGTTATGGTATAACCAATAACATTTTATCTATAAAAACAGTCGCTAGATACTAGCATCACACCAGCTGGGTTCTATGAATTACTCCTAGAGGCCTTAGGCATCACATGCACCTAGGGTTAGGTTGTTGCATGGAGAGAATCAAAAGCTTTAAATTTTGTTCATTGTTCGATTGTCAAATCTAAGGATGAAGATTTCCCTTCTGTAAACCCTAATCAAAACCCTGGAAAAGAAAAGTACTAAAATCCCTGAATAAAATAAATCAAATCATTAACAGCAATAACCGTAAACAAAAGAAACCCTAGCCTCAATTATCATCTAGCTAGCAATCAAGACAAATTAGGGGTTGGGTCATAGACATCTTTTTTTTACGAGGCCTTGGACAAATTAATTAACCTTAGCGCGCGGTTTATTTGCCATTCTTCAATTAATTACTTTTATCGTAAACATGTTTACTACTGCCTCATGCATAATGTGATTGGTTCTCAAGCTTAAACATCCTTAATTTGTTTCAGGCTTTCAGCAAAGCGGTGTAATATATCGTATACACTGAGATTAAGAGATGTATGTCCATGTCTTGGAATCGATCAGCACCACGTCTTGGAATCGATCAACTTGGTTAGAAGTTGATGCCTTGAAATCTTCGAGTCCGCTGGAATAATTGTTTGTTCATGATCGATTTCTAAGATGACATTTTGGTCCTCTCATATCTACCGAGAAGGGAATAGAGTTGTCTATGCTTGGGCAAATTTTGATTCGTTTTTTTTTTTTGCGGAATGATTTGGTGGAGTTCACCTCCTTCATTTATTGTTCCACTCTACACAAATGATTGGTTAATTTTGTTAACGTGTATTTCATTATGCTTGTTTTCTATATGAGAGGTCTTAAATATTAGTTCACCTCTCTCTCTCTCTCTCTTTAAATTTCATGGAGTGAAAATGAGGAATCTCCTCTTCTATCTCTCTCATTTTCTGCAGGAGAACAAAAAACTTTCATTTTCAATTGGAAAAAAAGGATCGATAAAGTTTCACATATGCCCATTTCTACTCCGATCCCATCATGCATACGGTGAAAAACCTAATAACTAAAAATGTCTTAACAACCAATTCTTCAGCTGAAAGTGAAATTAAAGAACGCTATGACGTACGTCTAATGATACAATCAATTATTATGGCTATAGTATTCTATTCAAACTTTTCTAACTCCATGTCAACACCATGCATGGTTGCAACCACCTTATTATAATTGGAACAGTCCAATTGATTCTTGTTGTGGTCAAATTATCTTGATGGTGTCCCAATAGACTGCTTAACCACCTCGTCTGATCATGAAAAACAAAGGGTTCTGAGGATTTATGTATACTGTATAGCTCCACAATATACAATATATATATATATATATGTGTGTGTGTATATAATAAGATTCAAAGCATAAAGATCGATGAGAATTAACATGCAAGCATGAAATTTTGTTTTCTTCGAGTTGTCGTATCTTTAATTATATGGATCATATAATGCAATGACATGATCGAGTTGTAGTGTCAATGTTATCCAAAGTACTAAAACAAAATGGGCAATATGTGTGGACAGGGGGATTGATGATGACTAAAGCAAACCCTAATACAACACAAATAAGTAAGCTAAAGTAGATTCCTTTATAAAGTGTTCATTTTTTATTTGAAAGGAGGGCTAGAAAGCTAGCTATGCCCTTGTTCGGCCGTATCTTAACTAAAGATTAAATCTGAAAAATATCGAGGGGGACATGAAGTCTAAACTCCGTGATTTATAATAAATTGCAAAGAGAACGACCCGAATATAGAAGCCTCTACTATGAACACGTATTCTCCCACACATCAACTAGCACGTATTACTTTATAAAGTTTGGTCATACATGAAACGTGCAACCAAACATTGTGTAAGATAGGTGACTAAACAATATCAATCGAGAGCATTAATTTTAGAAAAGAATATTCTTTAAACAACCAAAACTAAAAGGTGTGTACACTTTAACTATGGATTTGGAGAAGATCATTTGGTTTTAATTTTCTGAAAGCGAACCACCGGCCTGTTTGTGAAAAGATCAGTACCGGCCTGTGCAAGTGGGATTTAATTAAGCCTAACTATCTGATTTGTGATGATTATTGTGCTCATGATATATTTGTTCTTATTGGATAGCTCTTCAATTTACTATTGTCTTGTTACATCATGATGTCTTATATCTCATTTAATCAAAGCTTATCTCATTTCTCAGTCAATACGTAAGGTGGATGTCTATTCTAATATTGATAATTAACATCTATCTTCATAATACATCTGGTACGTATCGGCCCCTTAATCAATTATTAATTTCATGATTAAATTCATTCTTTAATTGGCCTGGGTACTCAGTTTGATCGAGCTAATGGAAACGTAGACGCATGCAGTGAACCTGGTAGACGATACAAAGCGGTGTTTGGATATTTAACATGAATTAGCAACTAGAACACGTAATTTAGAGGAAGATGTGTCTCAAAAAGTTGATGATCGATCACCACATGTTTCTTGTGTTTGGCTAATTTAGTTGTTGTGATGATAGTCATTTCTTTACTTTTTTTTATATGATTAATGATAGCGATAAATGCTCTTAACCATTAAAGTTATTATTTTTAATAATTTATTTGTGATCGAGCTCTCTTGTAAAAGGCAACACATATATTCTCAAAAGTTCAAACTAGCTCATTCTCATGTACAAATGTTAATGCATACTTTACGATTTTTGTTTATAAATGGATGATAAGCTAAACCAGCATAAATTATATATCATCATATCATCATGGAAGTTTTAATTTATAATTGTGATTTGATTTGTCTGGCTAACCAACGGCTTCATAATTTGAGCTATTATATGGCATGCAATGTGTGGATAGGGGATGATCGAGATATATTAGACTAGAGAGTAATAATTGATGCAAACAAAACTAAATTATAATTAAGAAAACAAATTCTACTATAAATTAGTATATATAAACGATCATCCACTAACTCTAGAGAAGACGTTGTGGATAATATTATGCTTGAGAGAGAGAGAGAGAGAGAGAGAGAGAGAGAGAGAGAGAGAGAGAGAGAGAGAGAGAGAGAGAGAGAGAGAGAGAGAGAGCACATCATTTTAGGATTAGTGACCTGACAATACACTATTTTGGCAAAAAGAGAAACACCATGCATGTAATAATGCTAATTAGAAAGATAGCTTACCAACCAATTTCCACACAGAAAAACCAATACACAAGGAATTTTAGAAAGAAAAATACAAAACTAAGAAGATGATTGACAAAGAGGCTTAGCAAGGCAATTAAGACATACGACTTTCAAACAACGACTATTTTTATCCAACTCTACTTAGCCTCCATAGATATTTCTAATTAACTTGTTTTGATGGACATTTTTAATGGGCATTTTTACATATAAAGCAACCGACAGATACAAAGATGGACATTCAGACATTCTTCATGTTACTATAGCAAATTACCAATAGTTGATCTCCAATAAATCCAAAAGTTGAGTTGACTCTGGTATATTTTGTCTTCAATAATGCCAATACATTGAAACAAAGACTAGTGGGCAAAGCCAAATATGGAATTTAATTATGGTTTATTAATTTGTCACAACAAAAAAGGGCTAATGGAGAGTTTTTACTTTATACTTTTCATATATGCATAGCATATAGGCCGGAAAGGATCTTATTAAGATAGGGTAAATATGTAGCCTACTAGGGTTGGGAATAAAGGGGAAGATCGAGCTACCAAATTCACAATGTGGCCATGATGTGATCCATCCCTTTACTTTTTAAGAAAGCCGGTTAATGCGGAGTAATATTGGTCTAATAGACAAGTTATATGCATATAAAGGAAGTGATGTGAGAGATAAACATATGTGATTTGTAGTAATGATCTATTCTTAAAAATTACGGTGGGTCATTCTTAAATCTTTAAAGAAAACCACCTAACGCGGAGTAATGTTGGTCAAATTTTTAGTTTTTCTAGATTTTGAGCACATGATTGCATATATGCAATTTGTGTGGGAGGAGAATCACATCCCCTTATGTTAATTAAGATTCAAACAAAGTAGAAGTTGATTTTAGTAATAAAGTTGCTTAACACAAGTAATGGTTATAGGCTTATAGCCTTGGAGGTTTGGCTGCATATACTATGCATGTAATAAATCCTTTTCAAAGAAAGCAATAGTTACATTTTGGATTCCTTGATAATGATAAAATGGGAGAAAACTAGTTACACTTTGCTATCAACTTTTCACTTTTTCTCATTGTTTGCTTTTGCCCATTTAATCAACCAACTTTTTACTTTTTATTACTTATAGTTATATGCCCATCTCCTATTACTAGAGATTAGTTGAACCCTGTATATAAACAGTTGTGGAAACTGCTTCAAAGTATATTTAGGTTCGGAAAGCTAATGCTCAATGTTTGCTTGAGTTGCAAAGTGAACACCAACATCGTATGTAACCGAAAGTTCTATAATGTTCTAACGCATTAATTTACTTTTTACCTGTAAACCGTTAAATTTGATCAACGACTGAGTATAAGAATATAAGCGGTTAACGATTGGATTGCAAACTATATTTTGTCAAAAAAGAAAAAGAAAAAGAATCACTCTGCATAAGTAACAAGGGTCATAGAATTACTATGGTATGTAATGACCATTACTCGGTGTCAAGACTCGAGAGTAACCCAGTGTGGTGGTGATAAACTTTTCGGGTATGAACAGAATCATTCTTGTAGTATATTAAAGGTACTGCATGTTGATTGCTATGTGTAGAAGCTGCGCTGACTCTTCTACATGAAGATATAAGCTTTACTTGCATATGTGTAAGTATAAGGTCTATCATGAAAAGATGGGAAAGGCCTGGTCATGCTCAAAGTTTCAAACCCACTAAATCATTTGCTATTATAGTCAATAAGGGGCAAGGGAAAAGCTTTAACCGCGTGAAAGCTAACCCAAGAAAGGTTTAAAAAAAACCACTCCATGAGACCAAATCAAATCAAAGTTTCATCATGTATGTAACACCCACCAGTCCACCACCACTACATAAAACTCAGACCATGTACAAAAAGAAGTTGAAGTTTCCTTTCTTTGAACAATCATCAAACTTACAAATAGAAGAGGACCCCCCAAACCTATATTATACAGTTCATGCCCCAAAAAAAAAAACTTTTTCTCCCCCTGAAAAGGTTCCAACAACTAGGACCCAGGAGATATGGTCAGTTGCTTGAAAAAGATACTCACTCTGAAACCACCACACTACATTCTACTATAATCAAAATGAGAAAATATTGAAGGGTAAAAAAAAAAAAAAACAAATGCCAAGGACAGAAACAAAGAGCTTTGGCAAAAATTTTAATTCTGGGTTTTCATAAGGTAGCCCTACCACCACCACCCACCCTCAAGTTTCTTGAGAGTAGCTAGGATGAAATGGAAAAGCATTTGGAAAAGTTGTAAAAATATATAACTGAAAAGGGTATGGAACCCTAAACCCTCAATTTGAAATGCAATAGATTCACACCTGAATATTTGGATTTTTGTTTGTTTGACCTTAAAAGCTATTAATCTCTGTGTCTCTCTCTTTCTCTCTCTCTCTCTTATGCTTTTTCTCCACCTTGGTTTCTAGCCATTGTTGAAAGGTAGAGTGGAGACCCACAATGTATGGTCCTTTGGTGGGCAAAAAAATCCCCACTAAGATTTTCCACCCTTTTACTTGCATTACTTTCCTTTTCCTCTCTTCTTCTCCATTTTTTTTTTCCTTTTCTCTTCCTTTATAATGAGCCTCCATTATCCTGCAATTGAATCACATAATTTACTGTTATATTTCAAGCTATACAAGTAAAAAAAAGCACATTTGTAATCTGCATATACAAGTCTTGCTTCAAATCAGAAATCAATAGTATCTTGCTGCTCACAATCTTGAGCTAAGGTTTACATGTCTTTTTCAATCTAGACCATTTC
Source organism: Rubus idaeus (assembly GCA_030142095.1). Lineage (NCBI taxonomy): Eukaryota > Viridiplantae > Streptophyta > Magnoliopsida > Rosales > Rosaceae > Rubus > Rubus idaeus. Next base: position 6,589,576 of record CM057971.1, read on the forward strand.
TTAAGAAGAAAAATTCTCCACACACTCAATATAAGTATATAACAACTAGCTTTAATATTGGCTTTTCCCACTGTTTTTACCCCTTGTTTGTTGAAAGCGAGTTGGGAAGTGTACTGACACATAATTGCAAGTCCCCTACCAACTCATTTTCTACTCTAATCTACTGGAATGGGATGGATGCAGCCCAGCACCTTCTAAACGGTTTTTAATATATTGGCCTTTTTTTTTGTTTTTTGTTTTTTTTGTTATGCAATTGATTAGAGCACAAGACTCCTTGTATTGAATATCTCTATCCTACTCTCTACGGTTTACCTAACATATCTGCATGGCCCCAGTGATTATCACAGAAAATAATTCCTCTACGCTCTATGTTAAAATAGAAATATGGTTATATCCTTTCTATTCTAAAACTGCAGGGATCAGAATGCACTAAATGTACAACTATTGGGTCTGAGCGACATAATCAGGCTTTTATTATATGAAGGAATCTAAATAACTTAACGAAGATGAATATTTCAGTTCCACACAGCTAGTTAAGTTCTGGTCTTCACTCAAAGAGGCATTTGTGATTTTGTAGGCCAAGGCTAATACTCCATAGAAGGAGGTGTAAAGAAATGAACTTTGCTCCAAGCATCATACTTAATCACGAGAACCTCTTTTCCGGACTACGGAAATGCCTTTAGAGAGGACCACAATGATTTGATTCTCTTCCAAATTACCACAATACCCTCATATGGCTTCTCATTTCCTGTCATTGAAATATCTATAGTAACCACAAAATGTGCTCAAAATCTATTCAAAAATAAGTGTCGGTAGACTGAAAACATATGGTATAATTAGCAATAATATACTCACCTCTTTTCTTTTTTGTTTGGCATTTTTTTTATTTTTGTTAAAAGAACAACAAACCGGTGGGTATAAAGAAGGAAGAAAATGACAGGACCAGGCCACGGAGAAGCGGAAGACTGAGAATTTTCAACTGGTGACTACGTGTCATTATATACTTAATTAATTAATCTAACTATATTTGAAGGAGAAAAGTCTTGGACACACTAATTGTACACACATCATACAAATATAACATACCAACAAATGTTATGCAAGTACTCCACCAACACCATCTCAATTATTGGTTTTTTGTATCAAGATAGCAAATGCTATAATAAAAAACAGTAGCTATCTCTCACCAAAACCTCCTGTTTAAAATAAAGTTGCAGACAAGTAATTGTAGCAGATGTAACCTAATCTTAAGGATGCACGAGTTGTTCAGTCAAAATCATTCAAATTAAGATATACATGAGTCTCACACCGTTCGTACAATATTGTACCAAATGTAAAATTAGTGGGCATGCTGTGACGAGCCTTTGTTTTCATGCATCAAGATGTAAAAAAATGAGTGAAGTTAACGTGACATAAGCAGAAGAGGGCATTTACCTTTCGGTTTTGTTGGTGGTAGCAGTCTAAGTGGCTTTAGGAGCAGCTTGCTTGAAGGCAACAGTGGGAGCTATTCTGCAACTCCTCCTCTGATGTTCCAGCACCAGTTCTCCGGCGAACCAGTCAAGCTTCTCGAAATTGCTCTGCTCGCCAATCCTCTTACCGCCAAACAGAACCGATTCGACATTCTTCTGCTTCAGCATATCCTCTGCTAATCCCACCAGCATCTTCACATTGTCAGGACTTGGGTCTGTATCTACATTTGGTCCACACCTCCCCAAGCTTGTCGCATTTGCCTAACATAGGTACCACAATTGCCAAAATAAGCTTCAATTAGTCATGCACCGTCCAATTATTAGCTGCTTTAACAAACCAATTTCCATATAGTTTATTGATTCCAGAATCTAGACATGCACACCTACTTAAGTTCCACGGTTGGTGTAGAGTAAGATATTTCCATAACACAAGAATTAACAGCAAGTATGCGTTAGTCATATCAAAAGTTAAAACCAAGCAATGCACGCAAATTGGGAAGGATCCAATTTAGATTGCATGAATTGCTACTTAAAAAATGCACCTAACAGTTGAAATCAATGGGTGGCAGCTCTAACTTAGGACCACCTCTTTAATAAAATACACCACAAAAGAAAACAGAATATGACAAAAAGTTCTGGGTCAGTCATAGTAACTTTATCCAAGAGTTGAAAACATATTACAATAGTGTCCACTTTCCCCAACATTTTTTCTGTAGATATCAACTAAGATTCAAGAGGCAGAGACATTCACTTCAACAGGAAAATCAGTCTTGAAAAAAAGAAAAAGAAAAAAAAGAAGGAAAATCAGAGACCCAAGCGCTGCTACTGACAGCAGATATAACTATACCAGTAATTAATAAGATCAAGCACATTGTGATCACTGCTATGGTCAAAAATTTATATCCATGTTCATCAGTACTTAAATGCCAGAATACAGGGTCAGAGATCCCAGAAAAGTGAAATGAGGAAATATAAGAATTGAGACTGCCCAAAGAAGCAAACTTCAAACCCATTAAAAGCCAACAAAAACAGAGAAAAACAGAGAAAAACGTTTAATATATCAGGAAGATAATGCTAGGCAGTGGGACCAAAGTTTCAAAACAAAGCAAAATTGTTAAGAGCCCAAAACACAATTTACTGAGACAACGATTTCTGAGACAACCCGTCAACTTTAGCCTTTAGGCCTAGTTGGTCTAGAGGACACAAAGTCTTAATCAGCTAACCTACGCCAGACCAACCAAAAAAAAACCACTCTAGTACCAAAAAATTAAATCAACCAAAAAAACCCATTCTCTGGTCCCAGAAATTAAATTGGAAAAACAAAAATAAGCAAGGAAAAAGAAAAACAGAGTTGACAAAGGCAGTTGGTCTCTTGCTCCGATTTTGGCAATGCCCTCAATACGAGGCCACCATCGTTACGTTACAAAACGCCAGCATTTAATTGCATGAACCCAAATTCCGGAGCACGTTAGCGTTGTGAATACGTGTGTTTCAACACATTTTAACATGTAAATCTTCAGCTATAATCCTACAAGGAACTACCAGCCTGGCTGGCCAGCAGTGTCTCCATGCACAGGATAGGCAAAACCCAAAACCCGATATAATCGAACAAATTTTGATGACATGGAAATTAAATGCACACAGTGCGCATGTTAGTGGAGTTTAGGCTATCGTGCGCGGCGTACCTGAATGCGCACGTAATTACTGCTTCCGGACTGACCAAAGGCCATGGCGACGGACTGGTCGACCAAGTCAGCGGAGCCGTCGCCGGAGATACGGGCCATGGGCCGGGCCCACTCCTTGGCCTTCCACCTCTTCACCTGCTCGTACTCGTGGCTCTCTTCTAGAAACTGACCGTTCCCTATGGAAAGGACCAAAATGTCCTCCACCCCTCGCACGAACGGAAACTCCTGCTTGTTGTGCAGCACGTGCGTGATTGCTGCGGCGGTTGGGTTGCTCATGGCTAAGCCTCCGTCCACGGCCAGGCACCTGGTTTGGTTGTTCACCGACCGCATTTGGACCGGTTCGAAGAGCCCCGGCACGGCTGACGTGGCGCGGCAGACCTCCCAGAGGCGGAAGTCGTAGCTGTCCGTCTCGAGAGCGTCGGCTCGGGAGAACACAAACGGCGCCGTACTGGAGAGGTCGTAGCATGGCACTAGAACCGGCTTCAATGTGTCCCTTAGCGTGAGGCTCCGATCGTTGTCGGCGAAGGCCTCTTTCATCGCCTTCTCCAGACCGGTGGTGGCAGACGTAGTCGAACCGGAACCGGAACCTGAACCGCCTCGAATAAACCACCGCAGGAAACCGCCGGAGCCCGAAGTGGAACGGTTACTGTAAAACCGCTTGCCTTGATCAACGAGGAACCGCCACGTGTCGTCAGCCTTGAATATCGGACGGCTCTGGTCTCTGGTGGCGAAGAGCATGGCGGTGAAAATGCCTCCGACGCCGGCACCGGCGGAGACATCAAAGTAATCGGCGATTCTGGCGTCGGGATCCCCCGATTTCAGCTTGAGCGCGTTCTCGAGGTAGGCCAAGGCCTTGCCGGAGAGAATCCCGCGCATGCCTCCGCCGTCGATACTGAGTATGCAGATTTTGCCTCTCTGGTTCTTGATCGCGGAGACGGCATTCTGGTCGGGCTGGGCCTCGGGTTTCGGGTCGGAGGCGGGCGGAGAGATCTGCTTCGGGACCCAGAGCTTCTGATCGTCGTAGCCAAACAGGAATTTACTCTCCAGAATCGAGAATATCTCGTAGCTGAGCTTATCGGTGTCGATGCTCGGCTCTTGCATTTCGGAGCGAGTCGAAGTCATAATCCGATACAATTCGGGTCAATGCTTTGTTGTTTCAATCAGACAAATGGAATTTTCACCTGATGGTTGAACAACGAAACTCATGCTCACTCAGTCTGCCTCTCTCTCTCTCTATATATATATATGCCGGAAAATCGTTTCGGTCTCCGAGAAAGGAAAAAGAGCCTAGGCTCCTTTGAAGCGAAACGAAATTCCCTCCGGATTCAGTTTGTTTCTCTTTCAACAGAGCACGCCAACGACCATCCAGCTACACACAGAAAGGAGAAGCATGAAAAGCTTAACCAACCAACAGACTAAACCAGAACCCAAGAAAAGCAAATGAAGCAGAGGAAGAAGAGGCAAAGGACACAGAGACTGCAGAGAGCATGTCTGCGTTTTATATAGCTTTTTAATTTTAAATATCACTCTCCACCCAAACGACGTCGCTTCGTTCGTTTTGTGTTTTAACCCCCCTGGCATATTATATTTCTTACACTGTTACCGATGGGTCACCGACGGCCGAGGCCGTTGGTTCCCGTCTCGCTCATCCAACGGTTATGAATCGCCCCACTCTGTTCGTCCGTGATCAACGGTCAGTTGGGGACCATAAAGAAATATTTACCATCTTTCGCGCCCCCGTTTGTCCTTAACGCGTGGGGCCCAGCGCCACATCCGTCGGTGAAAGAATGGAGACGCACTACTACTGTTTTCTTGTGGTGTTTTTATTGACGAAAATACCCCTGATTGAACTAGATGCGGCTAAAAAGATGGTCGGGGTCCGTTGAGAAATTCTGACGTGTACTGTGGGTCCCTCATTACCGGTTAAAACATGGGATAGTGGGACGACATTTGTACCCAATAGTAAAAAAAGTAGGTTAAATGTTACAAATGGTCATTGTGGTTTGAGGTGATGTTCAACATTAATCTTGGGGTTTCAAAATGTTTAATATCACCCTTGTGGTTTGCAATAATGATCAATATTAGTCCAAAATGTTATTTATAGCAAAATTTTCATCAATTAAAATAGTATCAAAAATTAAATTAAATAAGAAGCACTTGAAAAAAGTTTGTTTTCTAATTAAAATGATAAATTTATCTTTATGAATCATCTGCACATGAATTTTAATTGTTGGATTTTTTGTCGAAATTAGCATATGGACCAATATTGATTAATTTTACAAACCACAAGGGTTACATTAAACATTTTGAAACCACAAGGTTAATGTTGAATATCACCCCAAACCACATGGACCATTTATAACTTTTACCCAAAAAAGTACGGTGTGTCTAACCTACAGTGCTACATACCATGCATGCTGTTTTTTTAAAATGCAATTGCATTTTGGAATAACAATTGCATTTTCAAAATGACAATTGCATTATTTGAAATGACAATTGCATTTTTGAAATGTCTAGTTTATACATTTTGAACGGCAATTACATTTCAAAAAAGTAATTCAATTTTATAAAAAAAACTGTATGGTATGCAGCACTGCATATTAGAATTTCCCAAAAAAGTAAAGTAACAAAAGAGAAAAAAACAACAAACAAACAAAGAGTAAGGTTATTGGTCAATGGGGAGTTGACTTACTGTAGTGATTTGCAAAATCTTTAGGAAGAAATATTTTACACATTAAATGTTAATTATATGTAGTATAATGTTTTTGATTCAGTAAACAGTGGAACTATTTGGAAAATGAAGTAAGACCACTACATTTGAAATATAATATGCAGTTATAAGAATTTAGATGTGACCGTCATATTGCTACATAGCGTGATCTTGTATTATAATTAGACTGAATCTTTTTTTTTCCCTTCTAGTGTTATCAACCATTTACATTAACCATTTGAAATGTAAATGGTTGATAACTATTTGATTGGTCGGTTGTATAATGTTTTTGATCAAGTAAATAGTGGAACTACTTGGAAAATGAAGTAAGACTACTACATTTGAAATGTAATATGAAGTTACAAGAACTTTAGATAGTAAGACAACTACATTTGAAAGGTATCACAATGTAGATAGTTACGATAAATAGAGTGTAACGGGAATTCATGAGTTGTCGTTCAATTTCATTAAATAAATTTAATCAGTTCATATATTTTAAGCAATAATTTCGACAAAGTAATTAATTTCTAGAGAATATAAAAGCAAACAAAATAACAAACGAGTTGACAATTGTAGAGTCCAGAGTTTTTTATTGCATGAATTAGGGTCTTATTTAATTTCGTAAACTATCTCATTTGCCAAAATCGAAAATACAATAATGATCATGAGTTCTTGACTTATCATCCAGCTCAACGACCTAAAATTGGTCTATCGTTCGATCACATTCATTCTGCGAAAACTGTTTCTAAAACAAGGCTTAGAATTGACCAATCTCAACTTACCTTCAATTTTTTGAGCTTCTAGTGCAATATGGAAATCTACTTTCTTATCGTTTGCTTCTTAATAGCATTGAATAATTTGTCACTTTTTTTGCATTAAGTTTTTTTTTTGTTTAAGAGGAAGACAATTTTATCTCGTAATAACAACCATTAGAGTTAAAATTAAAGTAATCCAAACTAGATAGTCATTCTTGGAAACTAAATAAATCCAAAACCTTATGATGGCTAGGGTTGTCTGTCAAACAAGCAGTTCCTGATAACCTACCTGTGCAAAGAAATGGTAAAGGATTTTTTTTTCCCGGAAACTTTTCGATGGTGGGATTGTGGCATGGGAATGGAGGTACGGGTAGCTGCGATTTTCACTCCGAGAGTTTTCTCGCCTACCGGAGAAATTATACTCCTCTTTAGGCTAAGAGCTAGGTTGACATTGCAATCGATCATTTTAAATAAGCTCAGTTATTCATAAACAAGTAGAAGTCGCATTTCCTATAAGTTTCTGAAGTCTAACCTTCTACTTTCAACGATATAGAGATAACAAAGAAAAGTAGAAAACTAGCTAATAAACAAATCAATGCCGGCGTGCATTTTCTCTGTTCTAAACTTCTAATACATATTTGACTTTGTTTCCAATTTTCTGTCTCCAATTCTACTAAAGAAGTTTATATGTTGTTATTTCTTGATTCCTCACCAATTGGCAATTAGGCAACGTTGCATTAAAGAAACTTTTTGCTCAAATAAAAAATTCGACCATTCAACCAAAAGATAAAAACAATAAAAATGTTAGCAATGAGAATGAACATCCACTGTATATTAATATTGTATGGATATCGCGTTTGATAGGTTTTTGAAGATTCGAGGGAACTATAATGTCCTTTTCTCCAACAACAATGGGGACGGAAAATCCAAGCGTATGGTGTTAAACTGTTGCAAGTACATGAGTTCTTAAAATATGGATGAACATCACCAGCTGCGTGTAGGATTTAGTAGTATGCCACACTCGAAAAACTAGACCTCGTTTATTTGTTTATCGACCAATTCAAGCAAGTGCCTATTAGGGCCGATGGGGAATAACATTGCCATTCCCGTTTCCGACTCGCTCTGTTGTCATTTCTATTCGATCATTTAGATATACCTTGGACCTTTCAAGCACACGGGTGCAGAATGTCAAGGCCATGTTTTTATAAAACTAACTACATTATTTTTTCATAGAAGATGGACTTTGTGCTCCAAATTTTGTCAACCCAAATAAGTAGTGCGGGGATAACGGTCTATTTGTGGTGCCCGATATGTTATAAACTTGTGTCGGAAGGGAAGTCTACTTTATGAAATTGTTGCCCACTGTAAGATTGGTAATCTTAATTATTTTAGATTAGAAAGGGAAGGACATAGTGATGACCTCTAATTAATACATGGACATCGTTTTAGTGTACCACCATTTTCTTATATTGCTTGCTACAATTAGTGCTTGTAGACTAATCCCATCATGTCATTCATGAAGTTAGTGGTCCATCTTAATTTAGTTTATTAGACAAAGCAGATATCTTTGCGCATGACTCTTAGAGTAGATTAACTTATCCTATAACCCCATGATGAGCTAATCAAAATTAAATCAAAGAGCTAGAGAAAATATGATCATATATGTCAATATGTGAGACATGATATAGACATATAGTGTTTAATCCACAATGTTAGTGAATCAATCTCTTGCTTAATGCTTAGCAAGTTCGAGCATTTTGATTGGTAGGATTGCAACTCCACTTTTGAGTAATCTAATTCGTCTAGCTAGCTTAGATATTTCTACCCAGAAGCTACCCAACTTTTGAGTCGCCATTTACTATGCCTTGTACCAACCCGAACCAATTAACAATCATGCACTATGTGTCTCGAGCCGAACCATCGGCTCTAATACCATTTGTTGGCATGGGGCTCAGATCCTTAGGAGTCTACGTACCTTCATTGCACTGATATATATTGTTCTCACTTCACCACCTCAACGATAATGTATGTGAGTTTTACCTCACTGATGTAATCCAAGACGTTTTACAGTCATGAACTCACGTGTGGAGAGCATATATAAATGAGGTGTTGGCCTCTAGTGAGAGAGCAGAGCTGTGAAGACATGGAATTCGAAGCCAGTATTTATTCCGAAGGAGACAAGAAAACAAGCTGTAACAGAACCTCTCGACGCCCCTCCCTTCCTCTCCACACTCTGTGGTTTCAGCTAGCTAGCTGCCTCATGTTCATTGTCACAACCTTCCCATAACGCTGTCGGAGTCTCTGTGTCCTTTTCACCATTTATCTCCAACCCATTCCCCTATATATTCACCTCACCCATATATCTGTGTATATAACTATATATATATACCCATCTCATTTTGCCATATAAGCCCTAAACATAAACAGCCATATGTACATAATGATATGCTGGTATAGGTAAGCGCAAATATTGGATCTATGCCTGAAGCTTCTGCTCAAGTGGAACCTAGATAGATAGATTCATAGATATTAATATTCATGCCCCGGCCTTTTGTCTTGTAACAACAAAAATGGCCTATTTTGGGAGATATAAAATCATCATCAGGCAACAAGTTACAAAGGCTAGCTGTAGGCTTCTGTATTTTACCTTCAATCCCAATTCCCGTTATGTGGTTTAGGTGTTCAGCCTGGTTGTACGTTATCCCTATTACACTCGATCTATATATGGCTGGTTGATCCATTGCTGATAGGACTGGCACTGAAAATTAAGAGGTTCCTGAGATGACAAACTGCATGTGAAGACTTTTTTTTTTATCATCAAAGCATCAAGTTTTTCATGTTTCTTAATTAAACCACTCGATCAATTAAGAAATTAATTTTTTTTTTTGCTTACATGAGATCGAAGTCTTGCCGTCGCCTATTTCTAACCTAATTTTCAACATTTCTTCATCACTTGGGCTAATCTCAATGTTTATTACTTTATCTTTATCAAGTGAAGGGATTTCATTAATACATAAAAGAGGAAACGAACAACAAATAAACGAGCTACCAGGTTTTCAATGAATTGTACTTATTAGTTTGCTAGGTTCTTGGCTGTCAGGTCCCAGGTACAAGGCCTAGAAAACTAATGTATGTGCCGTTCTGGCTTTCTGATATAAATGATATCCGATATTTCCTCAAAAAAAAAAAAAACAACAAATAAAATAAATTACAACATAAGTGTGGGCCTCATTAAAACCTGTTTTTTTGGAGAAAACATGAATCTTGACACCCATGCATTGTGCTTTTTAAGGTAATGAAATCCCTTTAGATTTTAAAAAAAAAGGTAACATCTTTCCCAACGACGAATTCGTTGGCAATAAGATGTATCCAAATATATTTTTTCTTTATTTTTTTTAATTTTGTGACCGGTGATATCCTTAGCAATATAAAGTTGTTCCGGTTTAGAGTTTAGGATTTAGGGTCCTATCCTTGGTAATGCAGAAATTTGCTCGTATATATTATGCTTACTGCTACACTTCATAACTAGTAACAAAGTTATAAAACATAACCCTTGAAAACCCTTTAAAAGGAACACCCCTCCAACAAATTCATTGGTATCAAAATGTACAAAATCACTGCCAAACCAACCACGGCCAACAAGAAGAAAAGGCTTGGTACCTGACCATGGTTAATTAGTTCAAATTATTTGAATGCCTCACATAAAAGAACTACAATAATAAATGAACACACAGTGCAAATGAAAATTTAAAATTTAGCATTTCAATACCCCTCTGCGCGCAGGGACGGAACTAGGATTAGAAAATAGGGTGGGCTAATTTTGCCTAAACCTTAAGAAATTACCCATAAATTTTCTGATGATCGTCCTACCCAACCCCCCCCATACCAAATCAATCGACAATTACCCACTTATTTACTCAACACCATCGACAAAAATACCACATCCACAACTCCACAAGCCCTTGTTCAATGGCTCAATTCCATCACAATTCACAAGCAAAGTTTTCAAGTTCACAGAGAAATCAGCTTGAAGGTCACAAACTTAGAAAATGAACACAATTGAAAAAGGGAAATCAATCAAGCCCTTAACATGATTAAGGAATTGAAATCAAGTTAGATTAGTAGATTTGGGAAACGAATCAAAAAGAATCAAGAGCAAGGATTTTTTGGATTGTCCAAAGAAACTTTTTTTTGAAACTTACCATACATGGAGGTGAGGGGAGAGAAGAAGAAAGAGTCAATTGGGGAGAGGGAGTAGTCACGTGTGTATGAGAAGAGACAAGAAGGAATAAAAGAAAAAGATTATTTATTTTTCTAATACTTATATTATTCGTTCCTAGATATTAACTGTTCATCCCCCAAAATAGTTTGCTGCTCTCCATGCAGCCTTCGAATTTGAAGCTCTGGCGGGATAAAGAATCTTAATTAGTATATTTTTTTATTGTTTTTTTTTTATCCCCCCAACCCCCCCAAATCCCACCACCCCCCACCCCCATAAGAATATATAGGTGCTAAAGATATATGATCGGTGAACTCAGAATAGCTTAAAGTAACATGCATGGAGAAATCTCAAAGCTCCCCCAAATCTGCTTTAAGTTCTTCCTAAACCCAAAACCCCAACTGAAAGGGTTTTGGTTCAACACACAATACTGTAGCTTAAAGTTCAACCAAACCCAAAACTACAATCATTAAAAAATAAAAACCAATGCTTTCAGATGAACACACCAAATTAATTTCACAGAAATATACACTAAAATTAAAGAAGCATCTTTAGTTTCCAATATCTTTGCTCACATCAATTTTAAGTATGACAGACGCAAGGACATACCTCACCCTCGTCTTCTTGCTTCACCTCCACACTTCTCTGCGTCTATTAGATATCGAAAGAGAGAGGATGATTGGACTTTTGAGACTTTTAAAATGAGTCGGTTTTTTTTGTTTGGGGGCAAATTCTCATTGTTTTGAATGTGCTTATAGGAATTGGTGGTACACATGCTTGATTGAAATCCTATTTGAGAAGTTAAGTGTATGGTCCTAATAATGTAAGTGAGAAACATGCAGTACCCAAATAAATATCCTCCTCTACTAGAATCTAGATAAAAATATCACATTCCATGGACCCCTTTTTTCTTGCCTACTGACCAATCATAATTCACTTCCAAGATTCTTGGGAAACTTCAACCTCAGTTTATATGTAGTCTCATCTCCTAAACATGTCTCTGATCTCATTCTTACAAGCACTCACAGAATGGATTCCAATTCTTTGACTTCATCTACCTCCTTGCACACAAGAAGCCACTTAAACCCAAAGACAAATCAGTCATGGGCAAGAGTACTTCAGCAAAATAGCACAAGTAATTGCATAAATTTCAGGATGTATGAAGCATGTAACTCCCTTTCTCTTATTCCTTAATTTGCAGCTCCACTAATTTTTTTATGATTTTAACTGCTTTGACCATAAACATCATGTTCTCTCTACAGCTATCATGCTTATTCCTATAACCAACAGCTGCAGCAGCAAACGTCATCGTTTACTCGAAATGGTTCTGCAAAGAAGGCAAAGAAGGGAGTTATACAGTTGAGCCTGGATGTAAAGCCCATAAAGGATCCCAATAGGAAGAAAGGAACTATTGCCGGAGCAGTTGCTTTGATCGTCGGTACTAGTATAGGCTCAGGGATTCTTGCACTCCCAGAAAAAGCTTCACCAGCAGTAACTACCTCCCTCTCAGTCTCGTCTGGTTTAATTTGTTTACCCAATTTTGTTCACTAGATGATGCGATAGTGCTTGTGACATGTAACACATCATTTGGTGAGCGAATTTGGTGATCGTAGCTTAAAGTTCACTTACATGTTTTTCTAAGCAAATTAAATGGACACTATTTTAGTTGTTGCTTTAATGTTGTACCATGGAATGGAGAGTTAAAGTTGAAGTAATAACAAGAACTCTATTTTCGTATGGTAGGGATTGATTCCGAGCTCAATATCCATAGTAATATGTTGGGGGTTTCTCCTGATTGAGGCACTTTTACTCATTGAAATCAATGTAAGCATGAGGAGGAAGAAGGGAAAGGAAGACAAAGGGAATGAGTTGGAGGTCATTTCACTTAGGACTATGGCCCAAGAGACTCTAGGAGACTTGGGTGGAACTCTAGCCTCAGTGGTTTACGTTTTCTTGAGTTATACTTCCATTATTGCTTACAGTTCCAAGTCTGGGGAGATCCTCTTTCACTTGATCAATCTTCCACCTCCAGTTTCCGGCTTCTTTTTCACTTCAATTTTTACTCTTCTCATCTGCATTGGTGGGACTCAAGCGACGGATCAAGTTAACCAACTGCTCACTACTTCCATGATAGGTAACATCTACACTACTAAAACTGCATTACATGCATGACTGTAATATTTAAGTACATTTTTGAACTCTGAAACTGCACAAGAATATGATTCACAGGTTTACTAGTAGCAATAGAGGTGCTAGCAGTTAAGTTTGGAGGTTGGTCAGGACTAGAGGGAAGTGGAGATTGGGGAAAAGTCCCAGCTACAATACCTGTCATAATCTTTTCTTTGGTGTATCATGATCTAGCACCTGGTATAACAATTTTTTTTTTATTTTTTTCATTTTGGTGAATTAGTACCTGCTTTTGTTGAGCTAGCAACATTGACATGCACCTCCTATGTGATATGGTCTCCCTATGCAGTTCTTTGTGCTTATTTGGGCAGCGATCTCAAACGGTTAAGGATTTCGGTGTTTCTTGGTAGTCTTGTTCCATTGCTAGGATTGCTCGTTTGGGATGCAATTGCTCTTGGCTTATCTGCCCAAGCTGACCAAGTGGTTGACCCTGTTGAGTTGCTTATGAGGTAAACCAAACCCTGTTGAATTTTCATATAGAACATGATCTTACTTTGACACAGAATGATTAACCCACTTTGGTAAGTCCATTTTAAGTTTAACATCTTCAATCAAATTTATGGGGGAGTGACTAACTATAGTTAAATTCCACACCTTCCACTTGGTTTAGGGTGAAATGGAGTGGGGTTTCATATATGGTAGAGGCTTTTTCTCTCCTTGCAGTTGGCACATCACTAATTGGCACTCTTCTCGGCTTCTCTGAGTTTTTCAAAGAACAACTTAATAGCCTCTCATGGAATTCTACCCTCACACAAACACTACAGGTAACTTTTGAAAAGCCCCCTAATGTGTGGCAATAAGTAACAATTTTTGTAAGCATGCTTTCTAAGGCACTAGCATACTGTTTAACTATGTAGAAGAAACCAAACCTGCCCTATGAGCTGAGGAAATGGTGGGCAGGAAACAAAATTAGCTTCACATCAGTGGCAATGGCTGTTGTTCCATCTCTTTTCGTGTCGACTACTATTCCAGATGCATTCTCTACTGCCACAGACATTGCTGTAAGTATAGAGGAAGAGGGATCAACAGTTCTTTACACTGAGAAAATTATGCTTGCAAAATTAAAAGAAATTGAAATGCTTGCAGAGAGTAGCTAATAATATGTAATTAAATGCTGGTTTTGTGTATGACTGAACTTATTAATTGTGGACTAGGGAGGGTATTGCATGACAATGCTATATGGAGTTCTTCCACCAGCAATGGCATGGACAATGCATAATAAAGAAAGAGATGATGCTTCCGATCAAAAGACTTTATCGAGAGTAAGGCCAGTACTTGTTGCGGTAGGACTCCTTGCTTGCGCAATTGTGGGAGAGCAAATCCTGCAGGATATCCTCACATTTCATTTCTAGCATGAACAAAAAAGAATCTGATTCCCTTAGGTGCATTCACTGTGCACAGTACCTACTTTGTGCAATACTGGCAGAGTAATCCAGTAGGAAAATCCTGACATTCAATTTGCAGAAACAAAGATCTCGATGAGCCCTTACGGATTATTTTCTCCAACTGATCGATGTATTTGACAAGGAGGAGGGACTCAACCACTAAACATATAGATCTATTTCTCATGCAGCTATGGGTTTTACTTAAATAGTTGAATGAGCCAAGAACTACTGCTAGTAAGTAATGTCGAGCTTGATAAAAGGATCACAAATTGATCTTTTTATTCTATAAAAGAAACGATCAGAACAATTCAAGTCATAAATGTATCTGAGCTTCAGATAATGCAATCACAAAACCACTTCCAATGTGGAAAGAATACAAGCAAACGATAAGAGTACTCTCAATGCCATCAAGCTTTTGTGCATGACCTTAGTTTGTCACAGTTGTCGTATATTTCAGAAGCATCTGCACAATGCCATTAGATATTCTTGCAGTGTCGGTCTTCAAATGATGGATCTTTGCCTCTGTCTCTTGCTCAAGTCGCTTCACATTAGAACCTGAATACCCACTTCCCTGTTTGATGATGTAAAACGCTGAGCATTAAAATTTTCTAGAATTCACCAACATATATATGCATGAACCATCACACTTTCAGTGACAAAAATGACCAGAGACTTCAAAGTTGACAAGCACATTCTTCATGGTTGAACAATATAAAGGACAGGCGCTACTTAAGTTACTCAACAGACCAGCATATAATAGTTATCTTCCATAAAGTCAGAAATTAAGTTGATTTCCATAAGTGGCTCTGAGTAATTGAAATTTCTAATTTCTAGTGACTGGTGGTTGTAGTATCACAAAATTAATGCACGTTATTTTTAATTTTCATATCTTCTGCACTTACCTCTGCAAGTTTTCTCTGAAAATCAACTTCCATGTGAGCGCGAAATTCAGCACTCTCCTTCTCAGCCTCCTCTTTGGCCTGTTTTAGTTTAGCCACTTTAGCTGAACAAAACGACCATGTGGTTTTAGAAAAGTTGCAGTATCCAGAACGAAATCCATCAGTGGTGTAATAGCATCACAGGAAACTACAACTGTTCACTAAACATGTGGCTCTGCAGTTGCTCCTTCCTCAAAACACATACACAAAAGAAAGACATTGAAGAAGATAGAAAAGTAAAGTTGCAGTTACCATTTTTGGAAGCATTTACAATCTGCTGAGCTTCTTGCTCCACAGTAAGTAGCTGTTGGATTCCGTCATGTCCCCTGTTGACTTCCATTGCTGATATCACTAACGCAAATATCACTACAAGAAAAGAGCAAAATAAAATCAGTACTTACAAAACCAACATGCATGGTTCTTGCGGTCATAATGTGTTGTTTGCTGTAAAGTACTATTTTCCCCAAAGCCAATAGAAGATTCACTAAAACAAAGTTGAACCCTCGAAGCATCACGCCATCAAGTTTCAAGTTCTTAATCAACCAATTTTCAGAAGTTCTATGTGAATATAATTCTAAAAAAACTACTTATTTCTCAGCTGCAAAGGCTTGAAAAATACCCTGAATTCAATTTCCTACACAAGAAACATATATATAGAACATTCTAAGTAAATTAAACCCTCTAAAACGACCAAAACAAAAGGAAATGTCAATATTGAAAACTAAAGGAGCCTATTATGCTGAATGAGTGAATGATCGAATTGCTTCAAGCCACTAAACACAGATCACCACATCAATTGAGGCTTTCTATATTAGATTCTTATGCTATCATTATGCCTTTTTTAAGTATTCTGAATCTAAAAAAAGTTTATATTTGGCATGATGAAGGCCCATTCTATTAGGCAGTACGGAACCCTCTAGAATCACACTGATTAAAGTTGATATAATCTAAACCCTTGACGCTGATAATCACATTAAGTGGCAAAGCATTACCACATTGGGACAGATATAATCTTTCTTGTTTTCGTGATTTTTTGGACGGTAAATCTAGATATTGTTAAACATTATCTAACTATCCTAAATCTCAGGTTTATTGTTAGCACAAAGATTACATCAGACCAATGTTATAGAGATGAACAAGTGATCTAACATCAATGAATAATAGTCCAGTGCAAATAATGAGGCCCTTTGTCAATTCTTCACCTGACTGGTTGACCTTGTCTAACTACATTTAAGAGTAAATTTTCTGAAACTAAACCTTCCTGAACTAAGCTCTTCACAGCATTTTGATAACATGAACCCAGTTTGTGGATTGTGATTATTATATTACATTATTCAGAACAAAATGAATGACAGTACAAACGATTCTATGCATCACTGATCCGATCAACTCTGTTATCAAAGAACAAAACTTTATGTACATTCCAATGAAGTAATATCAAAGAGAGAGAAGACATACCTGAGGAACCGAGGTTGTTAACTTCTAGGATTCAGCGGCACTTCGTTGGAAACAAACAAAAATGACAATGCAGTTTAATAAAAACATATATATATATATATATATATATATATTTACAATTACTATTTTATTCCTAAAACATATTGTTTTCCATTTTTTCGTCCAAAACAAAAATTAAAAATTGTTTCAGATAGATATTTCCTACATCAATACAGATTGTACCTTGTATTCCTTTGTATATACTATATAGAGACTCTTATTCATTAATGAAATGCATCATATTTTCTGCTATTTCTCTATATTATTTATGTTTCCCTTAAACATAAATAAAACTATCTCCTAATGTGTTTTTCATGTTGAAACTAAAAAAACAAGAGGTTTCATGTTGATACTTGATACATGTCAAAATAATAATGCATTAGAATAGTGATAAATGTTGTGAACATTGAAAAAATAATTGAATGAAATGCTCAAAACTTCAAAAAATGTAATTTCTGTCTTAAAAAAATGTAATTTCTGACCTAAAAAAAATGTAATTTTTGACATAAACAATACACAATGTGACTCGTGGAGATGGCATTAGGAATGGAGCGCAGGATAGGAGAATAGTCCTTTTATTTTTATTTTCCAAAGAACAAAGAAATGAATCATCATCAAATTCATGGATTGCCATTTGTTTTGGATTGAATCCACAAGAGGGAGTTATTGTGAATGCTAACTGTGTTTACAAAAATTTTACTCGTAACCGTAATCGTCTTATAGAGCACAATTTAGGGAAACAATTTATTGCAATTTATCTCAAAATAGAGTAAGAATGAAAAATGAAAGGCCTCCATACAAAAGCATGAAAACAAGAAACAAAGCAAAAATTGAGTACATCCACAAATGTAGGTCTCCGAACTCTCATTCCTATATCAATTTGTAATTGTTATAGTACAAGTGTACTCAAAGGACAGTACCCCTGGCTGCAGCTCCATATCTCGCTCTTCTCACATTATCATTACGTATCTTGTACACATATGTAGCAAACCCGAGCAACCCTACCCCGATCAGCACTCCGAAAACTATCCCTGCCTTTTGTCCACCACTCAGTCCTTTGGACCCTTTTTTCATGGGAGGCGGTGGAGGTGGGGGGAGGCGGTGGCGGTGGCGGTGGTGTGTGCGGTGGTGGTGGGGCAAGTTTAGGGGGTTGAGTGGGTGGTGTAGGACTTGGTGTAGGACTTGGTGTAGGACTTGGTGAAGGGACTGGTGTAGGACCTGGTGCAGGACTTGGTGTAGGGACTGGTGCAGGACCTGGTGCATGGATTGGTGCATGGAGTGGTGCATGGATTGGTGCAGGGACTGGGGCAGGAACTGGTGCAGGGACTGGGGTAGGAACTGGTGCAGGTACTGGGGCAGGAACTAGGGCAGGGCTGGTGCAGGAACTGGTGCATGGACTGGGGCAGGGACTGGTGCATGGACTGGGGCAGGAACTGGTGCAGGGACTGGTGCAGGAACTGGTGCAGGGACTGGTGCAGAAACAGCATTAACTTGGTTCAAAGAGTAGCTAGTGTAGAGAGCCAAAACTAGAACATAATAGAAGCATAGATGAAGTACTAGTGCGGCCATGAGAGCTTAGAATGATCAAACAATCAATAACTTGAAATTAATGGACTTGTTATAAGTTAGAACATATATATCCTTCACTGAGTTAGAGAAGATAAGTAGTGGACGGCGTACAAACCTTTTTGAAAACATCAAGATAACATGAACAATGACAACTTGATTTAACTTTGCTTTTGGATCTTCTAACAACATAGTATAGTTCGTTGTCTTAGATTTCAATGCTAAACAAATATTGTATTGTTTTCTTTTTTTTTCCTTGTTAGTTTTCCATTTGTCTTCTCCTGTGGTATTGTATTTTCTATTTGGTTCCTTCTTTCCTTTTGGTTTTGCTTCCTCACAGAAGTCAATCTTTAGATGCATAGAAAACTCCAGTTAGTTCCTTCTGGATTAACTGTAAGATGTTCGAGACCTGCAGAAATATTGAGCGGGGATCACAATGCTAAACAAATTAAACTATTAAAGTCATAGCATCCAACCCAAAAACAATTGGCGATGAGTGGAAATGTCTGGAAATTATAGCATACAACACAACATGTTGAAATAGTAATGAGACGAGCATCTCTTACTTCAAAATACTGCTGTAGAACTGGTGAATGATGATACAATGTAGTGTATATTTTCTCAAGAAGGCCGGACTAGAGCATCAACTTGATCAGCCGAAGACCCACCTATATATTACAAACATCAACGTTCAAAAATACTAAACTCAATATGATCAATTTAGAAGCAAATCAAAACCAAAACATTATAACTACAGCTTAAAATTAACCTCAGTTTCAGCCTTCCGGAGATCTTGACATCTCCTACTAAAAGCATCCCTATATAGTACGGATTCTCTCAAGGAGGAAACAAGTTCAATAAGTTCATCTAAATGATGCTTCATGTCGTCCAATCTGTCAAAGAGTACCAAAGCAATCTGCTTAGTCCACAAGAATAAACTCCAGGAAATTTTTTGATGCATAATATGAAAGGTAGAATTTCCGGCGTCAAAAGTAAACCAAAAAAATTGTGAAACTACAATATATAGAACTACTTGATGTTGATAAAAGCGTCCAAATCCTAGAATCTTGCAGTATAAAATGGCATATGATGTCAACCTGCACTAATGAGACAATAAAACTAAGGTTTGCTAAAATTATCGTATGAGGTATTAGCAAGCTCACAATTCATATCATAATATTTATTGACAAGACAAAAATTAGTGACTGCAACAAAAATATTAATTCACTATTGTGCGGTGAAAATTTCAAACTACTCTTAGCACCTTCATAAAGTGTTAATCAAAACTACGTGCACTAATCAAAGCTTTATTAGCAATTGTATTTGTTCATATATAGAAGCTTACCTAAAGAAGTTCATTTTCAACTTTTCTTTTGTTATGTGCTCCAAATCTACCAACTCTTCTGAAAATCGGAGGAAAGGTGTAAACATAAACTTAGACGGGTTTAATTGCACTTCTTTGTTTTCTTTTGGTTGGCAATAAGATGGCTCTTTGTCGGCGCTGTGTTCCTTTTCTGATTCAGGAGTCACTTGATTATAATCCTTTTCTGAATCACCAACTATTGTGCCCAAACTACACCCCAACTGGCCTGCTTCACATTCCAAGCTTACAATGTCAAGGTCGGCGCTGCGTTCCTTCATTTCAGAAAAAGAACTTTGCACCATATCTTCCTAAACTTCTAAACAGATTAATGGAGACCCAATCTTTTCATTCAGATTTTCATTTGAACTACTGTTGATGTAGAAATTCACCTAGACTGAATTCCTTCAACTCTCGTGATGTTGCCGAAAGGAGAGCACAATCTAACTTGAACAACTTTTCTCCAATGAACCAATGAAGAGATGGGGGTGGTACCTGCAAAAGGTACTTCGACGCCCAAGTCAAGAATAATTCAATGGAAATGTTTTATTTTCAGCAGTAGGTAGTCCGTACCTTTGATGCTCGATCTGCGTGCTATTTATACTTACCATAAGTCTTGCTCCCCAATATTGGGTGATCGTGAGTTGCATAGTGGTTCTTGCCTACCAAGCCTGTGGAGTCGTGGGCTCGTCCCGAAATCGTGGGACTCGTCCTCGGACCATTTTCTTACGTGCAGTAGTGGGTGTTCCTGACGTGTCAGCTGCTCTAACTTGTTCAACTGACCTGGTTAAATATGGGCCTACTCGTAAATTTGTGGACTTGGGCCTTGCCATTAATGATTCAGCCCACAAGAGAATTTGCCCATCCATATTGCCCCCTTTTCTCTTCCTAAGCGTGCGTTTTTCCGTGCTTAGGCGAGAGAAACTATTCAATTTTCGACTTTTATGTCTCTTCACTTTCCCTTGCCTCTTAGAATTCCAACACAAGGGGGTCATCAAGAGGTTGTTTGCAGATTTTGTCACTATCTCTCTCTCTCTCTCTCTCTCTCTCTCTCTCTCTCCTCGTGTAACCCCATCTCTTCCCGTATTCTCTAAATATCGACGTTGCCGTCAGCAATCCGCGTTGCTATTGGGTAAGTTCTTCATTTCTTCTTGCTATTTTGTTCTTCTTTTTTTAGAGGGAAACAAATGGTAAAAAGAGGTAGATCTCCTTCGCCGATTCACTAGGGACCGATCCATGGACCCCTAAGGGATTTCAGCTGCAAAGAGTTCTTCACAGGAATTTCTTTGCCCCCTGATGTGAGTGTTGGACCGCTCTCATCGGGCTCGGACTATTTTTCTGGCAGAGGGATTCCGGACGATGCCCTTGTCCTTTCCCCTTATCATCTCAAGTACGTCAGGTTCCCTCTCCACCCTTTGTTCCATGTGGTTTTGTGCATTCTGGGTCTTCATCCGATGCAGCTAAATCCCAACTCCTACCTGCTTCTCTCTTGGCTTCATATATTTTTTCTATTTTCACCTTTGCTCGAGCATTGCCGATCAACCTTACTACTTTAAGCTGAACCCGAGGGGGGTTGTAAAATCTTCGAGGAGAAACCATCTTTCGACAAGGAATGGAAATCTAGGCCTTTGTTGATTACTGGGAATTGGGCGGCTCCAAAGGTGGATATTTCTCTACCGAGCAAATTCAGCAAAATTTTTGGTATGCCTTCTTTTGAGTCCTATCAGAATCTAGATATAGATGTTGTTTGCCATAAGAAATTTTTGATGCATCTTCTTCGTTTTGTAGATCATGTTCCTTCTAGATCCGAGATAGATCTTGCTGAGGAGAGGGTGTAGTGGTTGTCCGAGCATCTTGTGGGGAAAAAGTGGGATGCATTTCAATTTGCTAATGATAAGCGTCTGAACCGTCTTTCATCCGAGAGTTTGGGGCCAGCTTCTGCTGCTTATGCTCCTCGGAAGGATTTCAACTAACCCAATTTGGCCTTAGCCGACTTCCTTATTTGCTATGAAAAAAGATTTCTTTGATACTGAGCACACTGAAAATTTGTTTGCAGAGAGTTAGTCCGAGAAAGGGCGAATCTACCACTATTCTAAAAAAGCTTCCGAGACCCATATGCTCGACGAGACCATGTCTAGCATTGCTCCGAGAAAGCTATTTGTGGCTCCGCCGTTCCCGATCTGTGCCTTAAAAAAATTAAAAGAGGATGAAGCGAGCGATTCCACCTTCAGACAGCGGATGGTTCTTCATGTAAGCAGTCTATTTCCGTTGAGCTGCAAATTCCTAAGTTCCCTAAAAAACCTCCGAGCGCAACTGCGTCCGAGCGAATTTCTGTTGACCGTCGTCCCATGCAGTTAGCCCTTTCTCGGGATAATGGTTCCCTCGTCTTTGATGATGAAGGGTTTTTGAACGACCGTGATGCTTGCAGGGCTCTTTCTCATTCCTTAGAGAGAAATCCAAAAGACTTGG
This sequence comes from Rubus idaeus, assembly GCA_030142095.1. Classification (NCBI taxonomy): domain Eukaryota; kingdom Viridiplantae; phylum Streptophyta; class Magnoliopsida; order Rosales; family Rosaceae; genus Rubus; species Rubus idaeus. The sequence continues at coordinate 6,611,816 of CM057971.1, forward strand.
TGGCGGTATGTCGCATGACAGACTTCGACTTGGTTGGTGTTATGCTCAGATGATTACCTCGATAAGTTTTGTAGCTTTCCTTGGCGTGTGTGGTTTCATGAGCATGCTCAAAACTTAGATTGCGTGGGCTTCAAAAGAGAACCTTCTGAGGTTGCCAATAAAAGGAAAGCTCAGCTTGCTTTAGAGGCAGCAAGGATATAAGCCGAGGCAGAAAAAGAGCAACGAATGAGAGAAGCCGTGGCAGAGCAACCAAGGAGACAAGCCGAGGCCAGGGTTTGTATTGATATATGGGGGCATGGATATAAGTTATTTTCAAAAATCCGTTTTCCGTATCAAACTCAAAAATTCGGAAGAAAAAAAACGTTTTTTTTTTCAAGTCAGTCGAATTATTCGCGAATTATACGTATTGCCGAATTTTATAATTGAAAAAAAAATCAAATTTTTTTATTGCAAATGATTTTTGAAAAAAAATTAACTTTTTCTTTTTCTTTTCCGAATTGTTCCCGTATTATTTATGAATTGTTCCAGTATTAATTTCAAATTATTCTTGAATTGTTACCAAATTATTCTTAGTTACAAGTTTTAGTTACTAAATACTTAATTTTTTTTCAAAAATTATGTTTTAGAAGTCATATTTATTATAAATACTATAATTGACATATATTAATATATGTATGTCCGTATTTTTCACTACATCCCGTTTTAAACACGTACATATCAAATTTTATAATTTTCCGTTTTCGTATTTTATGACTAAATTTTTAAAAGTATTTTGACTAAAAGTTCCCGAATTACACACGTACGTATTTCTTACGTTTAATTTCCGTCCCGAATATACCCACGAGATTTGGTCCAGTGGAGCCGCTGGGGCCTGCAAGTTGGGCGAATGCTACAGCTTTACTCTGGTAGTAAGAGGTTGCTGGTTCGATCATCCGCTTGTGAAAAACATCTTATGGGGAGGGCTTTATTGGCACCCGGCCCGGAGTGGTGTTCCCACCCATCCACCATTTTCTGCACCAAAAAAAAAAAATTTCCGTCTCGAATATTACTAACTAGGTTATAGATAAGGTGGTCCTTAGATATTTTGGGTAGTCTTTAGATTTTGGCGCCTATATATAAAGGTTAATCCTTTATATGTTGTTACAAAATACATCTCAAGTTGAAAAGGCAATACTTTGTTTGTGTAATTGGGGTTAAGGTTGCGGCAAATGAGCTTTGGTTTGAAACTTTTTTTTGCAAGTTGTGAAGTAAAAGTGACATGAGCATTGTATTTCGGTAGTAATTTGACAAATTAATGCAATTTTATTGGTAATGGCTTTGTTTCCTCCCCAAGACAATTAGGAACGAGTCCAATAAGTATTCTAATACTTTTCGAAATTGTTAGTTCCTAACAAACTTATTAAAATGATAGGGGCGATAACTGGTAAGACATACCCAGTTTAGTTAGACATACCCAGTTTACAATTACTATTTTATCTCTAAATCATAATGTTTTCCGTTTTTTTTTATATTGTTTTCTATTTTTTTGTTTAAAAAAAAAGAAATAGAAATATCTCCTAAGTGTGCTTTTCATGTTGATATTTTGATACTTGTTAAAATACTAATGAATGTTGCGAACATTAAAAAGATTATTGAATGAAATAGTTTTTTTTTGTTGAACGCATAATTTTTTATTTTATTTTTAAACTCAAGTTTAATAAATCATTAACGATTACAATATTTTAGAATGACATCCCGAACAAGATTGAGAGCATACGCAAACCAAAAATGGCTTGGAACTTGAGATAAGTAAAACAAACTAGAAGGTGTACTACACTAACAATTTGTCCAAGTACAAGAGAACTCGGCTCTATACCTACTAAATAACTTCTAACAGAAACCAAAAATATCTTCTCAACATCTCCAAGATAATTACCAACAATAGAACCATTGTCATGATCTTGAGACATGTGAATTAAACCATTGTTGACTATTGTAAAGGAAAGCGATAATTCCAGCAAACTGAAGCAAAACCATCAATCCACCAAGAATCAAGCTAACTGAAACCTCTGCAAGACAAATCAAATCGACATGGATCATTCTCCCGGGATCCCAAATATGGAACCTTGAAAGGTACTGACCCATCAAAACACTCCAGAGATGGACCCAAACAGCACCCCAACCTGCTTTGGGCACCCACAAAGCTTTGGGCACATAACTAACTATGGACACCTAGCTTTGGTCCGACCACCATTCCAGCACTAGCCTCCAGTTGTCTTGAGAACTCCCCAACCAAGGTTGCAGGAAATATAAACCCATCAAATAGGGCCAGAAAATCTAAACCGTTGTTAGCTCCTAAACAAATCGGATCATCCATAGTCTACGAAAACCTCCTGTATATCTCTTAAGCTTGTAGCCGTCATGGTCTGCACTCCAATATTCATTGATCTGAGTTGACACCCCCTAGGCAATAACAGTCTTGGATCCCAAACCGCCCTTTGTGTTGAAATACCCAAACTCAGAAGAAACACCGTCAGAAGCGCCCCGCCGAAGTAGAGCATATCTTTTAGAGCCTCTGATGGGAGCATATTTGTATGCTCCAATGTGCTTAATTCTATATTAATTCTCTTACATTCCATCTTTATTCGAGTTAGTTATGTTGTTTTATGTTTTATAGGACTCTTGGAGTATTGAGGAATGAAAAGAAGCAAAAAGTGGAGATTAAAAGCGAAACTGGTCGGTGAATCTACCTATGCGGATCAGTCCACTTTGATCAAGAACTGGGAGCATCTCAGGATGAACTAGAAGATGTATCATATATGGATGGAAAGCCTCCGATGTCTATTTTTTGTAGCTTTAGACAGTTTGTAATTTGGACTTTTATAGAAGAAGTTATAATTGATTAAGTGAGCAAAGGTCATTCTGCCGCGAATCTAGAAACCTAATTCATTTAGGATTTGTGACTTTTCTCATGGACTTCGACTTCTATTGGGCCTGGACAAACTAAACCCTAACCCAGGGTATTTAAAGATCTTTTAAGCAGCTGGAAAGGGGATCATATCATCAGATCCAGAGAGCAAGTGTTGGAGAGCCGTGAAGATCACTGTGACTCTATCAATCTTTTGTTTTCTTAGTATTTTCTTATGAATTTTGTGATTGCCACCATGATTATGTGTGGCTAGTTTCTTTAGTAACTAGGGGCTGCTTCTAGCCCTAGATATGTGGATTCCATGATTTTGTTATAATCGAATTCTTCTTAGACAATTGATTGTTTGTTGATTCATTGGTTTTTCATTGATAAATCATATGGTTGGTTGCTTTGGATGCATACTTAGTATGCATGCTAGAGTTTTATTGCTATGAATGTGTGCATGACCGTCTATATCATAACATATTTTAGAGTAGTACATGAATAATTGGCTTATTCATATGAATCAATATCTAGGTAATTAGAACAACACTAGTACCGAAGTTGCCTAGTGTTACTCAAAATCTCTTTGTGCTTAACGACTTTTAATTTGTTAAACTATTCGGAAACACCATCTTAGGTTGTTTATTAAAATCTAAGTTAGATTGTAAACATCATGCATCTAACATACCAAGTATGAGAGGTTAATAAGTTAAGTTCGACATATCATTGGCTTAACTTGTGTAATGACATTCGATTGCTAAGAAGGATAAATTGGCTTATCATAAATGAAACATTGTCTTGAGGTGAATAGCATGTCCCTGGTTACATTATTCTCATTGATTCTCTCATCATAACTTTCACATCTTGGATTTATTTCAATCATTTAATTTACTTGTTTGTTAGTTTAGTTAAAACCTCTCATCTTTATATTATTGTTTTAGTCATTGTAGTTTAATAATTAGAATCAATCCTCTACGGGAGACCCTTGCTTATCCATACTATTTCGTGACAAAATATTTATTTGCAAGAATTTAATTGAGTACTAGTTTTAGCCCTATCAGCCTCCTCCTATATGCCACAACGAAGGGGCTAGACACACTAGACCGTAGAGAATGATCAAGGAGAGTAGAGTGGTGGCCATGGCTGCACACATATTGCTCGACACCGAGTTTGGCGTCGCTAGGGTTTTTGAGAGCAAGAGCTCTCATATTTTAGGTTCATTGAATGAAATGGTTACAACCTCAAAGAATGTAATTTTTAACCTTGTCAAAAGATATAATTTTTGACATAAGCAATGTAGCAATACACGATGTGATTCGTGGAGATGGCATTACTCATTAGGAATGGAGGGCAGGAGGAGAATAATAGTCATTTTTTATTCATTTTCCAAAGAACAAAGAAATGATTCATCATCAAATTCATAGATTGCCATTTCTTTTGAATCCACAAGACTACAAGCTAGAGGGTGTTATTGTGAATGCTAACTGTGTTTACAACACTTTCACCAGTAACGGTAACCGTCTTTATAAAGCACAATTTAGGGAAACAATTTATTGCAATATATCTCAAAATTGAGTAAGAATCAAATGAAAGGTCTCCATACAAAAGCATGAAACAAAAGAAACAAAGCAAAAATTTAGTACATTTTCAAATGTAGGTCTCCAAACTCTCATTCCTATCTCAATTTGTAATTGTTATAGTAACAGTGCACTCAAAGCACAGTACTCCTGGCTCCATAACTCGCTCTTCTCACACTATCACTTCGTATCTTGTACATAAATGCAGCAAACCCGAGCAGCCATACCCCGATCAACACTCCAAAAACTATCCCTGCCTTCTGTCCACCACTCTGTCCTTTAGACCCTTTTTTCTTGGGAGATGGTGGAGGCGTAATGTATTTTGGTAGTGGTGAGGCAGCTAGCTTTAGGTGGCTGAGTGGGTGCAGGGACTGGTACGTGCAGGACCTGGTGCATGGACTGCATTAACTTGGTTCAAAGAGTAGTTAGTGTAGAGAGCCAAAACTAGAACAGAATAGATGCATAGATAGAGTATTGGTGTGGCCATGAGAGTTTAGAATGATTAAACAAGCAATAACTTGAAATTAATAGACTTGTTACAAGTTAGATCATATATATGCTTCACTGAGTAAGAGAAGATAAGTAGTGGACGGTGTATAAACCTGTTTGAAAACATTAAGATAACATGAACAATGACAGCTTGATTTCGCTTTGCTTTTTGGATCTTCTTGCAACATAGTATAGTTCACTGTCTTAGATTTCAATGCTGAAGAAATGTTGTATTGTTTTCTTTTTTTTTCCTTTTTAGTTTCCTATTTGTCTTCTCCTGTGGTATTGTATTTTCTGTTTGGTTCCTTCTTTCCTTTCTGTTTTGCATCCTCACAAAAGTCAATCTTTAGATGCATCGAAAACTTCAGCTAGTTCCTTCTGGATCAACTGTAAGATGTCCGAGACCTGCAAAAAAATTGAGCGAGGACCACAACGCTAAACAATTTAACTATTAAAGTTATAGCATCCAACCCAAAAACAATTGGTGATGAGTGGAAATGTCTGGAAATTATAGCATACAACACAACATGTTCCAACAGTAATGAGACGAAACATCTCTTACTTCAAAATACTGCTGCAGAACTGGTGAATGATGATACAGTGTAGTGTATATTTTCTCAAGAATGCCGACTAGAACATGAACTTGATCAGCCAGAAGATCCACCTATATATTACACACATCAACACTCAAACCAATACTAAACTCAATATGATCAATTCAAAAGCAAACCAAAACCAAAACATTATAACTGCAGCTTAGAACCTCAGTTTCAGCCTTCTGGAGATCTTGACATCTCCTACTAAAAGCATCCCTATATAGTGATTCTTTTTTTCTTAAGGAGGAAACAAGTTCAATAAGTTCATCTAAATGATGCTTCATATCATCCAATCTGTCAAAGAGTATCAAAGTAGTCTGCTTAGTCCACAAGAATGAACTCCAGGAAATTTTTTGATGCAGACTATGAACTACTTAATGCTGTGACAAAAGCGTCCAAATCCTGGAATCTTGCAGTATAAAATGGCATACGATGTCAAACTGCACTAATGAGACAATAAAGCTGAAGTTTGCTAAAATTATTGTATGAGGTATTAGCAAGCCCACAATTCATATCATAATATTTATTTACAAGACAAAAATCAGTGACTCCAACAAAAATATTAATTCACTATTGTGCAATGAAAATTTCAAACTACTCTTAGCACCTTCATAAAGTGTTTTGCAAAACTACTTGCACTAATCAAAACTTTATTAGCAAGTACTTGTTCATAGAAGCATACCTAAAGAAGTTCATTTCCAACTTTTCTTTTGTTGTGTGCTCCAAATCCACCAACTCTTCTGAAAATCGCAGGAAAGGTGTAAACATAAACTTAGATGGGTTTAATTTCACCTCTTTGTTTTCTTTTGGTTGGCAATAAGATGGCTCTTCGTAATGTATAGAACCTATTTCATGAGTCACCTGACTATAATCCTTTTCTAAATCACCAACTATTGTACCGAAACTAGACCTCAACTGGCCTGCTTCACTTTGCACCATATCTTCCTCAACTTCTAAACAAATTAATGGAGTCCCAATCTTTTCATTCAGATTTTCATTTGACCTACTGACCTGTCTACCATTATGAAACTTGTTTGCAAATAGCATGCCTTTTGAGAATTTGTCTTCATTCCCAGAATCAGCTTCTTCTCTAAACAGGACAAGTGCATCTTTCACATTCTCAACAATGACAAATTGATATATTTCTTCCCTAATATGACTCTCCATATTGAAAGCACTCAACTCCATCTTCCATTCCTCAATAGTTTCTCTCATGAAAACCAAATAAATATCCTCCTTAATAAAACTTTCTGTATTCTGAAGAAAGTGCCCGGCAACAATATCTTGATGTTGAGCCAAACGATAACTCGCTGTATCAACAATATCTTTGATGGTCTCATAAAAAACAAGCTGGTCTACCTGTTGTCTAAGAAGGCATGCAGTTTCATAATCTTCTATCCATTTGTTCCATTCCTTAATCGCTTCACGCAAAAGGATCAAACATATATCCTCTTTTATTATGGCTTCTAAGTTATTTTCAGCCCTCAATTCCTGGGACTCTGCTAAAGCAATGTTGCAACTTGAGCTATAATCCTTGAGAGCCTCACTAAGGACTGTGCAGTATATAGTGCAGTACATCTCTTCTCTGGTTTGAGATTCGACGTTGTTAATCTCAGTTTTTTCCTTCCACTGATTGATCACTTCTTTGAATAGAACCTGGCATATATCCTTCCACATCAGACTTTCCAACTCGTTATCGTATACCTGAATATAGTTTTCTTTTACTAAACCTTCCAAAAGAGTAACATATATCTCTTTCATTATCACATCTTCCAAATTTGATTCTTCTTGTTCTTGTTTTAGTATGCTCCCCTCATTTTGTAGCTCTTCATTTACTCCGTAAGGTACTTTATCCATCTTCTCCCATATCTCTGACAAAGTATCAAGTTCCAAGTTCTCAGAAAAAATTGCATCAGATTTCGGAGACCTATTCTCTAAAGGAGTTTCTTGCCCATGAACAAACTTATCATAGTTACCAAAAGTCTCTTGCAGCTTAACATCCCAATCTCTCAATTTGTCCAGCCTCAAAATAACTTCTTGCATCCTTCTTTTCACAAATTTGTCCTCTTCTCTCCTGCTAGACAAATTCGCTTTATGTTGAAGAATTTCCCGCTTCAGAATATTCAGCTCTTCTGCCTCCACACTTTTCTGCCGGATGATCGATTCATGATTCTTTATCATCTTAGAAACAAAGTGGCCTTCCTCCTCTTTATTTTCCTCTTCATGGAGTTCTTTCATAACCTCTTCAGCCTTTGAGGACCGCTGCTTTTCAAGATTTGCATGACCAAAATCGTCTACTGAACTCTTTTCATTTGTTTTACACTTTGGCACCTCATTTTGAACAGCCAAAGGCTCTAATTCGCGACGCAAGTTCTCAACCTCATTCATCAAATCAGACCAGTACTCCTTCAAGCCAAGACATACCTTCTTCTCTTGCTTCTTCCACACTTGTTGTTCAACATTTTCCTGGAAATCCCTCATAAACCCTTCAAGCACAATAGACATTGTATCTGTCTCCACATCCCCTCTCCATTGTTGCTCTATTGGCCCGACCTCAGAACCAAAAATAGCGTTCTGCATTTTCCCAAAAGCAAGATCCAAAGTCTGCTTCAATACCCCTATATCCGAATCCAAATGCTCAATCTTCTTATTGTTCATCCCTTCTAGCACTTCTGCATTTCCTTCCTTACCTTTAAACTTGTACTCAGCTGGCTCAAGTTGTTGTCTGATATGCCAAACCTGCTGATCAACTGAATTCTTCAACTCACTAAACTCACTATCTCTATCATCATTATCGCCACTCACTCGGTTACTAACCATGTACTCCTCAAGAGGGTCACTCTTGGACCTCACATGCTTGTTGAGATTGGCACGCAGAGAATCCAATTCCCTGTCCTTGTCCTTGATGGCCATCTCCGATTCCTTGAGGCGCAGTTGAAGGCGGTCCCAAATCTCAGTCAAGTCCGAAAGCACCTGCTCGTGGCTGCTCTCGAGAATGTAGCTGTGTGTTTCTTGTCGAACAAACTTCAAACACCCCTCTAGTTGCATTGCTGCGAGTTCATAAAACCTTGATATCCCATTCAAGCGCTCAAGAACACCTTCTTTGGATTTCATTTTCTCGTGAGCTGTGTTCATTGCATTGTGCACAATCCATATCATAGTCGAATCCATTGTTTTCCAGAACGAATGGAGCTAGAATGAGAAACACTCGAGGCTTTCAGGAACACAAAAAAGGGTGATCTCCATTTTCTCATCTTGCCCAATAAAAGGGGGTGATCTGAATGACCTATTCTAATGGCCGAAATCATTTGCAAAAATTGGTGGCAAATTTTGGGCCACATTGCAAATCCATCCATGGTTTTCTAAAATTATAAAGCAACTTAACTATAGTAGTTGAAACTTGAAAGTTCATACATAACAGACCCATGTCGATTTTAATTTTTATTTAAACTCCCTAGATATGTGGCATGCCGCCATTGGTCTATGCTTAACTAACAAGGAGATCACTAAAACCACTTCGACAATCCGACTAGGCACCGCCATTATCGGAGGCGCGTGGGGCGCGTTCAGCTCTGGTACGAAGCCAGTCCACCATTTCCCCGAAAACCAACTCAACGTTCTCTGGAGGCTCACCAATCAACTGGTGCCACATGCCGGGGTGGATCCTCAGGGTCTTGTCCTTGCTCGACGCGCGTTTGTGGAGCTCCTCCGCGCACGCGGGGTCGCAAACGACGTCGTCTCCGCCGTGGACTATCAGCAGCGGCACCTCCACCTCCTCGAACTTCCCCTGCAGCTCCTTGCAGATTCTGAGCAGCTCAAGCGCCGTGGCAGCGCGTGGCCTGGCAATCGGCCTCCTCGGGCTCGCCATAGCCAGCTTCCGCTTCCACTCCTCCTTAAACGACACGTCCGGCAGCGATCCGCGCGTCGGGACAACGCGCCAGGTAGGAATCACAGCCGCGACGAGGAAGAGCAGGTGCTCGAGCGGCCACGGGGGCTTGAACTTGGCGCTGATCCCGACCATGGCGCCGTTGAGGATAAGCCCGTCCCAAGGCTTTCCCACGCGCCGGAGCGTGATGAAAATGGCGATGGCGCCGCCGAGGGACTCGGCATAGAGAAAGGAAGGCAGCGACGGCGCGTGGCGAGCGCGGAAGGATTCAAAGAAGGAAATGCAGTCGTCCACGACGGGGTTGATGTCGGGGATGTGAGCAACGAGGCCTTCGGAGAAGCCGTGGCCCTGGTGGTCGATGGCGCAGACGGCGAACCCGGCCTTGGCGAAGTGGACGGCCGTCAGCTGGACGAACCAGCTGGTCTCTCCGGTGAAACCGTGAACGATGGCTAGGATTCCGACGACCTCCGCGGGAGGGAGCGGCGTCCACCACTGAGTGAAGAGCTTGAGACCTCCTGGATTAGTGACGTACTCGGAGCCGTGAGAGACGGAGTGGCGAGAATAGAACTCTTCGGCGGTTAACGCGCCGAAGGGGCCTTGCTCGTTGGCCTCCGCGATCGGGTGCGTCATTTTCGTTTGGACAAAATGCAGAAACCGAAAAGATGAAGAGAGTTTTTCGGTTGGGAGTTACTTATTGGCGTTGGGTTTGGGTAGTTGAGTTGGGTGGGAAGTACTGGATTAGTGGATTGAAGTCATCAATAAGGGGGGGAGGGCATGAAACTTGTAATGTCTCATTGGACCAAAAAAGACCAACCTCTACAGTCTTGACTCTTGAACCCTCCTCTGCTACTATACATTTTTGGGGACTGAAGGGGGGTTTTTGGACGGCTTGTAGCTCCGTAGCTCCGGTGCTCCGGTGCTAGACGGCCAGAGAGAGCGTCGCCCAAGTTCACCTAACTCGAACTTGTCAAAGGGCGAGATGTAGCTTTGATGATAAAGAGCATTTACCGAGACATTTAACTCGATAGTTAAACTTTATTTTTTTGGGTCCTCATTCAGTTATCCTTTGCCAAAAGTTTTTTTCCACAACCCATTTTAATTACAAAAATAATCCATATTCACTATATTTCATCTTAAAAATATATATATATTTTTATAAATTTTTATTATATATCCTTATATATTTATTTTTTTTGGGTCTCATTCAGTTATCCTTCATGCCAAAAGGGTATTGCCAGTTTGCCACATACCGATCAACCCATGCTGCCTATGTAAAACGCTTAACACAAAGGAATGGGGTAACCATTCAGTCCATTAATATTCAACTATATCTTGCTCCATGCTTGAAAAAAAAAACTATATGCATAAGATTTTTGATAAATGTGTTTGTATTGCATGATATTGTCCTTAACTAATATTTAGTTCCCAAGGATTTCTCAGTTCTCTTCCTCATCTCCAAAACCTGAAAGAAAAGAACACTCATATCAGATTACCAATTTACCAGATATTCTCTAAACCAAGTGATTGAATAGTTGAGCCTATTACAAGTTAATATTGATAAGAGACCAGATAAGAAATTACAACTTAACAATGGTTGATGTAAGATAATGCAACATGAAATAGGCAAGGGGGAGCTCATTAGCATAGGATCTGAAAGAGAAACTGCTGGGAATAAAAAACAGACATGAGAAAAGAACCACACCCAACCCCAAATAGGGAGGGAAAGAGAACTCATAATCAAAAGTGGTTTGATAAAGATACAAACTAATTGATCCTCTTATCACCAGAGTCGACCTTCACAAATAACCCACATATTCCATTTACTACATTCTATAGATTTTGAGATTTATACATTTAGCTAAACAGGTTATATTGTTTTCCATCTACACCATAGACTAGCATACAAAACATTCAAATCTGAGGCTTCCTGGGTATTTATTCTTTGCAGATTTGCAGACATAAATACATACGAATAGCAATGAGTATTGTGAGAATAGAAAGAAGAAAAAAAAAACAGCTTTGCCTCACACCAAGATCCTCCCTCAATTTTGGCACTATATCACCCTATGACACATATTGAAAGAGGAAACCTATCTAATATAATAGGCAACTATCTAAGTTTTAAGTATTAACAAGAATGTAGTTTATGAGAAAGTTCCTAATGCTATCCTTTTGGTTATGCATTCTTTCCATTCTTAGCTCAAAAAGACAGTAAAGATAGTTGAACATAAACTGTTTTTTTTGTTTTTGAAAAGAAGTTGAACTATAAACTGTTAACCGGTAATCAAAACTCCTTGGCCTGTTCGGTGGGCAAGATTAGATTGGATATGCAAATCATTTGATTGAAGGAAGAAATGTAGGCTAACTTCCAACTTTTGCGCAAGTTGAAGGAAGAAAATGAAATACTTCATGAAGGAAACTTATCCCTTCCAATCCCCACAAAATGGTCGGATAGTAACTCCTTATAACTAATCCATCTACCTTCTTCAACTTGAACAAAATTTGGAACTTAGCTTCCATTTCTTCCTTCAATACATGAGTTTACATATCCAATTCAATCCTTATGTTCGAGCATAATCTGCAGCCCATGTTGTACTCCTAGTTTCCTAAATGAAACTTTTGAAGTATATATGGATTTAATCTACTCAGTGCTTACTAATAGCTCATCTCCTCCTTATAATCAGGCTCTCCAGTAAACAAATTTAAAAGGAAAGATCAAAACTTTTACATAAAACAATTTACACCAGAATCTTATCAAACTATATTAAGAGTTAAGACAAACAAGCCAACGCCAACTTTTTACAGGCTCACAAAAGCAGGGTGGAAGAGTCCAACTGATCAATTTCTAGGACTTGAAGATTGGCCTCTTAAGTATTAACAATCAACACCTTCTATTTAGCTAAAACAGAAGGTGATGATGCACATTAAAGTTCCATTCAAACTAGCAATTTTCATCCTACACTATGTAATTAACAGTGGCTAAGTACAAAGAAATGTTCTTTCTCACAGAAAACTAGGAGAAGCACATTAAAGCCCCAAACTTTGACACAATTTTTCTCTACAAGTTAAAACAGTCTCTAAAATTTAGCAAACATTAACACCCACACAAACTAGTGGCATAAAAATGAAAACCCATATCAAAAAACTTCAAATCCACCACATACTCTGTAACAAAAGCATGTAAAAGTAAAAGGGTTGGGGTAAAGTCAGCTACCTCGGCAGCAGAAACAAAAGGAGAGAAGCATCAGTGTATGAGCCTTTGAATTGGGTATTTCTGCCACTTTTTCATTTACTGAAGCACCTTCTTGGGTAGCCAACAGTTTGTGATTGACTGAACTTGATGATGCTTTTTGGCTTTTCATTCTGTCGAGGTTCCATTCGAGCTTCCTCAGGTAATCAAGCTTGAAGGAGTCTCTGATCATCGTTGTGGGCCACAGATGCATCTTTTCTCTCTTCTAATTTCACAAAGTGAGTTTCAATTACCAGAAAAAACGAACAAACAGAGAAAACAGAGGATCCTACTTTCTACAACTCTTCGAGTAAAACTTGTTTTTGTTCTCTTGGTTCGAATTTCTTAGACAATGGAGAGAGTCTCTGACGTTGGAAGGAGCAGTTTTTATGGGAATTGGCAACTCTCAATGACGTCGTCTGTTTTTTTCTTTATGCTCTTTTGTATTTTTAATCATTTCCTTTTTTCCATCCAATTTACTGTTTTGACTTGGCTTTCAAATCTTTCATATGAAACTTCTTTCCCATTTCTATTTCTTTTTTCCTTTTTTCGGAAAAGAACTGAATTTGGTTCATTACGAATTTATGATGGGATGGTTGAGATTACTTACGGTTAGAGTAATACATACATTTAAATGAGAAATTGAAAGTCTAGTACAACACGAATACGGTCTAAAATTTATTTATGAACTTATTCATCTCATCGGAAGAAAAAAAAAATGTAAATCTTCTATATTTGTTAGTTAATTAACACGTTCACCCATGACTAAAATAATGTGTTAAGTGTACCATATCAAATGTGTTTTGTATTCCAAATTCCTTGATTACTATTTCTTCTTTTCTTTAAATGCAAACCCTACAAATTAAAGCTTGAAGGGGGTGCTGAATGGTCCATCGTTTGGCCTACCTAACACGTAACTAGGGGTTGCTTTTGTTCTAGGTAGCTTCATCCTCATGCTTAGAGGGAGAGAGTTGTATTTCAGATTCTAAGCTCAAAATTGCTCGAAGAGTCTTGGGTACCCCTAACTGTATATGCGCGTGACATACACGCAGCCGTCAGACGTTATCAGATGTGATCCCAACGAGGCAACGACACTGCCGCGTCTCCTTGCTTCAAACCCAGACCACCAGTACCTCACACAACAGTCACAACCTCAATTCAACAACACAATCAATCAAAGCCACTGGAAGCTGCAATCCCAGAGCACTCGATGGCTCTCGGAACCCATTCAGCCCAGTCATGCCTTCAATCACAGCCACCGACACAAATTCATATCGAATCCGCTCAAACCTCACTTACCTCTACCAATTTCAGCCATGGGTCCATCATCTACAGCCTTTGCTTCGCCCAGCACCGCCTGCAGCACCCTCGCATCATCCTCACCACTCTCATCTTCTGACTGCAAATCAAGCCCGACAACCCATTTCCCCCTTTCATCGGAATCGGATCCAAATCCGTAGTCCCTTGACTCCTCGATTGTGAAATCATCCTATGTTCCTCCTTGTGTTGCATCAGATCTCTCATAGATCCCAAACTCTTCTCGTGGAGCATTTACCCGTCAACCCAATTTTACCTTTCACTCGCACTTTTTTGGATCCAACACTAACGTAGCAATGAACGTTGACTGGAAATAAAAGGTAAGCACAAATGAACGGTTTGCATTAGATTAGTAGCGATGAACGGCTCAGATCAAAGATTTCTATTAAAAAATATTGGAGCGTGGCCTACACACGTGTACAGTTAATTAGGGGTATATATGCTTAGGGGTATGCAAGATTTTTCTAAAATTGCTAACACTAAGAATCGAACAGAAAATATTGAAGGGATCGATGTAAAAGCTCGATCATTACATTCTGAAAAATAGAAGGGATGGCTTCTGTAACCATAATAGAGGAGATGTAACTCATTGTATATGTCTAACAGTGACTGAAACTGGGTACAAAGGTACAGAGAAAAGCTAGTCAACATATTATTGCCTCATAATAGGAGAAGGAATATGTGATCCATCATTATACTAATAACATATGGCCTGAATCACTATACCACCTTCTGCAGGCTGCAGCTAGCTCCACCTCAACCGAACTTCGATGAACTAAACAGGGTCTATTCGCCAAGGCTGCACGTTAATTACAGAAGGGGTAAGATTCCAAGGGTGTATAAACCGGTAGGATATTGATCATGCCCCAAATTGTGGAATGTGGGAGAGTACCAAGGGTTGAAGAGAGAACAAAACTGAGAGAGAATGAAGCAGAGAAGGGTGGTGATGGGTGCCATATATATATATATGGTATCTGCTGAAGTAGTACTTGACCGTAATTTGAAGACTGATATTCATTGCTCCATATATTGCGCTTTTATAAGGCCGGCCTATTGATTGCTTTGCTTGACTTTGAAGTCTTGTTTTAGTACCTGGCGTGCTTTTGGAAGCAATGAATAAAAGCGTGCACACCATGTATTGAAGCTTTACATCACAGATTAATAATGGTATTCTTACCATAGCAAATGGGAATTGCAATAAGTATATAACCAATGTTCATATATGTATAGAAAATGGGAATTACCATAACATATGGCTAGTGTGTGTATATATATATATATATAATTTCCTTCACATGTGGACGTACACACGTGAATTAAAATGTGAACATCCTAATTACGAGTGCAAAAAATCAGCCGAATTAGAGATTGTTTGGTAATTTGTTTGTTGTATAGTTTACAAATTGCTAAATAATTTGAAATTTGAAATTTTTTTTTATCGAAATAATCCTTGAAGGATATTTTGATCATTAATTTAATCATACCTTTAAATTTGTTATTTGGACCTCCTCATTTTATTTATTGGACTTTGCCAACTTATATGAAAAGACTAATAAGGCTCCAAAAGAGAATTTAAGAAAAAAAAAATTATTTTCTTCCATACTGTTTGCCAAAAACCCAGCCTCTTCTTCTTCCTCAAACCCAGCAAAGACCAAGCCTCCTCTTCTTCCATTCTGTTTGCCAAAAACTCAGACTCTTCTTCTTCCTCAAACCATTTCCCAAAAAATAAAAACACCATCTTCCCCCTCAACCTCTCATGCTTGGCTGAGAGTATTCAAGATCAAATTAAATAGGTTTTCACAGACATATTGTAAAATTGCTCAAGAACACCGTCTTTGGATTTCATTTTCTCATGCGCTGTGTTCATTGCATTGTGCTTTTTTTTTGGAAAGGGAAAAAAAGAAATCAAAAGGGAAAGGAAAAGAAAATTAATAAAGAAAGAAAGAAAGAAATATTTTTTTTTTTTTTTTTTTTTTTTTTTATGAAATATTTTTCAACCAACACCCAACAACTACACACAAATTAAAACAAACCCTCTTTTTTAACTCCCTAAAACCTCCCCTCTTTTTTTTTTTTTTTTTTTGGGGGTTCACCCCCCTTGTCTTTTCTTCTACAATAAATAAACAAGTAACCAAAACCACCAACAACACCCCCAATAATTAAAGGGGGAAGAGGAGGGAGGAAGAAAAAAGGGGGGCCCCCAAGGGCCCGGGCGCCCAGGCCCCAAAAACCCCCAAGAAGAGAAAATCCCAAAACCCGCCCGGACACCCATATCGGACACCCATATCATCCAACTGTGCACAATCCACATCATAGTCGAATCCATTGTTTTCCAGAACGAATGAAACTAGAATGAGAAACACTCGAGGCTTTCAGGCACACAAAAAAGGGTGATCTCCATTTTCTCATCTTGCCCAGTAAAAGTGAGTGATCTGAAATTCTGAATGATCTCCATTTTCTCATCTCCATTTTCTCCTATTCTGATGGCCGAAATCATTTGCAAATTGTAAACTGGTGGCAAATTTTGGGCCGCATTGCAAATCCATCGATTGTTTTCTAAAATTATAAAGCATTCAACTTAACTTTATGGTAGTTGAAACTTGAAAGTTCATACATAACAGACTATGCTGCATGCTGCCAGATATGTGGCATGCTGCCATTGGTCTATGCTTAACTAACAAGGAGATCACTAAAACCACTACGACAATCGACTAGGCACCGCCATTATCGGAGGCGCGTGGGGCGCGTTCAGCTCTGGTTTGAAGCCAGTCCACCATTTCCCCGAAAAACAACTCAACGTTCTCTGGAGGCTCACCAACCAACTGGTGCCACATGCCGGGGTGGATCCTCAGGGTCTTGTCCTTGCTCGACGCGCGTTTGTGGAGCTCCTCCGCGCACGCGGGGTCGCAAACGACGTCGTCTCCGCCGTGGACTATCAGCAGCGGCACCTCCACCTCCTCGAACTTCCCCTGCAGCTCCTTGCAGACTCTGAGCAGCTCAAGCGCCGTGGCAGCGCGTGGCCTGGCAATCGGCCTCCTCGGGCTCGCCAGCGCCAGCTTCCGCTTCCACTCCTCCTTAAACGACACGTCCGGCAGCGATCCGCGCGTCGGGACAACGCGCCAGGTAGGAATCACAGCCGCAACGAGGAAGAGCAGGTGCTCGATCGGCCACGGGGGCTTGAACTTGGCGCTGATCCCGCACATGGCGCCGCTGAGGATAATCCCCCCCCCGGTTTCCCCACGCGCCGGAGCGTGATGAAAATGGCGATGGCCCCGCCGAGGGACTCGGCATAGAGAAAGGAAAGCAGCGACGGCGCGTGGCGAGCGCGGAAGGATTCAAAGAAGGAAATGCAGTCGTCCACGACGGGGTTGATGTCGGGGATGTGAGCAACGAGGCCTTCGGAGAAGCCGTGGCCCTGGTGGTCGATGGCGCAGACGGCGAACCCGGCTTTCGCGAAGTGGACGGCCGTCAGCTGGACGAACCAGCTGGTCTCCCCGGTGAATTCATGGACGATGGCTAGGATTCCGACGACCTCCGCGGGAGGGAGCGGCGTCCACCACTGAGTGAAGAGCTTGAGACCTCCTGGATTAGTGACGTACTCGGAGCCGTGAGAGACGGAGTGGCGAGAATAGAACTCTTCGGCGGTTAACGCGCCGAAGGGGCTTTGCTCGCTGGCCTCCGCCACCGGGTGCGTCATTCTCGTTTGGACAAAATGCAGAAACCGAAAAGATCAAGAGAGTTTTTCGGTTGGAGTTACTTATTGGCGTTGGGTGGATTGTACTATATATTGTAGTCATCAATAATGGTGGGGACTGGGGAGTGCATGAAACTTGTAATGTCTCATTGGACCAAAAAAGACCCATCTCTATGGAGGTCTTGACTCTTGAACCCTCTACTATACTCTTAAACTCTTCAACAAAATCCACCACAAATTCTGTGACAAAAGCACGTAGAAGTAAAAGGGTTGAGGTAAAGTCAGCTACCTCCGCAGCAGAAACAAAAGGAGGGAAGCATCAGTGTATGAGCCTTTGAATTGGGTATTTCTGCCACTTTTTCATTTACTGAAGCACCTTCTTGGGTAGCCAACAGTTTGTGATTGACTGAACTTGATGATGCTTTTTGGCTTTTCATTCTGTCGAGGTTCCATTCGAGCTTCCTCAGGTAATCAAGCTTGAAGGAGTCTCTGATCATCGTTGTGGGCCAGAGATGCATCTTTTCTCTCTTCTAATTCCACAAGGTGAGCTTTTCAATTACCAGAAAAAACGAACGAACAGAGAAAACAGAGGATCCTACTTCTGCAACTCTTCCAGTTAAAGTTGTTTTTGTTCTCTTGGTTCGAATTTCTAAAACGATGAAGACAGTCTCTGACGTTGGAAGCTAGGAGGAGTCTTTATGGGAATTGGCAACTCTCAATGACGTCGTCTGTTTTTTTTCTTTATCCTCTTTGTATTTTTAATCATTTCCTTTTTTCCATCCAATTTGCTAATTACTATTTTGACTTTGCTTTCAAATCTTTCATATGAAACTTGCTCTTTCCCATATCAATTTTTTTTGACAAAAAAATAATTTTTTGTGTGAAAGGAATCTACTGTTTTTTTTTTAAGAATTGAATTTGGTTTATTACAATACTTTTATAATTGAGATTAGGGTCAGAGACTTAGAGTAATACATACACTTAAAATAGAAAATTGAATGTCTAGTACAATACGAGTATGGTTCAGAATTTATTTAAAAACTTATTCATCTCATCGGAAAAAAAATGTCTAAATCTTTCACATTTGTTAGTTAATTAACACATTCACTCCGGATTACAAGAATGTGCATAAAAACTATGTAAATGTGTTTTGTATTCCAAATTCCTTAATTACAACTTCTTCTTTTTCTTTAAATGCAAACCCTACAAATTAAAGCTTGAAGGGTGGTGAATGGTCAATGGTTTGGCCTACCTAACTAGTAACTATAGGTTTCTTTTGTTCTAGGTAGCTTCATCCTCATGCTTAGAGGGAGAGAGTTGTATCTCAGCTGATTCTAAGCTCAAAATTGTTAACACTAAGAATCAAACAGAAAATATTGAAGGGATGTAAAAGCTCATTACATTCTGAAAAATAGCAAGGATGGTTTCTGTAACCATATATAATGGAGGAGATATAACTCATTGTATATGTCTCACAGTGACTGAAACTGGGTACAAAGATACAGAGAAAAGCTAATCAGCATATTATTGCCTCATAATAGGAGAGGGAATATGCGATCCATCATTATGCTATTAACATACTAAGGCCTGAATCAAATACCACCTTCTGCAGGCTACAGCTAGCTCCACCATGATCAACGAACTTCGATGAACTAAACTGCAGGGTCTTTTCGCCAAGGCCGCCCGATAATTACAGAAGGGGTAAGATTCCAAGGGTGTATAAACCGGCAGGATATTGATCATGCCCCAAATTGTGGAATGTGGGTGAGTACCAAGGGGTGAAGAGAGAACGAAACTGAGAGAGAATGAAGCAGAGAAGGGTGGTGATGGGTGCCATATATATTATATATATATGGTATCTGCAGAAGTAGTGCTGAAGTAGTACTTGATCGTAATTTGAAGATCGATATTCATTGCTGCATTGCGCTTTTATATGGCCGGCCTAGTGGTTGCTTTGCAAACTTTGAAGTCAGGTTTTAGTACCTGGCGTGCTTTTGGAAGCAATGAATAAAAACGTGCACACCATGTATTGCAGCATGACTTCACAGATTAATAATGGTATTCTTACCATAGCAAATGGGAATTGCAATAAGTATATAACCAATATATATATATATATATATATATATATATATAGTACTTGTGGTATCTACTTTTTCTTTACTTCGGTAGGAATAAGCAAAGTTAGGTAGCTTAAGTAAGGGTATCATTTTTTGGCACTGTGAGGAAGAGCTCTTGGATTCTAGCTAGTCTCTCAAGATCCCTTCCAATAGTTTTGAAAAAGAGAAATCATCCCCTTCCATTCTAGCAAGACCCTATAAAAGATTTTGTAACCCAATTTTTTTCTTGACAAGTTGAAACATACCGTTTTGTGAGGTCACCGGCCTTAATTATGTGCTTTAATTTCTAAGTTTTTTGACCATTGATGAATTTTCCTTGTTATGAGGATAACCCATGAATGATCAATGGGAATTACTTAATCTTAGTTTCTACTTAATGAAAAAAAATAAATGGTAGTTCCTACCAAGAGAGTAAGTAGATATATACATTATGCTTGGCAATGGAGTTGCTTACCTCTCATATGATGAAGGGAGAAGAGTCTTATGGAAATCTCCAACCTACCTTAACCACATAACATTGAAATGTGTGGTTCCATTACAGCACCTACAACTCAAGTGTGAGGTAGATGCTCTCTATCACTATAGTTGGAAGCCCTGCCCACATTTGTTCTTCCCTTAACTCCTTTGTGATCCTCAAATGCCCATAACTAGAATACAGTCATTGTGATGATGATATGATGTTAGCTAGGCCGACCTAGTTTAAGCTCTTCATCTTTCTTCAAGGTATGGATAGAGTAGCTTAATTCTGAGCTCAGAATTGTTACAATATGAATGAAGCGAATTATAATCAAAACTACACATACAAACATTAGAAACTGTTCAGAAATATAAAGGTTAGTAATTCCTTATATATGTTTGGTTCCTGTAAGCGTCGTCATAGAGGCTAGGGGATTTGACTCATTACTTATAATAGTGATTGAGAATTCTATGCACAATACATAATATATGTGAAAATTAAAATCTCATGTAATTGATACCACTAAAATGGGCGGGATTAGTGTATAATCATATTGCTTCAATCACTAGACTATCCGCAGCTAGCTCCAACTCTATATCGAACCTGCGCTAATGAAATCAAAGACAGAAAATTCAAAGTAGAGGCTTCTTGGGTATTCATACTTGGCCTATATTGCTCTGTTGAGGTGATAAGAATTCTAAAAAATTTCGAAAGCCAAATGAGGTTCTTATAATTGGTATAGGGTAGCTAGGACATAGCCCAACCATCGAGAATTTTTTTCTTTTTAATAAATTTGGGAGGATGATATTGTCCTCTCCTATTCAAAAACCATAGAGAATTTTCTCGTGTTCTTTAAATCGGTAAAGATTTTGCATGACTAAACATTCATTGGTAAAAGTCGTCTATGTTTATTATTATTTTTTTCAATTATTATTATTGAAATTAAGTAACTCACTTCTGGCCTTAGAAGAATAAAGGAATTTTTAAATTATTATTATTTAAATCATAAAAAATAAACGGGTCAAGATTTTCGAGTTCCGTCAATTAAAAACTTTCTAAAAATTATGTTTTACCAATGATGAGATTATGGCATGTGAAATTTTTAAAAAAAAAACTTGACATGATTTGGCACCTGTGACATGTTGAACAGGAGAAACCTTGTCATCACTATTTTCTCTTGAATTTTCCATGTGTCATATTCTCACTATTGGTAAAGCATAATTTTTAGATGTTGTTCTAATTGATGGAACTAGAAAATTTTCCAATAACCCGACCATCGAGAAATTCCTCGTGTTCTTTGGATTTTAATAAAAAAAGTTTAAAAATAGGTGAAAGACTTGTTGTGACGAAACATTCATCGGTAAAAGTCATTCTATATATATTTTTTTAGATATTAATATTTTTACACTAGATTTTCCTGCTAGATGAGGGTGTTCAAAACCATAAACCTAATAATCACCATTGGTGGTTTAGTTGGTTGGGCCTACAGGTGTGGTACCCCCCACCTAGGTTCAAATCCTGCTTATTGCATATTGGAGTTAATCTCAATCCATTATGTGGTTGGCCAGGGGGAGAAACCGTTATGATAAGATTGTCGACTGCGGATTAGTCTTTAAGCTTTGGAAGTCTTTAGGAAATCGTAGGGCTGGACCTGATATGATTCTCATGAGCCCTTCAACTCAGGCCCTTAATTTCAGGGGCCAAGATTATTTTATAAAGCTTAAATTAAGAGTGTTGTTATTAACACATCCAAATGTGTTAATAACACACCCAAGAAAGAGAGAGAGAAGAGAGAGAGAAGAAGGAGAAAGATAGAGATATAGGGGGTGTTATTAACATATTTGAGTGCGTTAATAACAATACTCCTAAATTAATGTGTATATAGTACACTGTATAATCTAATTACGATCATAAAGCTATAAAAAACAAAAACTGGGTTTTGACGTGTTGTACAGAAAAAAGATAAAGCAGTGGCCTAATAAAATAATTTTGGGATCTCAAGGAGCATAGTCACAAAGCACTGGAGTCTTGGTATATATACCAATATATAATCAATCAATCATATATTCCTCAATTGATATATGTATGAATTATGAATATATGCTCTCTGTGTTACTGTGTTACTGTGTTAGGCTTCAACCTATTCATATTTATTCTTTGATTTATAATATTTTATTAAGCTTAATCAATAATCATATATCAAATAAATCATGTAAACTTAATTAATTTTTTTGCTTCCAAAACTAAAAGGCAATTAGTATTTAAGTGATCATTTGGAATATTTTTGCCCTTCTTATTTGAATATTGCATTTTGTTTGTTGTTTTGTTGTGAGATGTTGAGTTTATATATTTAGTTCCGAAAAATCCTAGCGGCCTAGCCTTATGAAGAAAAAAAAATTTGAATGCACACCAAAACTTGAGGACACAAAATTAGATTTCGACTAATGTCTGAAAATCTCAAGTCCGGCGTTGAGAAACCATAGGATTTCAATAAAATAAAATAAAACCTAAACTCTTTGCATCTAAGCACAAGACTAAAAACTCAGAACACTAAAAAGTTTAGAATACAAAAATGATTTCTGTAAACCTCAGAATGTAATAAACTAATAACTAGCTAGTTATACAAACATAGGGGGTATAGGTGATTGCACTGAAGTTATATAGAAACATTAATTGCATAAATTAGAAATCCACCTGCAGATATATACATGGTCTATTCCAGATAGAGAAGAAATTCATTCATGACTCGAAGATGAACATCGCAGCAGATTACAGAAGGTTTAGTACGAGAACCCAAGGGTGTAAAAAGAACTGATACCCAAGGGCCGTATCGGAACCGAATTTTCTGACCGGAAGTTCTGGATTGTGGGAGAGTATGACTGGGGTGTCAAGAGAAAATGAACCGCTGAGAGAATGAAGCAGAGAATGGTAGTGATGGGTGCCATATAAAAATGTAAACTAATTTGAAGCTCTTTTCTTCATGAGTGGCCTTTTATTAGGCTCAAGCCTCAAGGAGTGGTTGCTTGATAGTGAAGTTTCGTTGGATGCACTTTCTATTTAAAGCAATGATAGCAGGCGTGCGGGCAACCATGGCATCATTGCTTTTTCCAATGATATGATCATATCAGAAATGAATTGGGTGATGTAAAGGCAGATGTTTCTGATACGTACGCTTAAAATTTACGACAGATTAATTAATGTATCCTTACCCTAAGTAATGGAATCTTGAATTTAACCAATGTTTATATAGTAGCATAAGGGCATCTATTTTCTTGCTTTGGAAGGAACCTAAGCTTAGCAGCTTAATAATGGTATCTATCTTTAATTCTTTATATCCATTTAACTTTTTTCCCTTTTGATCGAGGAAGAGGTCTTGGAATCCTTCTAAGGCCATGTTTGGTTCACGGATTTTGGGTCATGGGAATGGAAACTTATTCACTCTCCTAAGATTCATGCGTTTGGAAATGATAAGAAAAGGAAAGTAGATCCTAATGGAAGGAAAATTTGGGTGGAAATTGTTTCCCTCCTCTCAAGCATGGAATCACTTTCCATCTTAAAATCCTGCATTCAATGCCATAATTTAGGACGAAATTATCTCTGCATTTAATGCCATAATTTACAAGACTCAAGAACTATAATGGAAATTAAATTATAGATACTGACTATATTCCTGGTCTTTCCAAACACTGGAAATGAAAGGTAGTGGAAAATTTAATTTCTCTTCCCATGAGAAAGTGAAAATGATTCACTTTCCTTTCTTTTCCATTCCGCAAACCGAAACGAGTCTTAAGAAAGAAAAAAACATTCGCTAACTCCGCAATATTTACTTTTAACCTGAGGTGTGAGGAGTGGTGGAAACTTAATTGCGTCTTTGAGCTAGGCATTTTATTATACGCATTGCAGTCTATTCTGGAGGAATAAAACCAAGATCCTCTCTCTCTTTAAAGGGACAAAAACACTACTTGATGAGGAAATTGGACTTTCGTGAAAAGCTAGAATTAGTACCGATGCTTTACTTGTTTTTGCAGTTTAATTATAGAAACCCTTTCATTAGAAGCAATGATAGAACCGTGCATCACCAACCCTGCAGCTTGCATTGATCACAGAAGTTGAGTGGTACTCCTCATGATATGTGCATGTAACATCAAACATGATGAGTGACTCATTTCTAATTCATCACAAAATGAAAAAACAAAAAAAATTATAAATGTTCGTGCTAACTTGTTATCCATCGATGATTGTTTAACATGTTATCAAGGGCTTTAGTTTCAAGAGGTCCTTAAATTTGTACCTCGATCCATCTCGCACTTATCATTTATCAGTCTCTCCACGTATAGGACGAGGCCTCACTATAATCAGCTAGCTTCGACCCGACTTGCAGAACATTCATATTATTTAGATATCATAAGCGACTAGGGCTAAACCCTGCTGTGCTCTGATTGTCTTGTCAATTGTCATAGTTTATATACTAAGCATAGAGATTTGATTCTGTCTGGGATAACGGATAAGGCTGAGAGTACAATGTATTTTGGCCAACAGACAAATAGACCAGTTCCATGTGGGATCTGTTTGAGCTTATCAACCAAATCAAGTAATTTGATTGCTTCATACTCTGTAAACTATATACAACTATACAAGTATATCTTGAAGATTTGGCCCCCAATGATTTTCAAGATTATGTTTCACATGCTACTAGCTGTAGTATAATTGCACTTTTCTTTAAGGTTTTTGTTGAGAGCATATTCTACATAAGAGATGTTTATGCCTTGTACAGTTGTAATAAAGATCAAATATCTTCTTGAATTCAATTGATTTTGGATTGGATGTTTCAATATTTACATGATACAAGAGCAAGCACTCCTGTTAAAATATGTTAGTTTTATGAGTGTTTGTACTTTTTTGGGTGCAAACTTAGTGGGATACTGTTTGCATTTCAGGTTTGGACGGTGCCCATCCACTTCAGACTTCTTTGAAACGTTAAACCGACCCCATGGTTTGAAACTTTATGAAAGCATAATAATGAACCCAGAGAGAAACATGGAGAAAGCTAGGCATTGATGACAACAACATTGAAGTAGATTCAAAGGAAAGTGCTTAAAGAAACATCAAGTCATCAAGGGTACACATAAAAGGTCCCCCTTCTCCACTTGCCTATATCTACAATTCAAAGGCTCCCTCAATCCCTTGTCTAGACCAAATTGAGACACCAGAAAAAGACATTTAATCTCCATACACAAGCATAAAAAGCTAGCTACCACAAATACTACACCGTTATTCTTTTCGAAAGTTACCATAGAGTCTCTTCTTCCATTGTTTCCTAACCTAAAAGGCTTGAAACCATGATGAAGTGGAAGCAACAGCGCTCATAGT
Source organism: Rubus idaeus (assembly GCA_030142095.1). Taxonomy (NCBI): domain Eukaryota; kingdom Viridiplantae; phylum Streptophyta; class Magnoliopsida; order Rosales; family Rosaceae; genus Rubus; species Rubus idaeus. Next base: position 6,637,441 of record CM057971.1, read on the forward strand.
GTCTCTGACAATGTTCAATTATGGGGGTTGCTCCTGAATGATCCAAGCGCTTTAGCAGCTCCTGCTCTCAAGATGAACTGGTGGTAGAAGGCTGCAATTGCTGCACCGATAAAAGGTCCAACCCAGAAAATCCACTGCAAAACAAAATGGATAAGAATATAAGATATACATTGCACATTAACAATAAAACAAAATAACCAACTAAACGTGATTCAGAATAATGCATACTTGGTCATCCCAAGCCTTCTTCTTGTCATAGATAACAGCAGCTCCAAGACTTCTAGCAGGGTTGATGCCAGTGCCTGTGATTGGGATGGTGGCTAAATGAACCATGAACACAGCAAACCCAATTGGAAGTGGTGCCAAAACCTGCAAATTTAGGACAGTAAACACAAGATGGGAATCATTAGAGCTATGAACATTAACATACAGTACAGTCATCATTTCACATCATAGAAAACCCACGCAGATGTATTATATTCTTTCTGTCAAATCAACCCTGGGCCCAAATTCAGCAAAAAGACACCAATGTCCTAATAGAAACAAAATTCGACAACTTTCATTCACTTGGGACTCTTCACAAGATTATGGGGTAGGATAGCATGTGGGAATAGGGTTTCATTTGAACTTGTGGTAGTAATATACTAAACCGTGGAAAATGTGAAAAATTCTAATATACATCCATGTATATACCATCCAGCTCCGGTTTTTACCGTTAGATTAGCATACTATGAGATCCGGTCAATGACATAATATCATCTAATGGCAATGTATAGCATGCATGGCTGCACAGTAGACATATCCCTAAACTGTTACACATGAAACAAATAAGACATTGATAGTTTGATTGAACATAAAAGGAGGTTAGCCTTTAGGCTTTTCATAGCAAATATAACTATTATAAAGGACCCGCAGTTTGACGTCAATACAATTCAGTCACCAAGACCATTCAGTCATGAGTCATGACAGATGGGCAATACTTATTAGAATATGAATGAGCAAGTAAAAGTTGGGCCAAATGAAAATGGAGAAAGTAGAATCAACTTGCTGAAAGAAAACAAAGTCAGGTGACCCCATAGCATCTCTTGCATGATGCTGCTAAGCACAAAAGCCAATTAGCCAGCTCATGTTTTCATCCTACTCATTCAGGGACTTGTTTCCAAGATAATGTTACTTTTTCTTTGGCACTTTTAATTTGGATTCCCTTTTAAGAATTGTGTTTTCTAATCTTTTTGAGGCCACTATCTAAATTTTGAAACTTGAATCCAAAATAGGGATTAATATAATCTTATGCAACCTGTGGATCAAATTATATAGTTACTATTGGTGTGTTATTTTTGGCACTTGAATAACAGCTCAATTGTTACGAGTCGGTATTGACTTTTCTCCTAAGCTAAGAAAAAACAAAAAAAAACAAACACGTAGTTACATGATTAATTCACAGGTATACATTTTCTCACAAAAAGTTAAACAACAAATAGTAGCGTTTTTGTCCCCATTTTTAATGCTTAAAGTCTTATATCAATTAAATAATGCATGGAACATATAGAATCACAGATACAGTATTACAGATATTCTGGTTCCTACGCAACAAAACATCCCTTGAAATTTCAAGAAGGCTATTTTTTGTCCCATCCATAAAGAATCATCCTTGGAAAGAATTTAAAATCTCAGAAGGGAAAACATCTGTGATTTTTTTAACAATTTTTTTTTTAACAATGGAAAACATGTGATTAAACCAGCAAACTCCAACACAAAACCATTTTCACAATATCAAAAATCGGTTCAAGAACAAAAACCAAAATTTCTAAGAACAAGTTTTTGGATCAAAGTTCCAAACAAAGTTTGGATTTTTCTCTCCTACCCTGTTTCCTCTTATTGAACAACAAAAGCATCAAGAATCTATAAACATATTGCATGAATAAGAATATATACGAGCTATATATGAACTGTAAAAATGAGTAAAAGGTGTAAGCTTTTTACCGGAACATGGGAATCTCTAGCACTCCTCTTTGGGTCGGTGGCAGAGAAAACAGTGTAGACCAGCACAAAGGTCCCAATAATCTCAGCAGCCAATCCAACTCCAGTGCTGTACCCATCAGCAAGCTCATTGGCTCCACCGCCATACTTGATGTAGAAAGACTTCTGGAAAGCCTTGACCAGCCCAACTCCGGCTATGGCACCCAAACACTGAGCCACCATGTACAACACAGCTCGGACCAAAGACACCTTCCGGGCCAAGAACAGCCCAAAGGTCACAGCCGGGTTAATGTGACCCCCTAACCAAACAAACAAACATATTCAGCAAAATCCAAACAGGCCCCACATAAACTAAACAGCAAACAACAAGAAACCAAACACACCCAGCGGGGGTTGAAACTGAGGGCAACAGTTACCTGAGATTCCAGCAGTGCAGTAAACGAGGATGAAGATCATGCCCCCAAAGGCCCAAGCAATACCGAGAAGCCCAACTCCGCCGCAACCGTCGCCATTGAGGGCCGGGTCGATTTGGGACTTGTAGCCGATCACGGTGAGCACAGTGATGTAGAGGAAGAGAAGGGTTGCTACGAACTCGGCTATTAGAGCTCTGTAGAAGGACCATTTGGTGAGCTCGACTGAGTCGAAGAGCGGAGCTGGAGGCGGGTCATGGTAGTCCTTGGACGAGAAAGAGCCCTTATCTGCAACTTCAACGTCTTTGGCCATTAGATATTTAGAGCTACAGAAACAGAGGATTTGGGTATTTGAGAGAGAAAGAGAGAGAGCTTGGTTTTGAGTGTGGGAGAGAGTGAGAGGATATGAGGGGGTATATATGGAGAGGGGAGTAGGATTTTGATTAGTTTGTGGAATTTGGAGAAGTGAAGCGAACCCGGACCACCACCACTGTTTTGAGTTTTGTTTTCTTTTTTTGATCGCTTTCAGAGTTTCACCGACTATGCCATCACTTTTTAACCACGCCTACACCTGACCCTCCCACTCACCTTCATGCAACTTGCTCTGCGTCCCACACACTCGCCACTATCTTCGTTTTACTCGTGAGAGGTAAGAAAATCCTTCCAACGTCAATTTCTTACTTGCCAAATTTGAATTTGAAAATCTCATTTTTAGCTTGACTGTTCAACAAGTAAGGTGGAATCTACCCAAATTAGCAAGTAGCACTACCTACGTTATTCACACCCTCAATTTTTGATTTAGCTATCGACTCAAGACATCAAAATATTAATATATAATAGTCTTAACTAATAGACTTTTTTGTTACATTGAAAGGACCGATATAGCTTAATTCTAACTAAATTTTTTATCTTCACTCATTTCTAAAATTCAAAGATTTGCGTTACATCAACTTCATATAAGAGACCGCTCCGTGAAACAAATTAGTGTAGTACGACTGCATAAAAAGCTCGAAATTAACACAATGGATTGTCCAAACTTATTTGGAAGATTGGTGCTTCAATTTAATGGAAATTGAATTCTTTGTGGAGAAAACCCTGTTGAGTAAAAATAAATGTTGCAGCGCGGCTGCAGCTGCATGCGAAAAATGACTGACCCAGTTACCGAAGAATGACGCAGTAAATAGTGACCACAGTGGTCAGTGAGTCTGCACTGCTCGGTTATGATGGGTTCAGTCAGACTCAGACCCAGACCCACCCCGCGCACGAGTCGAGTCAGACACAGTACTAGCCCCGCCTGAGAATTTAGAAGTCACAACTGTCACAGGTCAACGTACGCGTCGTCTTTCCATTGGCTGGCCGGAAAACGATGAGCAACGTTTTGGGAATTGGGGACACGTGGAGGGACGTGAGCCAGACCTTGAAGGAGCTTCACCGTAAAACCAGGCCGCCAGCTAATTACAATGGGTGGTCTGAGATGGCTTGGCGGTTCTCGAACGTTAACAAAGAGCGAGCGGGAAGGGAGTGGGGCCCGGTTGGCTGTTTGGCTCCTTGTTTCATACAAACGGATGGGAGACAGCACCTGTTGTGTAAAACGACGTCACTTTGGGGGTTATTCATTACCATGATGACTCATTATTGCTTTACCAATAAAGGAACAAAGCCTCATAAATTCATAATCATGGAGCAAAAACGAAAAATGAGTAGGTGTTACTTGAGAAACTCTTGTGCCATTGTCCCAAAAAACAAAGAGACTCTCGTGCATTTTGTTTTTCAAATCCGTCCCGGCCCCAATTGTCTATCCTAAATCATTGGTTTCGGATTTTGTTCGTAACCCGATTACGAGTAATATGTCCGGTCATTATAGGTGTAATTCGATAGACTAGTTATCGTTTGCAACCAGAGAAATAATTTAGTTTCTGTTTGTCAGTTTTTAAATCTCTATAGTGGCCAAAAATTGACATAAGCGAAAAATGTACATTCACATAAGAGTTATAAAAATGTACTAATATTACGCCTAAATACTCAAAAATGTGGCCTAAAAAATGGTCAGAACTCACATGTGGAAGGATTAGAAATAGAGGAGAAAAAAATAAAAGAGATCGAAGTGATAACATTAATTAATTGGATTAAAATAACCCCTCTTTCTTGGCACATTTTAATCAAGTATATATTATCAAGTTTTGGTAAGGTTTTATCAATTAAATTCAGCTTGAGGCTCCGGAGTGGAGTTTATTCTCTCCATTAGGTAACCACCAGTGGAATCTCCCATGTTAGCAGAAATAAAGAATTCCAGAAATAAAATAATAACGGTGACGAGTGACGACATTTTCAATTAATTGTGATTAAGAAATGTAATTAGACTTTTCTGGGCTACACTAATACACCATTATCCCCTATTGTTAATTAGAAGACAAGCTTACGTGGAATTTCTTGAACGAATTAGACAACGACACATGTAATAGTCGGTTTGCCAGCGAAGCCATTACGAAATGAGTTGTCCAGTTTCTTCCATATCATTTTCGGTAATGACAGCACTAGCTAGATGGTTCTGTCTTATTTAAACACTACATACTTCTTTGGATTTTTCTTACCAACTATACATGCTTAAGTTCTCTTATAAGCATATACAATGAGAAAAATAGACACATGATTTTATTCCAGAAACTTATAAATATTCATAAAAGAATTCAACTTTGAGTGAGGTGGTTGTAGTATACATCCGAGTTTGGAAACCTAAACTTTGAACAAATCGGATCAAATTTCGACCCCAAGCTAAAACCTGTATTTACATAATAGTGAGCCCTTATAGTCAGTCTTTTATAATAAAATATTTAGAAAACCAAGAACAAGAGTGAAAAATAAGCTCGTTGCAACCAAGCATGAATATCGGTTCTCAACGTCCAAAACTGAAACTCAATTGTTTCTTAAAATAGTCTTCCGGCATATCTAAATTAAGTGAAACTTTAAAAATAGAAACACCGAATAAAAAAAAATAAGCACACACCACATAAAATTTCTTCTCATCAAAGGGATTTGAAAATGGTATATTATTTGTCCAAAAAAGACACTGAAGCCAAAAGTCATGCACGACCCAAGAAGAAGGGTGAAAAACAAGCTCGTTGTCATCAAGCCAAACTTTAAACACTGAAGCCAAATGGTCTGGGCATATGATATACCGTTTCAAACCTTGCAACAAGAAGAACAAGGGTGAAAAACAAGCTCGTTGTCATCAAGCTTGAATATCAGCTTTTAACATCCAAGCTTAATTGTGACAAGCACACAAAGGGGCAGTGAATGGCCAAACTTTGAATCTCTTAACTCTTTGTTTAGGCGTCTGGTTCGAGCCTATGATATACTATCTCAAAATTTGTTTTGAGAAGAATTAGGGAGGAAATTTTTTTTGAGACTTCCGAAAGTCTTTTGAGCTCTATATTTTTGAATCACCTCGGGCATCAAAAGCCACATGAATGTTAGTTCTTCACAATTAAAGGTTCTACCATTCAAGGGAAAATAATATTAAAAAACAAAACATATATTGTGTTGAAATATTCTTGGGATTGGTTCTATTGGGGTTGAGGTTACTTTTTTTGAACCCTCTAAAAACATGTAAAATTTAGCCGGTATATTCTTGTTTACATCAGGTCAAATTTTGGCATCGATCAAGGAAAACCTTTTTTTGTATACAAGTGAGGTCCTAAGACTCTTTGAAAACAAGTGGAAGGCTCTTAGGCTCACTATTTAGTGAAGCCTGCATTTCTATTTCAGGTTGCTAAAGTTTTAGCTAATTTTTCCGAAAATTCAAATAGAACAAAAACGAAACGATAAAAAAGAATAATAACAAGGATCGATGTGATTGGATCATATTTCTTAATCGTGTTTAATATGTCAATGTTGTCAAATTTCATTCTTTTTCCCTAAAACCTCTCATACCACTTGATCATCTAATTGATTTAGATAGGCTTCTACTCATTGTCAATATTAAAGGAACCCAGACAAAAAAAAAATTAAATCAAGAACTCGTGATCAACTTATTCCTTGTTTTTTTTTTAAATACCAACATTCTTTTAATAATTATGATGGTGTTGTTCGTGCTTCTGATTAATAATGAACAGAGCACAAAAAATCACGTTTATAAGGTGATGGACCGACCAAAATGACCGTTATCGTCGACCACCCACTAAATATTTAAGTTAGTCACCCAACCAACCAACGCACGCCACGTATTGCGGCCACCGCCTTTCTTGTCTTCTTTAGGAAGTGGAAACTATTTGCTGTGACCACCCCCACATGTCCAAAGTCCAAACATATCCCATCAGCCGTTTGATTTAATTTCACATTTTGTCCTTGGCTCCGTGGTTTTTAGGCTTTAAATAATTAAATATAAGAGGAAAAAAAATCATTTATCATTACTAGACAATATATATATAGGAAAATTATCTAGTGATGATCAAACAATGAGAACTTGTTGAGGACTTTCAAACTCAACCGTTGGATGAGTTTTTAATGAGTTTTTTAAATATCAACTAACATTTAAAATACTCATCTAACGGTTGAGTTTGAAAGTTTCAACAAGTCCTCATTGTTTGGTCCTCTCTCCTATATATATATATATATATTTAGTTTGAAAGAAGCTATTATGGGAATGGAGTTGGCTAATCGTAAAGAAATCCTGCACTCGAAATTTTAGAAAAAATGAAAAATATATTTATAAAGAGTAATGCAAACTCGAAACTTAATCGAACAGTGAGGAACATTAAATACCATTAAGTCAATAAGTAATTAGTCCACGTTACGTAAGCTTTATTGTCAAATCCTACCCCTCCAAGTCTAATTAGTAGCAAGGAATAAAGTGTACAATGACATTGTGATTAGGTTTAAATCAGTAAATGCTTGTACAAACAGGCCTAACTGATATTGCACAACTAAAAGTCTAAAAGAAAATGTGATGTGCTACTCCTTTCTATGACAAGTTTGTTAGATTCGGTCACAAAACTCATGTGATAGGTTCCCAAGTACATTAGGGTTAAGTTTGCAACAGAACATGAAATCATATCCCAAGTATGATTATACTTTTTATAATTCAATCTAATTATTAAGAACAAAAAAGTGTGTAGGAGATCCCTTCTGAAGAAAGCAAAGCAAAGTAAACAAGCAAAAGCCAAATGGGCATTTCCATAATCATCAAGGGGATACATACTTCCCATCTACAAAGTCCAAGAAGGCTGCATTACACTTAACACTGTGGGACACCAAATCAAAGATTTTGATGTGCATGATCTATATAAAAAGGGCAATACTATTACTAATCCTATGAGGCTATGATTGCCCCCACTAATAATAAACATCAAAGATTTAGGACCACTTATAGATTCTAGGTTTGGCCTGGACTTGCCTCTTTGTGGTGGTCATGGAATTAGAAAGAGCTTTCTTATCAATTAGTAGTAAGAATTCAATGCCTATTTTCTAATGTAGATTATGACATGTATAGGTAATAGCATCTACAACTTTATATAACATGTTGATCAAACCCAAACAAAAATGGATAAGAGACAGTTTTCACATGATCAAGCTAAAAGCAAAGCTAAGTTGATCAAAAATTGAGGCGGAACAAATGCAAATTATATTGTACAGGAAGGACAAGAACCACAAGGCCAAGACCCAGAACTCAAAAGCAAAATCCAAAAAAAGGTAGTCCAGGGGGAATTTTTACTATTAGGACAGTAGCCAATTGCTCTATCACCACACGAGTCACATCATAAACAAACACATAAAAGTTAATTTCAAAAATCAAATGGCATGCATGCAATGTACAGGTCGATAAACACTGAGATGTTTTTGCAATTGTCGGCACTTCATTATTGAGAGAGGAATAGTAATGTGATTTTATTGTAACGAGTAAAAGAGTGGTGGATTCATATCAATTTTTCGTCTACCAATACCATGTTGTCAACTATCTCAGAGGACACGATATGGTAACTAACAACTGTAGAGATCAATGAAATCTACATGCCAACTTCTCTTTCTTTCTTTTTTGTTAAGGGAGGCTAGAAGGGAAGAGGGGTTTCGAATTCTAGACTCCATTTTTGGAGTAAGCCCTCTTTACCACAGGAGTTGCAAAAGCTTTGCAGCCAAGTTTTCTAACTTTAATGGGTATCGAAATTCAGCAAGTAGTGGCATGAATGATTACTTATCTTACTCTGTTTCACTATCAGAAGAAAAAGCATCCTCCCTGCACAAACTCAGGGACCCATCCAAAACTATGACTTGCAAAACATATTGAAAAGACCAAAATTCGCAAAGATTTTTCCAGAAGACAAACATGAGAAATCTACCAGAACATCAGAATACATATCAGTCTCTGAAACTCTTCTTCCAGTCATTCAACCAAGGCAACTAGGTCAAACACGTGAGTAACAAAGTGGCTTATGCAAGATTTGACTACAAAACCAACAAGCATGATTGGGTCCACAGGAAATGGAGCATTTTACCGAGTAACAGTGAATACAAGAATGCCCGGATATCTATTGAAACTGTTACAATGTTGAAACTAGTTTTCATATGAAGCTTTCCCTTTTAACAATTCAAGTAATAGCAAAGTATGAACATAGGGAGAAAATGCATGACTTTTGCAGCATGGGTTTCTATACATTTGTTTACAAAATATACATAAACCCAAACCTGAAAATCTGATGCAAACAATGTACAACTGAATGAGGGCATCTCCAAAGTATACTGCGATACAAGTGAAATGGGGAAATAACCCAGCTATGCAAACTTGAACCACTTTACAAGAAGTGAGTTGCATTCAAGCAGAGAAACCAGCTTCCATTGCTTGTAAGATTGAAGCAGTATCGAACCTGAAGTTTCTGAAGCTCTTGCCAGGTCCTATGTTAGGAGGATGGACATCAGGTTCAGGTTTAGTTGGTTGGCTCTCCATTATCATGTTGCTACTCCCTATCGAGCTGTTTTTTGCTCTCCACACACTGATTCCTAAAAATGATAAAAGAAAAAACTAATGAGCACAACTAGAAGAAAATAAATATCCACACAACCTGTGCTTCTATAAAAATCAAAGGCAACTTGGAATTAAAGCAAAATGCAAGTGTGCATCTGGCAACATCAGAGCATTCAGTTTCATGCGCTCAGCTATGATTGAAACCATAAACTATACCAGTACCATTTTACAGACAAGAAAACCAAGACATCTCTAGGCAAATCATTCATGTTCATATGCTTTGGTTTCTCCAAGATTGAACCATTCATCTTTTCTTTTCCTCTTTTATTTTCGTTTCACGAGTTTAATATAAACCTGAAGTTTATAGGCTAAAAAGACAACAAAGGGGGAGGAATAACCTCTGAGAGGCATATCAGGTCTTGGAGCAATTGGGGGCTGATGTTTAAAAATCCATGACCTCAATGATCTGCATGAAGACGCATGAAGACAATGGTTCTATTAGACATTATCAAAAATATTGGAATTGAGAAAGTAATTAACTTTATATACCAAAAGTACTTACGCTAGAAAAGGCGACACCATGTAAAGCTTGAGGCCAGTGATACCACGGGATATCACATCATCACTTGCAGGATGAAGATCATCCAGCCGATGCCATGCAATTTCCTGCAAACAGATAACAAAAGCCGTGCACTTAGCATGTGATAATGTGCACGATACAATGTATATATTCTCTACAGAAACGATGAATTAATTTAAGAAATATTTAGATATTTAGTGATCAATATGTGATTACCAAATTATAACTTACAATGAAACTACAAAGTTCTTTTCTTTTGGAATAAATTATGCCAACAAATATAGAACAGTAGACAAAACCAGAATTGATTGATAAATATTGTTGCATTAAGAATCACATACACTGATCTCCTTTTTGGTGAGTGGTGCAAATGCTGTATCCTCCCTTACACCAGCAATAATGTAGAGCCGCACCCTTTGCTGTCCAAATACAACTTCAATGTAATCATCTATGTTAAGAAGTTTAGTAACATCGAAACCTGTTTCTTCAAGGACCTGCATTCGCCAAAAAAAAAGAAAAGAAAAGAAAAAGACTACTTAACAACAGAGGAGGAGAAGAACATATAGCAGTCTAGGGTATGCATGCTTTCAGAGGGAAAAATGACGCAACAACATTTTCTGATGTAAAGTGTAATCCCATAACATTACTCATCAGTGAAAAAGTTAATCAACAAAGCAAATTAATTTGGCCAATATAGATCTTAGTGGCTTGGTGCAAAAAAAATTCTATAGTAAAATTTACTAAGCTGACATAATAATCCATAGCAAGTTATGCAACTTCTCATAGGATGAAGCCATTGCACCAACTGTTTTCTGAACCTCTTTATCCAAAAATCTCTCATGGAGGGCTGCACAGTCCTTCTCCATGTGACAGACTTGGGGAAAAATAAGTTGGGGTACTATTCCAAAAATGCTCTTAACAGGTAACAAAGTATAGGGAAAATGTATTGCTACGGAATAGATATGAATCCTCAAGCCAGGGTGCATGAAGTTTATTTGATATATGCTCTGCCTAATAGCAGTTGATCTTATCACCTCAAGCAGATGAAAGCACATATGTCATGCAATTATAAAATGCAAAATTGAAAATATTAGTTTTGCAAACCATACTTAATCTCTGCCCTAGGCACCAAGCTACACATCCACAAGTGCATACAGAAACATAGAGATAAAGTACATATTATCTCTCTAATAAATTTGTGCACATTATGCTGCAACTACACAAGAATTTAAAGTGCTAAAAATATTATTTACAATGTTTTCAATTTCACTGGATCCTAGCTGTGAAATCTCAGTTCAAATCACAAGAGACAAAAAAAACAGAAGGAAAAAAAGAAGAAGAAGAAGTGGATACAAAAAAAGAGAATTGCATAAGAAACATTCTTACTTCTCTGATGGCACATGCATGGTCTTCCTCATCTTTGTTCTTTTTGCCACGAGGAAAACTCCAGCTTGATCCTTTCCATCCCTTCACTAGTATGCACTGTCAATTGGACAAACACAATGAAAATTAGCACAGGACAACATGAAAATCATACTTCTTCATGTAAGTTCATATAGCTCGCTGTTCACTACTGCACATAACAAGATCTTATCATATCAAATTATCAACTACTCATCAAAATTAGAATTATCAAATGACTTGCAACATTTGAAATATAGTTTTATGAGAAAAAGTTGTTCTTACTAAAAATCAGAGTTCAAGAATCAGTCACAAAAATCCTCACCCTTTCATAGGTTTCATCCAAAATAATCGCTCCAGTTACAGGAACCTTAACCTTGTAAGAAGTGAAGTCCTTAAATATGTCGTCTATATGGGCCACATAAGGCTTAAGAACATCACAGCTGTTAAACACTGCAAGATATTAAGGAAAATCTGAATACACTAAGGATCCCTACTCTTAAAATCAGTAATCGGATAATTGGTTGACCCCCAGAACATATATTTTACTAATAAACGACAATGTCGGGGAGAAAAAAAAAGGACCAGCATGGAGAAGGGACATAAGTGAATGGCTCAAATTACAAAGGGGTGTCATTAAGACAACACTTCCAGAGTAATCTAAGAAAATTGTGTAAATCATACAATATATCCAGGCATAGAATGTTTTTGGTTTAGTATGGTGATGATATTGATAAAGATGAACATGACTTGGTACATTGCAATTTCTTTTAATTATATAAAAAAGCAATAAATTAATAAAAGAACCCACATATTGAAAAAGAAAAAGGATCAACTAAATGATCCACATGCATGTGACAACAAATATAAATTATGGCAAAGCAACTTGCTTTCCTATTAAGCTACATATTTTTGATCAAATATTTGAAGGGGTCAGACGTGTAGATTGATTCCACCACAACATATAAAAAACTGGAAAACAATTATGAGTCAGTTAGCATTCACTACAATAGGCTGCAGAGGATACATAAAGAAGTAAACTCCTTCAAATTAAATGACTTCAGCGATGGATTTTTCTCCACTGAGTTGTCTTCATAAAACCAGTGAGCATACTCCACAAGAAATAAAATCCTCTCAAATGATTGTAGGTCTTCTTTTGGCACATTTAGAACAAACCGACTGCAAGGAAATTAGTAAAATAAAAAAGATTTAGATGTCTGTCAAAGGGAGTCAGACTGACATAGAGAAAGCATAAGCAACGCGGAAGCAACAAGAGCCAGAGAGGAAGAGAACAGCAATAGGCGATTAAATTAAAAGATAACTAGGATGTTGAATGAACAAGGAAAAATAAGTATAAAAGCAAAGTTTTGTAACTAATCGAATAGGTATAGAAGCATGTATTTGTGCAAACCTGCAGAGATCATCAAGGAGTTCCTGGGGAGGAAGACCATTCTTAAGTGGAGCACTTGAAGACCGGGGAAGGCCAGACATAGTGGCTTCCCAGTGGTTTCTGATATGTACAAGAAAATAAAATATCAATATAGGTATACCAGATTATGCTCAAACCCTTCAAAATTTGCACTAACACCCAAAGTTATGCATAGAAGCTGTAGATAGATTCTTTCATGAAAATTTTACGAAAATACTGCCACATCTTTTCTTTCTCTTGGTATTAATCAACTTTGCTTGGTTCTAATAGTAGTCTTTTCATGCATTTGTACTTACAATTTTATAGCACGCACAGTTTCAATATAGGAATAAATTGCATAACAACTAAATTCACATATAGAAGAGCAGAATAGTATAAACAGAAGCACATCGCTAATGAAAGAATATATATTTGAAGACCATTTCTGTTGGATCTACCTGCCCCAAGTGTTAAAATTGAGAGAGACTCACTCCAAAACTGTTGGACAGAGGAAGATATAATGCAATTCAAGGACAGAAGAAATTACCTTGCTGAGTTTTCTGGATTACTAAACCTATAATACCATCAAGCAGAATCCTCCTAAATTTCTAGTCTTGTACACTAGCAAAGTAGTCGAGCTCTGAGTATTTATCATAGTCATATTGTCAATTCAAGCTTTATGTTCGTCAGAATATTATCAGTTTAATTTAGCAAGAAATTCTCATTCTTTCCCCATTTAAACTACTTAGAACAATTCCCAGATTCACATACATATATAAGAGAAGAATATAATTCGGAAACACATTGGTAATCCAGAAACCATCAAATTGAAGACCTTTTTCGTTGAATCTGCGCCGACCCAGAAACTAGAGTACAGACAAAGATAGAGAAAACGTAAATTCAAGCACTGAGGTTCATACCTAGCTTGCAGAGTTGCTCTGATCTCTGAGAGTGAAATGGAAATTTGATTTTGATGAAGGAAACCGAAAGTGAGGGACTGTGGGAGTAGTACACAGACTTTAGTTGTTTTTTTTTAGCAATTTTTTTTTATTTACGCACGACAGAATTCAATTTTGACACATCATTTATTTAACAAAAAAATAATATACAATAAAATCTCGATAAATTAATATTATTGAGACTAGGAAAAATTATTATCTTAGCGAGATTATTTATTTATCGATAAATAAATAATTTATTAATTTATCGATAAATTAATATTTTATTCATTTATAAAGAATTTTATGTTTTCAAAAAAAAATATGTGCATGTATCTTATCAAAAGTCATAGCCATAGATTCAAATATTAGTCAAACTTCCTAATGGACATTAAAAATAAAAATATATAAGGGTTTTAAAGATACATATACATACATATTTTTAGAACTAAAAGATAAAGTGGTTTAGATCACTTAATGCCCATGTATATACATAGAAGTATAGAACATGATCTCTATATAAATAATATATGAGACCCAAAATCATGTCATCTTGTTCCTCCATGACTTATCATTTGAAAGGAGTGAAAAAAATCTATATTAACTAATGAGATGAGGTAAGTCTTATGCAAGTATAAAAATGAGCATCTTTCTTCTACTAAAAAAGATTTGCAACAATGGGTTCTACAAAAGTATCAACTCTCCGTCATATGCATTATGAATTTTTATGTACTATTTTTTATATATTTTAATGAATTATTAATTTATATATTCAATGGTCCTTAAAGAAAGTTAGAAAAAATTATTATCTTATGCATTAAGCGAAATTATTATTTTAACACACATGCCCGAGTCGGGACTGAAGTTTTTTATTATCTTAGCGATTTTATTACTTTATCGAACATTCATTTATCGAGGTTTTACTGTTATATATATATATATCTTTTTAAAATTAGAATGGATCAACATTAACCCTAATTGCTCTTTTGAAAATACAATATTTTTTTTTGTGTTATTATTAACACACCCCAAATACACTAAAGAAAGATAGAGAGATAGAGAAAATGAGTGTGTTATTAACACTTGAGGGTGTGTTAATAACAACACTTTTTTTTCTCGATAGGATTTAAAAATACGATGTTGGAATTCTCATTCTCTATAAGTAAAGTGGCAATCAAGCAATAAAGTGAATCAATACAATACTTTCTTCTCTGGGGAGACTAAAAGAGAACCTACATCTTGGTCACCCATCAGCTTAATCCTGATGTGACATCATCGTTTTGTTGTCTTTTTGAGGTTGTGCGATGGGTTGCATCAAGGAAGATTTTGTTCATTCTATTCTTTGCATAGATTAGTGGGTTTGTTTCTTCGATCCCAATTTCATGGTTATATGCTATCATCACGATATGATGTTTCTTCGTAGCTTTATAGAGGAGAAGTCCATCACGAGGGCTTCAACTATAGATTTGTTGCGTTCTTGGTGGTTCGTTGATGAGGACTAAAGTGGGAATTTCAATTTTGGATCCCGATGGATTTCAATTTCCGAATTTTTCTTTTCTAAGCATTCATAACAATTTATTTCACATCTCAAGATCATGACAATAGTTCGTTTCTTTTGGTAATTATCTTTGGATGCTACGAAATGTTTTGTTATTACCTTATTTAGTTGTTACACACAAGTTTCATTTTTACTTTCTTTTTTCATGGTTATCCTTGAGTTAGATTGTTTTATTGGTCTCAATGACAATACTTCTGGAATTTTTTGTTGGCGACATTAGTAATGCACTGTATGTATTGTTCTAGGTTTCGAATCATCGATTAGAGTTATAGATTTAGACTAATCGATTAGGTCACTTGTGTGATGTATTGCTCCTTCATAGATGCCCATATTAAGGATTGTAATCCTTATTTGATTAATAAAGTTGTCGCTATTCTAAAAAAAAAAAGTGAATCAAGAAAAGAAACTCGAAAGCACCCACTATGGCGACAAGTCTTTTTAGGGTTTTGTTCGCTAAACTCACCATGGCGACGAGATCTCATATTAAGATCTTGTACATGCATAACACCTTAAAGCTAATGGCGAAGTCTCTTTCAATTTAACGTCATGCTTAGTAGCAATAAAGTGAATCAAGAAAAGAAACTTGAGAGCACCCATTGTGGCGACAAGCCTTTTTAGGGTTTTGTTCGCAAAACTCACCATGGCGACGAGATCTCATATTAAGATCTTGTACATAACTCCTTAAAGCTAATGGCAGAGTCTCTATTTTTTTAGCATGTCATGCTCGGTTCATCTTCAACCATTGATCGCTAATCCTAAGCATATATTTTGTAAGTCTAAGTTCGTGGACATCTTGTGGCTCTCATCGTCTACATCATGGTCACTTGTCTTAAAGCCTAAAAGAGGTCATCTCAAAGGTTTTGCTCTACATGCTCTTATGGCTGCGTTGGTGGCGACCGCTCAAAGACTCATCTTCTTTATGGGTATTTTGTTTGTCATGGTTTAATCGGATTTGTTGGTGAATTTGATGTTAGAGGTGTTATGCTTGATAGTGGCAGCAACTAGTTCTTTGAGACTAATGGCGTTTTTTTCTTCTTTTCCTCTAGATTGGGCTATTTTATTTTTTGAGATTAACCTTCTATTACTTTTATCTAACCTTGTAAGTTATTTAAAAGTTTAGGACTCGAACATCCGAGCAAAAACAATTCTCAAACCTAGACCAAAAACTCCATCAACTAGTGATATATTTACCGACTCATTAATTATTACCTAAACTTCCTAACAATTTTCTTAAAAGTATAAGGAAGTAAATTTTTCCACTAATTTTTATTTATTATTCTAATTCACAAATTAATTATACTATATTGTTTCTATTTACAAAAATATACAATAATAC
The DNA here is from genome assembly GCA_030142095.1 of Rubus idaeus. NCBI lineage: Eukaryota > Viridiplantae > Streptophyta > Magnoliopsida > Rosales > Rosaceae > Rubus > Rubus idaeus. Next base: position 6,654,007 of record CM057971.1, read on the forward strand.
AAAGTGTTTTTTTGGTTTTAAATATTTGAAAACAAGAAATAAAGAAAATGAAATATTGTTTGGCTTTTTAATATTTTCGAAAATCAATAAAGTAAAACAAGAAAATACAAATTAAAATGCAATTTAAACTAACACACTAATTAATCAAATAACATATTTTTGTTTTCAATAAAAGTTAAACACAAATATTCAAACAAATATTCATAATACAAATTAAGCAAATAAATTCACACAACAAATATAAAAATGAGGAGAGAGAAAGAAAATCTATGAATTCGGTGAACCTAGGGAGCTCGTTAGAGAGCATATTGGTTTGGGTTACAATTGCTTGGCAGAAGTCAAAACCCCAAGTTGACTCTTTGACTTTTCAAAGCTGGAATTCAGCTTCATGTCAGCATTATCTTCATCTCTCTTTGCTTAATTGGTTCAGTTCTTCTTCTTATTCCAAAAAGTGAGAGAGAATGGGATTCCAAGGAAACGATGGGATTTGAGGCTGGATCGAAACTGCGCAGAATGGGATTGCCTAGTATTCGGTGAAACAGCTTGTTGGTGAGACCGGGTCTAGAGGCATCGATGCCGTGAATCAGCGACGGAAAGGGCACGGCCTCGAGGTGAAGTGGCGGTGGAAATCAACAGCAGAAGCTGAGGTGACTTGAAGCGGTGCGACAATTCTGGGCAGGTGAGCGACGACGACGCCGGCTGGGCTATTGGTTCGAGGCTTGCGGCGGTGATGGTTGTCCAGTAGAGATGAGCGGCGTCTGGGTAATTGCAGAACGGCGGAGCGAGAGCAGTTCTGGTTTGTGAGATCGGTGCGCAGAAAAGCTGAAAGCAGGTTGGAGGATCGATGGATTCGAGGCTGGTGGTGGAAGCGAGTGGTTTGGGAAGAGAGGAAGGATGGATGGTTGGTTATTGATGTGTTCAAGCGTGGTTCACGGTGGTTGTGGTCCGGGATTGTGTATGGGGGGGGTTCCAAACTGAAAATAAGAACTGAGAGAATTAGAGAAAAGAAGAGACGGAGGGAGTCCGGCCATCCAGTGTGTGTCTGCATTTTGGTGGATGGAATCGTGGGGTAGAGATGTCAGTGATTGCTGTGATTTGTGTTTGAGGTGCTTGCTGGTTTTGTTAATTGATTGTGACAGAGAGGAGGAATTGATTTGTGGTATGTAGATCAGGGTGGGGGAAAAATAGGGCTGAGATAATTGATGAAATAAGAGGAGGAGAGAGATTGGGTAATTAGAAGAGAATGTTTGAGGGAAGAAAGAAAAAGAGGGAAAAAAGGAAGGTTGTGATTTGAGTGTAGAGAGTAATCAGGTATAGGGGAAGTAGAAAATAGGTGAGGAAGTTGAGAAGGGGGGGGGGGGAAAGAGATGGGAAAGAGTTGGTGGGGGGGAAATGCAGGAATTTGGTATTTAAAGGAAAGGTGTGAGATGGGTGGATGAGCTGGAAAGGTAGATTGGTGGAAGTAAGGGGAGTGGTGTTGATGTGAGTGGTGGAAAATGGTTGGAAACAAAGTGAATCAAATTGAACGAGGAGTAGGAGTCAAAAACAAACAAGGAAAAACAAAAAAATAATAAAAGAAATTAAAAGTATTAAATATAAAATAAAATAAAAAATAACAAAAAATTAAATGAAATAAAAATAAAAACTAAAATAGAATATAAAAATAAATATAAAATATAAACAAGGGAAAATAAAGTAGGATTAAAAATGATTTTATAGTGTGGTGGGGGTGAGGGTGGTGGCAGAAATTGCTTGGAATTTGGAAGGTTCCAAAATCTTCGTACATGTTATATTCCACTGAAGATGACGGTGTCATCGATAATTGGAAAGTCACGGTGATTCCGAATTCTGTGTAATCTCCAAATTCACCTTTTAGTGTAAATTAGTATTTTTCACATATTTTCCCCGAAGACGAAAACAAACATTAAACCGACAAAAAACTTCGAATAGCATCAATCCAAGTATTTAGAGCACTTTGTGAACGTATTTTACGTTCACATCACAACACTGAACTTTGCTAGCCTCAGCAAACACGAAACAAAAACAACAACACAAAACAAAGGGAAACACAAAACAAATCTTTCCAACAAACCCCCGAGTTCACAAGAGTTATAATCGGGAGAATAAAAACTATATACCAAGGCTCACGAATTTGCTAAGTATTTAACATGGACATCTCATTCGTGCTCGGGTGAAGTGTGTGAAAACGGTGTACAATTATTTCAAATAATCAAATAGGCACTATGAACAACATTAACCACTAAAGTCACAAGATTCACTAAATATTTCCGCTCGGTGTTTAGGGTTAGTGTTTACTCTAACATTACCAAGTAATGTTCCCATAAGCTTGCTCATCAACCAACTCTCGACAATTAATCCACAATCATTAAATCATAAGGACTTTCAAGGTGTAATGGGGCCAAGGGGGGGGATGGTAAAGAAAGAAAGGACTAGAAAGAAAAAGTTCACTGTTTGCAAACAAACAACACTGAAACATGCTAAACCCGAAACATTCTTATTCTCCTCCAACATTTATAAAAAAAACAAGAAAAAACTCTTTTGGGTTTTTTTTACTTTTTTCTTTGGGAACTTTATTCCTTCTTTTTTTATTTTGATTTTTTTTATTTTCTTCTGAACAATACAACAAAATAAAATGCCCCCACACTGCCTTTGTATACTACCATACAAATCTGAAGCAAAAGGACACAGAAGTCACTATCTCGTTGCAAACCAAAACGAAGGGGGAACAAAAGATAGGGAACAAAGGGGTTCTAAGTTCGTGTTAAATGATGGTGAAATTTTGGCCATGGTGCTCAACAATGCCTTAATCATCAATTCTCACAAATTCGGTTGGTTTCTCGACAAACCGAGAAGACGGTTGGACCTCAGGCACCATCTTGCTGGACATAAGCAATGGATAGAAACATTAACTTCAACTTTGCAACCAATTATAAACAATATGGTAGTAAAATGTTTGAATTGGAAATACATGTTTAAATTTGTCTATGTCTAAAGAGGACACCATATGTGTGTGCGAGTGAATGTGACTGTGTGTTTGTGTGCGTCTTACTTTTTTGTTTTAACTCAATCCTGGACTTTGTGTTTAATGGACAACAAGAACTTATGACTTTGGTGAAGGAATCAATCGGCAATGGCTTGAAGAAAGTTGATGGAGTTGAGCCTGCAGCGGAGTTGAGCCTGCAACAGAGGTTGAAAATCTCAATTTCAATTTGGGCACAATGAAGTGGGGGATGAAATCTAGCCATGGGGAGACGACCTGCATGAAGTGGGTTGGATGTTTCTTCATCGGTGTTGCAGCATTGTTCGCTTTGGTGAAACTTGCCATTGAAGTGAAGGGAGCGTTCTGGAAGTGATGGTGTGATGAGTGGAGTTTAACTTTAAAAGCTGTTGTTTTGTTTAATGCGTTTGAAGACTTATTTAATGTTTCTTAGGCTCCCAATGACTTAGTTTGTTTCTTTAGTTGGGTAATATTTGTTGGAAAAAAAAAGAGGACACCATATAAAAAATTATTAGATTAGAAGTTGATTATGGTATAAATTAATATTTGAGATACCAAGTATTTTCTATTTTTTTTTTGTTATAATTCAATTTTTTATATTCAAAATTAAAAAGTCAATTTGGTTCGAACTAAAAAGAAATAAGAAAAACAAAAAAATATTTCAATTTGGAGTATAAAGCTGCATACCAATTGGGTCGACTTATACAAACATTTCTGAAGCTGTTTTTAAGCAAACAGTCATTAGGATGGTTACATTTTTTAGAATTCTAAAAAGGAAAATTCTCAGGTTTGCCCGTTCACCCACTCTCCCTACTTAATATAGTTGCACTTCATAATTTCATAATTCAACCTTCATATCATAACTTATCCTTCATAGATCACCTCTGCAAAAAAATCAATCGAATCAGAGATCTTTTGGTCACTTATTCATATGAAATAAATAGACGGTTAATCATAATAGTAGTAATTGTTGTCAGAGCCGTTCATTTGTTTCAATAATTAGAATTAATTAGAATGACCAAAAGATCTCTGATTCGATTGATTTTTTTCAGAGATAATCTATGAATGATAAGTTATGATATAAACGGTTGGATTATGAAATTATGAAGTGAAACTATATTAAGTGGGGAGGGGGGTGAACGTGCCCGTTTACCCAAGGGGTGAACCTGAGCATTGCTCATATATAAAAAAGCCCATCATTAATCAATATCTCGAGATAAAATTAAACTAAAAATAAATGAAAAAATACCAACCAACATATACTAATTGCCGAGCAATTTACACAATTCTATGAAAAAAATAATAATAATAGTAATCTATCTATACTACCGTATTATTAAGAGAACAGACGTTGTTGATCAAAACATAATTTTTTTTAACTTTAATACCCTTTAAACATTAAATATATAACATCTTAATTACCAAGGATAAAATAATCTAAACACAAATAATCTATATAAATTAATATGCAGAAAGATCTACCTATCTATCTACATTTAAAGAAAATAACTACCCACATCTACACATAAATAACTACCCACATCTACACATAAATAATTGCCCACGTACATATCTCTCCGGATAACTTTCCATATTTTTTTTTCATATAGTTTTCTTTTAAAAAAAAATTGTCATACACATACAGAGCATATGTCCACAAGGCTAGTAATAATAGTAAAAAAAAGTTATCACTTTCCAATCAATCTACTCTCTTTTTTTTTCCTTTTGTTTGTATTTATTGTTTGTTAAAGACAATAAAAAAGGGCCAAATGGCATGCACGTAGTGCTTGTCAGGAGGCTAATAATATGTAATTAAGAATGAATTTCATGAAAACATTCGTAATACATTCATAAAAATAGTAGAAATGCTAGCAATTATATGAAGAACTCATCTGTCATCCCTAATTAACCATAATCATTCATTGATCACATGATATGTTGGAGGCTTGTGTCAAGGGAAAGGAAGTTCTTTTGAGCTGTCACTTTCTTTACATTGGACAAAACAAGATTGTCTATCACCCCTGAAAACATTCGTAATACATTCATAAAAATAGTAGAAACGGTAACGATTGTATGAAGAACTCATCCGTCATCCCTAATTAACCATAATCATTCATCGATCGCATGATATGTTGGAGACTTGTGTACGTAAAGGGAAATGAAGTTCTTTTGAACTGTTACTTCCTTTATATTGGATAAAACATGACTGTCTATCACCCCAACCAAGGTGGCTTCACATATCCAATTGAAAAGTCGTCATTTCAAACCAGAAAGACTTCACTAATCATCTATGAGACTTTTTGATTTTTTTTATCTGAATCATGCGGTGTCCCAAAGCTGTCAACTAAGGACTAATTGGTAGTCGGGTCAGGAACTCAGGGGTTTTGTTTGGTGTGTGTTTCACCAAATCGATATGTGTGTATAGTTGTATACTAGTGAGACGAGAGGAAAACAAATAATTATTTTGTATATATTGCAATTCTAAATATTGCTCTCCACATGCGCACGTCCGCACGTAAAGTAAAATGCGAACATCTTCATACCGACTAATTGACAACATAACTCAATCATCGGAACCGTTCATCGTTTAGATTTATTTTCAAGAATTATCCTTGCAAAAAATCAGCCGAATTGGAGATTATTTAGTTATCTGTTCATTGTATAGTTTACAAACAAATACAGTCTGTCAGATAAGGTTGAAACGATGAATGTGGTAATTAAATGGCTAAATAATTTCCAATTTGAATTTTTTTATTATCAAAATGATCCTTGAAAGATGACCTAAAATATAGACGGTTTTGATCATTAGTTTGCACTCGTAATGAGGATGTTCGCATTTTACTTTACGTGCGGACGTGCGCATGTGAAGGGGACTGTATATATATATATATATATATATATATATATTTAAGTGATTTAAGGATGACAGCTTTGGGTATGGGCTTCTCAACATATATTTTTATGGCATGATTTAAGGATGAAAATATTTTAGTGAGAAAAAAAAAGAACATGTGATTTTCTATTATTCCTAATAGGTGTTGACATGGTTTGATACATTTAGACTTGCCGGGGGGGCACCTAGTCATGCCTCCTTGAGTTGCATTTTTTTTTTTTAAATTTCCAATGTCTTAATCTAGCCATTGGTACCGTATGATTTTTAGAAAAAAGAATCGACATTTTCGAATTTCGTCGATTGATACACTTTCTAAAAATCATGTCCTACATGACTCATGACTGTCCTCATTAATATTAGAGAAAAATATTCATATGGTACATGAACTATTTTGGTACTTGACTTTTATAAACAACCTGGTGGTACCTGAACTACTCATCCGTTTGTCATTATAGTACATACCGTCAAATATTCTGTTAAATTGTTTATGTGTCATAGGTAAAACAATCATTTAATTTATTTTCAATTTTCAAAATAAATTAAAAACAAATATTTAGATAATTTATCCACAAATATTCAAGACTAAAAATGAGAATTTTTTTATTTATTTTTATAATATAATTTATAGCCAGTTTTTATTTTTTAATATAATTTATTACCATGTGGTTTTATTATTAATTAAAAAATAAAAATAAACTATATTCAAAAATTAATTAATTTTTTATTATACTAAAAAATAATGATAATTGATTTTGATTTTAAAATTTAATAATAAAACCAAATACATGCATATTTAATCTTGAATATTTGGGGATAAAAATCCTAATTTGATTATGTTCATATAAATTATTATTTTTGTATAATTTTAATATAAATTTATTTTTTTGTATAATTTTTTTTATAAGTGGTTACTTATTTGGAAGAGATTTTTCTTTTCAAAGATGGTTGGCGTTGGTTCCATCTGATGTGCTAGATGTGGTGGTTGCACATCCAGATCTGGTCTTGCAAAGGCTTTGGCTCTTTGTCGAATCTTCTATGACGAATCAGGTTCTTTTTAACCAATATTTCTCGCTACAAATTATTTGTACTTCGTCTAATTGTAACTTCAGTTTTTCGGTGTGGGATCCAGGAGGCTTTAACGTGAGTCATTGTTCTATTTGGTTCAGTAGTTTTCATGATGGTTCTGTGAATAAGAGCCATTGATGCTGAAGATGGAAACGACTTATGGTACAATTTATTGTATCATTCTCTCTAGTTGTTGGTTTACCAAGTCTCTGGATCATGACATTGCTTGTTGGGATTCCATAATTGTGTGCGCTACTCATCGCATTGTTGGTAATTATCTACGAGATAGTGAGAGATTGCTATTGAATTGGTCTATTCGCTATCGACAGTCTACGACAAAATGGATGGTTGTTTGGTTCTTTCACCATCAACCTTTGAGCTTTATTGTTGTAAGACAACCAATTGGTGTAGTACACCTTTTGGTTTGTCTAGGCTTAGGTTTTTATATTAACCATAGTTGGTTAATTATCGCTCATGTTATTGATCATGATGCCAATGTTTGCGATTGTAATCGTTTGACTATTTAATTAATCTATTTATTTTCCTTTCAAAAAAATAGGAAAAAAAATTTATTGATTGTTTTGCCGATACTCTAGTCACCAAATTACAAGTTTTGCCCATGTCACATAAGCAACTTAACGAAATATTTAACGGTGTATGCTATAATGGAAAACATATAAATAGTTCAAGTACCATCAGATTTTTTTATGAAAATTTAGGTACCAAAAATTACATTTTGTGATAATTCGGGTACTATAATAGAATTTGTTTCTTCTGATATTATTAGGGTTGGTGGCGTGCTTATATATATAAAATTATATACAGTATGCACAAAACCAGATGGTTTGCTTATGATATTACACGTGGGAATAAAACTACCCAAGTAGCTGACTTTTTTCGAGGTTTTAAAGGTTTGCACTTTGCAGTCTGCATCCAAAACCCAATCAATCACATTCTGGTTTCTTCTCGAACGAAATTTCACTATGCGACGGAGGCCCCAGAGTTCTTCATCTTCAGCTCCCGAACCAGCAGCGACTGAAAAACCAAGTGTCACCACCACCCCATGGGTTGTACAGAGGCCGCAGAGATCACCCTTTGTTTGGCTGACCTTGTTCGCAGTCATCATATACTGCTCTTGGGGGGTTTATCATTACCAGTTCGAGTCCCTGCCCGTGCCTCTGACCGCTGACCAGGCCGGAAAGCGAGGCTTCGCCGAGTTTTCAGCTCTCAAACACGTCAAGGCCCTGACCCAATTGGGCCCTCACCCTCTTGGCTCCGATGCTATCACTCTTGCTCAACAGGTTCTTACTTCATACTTCAAAATTGAATTTTACCAATTACCCAGTTTTCATTTGGTCGAATTGTTGTGAAAGTTTCGATCTTTGTTCTGGGTTTTGACATGGGTTTTCAGTATGTATTGGCAGAAGCTGAAGCCATTAAGAAAACGGCTCACTGGGAGGTTGATGTTGAAGTGGACTCGTTCATTGCAAAATCTGGAGCAAATCAAATGGTCAGTGGTTTGTTTAAGGGAAGAACACTTGTTTATTCGGATTTGAATCACATCATCATTAGAATCTCGCCCAAGTATGCACCTGGTTCAGTAGATAATGCTGTTCTCGTCTCTTCTCACATTGACACCGTCTTCTCAACGTAAGCTATCTTCATCTTATTCAATGCCAAAGTTGATTGCTTCTTTTCGGTTTTCTCTGTCAGAGTTATCATCTTTGTTTCTAGCATAAGTACCAAATTGTGGTGAATAAGAACTTTCAGTGTAGTACAGTATAGTACAGTAGTGTAAGATTTTATAACAACTTTTCACTAACTGAATTTGATGGGCTGCTCTTACACGTTTCAGAGAAGGGGCTGGAGATTGCAGTTCCTGTGTGGCTGTCATGTTGGAACTTGCTCGTGGAGTTTCGCAGTGGGCACATGGATTTAAGCATGCTGTTATATTTTTGTTTAACACTGGGGAGGAGGAGGGTCTAAATGGCGCTCATAGCTTTATAACTCAGGTTAATGTCGACTCTCCCTCTTTCGCAAGCCTAGCAGCTGAGCGGTATTGTTTGTTAATAAATGTAACCAAATACTTGGATGATGAGGTTATATTGTTACTCTGTTTCGTTTCTAATATAATATGACTAGTGAGATGCTAAAATGCTAATGTTGTTTGATTTTGAAATTGTGAAGATTATGTGGTCTAACTTTTCAACAGTGAATTAGAAAAATTGATTAATTACTTGTGTTCTAAGAAACATACGAAATATGGAGAAGTTGTTCAATTCATGCATCAGTTACCATGATACCTATTGAAACTAAAGATCTTAAGTATCTTCCTTGCGTTACTGTACAACTAACAATTTTCTATGGCATTTGTTTTTGAATTTCTTGATGCAGCATCCATGGAGTGACACGATTCGTCTAGCTATTGATTTGGAGGCCATGGGTATTGGAGGGAAGTCTGGCATATTTCAGGTCAGGTTTGTGATCATAATTCACTCATTCTTGCTGTTTTAGATGGCCTATGAGATATGTCTATATGTGCTTGATATTGTGTACTCTAGGTAGATGGCCTCTTGATAACCTAGTGATATTTGGTCATTTGGTGTGTCAAGGTTTCGATTTCTAGCTCCAAAAACTGTAGCACAGGATGATATTGCTTAATTTATACTTCCACGACATTGCCATATATGTATATCACTTTATTGAAAAGGGGTTCTCTTGTTAGTTGGGGACATTATGTGTTCAAGGACACTAATGGAGAAAATAGATATACTTCGTAAACTTTGTTTTCTCTGAATGTCAACTAGAGCCTGATTTTGGCATGTTAAACACAACCACCTATAATTGTTTTTGCTGTCTTTAAAATTGGTAGCTCATCATGGTCTGATATTGAGCATATGGATCAGTTGAAGTAGTCAATCTGTAATATGATATTACAGGATAATGCTGGAAACTTGTGCGGTTCATTAGTTTTTATAGCTTACTCTATATTTGAAAGGCATTGTAAATGACTGATGTATCATCTATTAAGTATTAACTATATATCTATATCTTTTATTCTCCTTAAAGTAACTCATGCTTCTCCAAACTGTGTTCGAGCTTAATATTCTTATAATTATTTCTTCATCTGATAGGCTGGTCCTCATCCTTGGGCTATTGAGAATTATGCTGCAGTGGCAAAATACCCATCTGGCCACATAATAGGACAGGTTTGTACTTATTCTCTTTGATATTTCTTTTCCTATATCTCTTTCTGAAAGTTTATGTGTATTTATATGGGAAAAAAAAACTCAAATCTTACCCTACAGGATTTATTTTCTTCTGGAGCCATAAAATCTGCAACAGATTTCCAAGTATACAAAGAGGTTGCTGGTCTTTCAGGGCTTGACTTTGCTTACTCCGATAACAGTGCAGTATACCACACAAAGGTTCTTCTCTTCCCTTTTGCTCCGTTTTTGGGATATTATCTGGAAAGTTCTTTTTGCTTTCTTAATTGATAAAGGAAGTTCCAAGTCTATTCTCATAAGAGGATTGACATTTATCGTTTAACATTATGAAACTTTAATTTTTCTTTTACAAAAAAGTAATTTTGAGTAGTTTATCAGCTTGAGGCTGTGCCTTCTTAATGAGGATATGCGGGGGAAGCTGCATTTAGGTTGTCTGGTTGTACCCATCTTTTAGCTTTGCATGCTAGCTTGTCTGTTTTAGACTTCTAGGTATTCAAACACTGAAGCTATAATGTCAATAACTCAATATTACTATCAAACACGGGGAATGAGTAATCATGTGAAGCAATGCAGATATTTGATTCCACGAAAGTGATTAGTAGGTTAACCAGTAGTTAGCCTACATGTAGTACCTAGCTTTATTTGCTTTTGAATATGGGAATGGTTTTAAATTGTAATGTTCTTCTACACTAATTATTAATGTTAATCAAGAGTATTTCCTGCAAGAAGTGGATACTGAATGACAATCAGCCAAAGGGCAAGGCACAGACTTAACTTGGTAATTCCAGTTTGAATTCACTATTTACAATCTACACTTTTCTTATAATGCAGAATGACAAATTCGAGCTTCTTAAATTGGGATCTCTTCAACATCTTGGAGAAAATATGCTTGCTTTTCTGCTTCGGGTTGCTGCATCCTCTCATCTTCCAAAGGCCAAGGCAATGGAAGAAGAGGATAAGACGGGCTTGAGTGCTGCCATATATTTTGACATTTTGGTACATTGTAACTACAGAAACTTTATCATTTTTCTTGTCTTGATACCTGACACACACTTTGCATTTCATTTGTACTTTTTCCTTTTGCTGAGATGTTGTAGTTTCAACACTCATGGCCTTCAGCTGCCATGATAGTTCAAGTTTGCAATGTGATTCTAACTCTTGTGACAATCCCAGGGGACATACATGATTGTCTACCGTCAACGCTTTGCCAGAATGCTTCATAATTCAGTGATAGTGCAATCACTTCTTATATGGACTACATCATTGCTTATGGGTGGTTATCCTGCTGCAGTTTCATTGGTCTTGTCATGTTTGAGTGTTATTCTTATGTGGACATTTGCATTAAGTTTCTCTGTTCTTGTGGCCTTCGTTATACCCCTAATATCGTCATCACCAGTGCCATATGTCGCAAACCCATGGCTGGTAGTTGGGTTATTCGCCGCACCTGCTCTGCTTGGAGCATTAACTGGTCAATATTTGGGTTATCTTGTTCTTCATATGTATTTGTCAAACGCTTACTCCAAGAGAAAACAGCTCTCACCTGCTATCCGAGCCGATTTGGTTAAATTAGAGGCTGAAAGATGGCTCTATAAAGCTGGATCAATTCAATGGCTCATTCTCCTCAGTTTGGGAACCTATTACAGAATTGGATCGTCTTATCTTGCCCTTGCTTGGTTGGTTCCACCAGCATTCGCATGTGAGTTTATGTTAACTACTTTAGTCTGACCCATGTTCAATTTAACATGTCTTTAAAGAGAAGCATGTTCATAACTACTTGATTTTTCTATCAACTAATCCTGTACGCTGTACTATCCAGATGGCTTTTTTGAAGCAACTCTAAGCCCAGTCCGATTACCTAAACCGCTCAAGCTTGCAACCCTGCTGATAGGATTAGCTGTACCGATATTACTTTCTGCTGGCGTATTCATTCGTGTGGCTGGCACAATAATCGGGACCATGGTTCGTTTTGATAGGTAAATTATGCAGTACTCTAGTTAATCTAAAACATGACTCTTAAGACAACTGATTTACTTTTGGGGTATTATAGGGTCGAAGTTTGATATCTTTGCCAAATTTGAGGTGGCATTTCAAGCCACATTCAGATTGGTGATGTATCATATGAACTTCTTACTAGAAGTGAATCCAATCAAGTCATCTATGTGAGAAGTTCAAGTAATTTTTAAAGATTTACGGTCAATGCTACTAGATTGTTTCAAAAACAAAACAATGAAGCTGGAGGTTGAAAGTGGGCTGCCTCCGGTTTTTATTAAAGCCTGCTGAGTCACAAGCCCATGGTGTCTTTGGACACCTTGCCTGTGATGGAACTCCATAGTATATTTCTGAAATTCTTTGTAGCTATTTGCAGATCCACCAACCTGCTATCTTTAATTCTTGACTGTGACATTTGAAAGTTATTTTTATTTTTCTAGATATTGAGAAAGTGACTTTTACCTTGCATTGTATTTGCTCAGGAATCCTGGTGGCACTCCTGATTGGCTGGGAAATGTTATACTTGCTGTTTTTGTTGCTGCTGTCATGTGCCTGACTTTGGTGTATCTTCTTTCATACATTCATCTTTCAGGTTTTTGTTCACCTCAAAGTAGTTGGCTATTTACAGTGTAGTTGAGTTCATGAGTTTATGATGCCATATATGATTAATTAAGTTATAAAGAGATAATTTAACAGCCTCTTTTTAGTTTTGAACTAACTAGGTAGCATTGTTACAATTGCTCTCTAGGTGCCAAGAGATTGATTGTCCTTTCAACTTGCGTGTTGTTTGGCTTCTCCCTTGCTCTTGTATTATCTGGTATCGTTCCAGCATTTACCAAAGACACATCCAGAGCTGTTAACGTAAGTCTCTATTAGCACTATTCCTACATGTCTTTACCACCTTAAGTCATAATTTTGTTTGTATGTGAAGGATTTTAAATTTGGTACCTTGATTATGCTCAGAAAGCTCTTTTTCTCTGTTTAACTTTAACTCATCTTATTGGAAAATCCTTGCTTCATTATAATAAGTCTATCTCTTATTGACACTTTATGATTCTCAGGTTGTGCATGTTGTAGATACTACGAGAAGCTTGGAAGATCCTAGATCCTATGTGTCACTGTTTTCTTTAACTCCTGGGAAATTGACAAAGGAGGTTGAGCAAATCAATGAAGGTTTCAGATGTGGTAGAGATCAGGTTTTTGATTTTGTAACTTTTACAGTGAAATATGGCTGTTGGACCGAGGATGACAGTGACAGTGGGTGGAGTGAAGCAGACATTCCCAAAATGCACCTTGAGAGTGATTCTCAAGGTATTGAAAGAACAACACAAGTTTCAATTGATACCAAGGGTTCAATACGGTGGTCTCTTGCAATCAACACCAATGAAATACAGGATTTTGCTTTCACAGGTATGATGAACTATAACTAGTGCACAATATTGCTTCTCTCCTTATTTCATTCTCATGATTGTACATGGCATTTCTAAGCTGAAAACTCGTACTTGTAATCTCAGATGCTGGAAACTCTGAGGAATTGGTTTCAGTTGGTGACAAGAGCAGTGTAGATGGTTGGCACATTATTCAGTTTGCAGGGGGAAACAATTCACCGACGAGGTTTGGTCTGACTCTCTTCTGGACTAAAAATTCTACCCGGTTCGCTCATAAGGCCGACGGGAAGAGAGACGAGCAAGCTCCCCTTTTAAAGTTAAGAACTGATATGGACATTGTAACACCAAAAGTCGAAAGGGTTCTCTCAAAGCTTCCTCCTTGGTGCTCACTGTTTGGCAAGTCGACGTCTCCCCACACCTTAGCTTTCTTAAGTAGTCTTCCTGTTAATTTTTAGATCCTTCGAATCTCATTCCACAGGAGTGTAACATATATGTTTACTTTACCTTACATAGAAAATGTCAAATTCAAGAAACCAATAAAATCATGTATAAGCAGCTTTCATTTAGTTGATTTCTTAAAGGATATGGCTTTTAATTCAATACTCTAAAGGCAGCCTCACTTCAAAGCCCCTCTACTTTCAAATGAAGTATAATTGAGCATGAAATTGTGAAACCCAGAGATTTGGATTCTATGGTCCTCATTGTCACAGAGTAATCACTAATGAAGCAACAACATCCTCATCATTTACAAGCTTAAGACTTGAACGTTGAACCATATTTTGTTACTTGCTCAATTTGGAGAAATAATTATGGCCTCAGCGAAAATCACCCAAAAAATGTGGAGGGTTAAAGTACAATTAACCCAAGAAGGGCAAAAAAAAAAAAAGATGTTTTCTTTTCATTATGGTACAGTTAGTTCCCAACACACACGTGTGGAAAGTTAGGTAACTCGGTTAATTTTGGCGTCAAACACAGTGTTGCTCTGCTCTGCTCAGCTGTGTGTCCTTTTATAACTGAAACCAGTTCAACCCCCCAAAAAGAGAAACAAAGAATCTGTAATTGTCGATAGACAGAGATAAAAGACCGTCCAAGAAATGCGGACCGTACCGTTGGGAATCTCAGTGTCCCCAACCTCCATTAACACTCTCAACCTCAAGAGACCAAACCCCTTCCCTGTTTCAACTACTAGGGTTTCTGCAAATCTCTCTCTCCTCTCCTTCTCCAAATCTGGTGGGTACTCTCAATTTTCTTTCTTTTTTCACAAGTACTTACTTTAATTGCTTATTTGCTATGTTAGATTATGTGGGTGGGTTTGAACTAGTATTGACAATTTTGGGTACTTGGTCAATTTCAATTTCAAGTTGATTACTTTATTGGGTTACTTACACATCCACCTATGGTGTTGATTCATTTATTGCATTTGTAAACCACCTGAAGTTTGAATTTTTGTTGAGAAGTTTTGAACTAGTATAGAAAATTTTGGTGTTTTGTCAATGTCAGGTTCAAGTTCACTACTTTATTGGGTTACATAAACATCTAATTATGATTTTCCATCTCTAAACTTCGTATATTTGAATCATATTCAATTTGTTATACCATCCCAGGATTAGGAGAAAAAGGAAGCACTGAGCATATATTCAACTTTTTGGTCTGAAAATTAAGCTAGTACTTACAAAACCAGAAAGCTTAGCTTTTTCAAACAGCCCCTTTGATTAGCATGAACACTTTTCTCCCTTTGTTTACCTCCTAATTTTTGTTTCCCTTTAGTTTTACTGATTGCACCAAACAGAGGTGTAGAGTAATTGTGGGACTAAGTGATTATCTATTATATGCGTGTAGCAATTGGGGTATTGAGGTTGGTTCTGGTTTATGTGTGTAGGAGTCTGCAGAGCCAGTCAAGTGGTTGATCTATTTCCAACTGTGTCTCCTGAGATTGTTGTTAGGGAGGCCAGGTTAGAGGATTGTTGGGAGGTGGCTGAGACTCATTGCAGCTCTTTCTTCCCTGAATATTCGTTCCCTTTAGATTTCGTTCTAAGGGTTGACCGGGTGGTGGGGATGCTAGCCGGATTTTCTTTACCAAGTGGTTGCAAAAGGACTTGTCTGGTAGCGGTAATTGGAAACTCTGCTGATGAGACTTTCCTCTTTGGGAGTGACGATTTCAAGATTGCTGGTCTTGACGGGAAGATCAGTCTCAGTAAGAGGTATGTGGCTGGAATATTGACAGTGGATACTGTAGCTGATTTTCTTCCTAGAAAAGGTCCTCTCCGGCAGAGAAGGTGAGTTCATTATACTTCAAGAGGTTTTTGGTTTTCTTGGCAATTTAAACATCTACTTATGATTGCAGTAAGTTTTGGATGAAACTTGTTAGTTTAGCCATTGAAAATACAATAGTTCTTAGATTCGTTGATACATTGGAAATGATAGCTAGCACCGATGACCATTCCAATGAGCCTCAAAAACAAAACAGGAGCTAAGCATGTTATTCAAGTATTGTAATCAGTGTGAGTTCAACTCTAGTTGAAAGCAACCACTTAACCCATAACCCATAACCCTTTGACTGTAAACATTGCACAGCCATGTATTTAGGATTACAGTTAAGTTTTGGATAAAACTTGGTTGTTAGCGATTGAAAATACAAGAGGGGCATTAGTTCTTAGATTCATATGCTACATTGGAAATGATAGTGTAGCACCATAGACTGACCATTGAGCCTCAAAAACAAAATAGGAGCTAACTCAGGTACTTATAAACAATTGGAGTTCAATTCTAGTTGAAAGCAACTACTTAACCCATAGCCCATAACCCTTCACCCTTTGGCCTCATTGTAAACAATGTTGAGATAAATGGTTCATCTAGCATGCATTCTTATTTACATACGTAGATGGATGTTTTGATTGAAGGACTGGTATTGCATACGTATCAAACGTTGCTGTTCGGGAGAAATTTCGACGAAGAGGAATAGGTAAAAGGCTAGTAGCAAAGGCAGAAGCTCAAGCAAGGAGCTGGGATTGCCGTGCCATTGCATTGCACTGTGATTTGAACAATCCGGGAGCCATAAAGCTGTACAGAGGTCAGGGTTTCAAATCTATTAAGGTGCCTGAAGGAGCAAGTTGGCCTCAGCCCAAGACCTCACCCGATGTTAGATTCAACTTCATGATGAAGCTTCTGAACAACAATAATGAATCTTAGACACTTTAGGAACATGGTGACGAATTTATAAGGGAGAACAGAAAGGAGAAAAGTAGGATGCCTAAAAAATAGGTTGTGTATATATGAAAAAAGGGCTTGTGATGTATCTGTGTCATTGGTATAAAAGCTAATTTATTTTTAAGGGGCAGGTCAAGGCATGCTCTTATTTGGAGCATCTTCACATTTTCTGAAGATATAAGTCTGCCCCATTTATATCTGTCCTCGCGTATCTGTATGGTTTAATAACTTTCCAAAAGGATATGTATTTTGACTCTTGCAAGGAGATCTTCTGTTTATGTATTTTGATTTAAAAAAAAAAATCTTCACATGAGTGAAAGAAAATCAACTAATTAAGACCCAATAAAAGTAGAGTGATTGCAAAAACTAAATCAGGCAACAAACTCAATGAAACAATTATTTCAGTCAATCAAGTCGCACATTAAATCTTGGGTAGCAAAAAAGATTTTAGAAAGAGGTAAGTGGTACAAGATTTTAGGTAGCATGTATAATTAACCTGGTCGATTATGTATAATTAAAGGTATTCCTAACTATTTACAGACTGTATGTGTCGCTTCCCATGATGAGCCTATAAGAAGACCAAAGGTCACAGCATTGTGATATCTCAGAAACCTTTTGGGTCCTTGGCTTCTCTAGCTAGAAGAGCCAGCAGATACAAAGGAGGAGAAGAACAAGAAGAGAGAGGCGAGGAACAAGGCGATTGAAGAGGAGAAAAGGAGTAAGAAGGAGGAGGAACATCAGAAGGAGATGGAGCGCCTCCGCATGCAAGTGGATTTACATAGAAATAAAGATCATCACAACATTAAACAGCAACTTTCTCGACATCCTGCTACTCATGTTCCTTCTGTTGCTTCGCAGTCCCAAGCCCCGAAAGCTCTTGTCAAGGCTAATGTGACTCATGTTCCTGCTGCTTGGGCCAAGGCGGCGCCAATTATCAATGGCCATTCGCAGTTTCAAGCCTCGAATGCTCCAGCAGAAACTCCTATTCCCACTGCTTCAGCAAAGCCTATTAGTACGACTGCTATTAGTCACCATAAGCAACAACCTACTAGTACTGCTGGCTCCACAGAGATGGCCTTCTTCGTCGGGCAAATCCTGGTAAAGAGACCAACCAGTATTCAACCAAAAAATGTTGCTTTGTTTGAGAAGAAGAATGAGGCTCAAGCCACTGTTGTGGAAACTTAGCAAGTCCAAGAGGGTGTTAACGCGATGACTTATGCAAGTGCCTTACAAAAGAAGAAGGCTGCGGAGGCTCAAAAAACCAAGGCAACAACAACAAGGTGACTACTATTCCTGTTCAGAAGGAGAACTCTGCTCCCCAGACAAAGACTACCAACCATGTTAGTAATGAGGTCAGGGACTCGCAGTACCAAGAAGCCCAAAAAGGTCTCCATGTTAGTATTGTCTCCGGAGAGATATCCTATTACAGTGGTCCGGGGAGGAATAGCAATGGACCAGACCAAAGGTACTATGAGAATGGCAGAAGGGTTGGTGGTAATGGATCCGGCCAAAAGTACTATGGGAATGGAAGAAGGGTTAATGGTGGTAATGGTTCCGGCCATAGGTATTATGGTAATGGCAGGGTTACTAATGGGAGTGGTCAAGAGAATCAGTAAAAACTAGCAAAACCAAAGCCTGTTATTGATGCTGAGGGGTGGAACTGGTAGAGTACCGAAGTGGATGGAGAGGCTAGAGGGTCTGATAAATTTAAAGGAGCTCATTCAGATCAGGTCACTTTGTATTTCCAACCTCGGAAGAGCCTAAATTTGAACCAGGACTATATATATGTTGTAAAGAAATTAAACTAGTTCAATATTAATATTGATTTCTTTTGTGCAACGTCTTTCTCTGATTCACAGTATGTGTAGCCCTATGACATTAGGTTTGAAATTTATATTACAGACAAAGCAATGAAATCAATAAAGCAATAAAATTCACAACAGTTTTATCGAACTAGTTTTCTTTACAATCAAATATTGTCTTACATAAAATAAAATGAAGGCTAGCTAGGTCCTCCGAGGCTGAAGATAAGCAACCTGCGAGCTCTGAATGAGCTCCTTCAAATTTATCAGACCCTCTCGCCTCTCTGTCCACTTCGATCATCTACCAGTTACCACCCAACAGCATCAATAACGGGCTTTGGCTTTGCTTGTTTTTTTTTTTCTGATTCTCTTGACCACTCCAATTAGTAGCCTTTCCATACATCAAGCACCTAAGGAACTAATTAACCTAACTGGAAATTGTGAAGAGTATTGCAAGCCCAATGAAACACTAAAAAGACAATTAAGTACTTTATATATACTTCAATCACAAGTTAACGTTTACATAAAGAAAGAGATGAACAGAAACAAATGTTGATCTTTTTTTTTTTTTCTTGATCGAAATCACCAACAAATAATGTTGATCTTTACTAGCTAAGAGGGAAGATTAATTCAAGAAAGATTGATTCTTCAAAAGACGTTCATGGGTTGAACACTTCTTGGCTTTTTGATGAGACTGGCCTTCATCTTCATAGCTTGGATGTTTCTCACCTCTCGACACTTCATATACTCTTTTCTCACTTTATCCATCAGTTTGCTTCCACCGCAGCTTCTTTTATTGCTTGTCGATGAAGGAACCTTGTCCAAAACCCTAACTTGCCGGCTTTGTTTACGGGCATCTTCTTTCTGATACAGCCGCTTCAATCTTTCGCCCACTTTGTTCTCAGCCTCTTCCACTCACTTCAACTTGGCCTGATACAACTCCGACCACTTGAACTTAGCTTTCTTTTGCTTCATCTTCTCGATCACCTCATTGGTGGCTTTGACACCGAACTCTATCTCAAAGGACTTCTTCCACAGTTTATCGGTGATGGGACTCAAATCTTTATCTTTTGTGCTCTTCTCGATGTGGATCAACTGGTCTTTGGAGCAGTGTGGTAAGACCTGCTCGAGAAACTTGAAATCTAGGTACCCAACATCCCCAAACGAGTCCAGATTGTCTATTGCAATTGAGACCCAACGATCATCAAGAGCTATTAACTTTCCCTTCTCCATTGACTTCTCTCTCTCTTTCACTTGTGATGATTGTTTTCAAGTGAATGAGTTCTCTGGTTTCCCATTTTGCCTTATTTATAGGGAAATGATGAGCTAGGTCGGCTGATTTCCTTTTCCTTGAGAGATAAGGCTAATTAAGGGTAATTAAGAGTAGTGATCAAGTAACTATTTTCCTTTTCCTTATCGGAATGGGATAAGCAATTTTTTGTCCAATAATATGCCAGAGGCTTAATAAGTTAATACCAAGTAATCACATTTTTACAATCTAGCTGTAAAAAAACATTCGGATCGACCTAACTATTAGGTAGGGTAAATTTCTAAAACTAGGGTTTTATGACGACCCAAAATAATTAGGAAATTATACATTGTTAAATGTAAAAGTTGGTCTTCTTTGGAGATTTATGAATATCTCCGAACATTAAAAAAATAAAATAAAAGAATGCGATGGACCTAAAATTCTGAGTTTCTTTGAAGGGATCGATAGTCTTTAGAGAACTATTTTTCCGTTTCGATGCTCTTCTTCTCATGTTTTTTCTTTTGGACACTCTTCTTCTTCTCATGTGCCAATGAAAGATGCAGCAATTGTTTTCCTTTAATTTGGAGTTCAGTTTCCTAATGCAAATGAGATGTGGGATATGGAAATTGAATTGATGTATAATCCAAAAGCTACAGAGGGAATGATATTCGAGGAAACAATGGGTTGTAGCACTTTATAAGTTTATAATAAACATATTAATTAGCCATTTTTTACCACTTGATCTACAACTTTGGGTTACTGAGAAAATGCTCAGCCTTGGTATTATTTTTTTGCCTAAAGTAATAATTTAAGCTACTCTAAGCAGAAACTGTAATTTCGAATATGTTCCTCAAATCTGTCCTGAATTTGAAGGAGCTCATTCAGAGCAGGCAGCTTTGTATTTCCAGCCTCGGAAGAGCCTAAATTTGAACTAGGACTATATTTTGTAAAGACTACTAGCTAGTTCAATTAATAAAAATGTTATGAATTTCATTGCTTTATTGATTTCTTTTGTGCAACGTCTTTCTCTGATTCACAGTAGCAAGAGACATGCATGTCATAATTAAACAATGAAATCAATAAAAAGACCAGTACTTCATACTTCATCAATCACAAGTTAACGTTTACATAAAGAAAGAGATGAACGTACATACAGAAACAAATATATGCTGATCTTTTTCTTTTTTTTCTTGATCGAAATCATCAACAAATGTTGATCTTTAATTACTAGCTGGTAAGAGGGAAGATTAATTCAAGAAAGATTGATTCTTCAAAAGACGTTCATCGGTTGAACACTTCTTGGCTTTTTTATGAGACTGGCCTTCATCTTCATAGCTTGGATGTTTCTCACCTCTCGACACTTCATATACTCTTTTCTCACTTTATCCATCAGTTTGCTTCCACCGCAGCTTCTTTTATTGCTTGTCGATGAAGGAACCTTGTCCAAAACCCTAACTTGCCGGCTTTGTTTACGGGCATCTTCTTTCTGATACAGCCGCTTCAATCTTTCGCCCACTTTGTTCTCAGCCTCTTCCACTCTCTTCAACTTGGCCTGATACAACTCCGACCACTTGAAGTTCGCTTTCTTTTGCTTCATCTTCTTGATCACCTCATCGGTGGCTTTGACACCGAACTCTATCTCAAAGAACTTCTTCCACAGCTTATCGGTGATGGGACTCAAATCTTTATCTTTTGTGCTCTTCTCGATGTGGATCAACTGGTCTTTGGAGCAGTGTGGCAAGACCTGGTCAAGAAACTTGAATTCTAGGTACCCAACATCCCCAAAAGACTCGAGATTGTCTATTGCAATTGAGACCCAACGATCATCAAGAGCTATTAACTTTCCCTTCTCCATTGATCTTTCTCTCTCTCTTTCAGTTGTGATGATTGTTTTCAAGTGAATGAGTTCTCGATCTGGTTTCCTTTTTCGTTTTATTTATAGGGAAATGATGAGCTAGGTCGGCTGATTTCCTTTTCCTTGAGGGATAAGGCTAAGGGTAATTTAAGAGTAGTGATCAAGTAACTATTATCCTTTTCCTTATCGGAATGGGACAAGTAATTTTTTGCCAACCATATGCGAGTAGGCTTATATACCAAGTAATCCCATTTGTACAATCTAGCTGTAAAAAATTCGAACCTAACTATTAGGTAGGGTAAACTTCTAAAACTAGGGTTTTATGACCAAATTTCAGTCCCTTTCGATGCTCTTCTCCTCATGTTCCAATTGAATTGATGTATATTTCAAAAGCTACAGAGGGTATGATTGGTGGAAACAACTTTATAAATAACAATAGTGTGCCAGTTTTACCACTTGATCTACGACTTTGAGTCAGTGAGAAAATGCTCAGCCTTGGTATTATTTTTTTGCCTAAAGTATTAATTTAAACTCGAGTACTGTACTCTTAAGGAAGAGTAATTTCAAATATGCTCCTCAAATCTGTCCTGATTTTCACTGTTTTAGTACCCTGAAACCAAACCATGATACCAATAAAAATATCAAATAACGAGAAAACAAAAATGTTGGTTTGAACTCAAAACTTTGAGAACAAAATTAGCCATTATCACCAAAAATATAAGTCGTGTCTAAAAGCTCACATTGGAAACCAAATGAAATTGGTAAGTACGACTATGAGATAGACCTGAAAAATCCACGTTATTCATGTATTTGTAATCCCAGACACCACAGCTCTGCATACTCAATCTTTGTACAACAGGTTTAAAGTGTCCTTAGTCTGACAGATGTCTTCAAGGCCCTATGGCGCCATACAACCTAAAGTCACAGAACAACTCCATTACAAAAAGGAAATCCATGTAAGGCATCATGAAGATGCCAAAGGATTTCCCACTTGGATAAACCAAAAATCTAGGATGTTTGGACAAATTTGTCTAAAGAAGAAGTGTCCAAAGCTGAGAACTCCGTCAAAACAGCACGCACAGCATTTCCAAGTAAAACAGCATCATTCTTGCTTGGTGCCTACAGTGTAAAAGTTGTATTAGTTGCAGAACATTTACATGGTAAGTAATCAAGAATCACAAAAACAATGATTGAAAGGGGCGAGTGTTGCTTACCTCTATGTTAAGGGGAAGTACAGGATCGTGAAGTGAGAGTCTAAGAAGAAACCACCCACCATAGCCAGAAACTCGGACCTGTTTGCAAGAGCAAATAGGGAAAACATGAGCGAAACAAACTAAAGGACAATGATAGAATAGTGAATGCTAACATAAAATATAATGATACTTACTCCTTCATAGTTAACAGGGGCCTTTTGAAGCTTTGGATCCGAGTCGACATAGTTTTCCAAATGTTTCAACACTGCTTCTCCATAGTCCCGGAAAGATCTGGAAGCACAAATTTGAAACTTAAAGGCAAGTACACATGCACCCAGACACAGAACAAACTCTCAGAGAGAATAAGCATATTCAGTTGCATACCCTCCTTCAAGATCTTGATGATTTTGATTGATCTTTAATCTCAATTCCACCGCAAAACCTGGTTCCTCCAAACCTTCTAAGAGATCAGTCAAAACTTTGCTGCCACCACCTGAAGCTCTGGCTGAGGCAAGTTTATTTAAAATTTTGACCTGCAAAAAATTGCCATAAAAGAATAACGCAGCAGCAACAGAAACAACCACGCCAGAAAAGATAAAGAAAGATGAGCAAATTTATATCAGAGGCTCGGTAATCAATCAATAGTGTAAATGAGACCATAATGCACTATTGCATTAAAAACCTACCATGAGGTATGCACCATCATCAAGCCAATGGTTTTCCTTGAGAGCTCCATGGCCACTAGTTTCAATAGCCAGATGTGATTCCTCACCCACAGAGTTCTGTAAGCAAGCTATATTTTAGTCACAAAGATTTTCCTTGATTCCTCCTTGCTGATTTACATAAATACTAAGCAGTATAAACAAGACAACTAGACATTTTCCTTACCAAACGAATAGCTTCATCAATGACATTTTTGTAGCCCCTTTTGAAACGATGGTGCTTCCCCCCTACAAGAAATTTGTAATTACTAATACATTCATTAGATAAGAAAAGAAGTATACCACTTGCAATTTTCCTCATACCAAGTTTCTTCTCGATGAATGTGGTGAGACCATCTGAAGTCACACTGTCT
Organism: Rubus idaeus; assembly: GCA_030142095.1. NCBI lineage: Eukaryota > Viridiplantae > Streptophyta > Magnoliopsida > Rosales > Rosaceae > Rubus > Rubus idaeus. Next base: position 6,677,969 of record CM057971.1, read on the forward strand.
GTAACAATAGTTGTTCCAGGATGCTAGGAAAAATAACAACAACAAAAAAGAAATTATTGAGTCATACCAGAGGAAATAAACAAAATGTCATAATTGTGAGTCAAGATCCTTAATGCAATAAGAAGAAAATCTTACTTCCTCAAGTACAATTGCAGACATCAAGGCAATCAGCCGATTTCGATTGAACTCAATGCCAGTAGAGTCCACAGCAGCAGATCTGAAAGCACTTATCAGAAAGATGAAATAAAATAGAAAGTAATATAGATTCATGGGTCACAAGAAAAACAACCTATCAACATCTGTATCAAAGATGATCCCCAAATCAGCCTTGTTATCAAGGACTGCCTGGGTGACAGCTTTCATGGCTGTTTTGTCCTCTGGGTTTGGAATGTGATTCGGAAACATACCTAACACGAGAACAAACTTCCATTAATTTATAAATCCAATCCGGAGTAAAAACTTGAACTGCCTAGAGTTCAGTATTACCATCTGGCTCCAAGAACTGACTACCAGAAGTGACTGCCCCAAGAGGTTCAAGCACTTTTGGCTGATATCATTGAAACAAAAAACCTTTGATCAACTTGAGTATTGCAACAATTATCAAACCTTTGTCTGTTTAGGACACATGTTCTATAATGTCACATCAATTCACATAACACACACTGATAAAATAAGAATTAGACGCATAACACGAAGCTAAATTACTTCCAGCATAATATCTTATTTACTCTCATGAGAAAGAAGAAAAGTAGTTATCAACAGATACAACCACAAAGTAGAACTCCAAATTAAAGAGAGACTTACAGCAAAAAATCCTCCTGCTCCGTTCCCTGCATCAACAACAATATGGAACCCTTCCAGTGGCTTCTCTGTGATTAAACAACACCAAAATTATTAGAAATAAGATCAATTTAGAAAGGCTTACTGAAAAAAAACAAGTCAAGTACCACTCACATCACCACTTCGTATAAGGGTAAAGAGATTAATCTCCAACTACTTTATAACCACTATAGAGATTTTATAGAAGTGGTACCTATATATCCTGCAGCTTTGTGAACTGCCTTTACAAGATCAGATGTATATACATTCATGTAATCAACTCTCTTCACAGATGTAAGTGCTTTTCCTTTTGAACTTGTCAAACCTTCTACTGTGAACTTATTGTAAATATCTGCAGCACGCTCTAAGATGTTTTTAATGTCAGCTTTCCCAAGCCCTCCAGCATTAGTGAAGAATTTGAATCCATTCCGGTTGTAAGGCAAATGACTTGCTGTTGAAACAGTGCGGTATGTTAGACTTTACAGGGAAACCAACCTTACAGATGATTTAACATTACGAGAAACCATAATTTCTAAAAGTGAGCCAGAACTTGCTCAGCCTGAAATTTTTAATTACAGAGAAGTGATAAGACCCAAAACTCTAGGTTTGATATGATTCCACACAGTTTAGACATGAACATGTGTGACTTGCCTGTTATCATAATGGCCCCATCAACAGGACATAAGAAACCATCATCTTCGGTAACTGTGCTATTAAACATTGCTGGTGTGGATGCCAATCTACATATAACGAGGAAAAAAGACTCGATGAAACATTTCCTGTCAAAGTAGTACCAAGAAAAAAAAAGTATTCTTGGTGTTGTGAATCCAATGCAACATATGTAAACTATATAACAATCAGAGAATGGAGAATATCGAATCATATCATCCTTGTATCATCTGCAGAATAATTATGACTTACAATTTTACAAAGCACAAGCTAGACCAAGGGCCTTTACCATTCATGTCAAGGCATCAGACTGACCAATGGGTCAGCCAGTGTCATCATCAATTTATTATAAAGTCAATTTTAACTCCTTAAGATAAGTGTATTTTGAGATGATTTAGGTTTGTACATGCAATTAATTAGCTCAGACTTACATAAGGAGGGATCAAAAGACAAGGATATGAAAACAAAAATCTTCTCTAATCTTCAACATAGAGATGTAAGGCAATACTAATTATGACCTCGGTTATTACTCGCTTGGTCTAGGTCAATAAAGATAGCAACAGGTGTGACCCGCTAGACCAATGTGGGCGAGTGGAATCCAGAGTAATCAACATTTTACCAGTCATACATAATCTTTTTCATTCAACATGATTATCAATCCAAAAAGTGGCATATACAACAGTATATATCAACAATACTATATAGAACTTCATCACCCACCCGTATTGAACAACATCCATACCAGCACCAACAATTCCTCGCGAAATTGCATCCTGGAAGTTGATCAATCAAATAGAACCAAATTGTCAATAATTAAGGAAAGTACAGTAAAACCTTGGAATACATTTCTTAAATAAATAGTGTGAAACTTTTCAATGGGTATTTTAATACCTGGGGCTTCTATACTATCTGTCCAAAAGTCTGATTCTTTTATGTCTCTTACAGAACAGGTAGTTTTCAGAAACTAATCATCATAAGACAGGATACTAATCTAAACAAGGCAAAAAGCTTGATGAACACAACAGGAAAATAGATTTCACTTTATGGAGCCTGCAGTCTTTACTTCTGATCAAATTGTGATTTCAAGTTCCCAACATCTATATTTCCTTTGTAATTCCAAATTTCCAATATAATTCTTTTGTCATCTATAACTTTACAGCGTGTTCTTTCTTTTCTTAATTGCTAAGAATTTTACAGAAAATGAAGCACTGGAAGCATACTGCTAAAATATGAATTGAAAAAATGTGCACCACATAAAGAATAATCAATCGAGCAATCTGAAAAATGTCAAACTCTGTAGAAGAAAACAAAAATCAAACTTAAACTCAAACATGCTGTTACATTTAAGACATACCTCTAACTTTTGTGCAGATATTCGGGAATCATGGCCAACAGAAACTCTCAAACGTTTAGAGTCGGCTTTCTTCTTTTCCACTAACCATGCAGCAAAACCAGCTGCTATTGCTTCTGAAACGGGTTCAGTCAGATTGATTGGTTCTCCTTCAACCCCAGCAACAGCAACACCTCGAATGTCACTGTATGTGAACATCAGTACATTAAAGTAGAAGCACATTATGCTTGTTATAGAAACAAAGAAAATATACAACCTTGACAAAAAAGACTCAAGCAAAATCTAGAATATGAGTCCAAAAAAAGAACTTACTATTAGAAACCAACCATAAGAATGCAAGAAATTTCCAGGACCCAGACAATTAGGACTTGGTAAAGGTAAGAACACTATATGGTGGCATCATTTGTTACCTGCCATTTTGAAGCTTCAGAAAATCAACTTTTTCAAGATATGGCACTGCCGTGGTAGATGCAGCAGCTGCAAAAAAAGCCAACATGAAGTTAATATGTAAACCCACAAGGTAAAATATATAGAACCACAAGGAAAAAAAATACAGAACCACAATGACAAGTTGACAAGAGATCCAAAGTGTCATTTGAAACCTAGGCCATCCAAACAACTAAAATAAAAATAAGTACAAAACAAATCTTTAAAACCAAAGGTGGTCAAGAAAGAATTGTGTTTCATGAGAAAATCTAGAACACTAATTTTTTAATCTGATATCAACCTGGATAATGAGAGTCTAGAACAGACCATTGCAATGAACAGTTCCTCGCTTTACAAAACTGCTCTGGTATTTTGAGAAGTTGCGCAATTGCATGGAAGGAATGGCAGTCCATGCTAACTTCCCTTGCTGTAAGGGAAGCATCTTGCGCATAAAAGGGGCACAATAGTCCCTTCGATATTGGTTGTCGAACTTCCTACTTAGTTGGTAGCATTGTGACACAGTAACATTTTCGACAATCTTCCCTGACATTGCTGCATAGAAGTATTGCACTTTTATCAGATTTCATGGTCATAAAAGATTAATCAAGATGGTTTATTATTGGTAGTGCTTTCCAGGGGAGTGTAAATAGTTGATTTTTATTCGTCAATTTAGACTATAAGACAAGGGAGGTTTCCACTTCTTTGGTGAAACACTAAGGTTTAGAAGGTGAATACCACAAAATCTACCAACGAACAACGATTCAACAGTTTTTTTTAGACTTAAAACCCATCTCCAAATAATATTAAAAGTATTCATTTGTGACCTAAAAAAGGTTGCATTCTAGGAAACACTGCGATCTTTAATATTTTGAACTCCATATACTGTACAAAAGAGTTTGCCATCATTCACTTTCAAGCTGACTTGAAGCATAAGGAAACTTAGTATACATCATATCATAATAGAATCAAATAACGAACCCAAGTTTGATGTCGTTGTCAGCAAACCACAGTTCACAATTTACACAACAATCAATATGTTATCTTTTATCAATACTCTACTCACTGAGAACAATATGGTTCACTTCTAATGTAAACTAACTTCAGACTCATATTTTAAGGGGATAAATCACCAATTTCATTTTCAAAACAGAAAGTGATAACCAACCAATATAAACACAGTAGAAGAGTAATCTAGCTGCTAGAATTGAACTTCAAATTTTCCATAGGAAATTTTATTACCAAAGGATTCAACTTTACATTGCCTAATTGCATTAATCAATAATGAACAACAATCGTGTTTGTCGTAAAGCAAAATCACAGAGCAGTAGAAGTTGCCAAAAGAAAAGAAAAAATTTACCCACTACACATTTGAAATCAAAAAGTTGAAGACTACATATATAACTTGGAATTTCAGAGAAAAGACGGAAAATTCACCTTCCATTTCGTAAACCGAACTGCGTTTGTTGGTGCAGAGAGAACGAGGCGGAGAAGCCGATAGATACTTAGAACATAGTGGAAGAAGAGTTGGTGAATATATTTGTCCACCGCAAGCTGGCGATTATATAAATAGTTAAATACATATATTTTATTTTATTTTTATTATGAATGTGTTGTTTTATTTCTTCATTTCCCCTATTTATTTATCTTTCATTTTTACTTCTATTTTTTTAATAAAAAAAATGAATTCAAAAGTTTACTCAAAACTGTAACTCAATTCAGCTTGAAGGGAAGGTCATTATGTATAATTTCAGTTATATTATTTATTAATAATTTAGACATTTCTGTTTTTAAAAAAATAAAAAATAAAAAATTTAGGTGGATTTTTTAGAAGATATTTCAGTTGACAAAACTCGAAAAGGTTGAGCAAATTTTTTTAATGAATTTTCTAATTTTTCGACTTTAGAAAATTATAAAAAAAAAATGGGGTCGAGATTTTTGTGTTCCTTCAATTTGTGAATTTATGGCACTGTAAAATTTGCGGAGAAACACAAAATTGATCGAGGGATGATTGATGCAAAAAAAAGTTGTTCCCTTGGATGAGCATAACTCTTTTTGTAAGATAACCTTTTATTTTCTTTAAATCTAGGATGTAAAAAAACTCTTGTACTGTTTCTTTGAGTTTACCCAAAAAAAATTCAAACAGAGACAAAAGTAGGAGTAATATGTTCTAGAATATTTGGCAATACATAAATACTTTCGAGAATGAATTTGCTCACCTCATTAGTTTGTTGGTGATATCACTATTCGATAAACATTTGCCGCATGTAAATTTTTTTTCTCTCAAGATAATTAAGTTGATCATGGTTAAACAATAATAAATTTTATTACACATGACACCTTCATATTAAATGGATGTATCACTAACAAACTAATATAGTGAACAAATTCATTTCCCTTTTCATTTATATCAATCATATGTTCGAAAAGAATCCATGTAAACTGGTTTTTGATCGAATTTGTTTTCTTAAAATCATGAGCGGCTAATTAATCACACCTTCATATGGAGTCACTATACTCATCGATTAATCTTTTTCCGAAAGTCTTTGGAATGAATTTGGTCACCACATTAGTTTGTTGGTGATGCAACCGGCCATTTAATATGAAGGCACCATGTGTAATAAAATTTAGGATAATTTCTTTATCTACTTTAAATCTTCTCCCCACTTTTAATTTTCAACTCCACTTCAATTTTCATCCAATGTTTTTCAATTCATCAAATTTTGTCCAAAAAATATGTGAAATGTCCATTATATCCCTTCCTTCTTTTTTTCCTTTTTTTTCCAAATTTTTTTCTTCTTTTTCTTCTCTCCCTCTCTCTCTCTCTCCCCACCCTCTCTTCCTTTCCTCTTCCTCCTCCTCCTTCCTCCATTTCTCTTCTTTTCTCTCTCTCTCTCTCTCTCTCTCTCTCTCTCTCTCTCTCTCTCTCTCTCTCTCTCTCTCTCTCTCTCTCTCTCTCTCTCTCTCTCTCTCTCTCTCTCTCTCTCTCTCTCTCTCCCCCGCCCTCTCTTCCTCTCCTCTTCCTCTCCTTCTTCCCCCCTCTCTCTCTCCCTCGAATTTTTTGGTTCAGATGAATACTCTGCAATGGGCTTGATGGATGATGGGTGACAAATGCGAGGACAATGCGAAATCGGCTCAAATTATGAGCGAGATGGTGGTGGTGGTTAATCTCGATGGAACGCGAGAGGAGAGGTCTGGTGAGAGAGAGAGTTGTAGTGTGTGAGCTTTGTTGCGGTGAATTGATGGGTTGCGGCGTGTGGCCATGATGGAGTGATGATGTGGTGGTGGTGGTGAATGGTGTGCGGGGTGTTGGAGGTGGGGAGGTGGGTGGGTGTAGAGAGAGAAGAGATGGGTGCAGAGAAAAGGAAAGAGGAAGAAAGAATAAGAAAAGAAAGGAGGAGGAAGAAGAAGAAGATCACGGGGAGGAGAGGAAGAGAGGGTCGGGGAGAGAGAGAAGAAAAAAAACATGCGGGGTATAATGGACATTTCACATATTTTTTGGACAAAATTTTGATTGAATTTTGACTAAAAGACTTATTGGATGAAAATTGAAAGTTCATGGACTGTTTTGATTAAATTAAAAGTGCAGGGACTGAACTAATTTCACCCCCAAAGTTCAGGGTATTAACAAGAAATTAGTCCTAAAATTTATTATTGTTAACCATGATCAACTCAATTATCATGAAAGTAAAAGAAAATTTTACATAGCATGTTGAACACTTGTTCTCAGGCCAGTGTGTCATCTAGCATAGCCTTGTCCGTTTCCAGATAAATTAACGACTTATTAATATACACATCCGACCTCTTATCATGCTATTTCAATTCATCCGGGATGCGAATAACTTTTTTTTTAAGGCCAAAGTGACTTTCTTGATTTTAAATTAAATATAATAATTTAGAAAATGTGTGGTATAGTCCACAATTTTGGGTAAGAAACCAAGGTTTCAGATTTTTTTTTTAGAAAGATTTGAGGTTGGTTTTCACGGTATTAGAACATCGGTCTTCGGTAACACCATGGTTGGACAGCTTAAATAGATCACCTTGAGCCTCGCTTGCACGGTTATTGTTTGTCTCGCTTGCATTGCCATCGTTGTCCTTGCTTGAATAGTCATCGTTCGCTTCTCTTGCAAGGGAATTATTGGCCTCCCTTGCAAGACCACTAGAATGAGCGAAGACAAGGGCTTGGCTACTAGATTGGGTTTCATTATAAAGTAAAAAATTGTGATTTTCTATACGAACACTAAGAATTATAATGTATTCTATGTACCAAAAAAAATCAGAACTTTTTAGGAGTGGAAATTTTATTTTTATTTTTCAAAGTTGGAAAACGAGGAATTTCATAGAAAATAAATTGATTGAGATTTTTGAGTTCCGTCACTTGAAAACTTCTAAAAGTCAAGTTTTATCAATGGTAAGTTTATGGCACTATATAATTTGAATAAAAATAGGTATTGGCAATTGGCATGCTTTGGGATGTTTAGACTCGCCTACGGGCACTTGGGCATGCCTCCTTGTGAATTGCAGTTATTTTTTGTAATTTGTCTATGCCATAATCTCACTATTCGTAAAGTATAATTTTTAAAATGTATTTCAGTCGACATAATTTAAAAAGCTCAAGTTTTTTTTATGAATTTTCAAGTTTTTCATTTTTTTTTGGAAAATAGAAAAAAAGTGGGTCGAGATTTTTTATTTCCGTCAATTTGAGAAGTGTTTAAAATCATGATTTGAAGGTGGAAAGATTTTGGTGAGAAACTAAAAATATACGATTTTTGCCAAAAAAAAATCGCCTGCTATAATCCATAGTCTTGGGTGAGAAATTTTGTACATCTTGGGGTCATTATTTCATGTACCAATAATTACCTTTTGAAAACAAAAAAGCATTGAAAATAGCTTTGGATGGAGGATACCAAAACAGAAGAATAATGGCTTACTAAAAGCCTTGGGAGAAATTTTGCGATTTGAAACTATTTGGAACCTTACGAATCGAAGAAATCTCATGCCATGATCATATATTTTGCGATTTGAAACTATTTGGAACCTTAAGAATCGAAGAAATCTCATGCCATGATCATATTGATTCGGAGGCCATGAGTATATATTTTATTATATAAGGGGGAAAAATGACCACTGCCGACGAGTTATTCGTCGGCAAAAGTCGTTGTTCATATTTTTTTAAACTATGTTCTTTTTTTATTTTTAAAGTGAAACTAACACTCCAATCAACAAGAAACAGCAAACAACTGAACAAGATATGTTTGATTTTATCTATAAAAAAAACTCTTAATCTCTAGATATTAAATGCACAATCAAACTAGACTACTAGAGAAATCTAAGTATAGAAACTGATGAAATTAATTAATGTAATTCAGGCATCTCCATTTATAGGAGTCAACCAATGCAACATTTCATGGAACATCTATGAACTGAATGGTTGCAATATTTCAAATTGAATTGCTAAGGATATGACCATTCAAACACACTAACACTAGTTTGTAGCTTGGCCAATCCACTGAGTAAAACCTACCTATTCATCCAACCAGACCACAAATAAAACAGAAAGCTCACACTTTTACCCCAAGTTAAAAGTAGTTTCTATGTTGACTATCAGAAAAAACACCAAAAACCCTTTTACCCTGGTTCACACAGTTCACATTATATGAATGGACATTTTAGAAACAAATTATAAGCAACAAGAAGGTGATGTTTGACAAAAAAAATTTTTGCTAGTTGACTTGGGACCAATCAATGTCTCATGTTCTTCAACGTTCTTTTCCCATGCAATTCGTGCGGGTGATTAGAAAAAACAAAACCAGATAAAAAAAAAAATGGAAGACAGGTTGGCCGGAGCTAGTTTTTGCTAAAACCCATGTCGGAAATCCGGTCGATATAGTTGACTTAATTAAGGGAACACATCCTTGGAAATCTTGGATCTTGGTCACTAAAATATGAACACACATTGAGCATTGTAATCCCCAGATGGGTTATCAGTTTTCAATACCTATCTAATTATCTAATATTGTTGACCAACCTGGTTTCTTGTGCATGTCACCATTGATTTTCTTTATCACTGAGATTTGTCAATGGAGGATCCCAAGAATGTGTGATGCCTCTGCATCTTTGCTGTCTTACTAATTTGTTGTTGTCCAGCCTAGCTAGCTTGTGGAGATTTCTAAAATGTCAAACCCAAATCTTAGATTATTTCATAGAACAAGAATCTTTTTTTTTTTCTATGAATGATCCAAAGTAGTTAGCTAGGGGTGGAATTACTTGGCTCACGAATCTTTGTCTGTTTGATCCTAAAATTTTTAAAACCCATTTTCATGGACAGAAGTGCTCATTTGACTGGCAAAGATGGTTAAGTAAAAGATTTCAAATCCCAATGGATCCGATATCCATTATTTGCGGCACAATGGTGGATTAGAATTGTTGAAATTAACTCTTGAACTAGTCATTTTACAGTCATGTATGTGCAACTTCCAAGAGTGTATTAGAATTCATCAATGCCTCAAGACCAGGATAGATGGATTTAAATCATTTAATATCTAAACACAAGAAAAGATTGCTACAGATTCTGTAATAATAGCTCAATAGGATTAACTATGATAAAAAATTAGTGAAGGGGATCGTTAGCTTGATATACATTGTCAACATATACAACTATACAAGTCCTCCATCCAACCCCTAATTCTCCATTTGTAACTGCCATCTCATGAAAGAGAGTGTTAGCTTGATATGCACCGGTGGTTTGTCTAACTGATTAACAAGCACTAATTGTAGGATTTCTTCTCCCTCTATATATCTTCAGATATCAAGAGATACCTAAGAAAAAAAATTGGTGCAATGCAGATATATAGCAGCTTTCCTTGCAAGATAAAACCGTATCGCCCCAACTGTCGTCAAATGACAACACTCTTTCATGTAATTTTTGGAGAGAAAAAAAAAACCAAAAGATTTGCAGACTGGAATCTGAACTGATGAACCACAATTTAGTGGGGAGGGATTTTCCCAGAGTCTTAGTACAATAAGTTAAACATCAAAACAACTAAACAAGAATGAAGAAATGCAACTGTACAAATGTCAATAAAGGAGAGTTCTAAATTCTCAAGCATCCTACAATGTCACTGCCTGAATCACTAAAGTTTGGTTACTAACTATAAACCACATAGAAGAAGTACCAGAAAAGTTTATTTATATACTTCTATGGTATCTTCAACTTTCACTGGTCTTCAAGGCAAGCATTGGAGTAGTAAGCATCATACCATATAAAGTCCTCTTGCTGTCTTCAAAAACTCACTGCCAAAGCAACCAAGAAACCGAAACATCATTAATATATGGTCTCAAATGTGTCTTGAAAGGCCAAGAAAGAAAGACGCACATTTCTAAAAGTAAAAGAACACACGAAACTACCTGAAGGGTTCATCTCCAGTGTGTCTAATAGCACCTGCTGCATCCCGGTACAGCACTTTACTCAGCATCACTGAATTTTCTTTGCCAAACATGTTGGCCAACTTTCTGTACAATTCTTGGTATGATCTAAAGACCGAGAGATCAAGGGTCCCCACATCCCCGGATTCAATAAACACTTTGCAAAGACCAGTCTCCAAGTTGTGATCATTTTTCTGGTGGTCTTTGTCCCAAGGAGTCCCTCCGTCAGAGCAATTCTCCACTGAACCATTCCGATGTAATGCAGAACCAGAGCCATCAGAAGAATTTCCTGTTTTCTCTGGATTCGATGAACTATCATCACCAGAGGAGCTCTTTGACATCTGCTCCCCCGTAACGATTAGCTGACCGAACAATAATATGTGAGGTGTCTTTATCTCATCATTATCCTTTAAACTGTGGTAAGGAATTCCCTCAGTAACGCAGCAAGAAATGTTCTCATTGGTCTCGGCAATGCGCATGAAGTTACGTCCAGGGATCCCAGGAGGGGTAACATGACCAAGTTGCTGAAAGCCAACTGGAATTAGACCCGAGTGCAGTTTGTTTAGGAGATTCGATGAGGATACTCCAAAATGAGCTTGCCTGGCTCCCTGTATGCCTGCAGGAATGTTGTCTGATAAATTACATAAGGGGTTGCTGGAATGTAGGAAGTTGCCGTAAACTGGTGGCATTGGCAGTTGGCTAATAAGAGAATAGTCTGGGTTATGTTGAAGCCGCAACTTCTTTCTTGGAGGCGAGAAGGGAGAGAGATCGATGGCTGGTATGCTCGATACCAATTCAACCAACCATGGACTAACACATCTCACATTTTGGAGCAGATCTGGCTCATCCCATGCAACCTAAAAAGATGAAATTTTCTTTAATGTACGACGAGACGATAGTTAATTATTTAGTCTACCAACATTGGAAGCTAAGTATACTTCATATCAGGCATGTGTGTAGAACTATGATCTACTCTACAGAATCACAAAGCTAAAAAACATATAAAATCGAACACGACCAAAATGCATTTTCATATGCTAGGCTAACAATATAGCAATAGTTTGGGAAGCAGGAATGACAATTTATATTTAACCAACCTGTAGAAGGCGCCATGGAGAATCAGGCCAACGGATGGGATCGGCAACATGAACAGAAGATATTGTTCCCATGAACCAGCTTATCCGAGAAGAATCCTCAGTCTCAAAAGGCATTTTAAACCTTATTCCTGAGCACCACCGAATTTGCATTGCAGCTCTCACAGCTGAGGCCTTAACACAAAACTCCGGTGTGCTTGCGCGCGGATAGTACACAACCTCAAAGGGCTGGCCACTGACAGCAAGAGTTGCAGCTTCAATAACATGTTCAGCCCTGACTCTTCCCCTAGTAGTCCCATTAGAATTTTTCTCCATCGGCTTATTTCCATTCTCCCTCGAAAATCCAGAATAACCCCCATACTGAGAGCAAGAATTTCCGGCTGGAGTGTTCCATCCACAAGGGTATTCAGGTCCACCACCAATTCCCCTTTTAGCCCTTCTAATCCCAACACAAAGATCCCCATTTTCTGCTCGAAAAAACACAATTGAATCCCCAGCAACAAGCTTCTTATTGTTCACAAAATTACTCCATCCTGTTGTCAAAAGATGACGACGAGGAGTACCTCTATAGATATGCCTAAACTTCCAAATCTCACCATGCACATCCTTTGCAAGAATGGTCTGAACCGGAGGTTCAGCCGAGTAATCCAAGCGCGGAAAGATAGTCTCCGCACAGAAACGAGGCACAGAGAACCCTCCCCCATTGTTAGCATCAGATTGAGTCAAAGTCTTGGCAAATGATGTGGGTTTCTCCGGATTCTCAACTACTCCATTATTGTTCCCCACAACCCCATCATCCTCAAGATCAAAACCACTCTCTCTCACAGGAACCAGCCTCATTTTTGCATAAACCTCATCAGTTTCAGGATCTGCCATGTATCTAATAGCAGATATCCTAGAAAGAATGAGTGCTGGAATTCGAGAATTCCCGAAATCCACATTCCCATGGGCATACTCTGCATGCCCCTGAGGGAAGTAGAAGACCTTAGAGTTAATAGGTGGCATTTGAACCATGCCACCAGCACAGGCATGCCAGAACTGAGAATCCAAGCCTTTCTCTGAGTTGTTGCTCTTCTTCATTGGCTCCCTCACAGAATTCATTATAGTAATCATAGTGTCACACAAGCATAGAGATCCTTTTAAAGATTATTGCTTTTCTCAGTAAAAATGCAGCTGTTACACATGAGAATCACAAAAGAACAAAACCAAATTAAAACCCATAATTTCTTCAAAGAAACAAAAAACTCATAACAGCATTCATAATGAAAAAAACAATAATAATAATAATAACTGCCAAAAGTAAAGTGTCAATCTTTAACTAATCATCAAAGGGAAAATCCAGGGACCCATGTCAGTTTAATTGCTGGGATTTAATACAACAACTCACAAGATAAACCAAATTTAAAAACAACAATAACTACCAGAAATATGAGATTTAAGAGAGACCAAGTTGAGAACTTTGTGATTACCTCAGTTTCAAGGGAAGGCTATGAACAAACTGAAATATGAGAGATGAAAACTCCACCAAGGATTTGGAATTCCAGTGAAATATGAAGTCCAAACACCAAAGGCAAAAATCTTGATGGGTTTGGTGTGACTTGTGAGTGTGAACTGGTTAAAGGGTGGGTTTGTGTCTGAGTTCTCTGCCACACAAGCGCGTTAAACAAGTGAACAAGTCTCTCTAGAAAAAGAGACTGACTGAAAGGTGAAGCTTCGTTGCCGACCAGAGCAGACTGTATTAGGAGTGTGGGAGAGAGATTTAGACGACAAGGGACACTACGAAAAGAGCCCGTTTTCAGTTTGTGTTTATATATAATTTATCTAGCCGGGGCCAGAGATTTACGTGCTTCTTTTCGATGTTTTCGGATCGCAAAAGTCCAAGTGACTTTGCCAAATTTCAGGTGAATTCCCTCTCTCTTCATTTTTTCATACAATTTTTTTTTACCATTCTCCCAAAGAATTTACTTTCTTTACCAGTCTAAGAAAGCCTATTTCAAGTTCATGAACATTGATTTTTGATGATACACAATCATTATACTTGTCTCAATATTTTGAGCCTAATTTACATAAGCTTAAAAAATATACGGCTTAAACAAGGTGTTTGGGATGTTTGTGAACGTGTATCTTGTATATCCTTCTAAAAAAAAAATATCTTGTATAAAGGTTCATGTTTTTTAACGTACTAATGTTCAAAAGATTGCTGTAATAGTCATTTTTTTAACCTATATTTATAAATCTCAAATTAGTGAAAGCACGCACGCCTCGTACAATTTTGTACTTGTATGCTAGAGAGCCAGTAACAATGTTATTACAGTAGTACTTACTTGAGTTTTGCACACAACATCCTAGTAAAATAGTGTTTACTCATATCTTTAACCTTGAATGTAGGTGGTTGTTAGAAGTTTAACGATTCATGCGCCAGTAACAATTTTATCCTTGTGCCAATAGCAATGTTATTACAACAGTACTTATCTATGTTTGTCATACACCATACTAGTAAAACAATGTTTACTCATATAGATGCACATGAATGTAGGAGGTTGTTAGAAAGTTTAACGATTCTCATAGTACTACTGACTATAAGTGAAAAGTCCACCCACATTATCACATGTCAAATAAGTGAATCGAATTAGATCCCGAATATTTTCGTACATGAATGTAGGAGGTGGTTAGAAAGTTTAACCATTCCTCAAGTATATTAATTCTATGGTTACTAATTAATGTAGTATTAACATACAAACCGGAGAATTTGTTGAAGTTGGTACCAAATACATGTACCATTGTGAAGTTCATCTTGTCCGAGAACCTAACTCTTCGGACTAACCATGGTTAAGTAATAACAAACTCCTTTAGTCCTTTTAGCCTCATTAGGTTGGTTTTGTACTTTGTACTGAATCGTAGTCAATAGTCAAATAGTCAACTCCTACGTGTCAATGATCCATTGAGTCTTTCAGTTCACTGGTTGTTCCTGATTTCTTGGTGATCTTGTCGTGTGCTAATTCTAGGGCTAAGAAAGTAAGAAGAGGACAAACTATTAAACTACCGGCTTTTATTTTTTTCTTCTTCTAAATTAAAAAAAAAACTCTTTTTCCTTTATCTAGAGAAAAATATCTATTACGGTATGTAAAAATTACAAAATTATTCATTAGAAGAGGTTAAATAGTTTTCTAAAAATACTATTAGTGCACACAACGAATTTGGATGTTGTAATTTTTAACCCGATGTATGACAACTTAGGCCTAAGTATCATCAATAACGGATTTGGATGTAGTAATTTTTATTTATAGTCAAGACTACGACTAAAAGGTGTTTGGCCACATGAACGCAGGAAGACGAACTTCTTTGTTACCCTTTGAACGGCCTACTTGAGGTATTTGTCCTAACATTTTGACACAACGAAATTGTAGAACATGATATGAAATTTATTGTTCTTCTTACGACTTCAACAAAAATTTAATTAGCTCAGCTCAAGGCCTTGATTCCACCCCGGTGAAACATCAAGCAATAGATGTCCGAACAAGGGAGGGGTGAGTATTAGGAGTTGTAACTAGAGTGTCGTGAAATTATACATGCATATTATGCTAGCTAACTATATATTCTCCAATGAATTAAGAAACGGACACCAAAATTGATAAGCAACAAAACCCATTTTATCTAATCTTGCACCAAAAACACTCACAATCTTTAAATGGATTCAATGGTTTCTTTATTTGAAATTCTATATATTTATGTATAATTGAAAGAAATGAATGGATTGGAAAAGGTATTGGATCTTAGCTAAACTATGATCCAAGAAATAGCCATATACATGCTAAATTGTAAATGCATGTTTGAACTCAAAGACAGATTAATATGACAATAAGATGGGATATAATAGAAAAGCCAAATCATTCGGCAAATGACTTGGTTCGGTCTAATAAGGGCCAAGATACCTTTCTCTTATCAAAAAACAATTCTTCAAGGACAAACGAAAAGTAATAATAGTGATATAGTTACATTCGTTTACATAGTAAAGTTGAAAGGGCATTGTTGTGAGGTACCAATGGGGTGGTTTACCTAGCAAAGAGTTGCTGTCTATTTAACTCTTATCTTTGTTTTCTTTAGAAGAAACCTCCATGTTTATCTCCTTGTGTAGCTAATGAAGTAGTTGGCTTGTAGTTTTTATTATAGATGCATACACTATTCTTTTTTATTCGCTCAGAGTTTATTTCATGAATTTTATTTCGAAAAGACTCTAATGATGTGACTTTGTCGCATTCAAATTTCTTTACGATTAAAAAAAAATTTGAAAATTTATTGTTTCTAACTATTCTGTTATCATTTACTTCTACTAAAGCAGCCAAGCCATCAAGAAATGTATTTTGGGTCATTACGAAGTAAAAAATTTAGAAATGTTGACAATTTGACATTGTTGACAGCATGAAGAAAAAAATAAAGATAAAAAATAAGATATACATATATTTTTTGAAATGGGGTTTGGAATCTAGTGAATTGTTAGGAGGCTTATTCACACACCTATATATTATTGATGGTATTATTATATGTCGAGGGAGAGGGGGAAGGAACGTAATACCGGAACTCCGGCCGTGTACCATTATCTATACTATTATTAAGAGAAGAGGGCTTGCTCACTATAACCGAATTTTTTTTACGAATATAGCCTTCAAATATTAAAAAACTTTGAAATAGAATTAATTTATAGGGACAATCAAGTCAATTTATAAAATAAAAAATAAAAATAAATAATAAATAAAAAAACTACAGAGAATAACTACCCACTATTTCTATACAAAAAAAACTGAATGAGAAAAAATTACCCACTTCTTACAGCATAAATAACTACCCATTATTTCTCAAGAAAAAACTGATTTGCACATGCATAGCATGTGTAGAGAAGGCTAGTATATTTTTGTAAGAAGAGAAACCGTGAGGATTAAATTGCAACACATAACAAACTTTAGATAGTAAATTGTACTATTGTAGTAATTGTTTAATTAGTTGAGAAGTAAACTATGATCAACCTATAGTTGAGAGTTGAGAGTTGAGAAGATAAAATTAAGGTGATTGCGAAAATTATTCTATGCACGGTCCATATTGCCCTTTTTTTGTTACACGTGCATATGCACGGAACGTGCAGAGAATACCTTCTCAGGTGATTGACCCTAAAAAATATTTACTACTTTTAAAATTTACCTCTGAAACCCACACGTTGAGCAAACATATATTCCAGAGAATCGAGATCGTTAAAAAGTAGACACAGAAAGTGACTTTTGAGCCAGAAATATTTCCCGATCGGACCATAACAGTTGGAGAAAACAGGCACTGACGAACAAAAAAAGACAGCAATTTGGTCCAACAAACTTTAAGACTTGACCAACCTCACACAATATATTCTAGAAAATTAATTGTCCTAGCTCTTCATCAATGTGATTGGGCACCTTTCATTTCACACATGTACAATAGAGTACTGTACAAACTTCCTAACTAACCTTGGGGGTCTCCTAATTAAAGCCCTTAATTTAGGTTGTCCTTCTCAGTTTGGCCTCTGATAAGGACTTCATTCTGCAAGCAGCAATTAGCTATTGTAGTTAATTATATATGAGGAAGTGATATATATATATCTAGGGTTAGCAATTGACAATTGTTGGGAACTGGAAGAGAAATTTGTGAAGTTGCATTACCATTTAGATCTTCCATTTAGTTGAAACGATTCTTATGTATTAAATATTTTGGGTCTTCCGATCTTCTCGATTTATGTTTTTTGTGTTTCTAATATGTTTGTGTCCAAAATAATGTCTTGCTAGTTAAGTTTAGGGCTTATGATGAAAATACGTTAATAACAATTTGAAGTGACATAATTAAGTTAAGACATAATATATATCAACATGCATAAAATAAAATTTTATGTAAATGTGATGTTATATTCTCCATGATTTTGCTAATATAATATGTAAAAGATCACTAGGTATGATATCGAGTAGCAAGTGAGTTATAGCGTCGAGATCATTAGTTATGCTATCGAGTTTTGAGAGTACTTAATTATAGTCATATTAAGTCATTAGGGATATAAATTTTCGAGTTATCTCCATGACTTGCATTTTTATGCGCGCAATCAAAAACACTTGTGACTGAAAATTGTTCTTTCGGAAAGCTTAACTCGTATAGTAAAATGTCCGATGTCGGATATCTTGACCATACGAAGCGATCGATGCGCCATTGACTCCTAGCTAGCTACTTCTCATATGAGCTCGTGACATAAGCTAGCTAGCAATAGTTTCTTGATCTTGACTAGTTCATCGATCACTTCCTTAATATGTAATAATCTAATCTCTCGTGATCCGGTTTGACGGAGAAAATAAACACTTTCACAAGTATAAATCCGTAGTGTAGTGTCACTACTCACTCACTAGCAAGCAGTGTGAACTGGTCAAGATGATAGCTTAGCTACTTCTTAATTCTATATTTCGATGGGTTTGAGGTACATACAGCTAGTAAAATCTAGTTTAATCTACCTTAACCTTTTGGCGTGTTGAGAAGCTAATCATATATGACATCCCAACTAGTATAATTAGGCGATAAATTAAGAGGCAGTAGCTAGTCTAATCAAGTCGTTGCATTAAGCTAGCTAATTAATTGCTAGTTAATTAGTCTCATTGAATGCTACACATGGCAAAGCAACAAACACAGAGACATAGGCGGCGGCTGTTTACCTGCCGCTCGATCTGGTAAGGATCAGTAGAAGCCATGGCCGCTGCTCTCGCTCTCGATCCCTAGCTAGCTTCGCCCCGAATTAATTAATTAATCGAAGAGGGTGTCTGAGATTATAATTAATTAGGTCAACTTCGCTCTTAATGAGGCTGAATAGTTATATATAAAGTAAGGGGGGGGGGGGGGAGGGGGGGGGGGGGGGGGGGGGGAAAAGAAGGGGGGGGGGACCCAAAAAAAAAAGGGGGTTTTCCGGGGGCCCCCCCCAAAGATCTGACAAACATCAATCCACTACCACCGTATGGATGGATTAAATGTGTAGTTGATTAATGAATTGTCTTCAAAGTCTAATACCGTTAATTAATTATGGTTATATTATAATTAGTGTGTAATACACACTTCTGTCTATTTTATGCCCCCCCCCCCCCCCCCCCCCCCCCCCCCCCCCCCCCCCCCCCCCCCCCCCACCACCCCCCCCCCCCCCTCTATTAAAAAAAAAAAAACAAGAGGAAAAAGATCCCTCCCCTCAAACAGCGTCCATAACACGTGCCATCAACCCCCCCACCACCACGAACGACACGCCCCGGGTTTAATACCACCCGGGTGTTCCACCCTCCCCTATTTTATGAAACAAAGGTGTAGATCGAGAAGAAATTAAGTTCTAACACGTACGTCAGCAAAGCAAGCCAGGTATGTTGGTACTATATATATATATATATGTGTGTATCAAAGTCTATATGATTGCCAGCTATAACTCTTCTAATCAATTATGTCAGCCTAAACCCTAAAGAGCTAGGGTTCATACATGTAAGCTAAGGTGGTGTGGGTGATCTGAATATTTCTGAGTAGTTGGTTCATCTCATATATATGTATGTATTGGATGGTTGAACATACCTCTCAACCTCTCAATTCTTATTCTTGATGCTGCCTTTTGTTTTTTGTTTTTCACTAAATAATAATATAGGATTCATGAAAATAGCTGCAAAATTAATATTACTGATAATGAGCATGAGTAAAGAAGATTAGGTACAACACAGACTTTGGGAGGTTCCATTAGGCCTAATTGCAGTACCATAATCACATATTGGGCCTCTTAATATGTTAATTAGGAACTCTAACTCGATCACAAGTCACAAATTAATAGAACCCTAAACTATTCTTTTGGTGATTAGATAAGCTAGTTAACCAAATGTCCCAAGTACAGTGTATATGGCAAGGATCCTAAGACAAGACATGAAGTCCCCAAGATCGAATTAACCAACAATATTCGACAAAAACCCCATTCGAGAGAGCACAGAACAGACATCAAACCAGCCTACACAAGAACAAGATTTTCCAAAGCAAATCCACGGAGAGAACTATAACAGTTAGCAGCAAAAGATGCATATATATATATGGAATTTGAATACCAAGGTCTGAAAATGAAGGCGTACGTAGAGCTTAGCCGAATCGTAACTATATTCAGAACCAACATTAGAGTGACAAATTCGCCGGCAAAAGATGTTCCCGGAAGTCCTACAAGATATTTTCTTAGTCTAACAGATGCAGACTAAGGATATATATTGTGGTTAATTTTTTTCATTCTCTTTAAGTTTTAGAATTAAAGGTACATGATGTGCCTGCAATGTGATGGAGGGGTATGTGAGCTAGTGATAATCTCAAAGAGGATCTTATAATGTTCAAGAATAGTATAACGTACCCAACCTAGCTTCTAGCCCCAACTAAATTAGGTTTAGCAATAGAATTAGGCCCAAAGGGCTCCATCTTAATTACCAGTCTTGGAAACTAAGAAGAGGATTTATAATAATATTTAAGAATTTGATCTCCACACCTAGCCCTAAACTTGATAAGTCAAACTTTTACTCAATACACACCTTGGTAGGCCAAATTCTAAACTTGATATAGGCATGTCCTGTATGCAAAACTGAACCATCAAAGGTTAGCTTAACACAATTGTTAAGAAGAGAGTTCCAACCTATTAGGGTTTTTATTATTTTTTCCAGATTTTCTGTACACAAATAGTTACATTATTCTGTCACAAGATGGACTACAACACAAAAACTACCCTAGAAGTCACACATCGTAGTATGAACATTGGCAATACATTTAACTTCAACATTGAGAATACGATCTATTGCTGATATGATTGCACATTTCTTCATTTTGTTTTCAATCAATTACACCTTTTAATTGATCATGAATACATGAACCTGACAATGCAGTTCAACCCTACCCATGGCCAATTTGGACTGTCTCAACGGCATTTTTAGTACAATTTTGGGTCACCATATTCCTTGATTACTACAAAGTCAATTTTCAGGCCAACCCCATATTTTGCACATTAAACAATCCCCATAAAGATGGCCCTTTTTCTGCAAAATACCCATCACTGAAAACTGAAATGCCAGTAGCATTTCTCTACACTGAAATCTCAAACTTCATCCCAATTAGGTTTAACCACCACATCCCCCATTTATTTAATTAAAACCAAAAATTATTAGGTTGGCCAGGCTTTTCATTCTAGATGGAGAAGTGAGAATAGACCACATTCTCATTTCTCACACAAATATATTGTTTTTGTATTTTGCCTTTTCAATTGTCCTATCAAAACGTTCCTTACTCGAGCATAACTTAAAATATGCATTTTTCAGAGAGAGTTGGATATCATTTCATATGATTAGATATCCAGTCAAGCTTATTGAGAAAATGAAAGCAATTAACTGGAATGATTGATATGTGCTTAGTAATATCATTGCTGGTAATTAAAAGCTCATCTTTATCTTTCATTTGGGTGCGTTTGGTTAGATTGAGACGTGTTGCCAAAGCCCTTGACACTCAAACCTTAGCTACAATTTCAATTATGAGTTTTACCCTCCCCAAAAGGAAAATAAATACATAGTTCCAATGAAATTATGTTCTTCATTTTTTTTTTTTCAAAATTAGAGTTCAAAACCTAGTACAACGGGGGTCATAGTGTCTAAACCCAACAAAAAAAAAATAATAATCCTCAATAAACACATCCCCAGCCTGACTGATGATATCAAGTCGCCCATCCAACCATATATAGCTCTAGCATAGTAAAATTAAATGATGTTTCTTTATTTTGTGAGCCTAGTTGGGTTGGTTTCAACCTGCCTGCACTAATTACCAATTACTAAAGAAATTAAAGTCCTAACTTGATGAGTTTGTTTTGTCAGATGGGCATGTGAAGCTTGCTTAATCCACCCCATTATTGTATTGTATAAAGTGACTTTTAGGGTTTTTGTTTGATCATACTTGTTCTTTCTTTTCTTTTTTCTGCTACCAGCTATAAAAAAAGACCCCTCTTCTTGTTTTGATCATTTAGTGGTTCATTAACCTTTAAGCAACCGGAGCCAACCATTATATATTAGCTCATGAGTCATGAACCTTAGCATCATATATGGCCGGCCTAAAGACATAGTTAATCTGTTGAGAAAACATTACGCAAATGCCCAACTCGGAGCTAATCATCTCCACCAATGGCAACACATAGATTGTGAAGCTTCCAACCTCTTAACTAAAACCCACACAAAGGAATTGAAAAGCCTCCAAAAACTGGCAGAGAAAATGGACCTGAAAACTTTTAGTTACCATTACTACTTTGCAGGTGATTTGCACCTTTCATTCTTACTTTGATAGATGAAATTCAGCAAGTTCATCCAGGACCATTTGTCACACTCAATTGATGGAGGAAATGGCTTTTGGGTCCCTAGCTATGAACAAGTGGAATAAATAGAGGTTGGCTCAAGTGGTGGAGGTGATAGGGTTTATTGGACTTTAGGTACTAATATCCAAAGCCAACCAGAGTCCAACCACCCCCCATTTGCTCTGTCTTGTCACCATCCAAAGGAACCATGTGCCTTGTATTATGTACATTCATTGTTCTCGATTCTCTTCAATTTCTCATGACCCTCTTGCAAATTTGAAATGAGCACCAAAACTTGATTGAAATGTGTCAAAACTCTTCCCAAAATTTGGTTCAGAAAGCACTAAAGTACTTTCAAACCACATTTGAACAGATAGATTTTAGGCTGCAACAAGAGACGTGTATATGAAGAATCGAAAAACCAAAAAATTAAGAGCGAAAGGACTCAAATTCCAGGTACTCATTTCAGAATTGTTCCAACTACAAATGAACTGCAAAAAGAATTCCCTTGCAAAGGAAGAAAAAGGAAAAAGAATTCAAAAGGAGACAAGACAGACTCTCAACACCTAATATAACCTTAAGGACCAACTAAGCCATCATCATCATCACTAAACCTAAAGGCTCTTCTCTCTTCTACCATTAAGCTTGCATCTCTCTACCCCTTTTTTTGTTTTCAGGTCTCTCTCCTCTACTAGCTAAATATATGGTCATCTATGGCTCCTATTTCTCCCCCCATTCCCATCCCTGTACAAAAACCAATGAACAAAGAAATGAAATGACAACGAAAGACAAATAACATAACTGCGGAAGAGAGAAAGAAGTCTCCAAACTAAGCAACATTATCCTCTAAGTCTTGCCTCCCCTCACATGTAATCCAGCGAAATGCTGCTGTTAGTATTCGGAATGAGTTCTGGAATGCTGTTATCGGGAATAGCAACCATCTCGCCACCCTTGGTTCTCATCTCGAGAACCTTCTTGTGGGAATTGGAGTGCAAGGCCGGAACAAAAGTTGGGCTGGCTGCAGGACGGTACTCAGGGAAGAGCCTGCCCGACTTGTAGCGCACTCCACAGGCATTGCAAAGGGTTTTTGGCCCCATTGGACCCGCCCTCCACTGGGGTGTTTTGGTAATCTCACAATGCAAGCATTTCCTGACTGATCCCTGCATTGGGGTATTCTCATTGGGCTCCCCTGGAACCTGAGGGGGCAACTTGATTCTCTTCTTCTTCTTCTGCTCCCCGGAAGCTTGTTTCGTCATTTTCACCACCGGACGAGACTCCGCAAAGTTCTCAGAGTCGGAAAAGACCTTAGGGGCAAGGAATGGCTGCTGCTGCTGCAGGGGGTTGTCAATCTCCGAAACAGAGGAGGCAGGGGAAATCAGTTGAATTGCTGAGCGAGGATTGAAGGTGGCAGGGCGAGGGCGCTTGCTTCTAGCACGTCCCCGCCTGCCGGGGGCAATGGATCCTTCGAGCACATTCTTCTCGCCCGAGCAGGAGCTGCTGCTGTCGAGCACAGAAATTGGGCTGGAGGTCTGGAACTGTTGGTGGGATGACTCCTTGTTGATCAAGGAAGACTCTTGTTGCTTGTTGATGGTGAGGTTTCCGCCAGAGTATTCGGAATTCTCAACAAAGTTTGAGAGCCATTCCAAATGAACCATCTCTTCATACTGCAACACAAAAAGCACAGAACAATCAGAAACTCGGAGTTCAACCAACAAAACTTGAATTCACTTAGTCCCCTTAACATAATTAAATTCATTTTGCCCCTTAACTAATTCTTTAATTATTCAAAATTGATTCATCCCAATTGAGCCGCAATTCAGCTACCACAATCAATCTTCAGTCAAGTTAATTAATTGATATGGTTGGCATGAAGATGATGACGATGAAGAAAAGCCAACTTAAAAAGCATGAACTATTATTGCCCCTTTGAAATTTTAGACTCTAGAGCATGAACTCACATGACAAGTCACGTGACTGACGACACCCATTCACAATTCAATTATGAATTAATGAACTATTCATCCCACCGACGTTTCAAACGACGTCGTCACATGCAAAGTGACTTAATTTCCCCCAAGGGAGGGAATCGTTTTGAATTGCTTTTTACCGTTTTACTTTCCTTTACCACCTAATCATACAAAAAGACAAAAATATCCTCAGAGACCTCTTCTGATCCCAACACAACAACCACCACATGATGCAACACATGCAGACCATACTCCATACAACCTTTACGCGGGGACTGCCAGCCTGGCACGTCAATTCTAATTCTTACCAAATTAAAATTTAAAATAAAATAAAAAAGGAAAATCTGTGCTGAAATTCAACATTATGACGTCACTATTCACGGCAATCCCGTGAGACCGACACTGGGAATTGCCGCCACGTAAGATAGGAAACGGATTGAACGATGATTGAGTGACTCACCGGAACGGGGAGCTCGGAGGAGAAGTCGGAGTCGCCGTTGCCGGAGAATACGGCGGCTTCGGGAGCCGGAAGCGAGGCGCCGGAGTGAGCGGGCCAGAGGGAGGAAGGGAAGGCGGAGTCGCAGTCCGGAGCGGGGCCGAGGACGGAGTCGACGTCCTCCATCAGGTCATCGATGTTATCGAAGAAGCTCCCGCAGTCAATCTCGTCGACGAAGTTCGTTCCGGTTCCGATCATTGTGTCCTGAGAAACAAGAAGAAGAAGAAAAAAAAAACGAGAGCGAAAATCAGCGTTTTTGATTCGAAATTGAATTCGGCTTTAAATTCTAGGTGCGGTGACAATGTGGCTAATGTGCGCGTGAGCTGTGCGGGGCGCATGCTAGCCGTAATACGCAATTAACGTAAAGGTAAATGCGTAATTGTCCACTTTGATGAATTCATTTTTGATTTTTCAAACTAAATTTGGGGGACAAGACGAAAAGAAGAAAAGGGGGATTACTGGATTAGAGATTAAATTAAGGCGAAAATCAAGGTTGAAATGGAGCTTTCAGTAAAGTGAAAAACAAACACACATGGCGAAAGGGAGCCCAGGCCAGCTGGTCCCCAACTCAAACTGCGAATTTCGCTTTTCTGGAAAAACGCAGATAAGGAATTTAAATTTTTTGGGAAACCAAATTATGAAAAAAAAAAAAAAAAAAGGAAATTCAACCGGACCTTCAAGAAATTGAGGAAAAAAAAATGGCTTCCGAATTCTGCAGAAAACGAAAACAAGTTCAAATTTTGAGTTATCTGCGTCATTATTTTCCGAGAAACCAAACCGGCGAGTCATTTGAACGAAGACGGGGAAAAGAAAAGGAAACGTTTCGAGTTTCGATACCGGCCGACAGTGAAATTATGAAAAATTGGCGGAGAGGCAAACCTGTAAGGTTTTGAAACCACTTGAATCAAACTCTCTCCCGCGTAAAAAGAAACAAGAGTAGGAGAAGAAAAAAAATTGCAGGCCTTCGAGTCTAGCTAGTAGTACTGAACTAAAACCCTATTCCTCGGTTATAAGGGAGTGTGAGAGAGAGAAAGAAAGAGAGGTGTTTTGGGGTTGAAGAAGAGTGAGGTTTGAAAGAGGAGAGAGGAGAAGGAGAAAGGCTAAAAAGGAAGGAGTAGTGAGGTTGTAAATGGTAGGTGAGCCTCAACCTTCATTGCTAGCTGTCTTTTACTATCGTGATGTTGAAGACTTCTCTCTCTCTCTCTCTCTCTCTGCTCTCATTGCCCTCACGGGTCCCACACCCCCTCCCACCGCTCTGCCTCACACCTTTTTCAATTTTCCCAAATAAACCAAATAAAAAAAAAAACGCGCAAGAAAACTAAAGAACAGGTAAAAAAAAAACAAAGAAGAAGCGAAAGTTCTATAATGATCCGGAGTATGGAGTTTCGAAAACGCTTACCTCTTTTTCAGTTTTTCTTGCTCTCAGTTTCTCTCCAGAGAGAAGCAGTGCTTTGTTTTGTGCGAGACTGTTGAGTGTTGAGACAAAGATTAGTTTCCCTATACATATATAGACCTCTCTAGCCCTTTTTACTTTTTTCGATTTTTTTTTCCTACCAAAAACCGCGTCCCCACGCTCCAATCACGCGCGTACCTGAGCTGTTTCGGCTCTCTGTTTTTTCCCCAAACCGCGACTATTCTCTCTATTAGAAAACGCGTTTGCGGCGTTATGAATGGATAAAAAACTTGGTGCTGCTGAACAAAGCATTAAAACCAGCGAGGCCTTTTTGGCATTATATCAATCACAACACATGCAATGCGTTTTCTAGAAATTTTTGAAGGGATAGGTTTTGGGTGAGAATTCGGTTTGGGTTTAAATGGAAGGCTATCTCATTTGTTTTAATTTCACATACGGGGAAAGGATTTCTGGGATTGACTCTCCTATATTTACCTCGGTCAAGATGCTTTTCACCCCAGTTTGGAAAATTATTTACACTGACAGTAATCATTTGAGTTTTGAAATGTTTGCTAAGCTTATAAATGACATCCGTCTTGATTTAGTAATAGGTTACTAGAATGATTTGTGCGCCATAATGGACTCATCGGATTTATAAGTAGTCGGTTCATGTAAATTTGGACTTACTTAAACAGTTAAACACTACATTGTAAACCTAACACTCGGGAGTTCGATGTAAAAGTTAAAAGTTATTATACGTGCTTGATGCATTGCAACGCACGCGCGCATATATACGTGTGAGATAGGATAGTGTGACTAATGTGCGTGTAAGATGTGCATGTAAGTATCAGCGATCAACACTTCTTTCCAAACAACGGGATAACGTATAATGGTTATACCATCATTGATTATTTTGTTCATTAATTATCAAAGTTACTTAAAAAAAATAAAATTATTTACGATCATTTAACATAGACATCGGGTATCATACATCGATCACATACACGTTGAATAAAAAAGAAGACTCTTTTAACATTAATTAGCGTAGAATAGTGCTACCATATCTCAAATTTTTGGATCATATTTGACTACCAAAAATCATGACATCCGATGTGGTAAATCACACATTATCATAAAATAATTATTATATGAGAAGTAACGACATGACATATGCCAAATCATTTGCACATAAAACTTTGTAGCGATAGTTAGAATCTCTTGAGCATTTTTTATCATTCACTATGTTTACCGCAACGTTTGAATAGCAATGGCTCTTAAATAGCAACTCAAACTTATCTCCCTAAACATTCAATTCCCTCATCATTTGAAGTTGGCTTAACCAACATATTTCTTCTCATTCTAACTATTGCCATTATGGTTCTTAATTTACATTCACACTCAACAGAAAAAGGTACCACAATAAGCAATTTTCTACCTAAAGATGAACCCCTCATTATATTTTCAAGTAACAGATAGCCTCCTAAATTTGGAGCCCATAGCTATTAAGCAGCATTCAAGTAACTTCAATCTCATATGCTTTGTACGTTGTGTCGATCTCTTACCCTTTTCCCACCCATTTAAATTGTTTCTTGACGTCACTAGGAGTGTATGTGACTGATACCATGAAAAAAATCCACTATACAAGTGCATGTCACTCTGACATGTTTTCTCAAACCATTACCCAAAATTGAAAAATGTTGCATCTTAAAGGCAGCACACAGGTTTCAGAATACAGACCCAGAAATAATACTGTAACGTTAATTTTACTCTCAGTCCTCTTCTGGTAAAACAAACGGTGAAAGATTTTTGTTTGAGTGTTTCACAGGGTTTTTAGGGTTTAGGTCCACAAGGATTGAATTTATTGAATAACATTATGTGTTTGGGGACCCTAGCTCTGACCCATTTTTGGTGTAATGGGATTGTCTCTACTCTCTACCATATGCTAAAATGGTCACACTGTAGCTATCTGGTTAAATGGCATTAGGGCATGGACTTTATGCAAAGTGGGTAATCTATTTGCAGCAAAGCTGTCATTTTTCTATGACTTGGGCATTAGCCTATTATTGCTTTTAGGGTGATACCCATTTGGGTATTTTGGCCAGAATCATGAAAGAAAATAGTGCTCCACAAGTCTTTGCTAAATCTGGAATGGCTTCACCAGCAACTCAGAGTGTTAATCTTTGAATTATATTTAAGAGAATTGTTATTTAAAATGAGAAGAAAGGTTTAAGAAAAGTGACTCCACAACGGAAGCATGTGTCATTTGGGCCTATAGCAATGATTTGTTTCACTTACTCTTTGCAATATCTTTTTTTTTTTACTAACTTGAGGTCTACTCTTTGCATCAATCCCTTCGGAAATACTCTGTCTCTGAAAATGCAGTATAGAAAGGGGGGTTGTGCTCCATGCTAAAATTAATAATAGATTTTGTTTTTTGTTTTGTTTGTTCAATAAAAAAGAGGGTTGTGAACCCTTTTCCTTTTTACTAACTTGGGTTACACTCTTTGTATCACTATCACTTCCTTCTGAAAGACTTCTCCATTTTCAAAAAGTAAATTTGGTTAAAACCCATTTCCCCTTTTGGCCAGTCAAGGTTTAGGCTTCTTGCACCATGCAGGTAATGCATCTGTGCTACTTGAGCAGACAAAAAAAATGTGTATGCAACGGTGGTTCAACATTATTTTACTCAAATTTCGCCACAATAATAATATTAGAAATAAAATTATTAAAATTTATATCTTAGAGTTCACATTATATTAATAACTAAATGACCATATATATTTAAGCAAACATATACACTATCGTCGAAACACGTACTTATTTGCGAAAACGAGAGTGTTTAGTCTTTGGGGTTTTGATTTGAAAGCTTAATGTCATAATTGAGTTATATATTAATTAAACATGTTTTGGCCGGGAATTAAATGAAATTCCAAATCTTTCTCAAACATTAAAAATTTGAAAAAGCTTTTGGAGATTTCCTCTTTAATAAAATACACACCAACACCTTTCTTAATCAATGTCTAAACAATTTCAAAGGACGTCCCCAAGGACACAATTATTTTGAGCAACAGTGCTGATATCACATCCAGCATGATCGAGATTCTGATTGACACATGATTTCTTTCCTTCAAAGATAAGGAACACCTGGACTGTCCTGGTACGTACCGTGTCTGTATCGTATCAAAACCCATCCCAAAGAGTGGCACCGACGACTAAGTGCATGCACAGGGTTTATATAATGTGCAAACGTGCATGCGATTGGCCAACACATAAGAACTGAGATCGAGACCTTCTCCTTCCCATTTGACCACTATTCATTTACTCCTGGCACGACGTCGTGTCGAGCTAGCTAACTCTGAAAGTAACGTATATAAGGGTTGTGTTCGAAATTACCGGTCGAAAAGGTCGGGTTAATCGGGCCGGGATTATCTGTCGTTGTCACAATTTAATAATAAAAGCTAACTAATTAATCACACACACACATGATTAATTCCTCTAGTTGCTCTAATTAATCGTCTGGATTGTGTCGGTAAGAAGATACTAAGAGAGAGGAGCAGAGCTGCTGCTATTCACATGGCGTTGCACCCCATGGTACTAGGTGACCATGATTGATGCATTTTTTTTTTCAATCGATGAGTGATTAGATGCATAAATATTTAATGTCATTATGGTCCTGTGCGTCTGATTAGCAACAGGATCCCCCCACAGATTGTCTTTGTTTAGGGCGAACAAAAACTATGGTTTATAGATTGCGTCGGAGGAACTGCGCTGCTTAGCATTGACGGTAGTCGAGAGCTGCGTACAATCTCTTAAGGTTTTGGTTAACTGACGGCCGAAGCAACATGTTTTATCCACTAAACATGAATGCATATACAATTTTGCTTTATAAGAAGTTGTTTTTGGACAAAATGAGATTAACATAACGTTTTGCATACAAATTTTAACAAGTGTAAAGAAATTTAGGGTAAATTTTTCTAATCTAATTCATCGAACAAAATTTGTCGACAGCTATAGTATGCTGCACTGTGTAGTAGTCGATAATTCACTGTCTCCGACTGTGCAGGAGGTGGACATCACGCGCCAACAAATCAGAATTTTTTAGTGTTAAAATGTTAGTTGTCATGAGTTGATCAGTGAAAAGACTGCGTAACCTTCCTGTTCCATTATGACGCATTTACCCTTGCCTTCTCGTGATTTGCATAACTCGTCAATGGGGGCAATAACGTAAATTGGTACTAACTGGACTGACGTGGCGGTGTCCGGCGCGACAGGCGGGGGAGGGAGTCATTATGTCTAAAATGTCATATGCGACGTGCGTGGGAGCATGTTAAGGTGGGACCGTGGGACCCTTCCTTTCACGTTTCCACCGTCGGCCCGTATATGACGTGGCTCCCTCAGATTGACCGAGTTACGTGGTTCTCAGCACAGCGAATCAACCACTCGACGCCAGCTGGACCACGGAAAGGATCAGCGGAAGGGAAGAGCACGAGAAGGTGGGGCCAGGGGCATGTGAGCCTGCCTCGGGATTCGACTTCACTTACACTCACTGACTTTGGCTTACTTGGACTTATTATATCCCGCCACGTTGCGCGATCGCACTTTTCAGAGAAGAAAGCGTCCGCAGTGGAATTCTTTATTTTGTTTTTTGACGAGGACTAAATTGTCTAAATGCGTTGAGGGGCCACCATGTGTCATGTGGGACTATTTTTAGTCCGAGAATCAGTGCCCAATCTTGAGGAATTATTCCATTTACCCAAAAACATAAAAAAGGATTTGACCTATTAATGAGTTTCGTTTACCTACTCAATAAATTTTTTACTCATTTGTCTTAACTGCCTTTGTATTTAAATCTAACGGTGTGAAATAATAAAACAGTTGGAATGAATTTATTTGCTTCATTGTTCTCCACATTGAATTTATATCAAATGACAGTTGAGCATGAATGAGTAAACACTTTATTGAGTATGTGAACATAACTCTTTATCTAATTTATCCAATTTGGGCATGTTTTGATTCGTTGTTTCAAGTTCGCTACTTCGAATAGAGGATATGGGGTGTGTAAAAGAAATAAATTATTAAAAATAGTCAATATATAAGACTCATCAACGTTTTAAAAACCGAAATGCATGTTATGAAAAATTCAAATAAAAGTTCCACACTGACACCAAACATAAAAAATAATTCAACATTGTGAGCTTGAATACAACAGAGCTTGTGGTGTTAATCTATCATGCTTCTAAATATTTTTTTTTCACATCATTTTTATTTAATCGTTAGAATTAAGATTTTCGAGCGCTAATTGAAACCTACGTTGGAAAGTCTTAAATAATTTTTCAGTACTTGAAGTCATCGACTTGTTGAATGAGATACAAATTAACCATATCAAGCTACAATCTGGTGAAGCAACTAGTAATCGTAAGAATTTTGAAGACGAAGAGCATCATTTTCCCTCTTGTTTAAAAAAAAAAGAAAGAAAAAAAAAACACAAAAAAGGGCATGTCTCTTTTCTTTGGCTGTAAGTCACGTGCGGAACAAAATGGTGTCATGGTCCCCCACGTCCACCAATCAATGCATTTATTATCCGCACCCACCGTATTACTCTACACCGAAGCGCACGCAACCAACTCACCTCGGAGCCCCAATCTAGTCTTGTACTTGTATATGCTAGCTCGAATCCTAATAATGGGAATCCCTGTGTGAGTCGTACAATCAGAACTAACGAAAAGGAAAGCACATTGGTACCATCCGGACATGTTTCGATTTCAGAAAGAGAAAATATTATTTTTTTAAATGAAAATTTTACCGGGAATGAATCTGGCGTGTCGGTGCCGACACTGGTGCTCAGGAGCTGGGTGACCGGGTGTGACAGGGTCTCACACTCTCACGGAGGGTTTTGTAACTTTGTATTACCGGTTAAGGAAGGTAATCGGATCGGAAACCCAGGCACGGGGATCCTCAAACGCGTCGGTGCGTTTATTTCTGACTCTTCTGACGTTAACACCTTCCAACTGTTTTCCGTTGTTTTTTTTTTGTCTTTTACTGCGGTAAATGTGTTTGTTACAGTTCAAAAGGATTTGTACACTTGCATGCACGGTACTATGGTAGTGTCTTTCTTGGTACACAAGAATAGTGTCTCCAAAATAATTGATTGCACCCGTAACCATCTCTCTAAAATGGTGAAGTCTAATTAGGTAAATTGATCTTCCATTTCAATTTCATAAAGTGGATACGTAGATCATCATTAAAGTTCAAAATGCGCAAACACTACTTGAACGGATCGAATCATAAAAGTCATCGTGAGACAAACATTGAACGACATATTGTTTTTCTTTTGAATTGGAATCCTCACGCACGATACCGTTTAAAAACCGACCTATTTGGGATAATGTCGAAGTGGTGACCGGTGTCCTTTATTTTTAACCACTTACTCAAGTACGAATCTTCCATTACTCAATAGGAAAATGGAACACCCACATCCAAGAGTTAAAAACCAAGTCAATGGGACTTGTAGATCATAAGCATAAACTAAAACTAGTGGCTCGACAATTATCACTCACTCACTACCTCACAAGGCTCGCATTATAACATGAACAAAACACTTATTTTGTGGTAGAGTCATTGCCAAGTTATGGACATTTTTGTCAGATCATATATAACAAAACTAATACGTTGCAGATCAATTTAAACCTAAAATAATAGGCCAATAATTCAGGGCCCCCGATCATTCTAAGTATTCTAGCTAACTGGAATACGGAATAAACCAGCCACATGGGCTCTTACCACGTGTCCCTCCGATTAATGAAAAATCTTTGAAGATAAATTTGTTTTTCTTTTTTCGAATATTAATTAACGCCGTGATGGGGTGATGGTGACGGGGAAAATAATATAGAGCACTGAGCGTCATACGCGCCGGGAACAAGGACATGAAAGCGATGCTTACATGTGAGAGCCTATTTTTCAAAAAAAAATAAAAATAAATTAGTAGTTAAACTTTGAATTTGAAAATATCCAGCCAAAAATAGTTAGGAAAAATAAATAAATAAAGAAGTCGTTGATTGTTGCCACGTGCCACATGGGGTGCCTCATTTGGTTGACACTTGACACTACGTGGGGACAACGTTGGGTGTTTTTTAGCAATTTATCAAGGGTTTAATTTCTTTCTTCAGCTCACGGTGGCGAACCCTAGCTACACTAGGCAAACCCTCACCCTATAGTAGCCTGCGGTGGAGTCTCCGCCATTTTGAGCATGCCATTCTCTGCTTCACGGTGGAGATGTCTTTGGCCTTTTGCGGATATGATTTGGTTCTGACTCGAATATCTACGATGGTAGTTTTGTTTTCTCCCAAGTTCTTAAAAAATTACTGGCGGAGAATGGATATGCTGCTCATGGTGGTGGAGTTGGTTTGTGCCGGTGGGTTTGTATTGTGGTCAAGGTTCTATTGCTAGATAGTTTGGTTTCAGACCCAGGTCTATGGTTCTTGTTCTTCAACATTAGTAAAGAAAATTATTTTTGGTTGAAAGATTACATCTCTCCTGAGTGGGTCATTTTCATATGGTTTAACTGAGATAATATAGTCGTCTATGTCACAATTGCAGTGCTTGTTTACATTGGTCGTGCATCACAGCTCACTCCCATGTTTTTCGAACATTTTACAAAACATATTATCGCTCACCCTAAAAAAGAGCAAAATATATAAAATACAAAACACTTAGTTGCGTAAAATTTTGAGACTAACAATTGTGTTCGTTAATCTCTTAGATTTGTCCGCATTTCAAGTGTCTTATCATGGGAAATAAGAACATACGTTTTGAATATTTGTGCGTAGAGTCAATATTGAGCAATTTCTATACTCCCCTATAGTAGAAAGTATGTGTATGCGGGCATTACATGTGAGAGACCTAGCTTCCTATACCAAAATGCATATCCTATCACAAACAGTGATTCAAATCATAGTATCTATCTTGGAATTTCATTTATCACCACTCTTAAATATTATAGGTTGAGGCTCATACACAAGAATCAAAATGCATGTAACATACTTCAATTTCAGTCCACAACTGAAAAGGGTAGTCTAAAAGAAGAGAGTGGCATCCCACGCCTCTCTTTAATTGCTCATTGGCCATGGATATGGAGCAGTGTACCTATCAAGTATCAAACTCCATTAGTATTACTAGTCACAAAGCATGGATTGCTTCCCCACACAATTTATGGCAGTCTCATTTTTGTTGGCCATTTCTGAGCACAACTCGTAGTTTGAATTCATTCACATATCATTGTTTCGTATATCATTTCTTTCCCTTTCTCTCTGTGCTGACTGATATGAGACTCGTATAAACATGTCGGCAGGCTCTATGTGCATCATTATATCTCACCAAAGTTGTGCTAACTCAACCTCAGTTAAGATTGCCTGGATTTTTGACTCAATGATTTTTGATTGGAGAAAGATAAAACGGCTTTGGGTGTGAAATGACTAGTCTTGGAAACCCTACTCTTCTCCCCATGCCATATGATTGATTCACTCACACCAATCATGTCAACTTGTTTTCTTGTGTGCAAGTTGTTTCTACCGATGTCGGTTATACACCTTAGTTTTTCAAGATGTTCAATAGTGATTCGGAGTATTTAAACTTACGTTAGTAAATTAACAAGTTGTGTTTGTGTCGTGTCATTTTGTGTTTCAGTTTAAATTTTATTTAACTATAATGTGATCAATTTAATCAATTGAACAGCTTGACACTAAACCAACCAGTTTATAATGGTTTCTTGTTCGAGTTGTCCTGTATATTGTCAACTACATCAAAGAGAGATCATTCATGATTGACATTAACCTAAGCTAACTAGTTTATTGTGTATGTGTCAAATTCGCAGTAATTCTTGTCAAATAATGGCAACTCAACCCACTAATTACGTGTCCTATTTGCTCATGAGTTTTGTGTCCAAGCAATTCTCAACTCTAAAATGCTATTTCTGGGCACGTAATCACCTACTGAAATCAGAAACCACCATATATTGAAGAGCCTTTAGAGTTAGTTGAACATATATATTTGAGCCTTCTAACAAGTAACAACTGGGTTTGTACTCCATGGATTGATATTTGTTTGAGCTTCATCATGCCTAAGCTGCTATGTATCTTCAAACATCATTTCGTTTCTTTACAAATGCAAATTCAAAATGCAAACTTCCAAAGCAATTCGAAAAACTTGATGCGATATGAATCATATATAGGGTTTTGAATGATCACAGGGACCTGTGGTGCCCGAGAAAAATGCAGTACTTGAGGCCAGATTGATAGAGAGTAGTGTGATGGACGATGATGATGCTTTTGACAATATCAGTCACAATTTTAATTCAAGGTGGAGAAAATGTAATGTCGCTAATTTGTACTATAAACGAATAAATATAACTATTGATGATTTTTTTCTTTCTTTTGATTTTATGATTACAAAACAAATGCTGCTGATTCGTAACGTAGATCATGTAAACTACGAATTATCCAATCTAAAGAAGAAATTGAAGAATGAACCGCAATGGTTGACTCTACAGAATTGATCAAAATATTAATATAGAATGGATGAGAAAAAAAAAACTATAAACACTTGCACCTCTTTTTCTTTTTTGCTTTTGGTAAAATCTTTACATCGTTTTTTGTTCCTTGCAGAGGAGCAAATCTTGGGTGGTAAAGTTATATGAGATTTGCTGGTTCTTTTTTTGGCTTGATTTTCTGGGTGAAAATCATGGTTTTACCTGGACTGATTTGGATGCATCCAAATGGTTAATTCTACATGTTCCAAGGAGGACTTCTGGAAGTTCCTCTTCTGTGTTGGCCTGCAAAAGTTTTTCTTAGATTGAATCACACTAACTGTTTGATGAAGTAAATTGACACAATATATTATAGCCAGCAATCCACTTAAACACTTCCAAACTACTTTTCTTATGCTCATAATGCATATCTTGTGTGTGCCTATAACTTGTGACATTTTAATTATTACCTGTATCAGAAACGCCATTTCGATGACCAAATTGTTTAGGCATCCAAGAACAAGATTGACAACCCCCCTTGCTACGGTTGAAGACCCGACGTCAATCATAAGCTAATATCAGATGTTCATGGGTTAGAACCATAGTTATTAGTAGTTGAAACTCTCACTTAACATGATAAAAGACTCGTTAGCTTACCTCCAAATAGTTCTTCCCACGAAAATATTGTACTTCAAGTGCTTGACCTATCAAGCAAGCTTTCTTTCCAACACTCTGCTTGACTATCCATGAACCCTGAGAAAACAACTCGATCAATGTCAAGTATGAAACACACAAGTACTTAAACTACATCTACTCGTTTATCAAATTGACTTCCTACTAACCTTAGAAATGTAAGGTATTAGCTTAAACCTCGAATTCCTATAGGTATCATCTCCATTGACAAAGCTATGCAGTAAAGGGTTGTCCTCCAAAGGAGTTTTCAACATGTAATAAAATGCCAAGGTATACATGGTTGTGCCGGGGATCTGAGTCATGGATACATGTGTATTAAGAAATCCGCATCTCGATGATTCTGATGATAATGGTGATATTACTTGTTATAATTTGAATGAAACTTACTTGTATGTTAACAACAAAGAAGAATTCTGGCCCACCTAGTTCTGCATATTTCTGCATTCATAGCTTGTTATTATGTAGGTATGTATGTTGATTCAGATTGTCAAAAAGATCGTTTCTACATGATTGAAGTACTATGTAAATGATAAATCAAACCTGAACGATACTACCACAACGGCCGCTAAGATCATCTTCTCGCTTGTCAGATCTTAGCCAATCTACACCAATCAGCCGCATCAAGGTGCCTTTTGCCTTGATCTGGTAAAAGGATACCCAAGATCAGAAATGAGAGATAACAAACATCAAATTTTTACTCCCAAAACAGAAAATTCTATCTAACTCCTTGTTTTATAATTAATTTAATAACTTCCTATGCAAGTCAAATTTACACCACATAATTGAGCACTTTCGAGGAGTCTAGATGGATTTCAATTTTCAATCTCTTGATTTCTCAAAATTAGCAAGAACTGAAAAAAAAAAATACCTTCTCGTGATCTTCTAAATAATTTGGTCCACGTATCAAAAACGAAGAAGGATCAGCTGCTCCCCAGCTGCAAGGTAATGCACAATTTGGGTCCTTTTGAAGAGTTGCTCCATATGAGCATGACATGTTATCTTCCTTAGCCGCCTCTTGTAAGTCCATATAACCCTTCTTCTGAACTGTAACATAAAGAGATTGATAAGAATATAGCTGAAATATACAACTACACATCCTAGCCCGGAAGTGAAATTTACGGCGATGACAAACTGACCTCGAAGTTCATGAAATTTTTTCACAATAACAGCAGCAGATGACATTCTGGGCTGGTGTGTGTTCTGCGCATCCAAAGCGTTGAGAAGATTGTCAAAAATTTAAAATGACTTTCCGGTTTCACAAATGCTTTTAAGTACAAATATAACAAGAATGTTCATATATAGATGCCATTGGAACATAAAAAAGGTCCAAGAAAATGAAGTCCTTCTATCTAATCTTCATGAGAGCATATAAAACTTGATAGAAGAAGCAATTGAAGCAAAGACTTTTTCTCAACATTAGGTTAAACTATATGGTATATATATATATATATAAGAGATCAGTCTCGGTTATCAGCAAGCTAGGTACCGTGGAGTGCTGCTCCATGCTCAACTCTGAAGGCCACTCATTCTCAAACTGGTCATACTCTGTTGGTTCAGGAACATCAAAGAATTCGTCTGCAGAATCATGCATTCCCTTTAAACTAGCACGACCTGGTTTCTCCACTTCATCTTCCATGAGATCAACCTCTTCTATCTTTTTGACTTCTTCAAGGCTTTGAAATTCCGTCTTAATTATGTCCTTATCACTATGAGCTAATCCAATATCTCTTGTCAATTCTCTGGATAAGAATTCAGAGGAATAATTTCCAGCTTTGGCTCCAAACAGCTCTCGTAATGCTGAAAGTAAAAGATAATGAAAATTTTGATGAACAAAAATTTGAACATAGAACGGGAACAAAATTTCAATTCTAAGAAGGCGATGAAGGGGTACCAGCAACTCTCTCAAGCATCCTGATGGTAATGGATCTTGCAGATGATGGACGGATATATAATTTCCAGAATTTCCAATCAATAGCAAGCATGTGTCTCACCAGTGATTGTTTCCCATGGTTCACAGGAGTTATAACATATCCTCCACCTGCATGTTTAAAGTGATAATACTCTTATAGAACTTTTAGAAGCACATTTGAGTCTCAGATGCTGGAAAGTTAATAACATGTTCAAAGTTTATTGTGATTTCAAGTCATGTCATAGGTATCAAATTTTTGCAGGACCACTTCAATCTGTTTCCCAGAAAAAAAATGTCCAATCTTGGACAAACTGATAATGTTTGGGAAGAATCAAGAACTCTTAAAAATTTTGGTAAGTATCCATTAGAATACAGAAGGACATAAAGTTCAACTCTAAAACTATAGATTTCTATGTAGAAATAAACAATGTGTCACATAATGAAGAACAACCAAGCATGTAATCATTAACTCAACCCACCTAAATGGTCTCAAATTCTTTTGTTATACATGTGTACATGAAAATCAACCATAAAAAGAAACCGGCTTTGGAAGTTCAGGAAAACAACATTTTGGTTCATTCTTGGGCTACTTTTAGACTGGAAATTCTTTGATATGATGTTGAGAGAAACCCAAACAAAGTAATTTATTCATTTCTTTCTAAATGGAGATCCAATCTTTTCCATTTTCTTGAATGATCTTATACATGTGTATGAGTAAAGGGATTAAAATATACAAATAGATTGCATATACTCATGAAGTAGGAGCAAAATCAAATGAAATGAAGTACTTTCAATATTTCTTCGTTTTTTTTTTTCAAGGTAGGAAAATAGCCTATAATAGATGTGAGAACACAAGAGAAAGAGGACATGTTTGCATCCTAATTCAAAGCAATATAAAGAAAGTCAGAAAGAAGAAAAATAATCTCCAGCTCAAAGCGTACATTACTTTTTAGGCAAGCACGCACGTAGCCTCTTTTTGGTGGACACTTCTTGTGAGACACAGAGTGGTATAGAATAACTGTGACAAAACCAGGTTAAGATAGTTAGGGGCAAGCTGATTATGGCTCTAGCTCTATATTATATGTAAGATTTACTGGAGGAATTTCGTACCATATGTGCCATCATCCTCTCTTCTCCAATAGCGACGCAGCAGTAGATCTCTTCGTTGCATTCCCCTGCAAAGTGCAAACCATTGTGTGTCAATGACAGCACACACACGTATATATAAAAATGATGTATCTTTTAGTGAGGTTCAAAATCTAACCAAGGTAGCCAATCACTGTACAGCTGCTGGTGAACAATATCAGTATGGCCATCTAGGCTCTCAACCACGGTACCCTGGTAAAAACAGAAGTCCCATCTGCAAGACCCTTGGTAATTTAACCTCTGGAGTTAGAACAATCCATTATCAGGAAAAGAGATTATAATATATTTTCAAAGAGAGATTATTACAACATGGACTTGGTAGTTTGTGCTGTAAGTTTTAAAAAAATTTGAAAAAAGAAAGAAAAACAAAGTACAACAACTGCAAGTGAATTAAGAGATATTCTGGTGAATTAAGTACTGCATATAGGAAACGCAAATCAGCTTCTAGTATATAAAGAGATATTCTAGTGAATTAAGTACTGCATCTCATAAATGATTTAGCATACAAGTAATCCACTGCCAGGGTTATTGTTATGACAATTACATCAAAGTTTCTCGTTACCTAATGTACTTATATTAATAAGAAACTGCACTTATTACTTAGAAGGCAAGAACATTCTTACCAATATAATGAGGCCTTTATTATTAAATAGCTTCTAGTGCGATAAAAAACTATACTTCCCTAAAAAAAAGTATAGTTTGTCAGCAATCTTACTCTGATCTTGAGGGACCAAGAGATAAAAGGGTCCGGAAGATGGCCTCTGAAGTTCCATCAACCACTCCTACTGCCATTATGGCCGGATGGTCATCCCAATGCTGAGATTATAAACATCATTAAGATAAGAAGAGAAGAGAAGAAAGTACAACAATCAAGAAATAGCGTCAAAGAAGCACCTCACCGTTCCACTGGAATCACACTCTTTTGCTTCTTTAAAAAGCCGTAATCCTGCATAAGAAATGAACTTTTGACACATGTACATTCACTCGCTTGAAATGCATATAAGAAACTAAAAGTCTTACCATTCTGACAACCAAATATTTTCCAGGGCGAGGGAGCAATAACATCACTTGTCATTACTTCTGTGTGCATCAATGAGCAAAAGGTCCAGTCAGCAGAACTTCTCCAGGTGCTTCTGGAGCCACCCAGTCTGTCAATAAAAGAGAAAAACTTTAGATAAAAACAGTGCAGATTCGGTCGATTTGGAATTGATATATGACAGACTAACTTAAATAAGTTCAGCTGAATGCTTCATATCTAAGAGAAGAGTATGCTAAATTTACTCACTACTACCTGGCTACCTGTAACATCAGTTTTATCGGAAAATGGAGGATTTCTTTCTTTCTTTCTTTATCAGTAAATCATTTTGGGTTTTCTACAAGATAACACATAAAAATGCACAGAATTCAATCACTCTAGAACAGGTTCTAATTCAGGTTCACAGATAGGAACAAGAATGGGAGCATTCAATGTGGAAAGAAAATAAAAAGACCAGCAATTATGGTTTCATTTTCATATAAGCAGGATTTAATTATAGCTTTTATGATACCAAAATCATGAAAAGATATATAATAATACAGGCATGTGAAATAGTTATAATGACTTTTGTACAAGCATGTGTGTTCAAAGTTTATTTACTCTTGACCATCCACCGTGCATGTGTATATTCAATTTGTGAAATTATTGAGGAAATTTAAATTTCAGTTAAGTCAAAGAATCATGTAAAATAACCCTATTATACAAAGAGGGGAAAAACCGCAATGAAATGTGTCGTTCTGCAACTGATATTTACCTTAAAGATGACCATCTCTTCCGAGAAGAACAAGCCACAAAATCCTTTGCCGGACTAGGGAATTCCTGAAAATATATATAAAAAATAAGGTACATATCATAAATGAAAACCTACTTTCTTGAAACCTAGTTGTGATTTAACAGCTTGAAACCTTTAATGCAGCATCCTGCAATGAACGAATCCACTTTGCTGCTTCTTCTGGACTACTTGCTCCCAACTATAAAAGTTCAAATTTCGGTTATGTACCAACATACTGTAAAATAAAAGTTATCACTGAATGCAACCCACCTTGAGCTGATCATTGGAATTGGAAGAGTTATAAAGCGTGAAGAAAAAGAAGGCCTGCATGTTGTAAAAATCATTATTAACATAACTGCTCAAAATGGTACCTCTCTCAAGTTCAACAAAAATTAATCCATAGATTGTGCATAAGCATTGGGTGAGTTCAAGGTCCTTACTTTTCTATGAACGCTTGCCCTTCCGTTATCTGTGACCCGAATACAGCTGTCTATTATTGCACTCCTAACTGGTTCCTGACAAAAGAATAGCTTCCATTGAGTAATATTTCTGCCTGATTTTTGTAATATCATCACAATCATTTCAAAAATTCCAAAATCAAGGAATGCTGAGAGGAATCTAGACATAGTTGATTATACAAGTAAAATGCAAAGTTAAAAAGCAACAATATTCCTCATAACTTATGCATCAATCCAGCACAGCCAGCATAGTTGTACACCAAACACAAAAGGAAAGATGAAAATAAAACCATTACTCCAATTAAGAGAAAAAGATAACTCCTTTAACAACAAAGATTCCAGATAATCCAAAATTCAACAAACCACATTGATTCTTCAACATGGGCTCTATGCATTATATGAAAAGAGATTGAAAACCACAATGAGACTAAAAGGGTACAAAATTACCTGATTTTCAGAAGTAGGTTTCGATTTGAAGCTCCTGAGGAAATTTTCCTGAAGAATAAAGTACCTTTTGCGAGAGTATTGCAACCCAAGCCGGTTGAACCTTATCATATAAAGCCAACCCTCCATGTTACCATCATTTGGTGAGAGACCCATTTCAGAAAAGATCACAGAATAATTTCGAATCTTTCCAAGTTAGATTCTTTAGAATCCCAATCGTGATTGTGTTTCTTGTTTAAAGTTTTAATCTTTTACCAAAATGAAGAAGAACCCAAAATGCAGATTGGGGCAGGAGAGATGATCCTCTGATCCCTTTGGAGGGATTCAGAGAATCAATCACAGGAAATTCAGTTCCTGGGTTTCAGAGAATCAGAGAAGATGATGATCCTCCTTCTCTCTTTCTTCTCTATATTTTTTTTTCCTTTCTCTGTGTTCCTTCTCTTCCCGGTTTTAAATTAACTGATTTTGGTGTATTTATACGGGTCTGAGTTTGAGTGCGGAATTACTATATTACCCCTTAATATTCTCTGAGTTTGAGTGTGGAATTACTATATTACCCCTTAATATTCTTTCTGGGTTTTCAAGCTTGATTGAAGATGATCAATCACATTCATGTATAAGTTTTATTTATGAATATTTGATAGAAGTGTTTCTAGGTAATATAATATGTCCTTTTCATGATTTCATCTTTACTATATATGTAGCATTTTGATTCACAAAGATAAATGGTACTGTCTCTTTTACTTATTTAGTAAATTAGTGAGGTATAAAAAGGTAAATGAAAACAATTTGATCACTTTCTTTGTTAATTAAAGTTCCAAGTAGTTGTGTCACCCACTTTGTTAATGGTTTAACTTTTTAAGTTTAATATGGAGAAATTTGATAACATAAGAATGTGAACTTTGTTGGTTGGGAATCTTGGGATACAAACATAACTACCATAGGCTTCTTTAAAAAAAAACAAAAAACAAAAAAACAAAACTACCATAGTCTAAAGAGGATGCTGTATTTTCTTTGCTTAAAATAAGAATGGGCAGTTTAGGCAACATATCCAAGTGGATGGTGTCCAATGAATGGATTCCTCAGTCCTTCCAAAGATTGCCAAAATCCATGCTCTGCTTCTCTGGCTCTTTGTGCTTGTCCTTTTACCAGGTCAAACTGCATTGACAAAATCTTCCTTGAACCATTTAAAATGAAAAGAAAAAACAGAAAAGAAAGTCTATCAATAGGTTAGGTTGGAATGTTGGATATTGGTTTTGTCTCTTTAATGTGGCAATTGATCATCATGTGTTGGTTACCGATATGATTCATTAATTTAGACTCCTAATATATGAGTATTCTTTGTATTAGTATGTTGATGGTAACTAACAAACATTTAACCATCTTTATACATAAACCAATGTAGTTGTGCTAATTATGATAGAAGCTTAGAACTAAACTTTACAATTTGTATGGTTGTTGAGATGTCCACAAAGTATAAAGCATAGCTTTGATTAATAATTATTAACCCCAATGACAGATTTATTAACTTCACTCCACATGATGAACCCATGTTTTATAATAATACATTGGTAAGAAACTTATAATTGCAGATTAACTTTATTCACGGAGCTACTCATAACTCATATGAGTCTATCCCAAGCCTGTCTGATGTGCTATCCTTACCCTCATTTTCTTTTCTTGTCCTCAATTTCATCCTTTTGTCCCCCAAATGTTACATGAATTTTGAGACATTATATATGTCATTGTCTTTTGGTGATCATAGTTGACTTGCAAGTCTAAAACTCAATGTTAGATCCTAAAATCAAATACTTTTCTATTCCTATTCAAAGATGTTTCATTGCCATCCCCATGCCCATCTATTAATAATCAAAGCCTATCTAACTTGCATTGATGAAAGAAGCATATGCAGTGGCTCACCAGGCTATGTTTTTCTTTTCTATTGTCAGATCTTTAAAAATCTTTAATACTTTGACAATGAAAGAAGCTGTTGCATATGTTATTGTCCATGC
Source organism: Rubus idaeus (assembly GCA_030142095.1). NCBI lineage: Eukaryota > Viridiplantae > Streptophyta > Magnoliopsida > Rosales > Rosaceae > Rubus > Rubus idaeus. The sequence goes on from CM057971.1 coordinate 6,721,968, forward strand.
CCTATCATTATCACAAGTTATGGGTTTCATTATGGCATTGTTTCTACTCGAAAACAATTAGTAGCTTTAGATACGGTTGGTTGGTTGGCTGGTGAAGAAGACTGGGAATGGAGAAGAAACACATTGATTTTTCTTCATGGGCAGCGGTCACAATTTCAACCTTGGCTTCAATGATTTGGGATTATGGGTTGGTGATTGGTGCTGGGATTTAAGATTGAAAGTATCCTGGGCTGGTTACAGATTCACAGAACCAGAACTGTTCATTAAAAGCTATCACATTTCGTTTTCAAGTGCCGACCTTATATTTAATCAACGTCGCCCACTCACCCCTACTGTCATAGTGGACTATATGCTAGCTTTGGTTTGGATGATACTACAGAACTATTTTCTCAGCTTGATGCACGCCGTTTGCAAAGGAGCTGTCATTTGAAGGAAACTGCAAAAGGAGTGTGGTTATATAATACATTAATGTAAGTTCTGTGCACTGGCTTTGTACAAGGACATTGTGTTTCAGTATAGGGCATTAATGAAAAGAATGAGAATTCTTTGTTATTTGAAGCTTGCTTCTCGCAAGGGAAGAATTGCAGAAGTTTATGTTCTGCGAAACAAGAAATGCTCATAAGACATAATGCCTGCAGCTTCGCAGTTCTAGAATTCATCCACATTCTAGGCCAAATCAAAACGAGCTTCAAGTTTTCAGACATATTCTCTAAAAGATTTATAACATCACGTTTTCACTATAAAAGCACACTAGAATCCTTGTGTATCTAAAACTAAGACAAAAATATAGAGGGGGTTTAATAAGCTTCAAAAAGCGAGAGGGGCAATGCACAACAAAATTTTTCTCATAGCAACCTACAACATCATATATCTGATCGATTGAAATAAAAACCCTAAATGATTGGCGCACAAGAGTACTGGTTCCACTGCTCCAGCTTGGTCATCTAAGCTACACAGTAAGACACTTCCATCAGTAAAGATCTTTTTTCTTTTGAGTAGTGTGTATTCCAAAGTAATAGAAACTAGAAAAAATTACCTTTGATAGTTCAGAAGATGCTATATCACTTGCTTATAGAAAAATCTACGTGTAGGTAAGCTACACTAGCCATGAAAAGGAAGAAGAATACAGATATCAACATCAGTGGTTCTGCAAGCATAAAAATTGGGTTGAAGCTGTAGTAGACCTGCCAAATAAGTAAAGGAGGAAGAGGGTTCAGTCACCGATAAGGGAGATGCAGATGCATATTTGGTATAGAGAGTCAAAGATACATACAAATATATAGGGTTCAATTCCTTCACTAGACAGTACCCCAAGATGGTTCGATACTCAGTTGGTCAACCCTGATCCTATTGGGTGTCACATTTTTTTTTAGAATATATATAAACCTGGAATGCACAACTAAAATATATGCCAACCTTTATGGCATATTTCTATTGTGGGGTTATTAGGTGAGCATAACTGATCCCATATATACTCTACACGGGTGACAAATGGACAAACTCAAGCCTATAGTAGTTTAGATGAATTTAAAGGAAGAATTGCACAAGCTCTCCTAGTGGTCGGATCCGGATCAACCTCAAATTTATTGACATGATTTGCTTGGCTCATGTGCAAAGTCCACAGTTCTAAATTTATGATTTAAAGAAGCTTCTTTGCCTTGATCAATATTTTAAATGCTTGGTAGAGTAAATTTAAGTACTCAACCAATGTTTGTGATACCTGGAAAGGTGAATTATGCTCTGGAACTACATTTTTCTTTTCAAGAACCACCACTGTCCTTCCAATGATATCAAGGTATGAATATTTGGTCTGCAAAAGGAATGAAATGACATATAATCAAACATCAATGCCATTATAGAAGAATTTTTTTATTTGCACAGAATTGGCAATGAAAAAGAAGGCTTAAATCTTGCCATTTGCTTTTACGTCAATTAATCAGCAGCAACGAGGAAAATCAAATTGTTGAGCATTATCTTATAGTCTGTCAGTATGAATAAAATGTTACTATCCGGTTACCTCTAGATGTTGCTCAACAGGGAAAGGAACCACAGCAGATGGATCTTTTGACCCCTCAGGTAGCACAACCTGAAATATAACAATTCCAGAATCAAATAAATAAATTTTCCCATGTCTGGGGGAAAACAAAAAAGAAGAATGAGTTGAAGAAACTGCAAAAATGGTAGTATGGATGCAAACACATGGTACTAAACGCACTTTGATGGTTAACTTATCCACCACCGTCTCAGCAAGAGGACAGCCAAAAGTGAAATTGAGGTATCGCCTGCCATCAGGTGACTCAAAAAGGAAGTCTTGCAATGGTAGCCCATACCCGATTATAAAAGTAGCTTTCCAACCTCCAAATAAAGGATACCGGGGTTCAAATTCGAGATCTGACTGGAAAAAGAGAAGTAGTGAAAGAGACATGATTAATAGAAACAAAATTAGCATTTATATGCAAAAGGCAGAGACATTATTCCACATTGTTTTCCCATGTGAATTTGCTAGGTTGCCATAATCCTGAGATCATGCTTCTAACTCAAATATAAGGAGAGATTCCACAAAGATGGCACCAAGGAACTGAAACACAGGTAAAAGGGAAAAATTTCTTGATATAAATGTTCTATTGCCAGGAGAAAAGTTACCCTTCGATAATCTGTACGCAAATGTGATGACGAGATGTTCCCAATTTGATCTCGATAGAAGACTGAATGGACCCTAGGAGGTAGTCTTGCTAGGAGGTGTTTGAATGAAGAGACACCACTAGACCGAGCTTGATAATCAACCCTACCAAAACGAAGCTTTGAAGTATTAGTATTAAGAATTAGGCAATGTACAACTTTCATAAGGGCACTAACACATAAGCTTTTCTTCGGCATAACAAACAACATTTCTTTTCCATTCTTTTATGTTGCAAGCAATAAACTTAGTATTGTCTTTTCCATTATTTCTTTACACATTTTAGCAGAATTTACAACATCAACATATAACGAAAAAATTATACTGTTTATGATTAATTTATCCCAGAGAAGTTTGGATCACGTATATACAATATCCAGAGGGTTTGTCAACCCATAGCAATCAATTAGACATGATAAACAGCAGGAGAACCTACCTTGAAAAAACACCTTTGTGTCGAGCACCAGCATGTGCCAGTGTGTAATGCTCCGTGATCTGAAGACTTCCCCAGTGAGATATTTCCACCTCGCGTACAAGTTCCTCGACAACGGCAAATGGACTGTTATTCTCAAAATGAACAAGTACAGGAGAATATGAGTACGCAGGGCGATTATTGTACGGTCCATACTTTACTTCGGTACCAGCACGGTTAGTGGGTTCTACTCTTGTAAATGATTCCACCTTAGTACTAGGAGTTCTTATAAAAGTAGTCTGTTGCTTAATAAAATAGGGCGACAAGATTATTGCACTATCCCGGTAATAGACCAACTGAGGCTCTGACTGGCTTATCTCTGCTGGGAATGGCTCCAGAGAATGTGTCAATATATAAAGCACTTCCAACGTTACAGTTTCACCAGCACTCAATGGATTGAGCAACAATATTTTAAAGTACTTAGTCCCATTTGGTGCATCAGGTAGTTCAGTGGGATTCACTTCAAGGGGCAAATAACTTTTCTTTTTCTTCTTTCCAACAGTAGCAGCTGCTTTGAGCGATGCTATATGATCAACCTGTGTGGGTGGGAAAGCCAGAAGTACTTCAAAAACAGGAGAAGTGCCCGGATTTTCAACCTGAAAGACAACCCCATCAATCAAATACAAATCCCAGTAGAGTAGAATGACAAAAAAATATTTCCACAATGACTAATGCTATACGACCATGAAGTACACCTATAGTAGTGCCATGCCCGTCAAGGTTACAAGTGTAGCACCCGAGGTGCATTGTGCAGCCGAATTTACAAACATAATGACACTCAAGACTATGATTTCAAGTTTCTGATATTCAAAATGAACTGAAACTCAATTACCCATATTATGCTCGATACGGGCAAACATGCAAGGTTAATTTGTCGAAAATAATGACCCTTCTTAAAATCTAATACACTGAAGATTAAAAATTCAACCTTATAAGCTCAATTATCCTGCAAATGAGAAATGGAAACATCTATAATATCGTAATCCATGGTAAAGATTTAGACATAAGCCCTGAAACATCAAAATTTTCAATTTCCAGAGATTGGGTTCAATTTTCTACGCAATGAGTCCAAGGATGCAAGCAAATAGGAAATCAAAGAAAAAGCACATACCTTTAACGTCAAGAAAACCTTGATGATATGAGAGGTCACGTCAATCTGCAAGCAAAGATTGAGAAAGAATAATTGCATATAATCACAATGGGAATGAGAAATTCGAGCGCGGATTGAATCGGAAATGAGGAATGCGAAAGCTTACTCTGCGCTCGGCGTTGACGATCTGGATGCCCTGAGGCGAAGAGGAGTAAGCAAGGAGTGAGAGATTGGAGAAGATCGTCAAGGCTAGGACTAATCGACCTAGGCTTCGCAGAGCTTCCATGGCTTCCGGTGAAAGAGTGTTTGACCTCTGCGACGACTGGGCTAAAGCTCACACTCTCTAGTCTCCTATATTCAAGGCTCAAGCTTTGACCTTTCAGAATTCAGAGCAATGGGTTTTGGGCCTCTTTCTTTGTACGGGCCTCTTATGGGATCACTTTCTTTAACTATTTGTCTAAACAAACTCCTCAATTTGTTCATTCCTCCTTTGCCAATTTTTCTTCAACATTTTCCTCTTTTTTACTCTTCACGGTTTTGGAGTGGTATGTTCGGAAGGACCACATGTTCATGGTCTCGGCCAATATGATAGCACCATCATAGCACCATCTCTTTAATAGTGAATAAGGAGAGAGAGAGAAAAAAAAAATTGAACCAATTAGCATCAACGTAACGTCACATGAACAAATTAAATTATCAAAGACCACGAACACGTAGTAAACTAAGACTACCTTATGATTTCTCACCGTTTTGAAGTGTTCTTAGATGGCTACCGAACATCTTCAATAGTATGTTGTAGCAATGGTCGGCATAATCCATATAGATGAAGATAAATTGGCAATGGTCCATTTTGAATTTATTATTTTGTATCTATCACTCAAAGAGTATTGCTTCATGGTCCAACAAGATTAAACTAAGCTTTTACATGAAATCATTTTTTATCTATCACTCAAAACACGCATAAATTGAGAAATGATACAATTTTTTTTAAAGTTAAGCTTCCACTTCTTTTTACTAATGTGCTCAAAAGCTAGGTCACATATATATTGCTAGACTATTTAAGGAACACCATGTGACATGTAGTGGTAAAGTCAAACAAATTCATTGTAGATGTTTAGCCAAAAAGAAAAGATAGTTGTAATATTAACAAATGGTGTTATTGTCATAATTCTAATTGATCAATGAGTCTAAGAGCTTGTGACATGGAAATAGTAAAACATATTTCCTTTGACAAGTATTTTGGTAGATCAAGACCAATGAGTCTAAGAGCATTGAGGAAGAAGGTTCATGGATTAGGATTTTGGTAGATCAAGACCAATGAGTCTAAGAGCTTGTGCCATGGCCTTAGGAAAATATAACCCCTTCAACAAATGATACCTTGAGAAAGAGAGCTCAAACTCGGGATAAATACAAGAACATGCACTTAAATCACTAAAATTATAAAATCTTTACTCTAAATTATTTTACTTCAAAATTGAAAGACTTATTAAATAAGATATGAGATTGATACTCGATAGAGATTTGAGTATTAGCTAAAGACCCATCAACAACAGTTAAGATTTGGGTCCAACCAAAATATTGTACTTGCAATGACAAAAGAGTGCTTCTATATGCTATCTAGGGAGAGATATATAACACAATTATTGGAGGATTCCCTCCATCAATTCATAATAAGCTTTTCTTTTCCTTGATAGCAACATAATACAATCTGTTGAGGCATGGGAAAAGTCCCCTTGCAACTGTAATATTCAACAAACACATCACAATCATAATTTAATGTACAAACTTCTTCACCAAAGTACAAGGCAAACAGACTTGTCACGTTGTATGCCGTTCCCTAAAGTACACACACAGAATTTCAAGCACCAGACTTGAACAGCATATTAAATTGAGTTCATAAAGTCGCATAAACTATTCTAGTACTCTCTCAGTCTCTTCTATTCGTCAAACGTTGGAAGTTACGAAAAAGTAATATAAAGAAATAAAGTTTCTACAGTAATCACCAAACAAAGCCCTTTTTGCGTAACAGCAGGAACTGAATTATCTCCTAGATCTTCTTCCCCTTTGGACTCGGGACCATCTCAATCTCATTTGACACAACCCATTTTTCAGTCACTCAATTTCTCTCATCTTTATCACCTTTGCTGGCTATAGCTATTTTTGTCAGTTTCGTTCTCAGATATTTCATCATACAAATCATATATATGCATGACCAAGCTGCTTTCAGTGATATTCGAGACCAGTGACTGAGTGAGTGAAAGAGAGAGTCAGAAATGGCGTGCCTCAAGCTGGGATCTAAATCTGAAGTCTTTCACCTTGATGGCCAAACTTGGTGAGTCGTTTTATTTATTATGATTTACAATGTGATTTTGGAATGTTGGGTTTATCACAGAATTGGGAATAGAGTAATGGGTTGGTTTGGTTTTGCATTTTGTGGATTGTGATTTCTGGGTTTACTTTGTTAAAGAAATTACTCAATTGATCATCTGAAGGCCTAATTGTTTACATTGTTTCTCACAAATAGTTGCAGTGTGATTTGATTATTGATATGGTTTAGGCATATTGAAGAATATCAAGGCTGCAATGTGGATAAGATTATAAGAGATATGTGTTTATGAGTAGGAAAGGCTGACAGGAGCATGCATTTGGTTCATAGAGAGAGATTTTGAAGTACCATTTTTCATCAACTGCTGTTGTATTATTCTTGGTTTTTGGGAGGTATCAATACATGGATTATGAACTGAAGAGCTGTATAGAGTTCTACATTGCGACTTATATCTGTGGAACAGTAAAGTATCTGTTGTTGACAGTTCTTTTATGTACTCATATTTAGGTGTGTAGTATCTTTCCCGAAATTTTTGAATCAAGGAACGTCGGAAACTATTCAACTTAAGGGGTTTTAGTCACTCATGATGTACTTTCAATTGCTTCCTTTTTATGTGGTTTGGAACTTTGGATTGGACTTTAGTTAAAGGATTTTGCCGCATGATGACTTTTGCAGTAATCAATTTTGTGCCCTCTGCTGTTAAAGATCGCTTACATCCTGTTGCCACTTTCGCTTCATGATATGTTCATGCAAATATGTACACACAAGTCGTCCTCTTTTTCTTTTGGGACCCTTGACCTGACATTCCTCGGGTTTTTCGAGTAAAAAGACTTGAACTTTAGGATAAAAATTCAAAATGGTGATATGGATTATCCTCGAATCATAAAATTAACTACTATACAGAGAAAAAGGTTTTGAAGAATATAACAGAAATGAAAACAGATGAGTAAAATCTATATTTTGGTGATTCTCAACAAGACTAATGTGGAAGCAGAAAAATTATCTTGTTTGACAACTTTGATTGTTGCATTGATGTCAATGTTTGCACATTCCTTGTCGTTCAATTACATTTAATGAGTACCAGTTATCTTAAAGACATGGAACAATCAATATTCTCTTTGGCAGGCTTTGCTCAACTGGACTTCCAAGTGATGTCATTGTTGAAGTTGGAGAGACATCCTTCCATCTCCACAAGGTGAACCTTACTCTGTCAAGCTTAAAATTGTGTTGTCATTTGGTTTCTCACTGTGAACTCTACATAAATATGTGGACACTATGATTTGAAAGGCACACACAATGTTTGGTGAGGCTTGAAGTAGAATATACCTTACTAATTACCTAGTGTGTAAGCTAGGCAAACAAACAAAATTCTTCTCATCTGCTATTCTGCTTTGCAACTGCAATCTATGAAGTACAAATCTAGCAAACGCATTTATGTAGTTCTATGTTTATCCGGCTCAATGATTTCTTATAACTCTCTCTCTTTCTGTCTATAAATATAATATATCTCTCTCATCTGATTTATAGAAGACTGTATTTTGTTCACATCTTTTCTATATATCCACCAGTTTCCATTGCTATCAAGAAGTGGATTATTAGAAGACATTATTGGAGAATTGCCTAGCGAGGAAGAGAATAAATGTAGTTTGCAACTGCATGACATTCCTGGTGGAGCCAAAGCTTTCTTGCTTGTAGCCAAATTCTGTTATGGTGTAAGGTTAGAACTGAATGCCATGAATGTAGTTATTTTGAGGTGTGCAGCCGAGTATCTTCGTATGAATGAAGACTATGGAGAAGGAAATCTCATAACACAAGCAGAGGATTTTCTAAATGAAATATTTGGCAATTGGACTGACTCAATCAAAGTACTTGAAACCTGCGAAGAAGTCTTGCCTCATGCAGAAGAGCTCCATATCGTTTCAAGATGCATCAATTCATTGGCAATGAAAGCTAGTGCTGATCCAAGTTTATTCAGTTGGCCTATGTCAGGAAAAGGTGCAGTGCAAAGCCCAGAAGGCGTAGCGTTCTGGAATGGAATATGCACAACAGCCAAGCCACATCCAATTAGTGAAGATTGGTGGTTTAAAGAAGTCTCCTTCCTGAAGTTAACTTTTTATAAAAGGCTGATTCGGGCAGTTGAATCAGGTGGTATGAATCCAGAAAAGGTTGCTGGTTCCATTATGCACTATGCAAAGAGGCATCTTTCCTTGTTGGGTAGGCAATCGAGTTTCCTAAATGGAAACCATGCAGCCCCTGCATCAACTGTTTCTGCTACAACTGATGCAGATCAAAGGAATCTTCTTGAAGAGATAGTCGCATTACTACCTGATCAGAAGGGCGTTACACCAACCAACTTCCTGCTTAGGCTTCTGAGGACATCTATGATTTTGCATGCTAGCTCATCATGTCAAGAGAATTTAGAGAAACGGGTTGGGGCCCAGTTGGAACAAGCAGCTCTTGAAGATCTTCTGATACCAAACATGGGGTACTCAGTGGAGACCCTCTATGATATTGATTGCGTTCAGCGGATTCTCGATCACTTCATGCTAGTGGATCGCGATTCAATTGATTATTCTTCTAACTGTATAGTGGATGAAGGCCAGTTGAGTGGTGGTTCTCATGCACTGACTCGAATGACCATGGTGGCTCATCTGGTGGATGGTTATCTTGCTGAGGTGGCACCTGATGTTAACTTGAAGTTACAGAAATTTGAGTCACTAGCTGCTCTTATCCCTGAATATGCAAGACCATTAGATGATGAAGTTTACCGTGCTATCGACATATACCTCAAGGTAAAGATTTCCCTAATTGTTTTTCCTCTTATTTACGATCATGATTATGGAATAGCTGGTTAAATTAAGGAGTTGCTCTGCAACTTGGAAGCATTTTCAATATTATATTAGTGCCTCACAATCCTACAAGGTAACAATCTAGCTACAATATGATTCCAGGAATATGGATGAGATATATGGTATATGATCTACAATTGATTATTCTTCTAACTGTATAGTATATGAATATATGATAGTTCTTTGTCCAATACAAGACGCTTGTTTATGAATAATTTAAACCTCGATCTCACTAGTTTATAGGACTGTAAAAAGTTATATAGTCTTGTGCACGTCTTAGTGAAGCAGCAGTAAAAATGTGACTGTGGTTTCGTAAGTTCTGAGAAAAGTGTGATTACTAATTGATATACATTACTCAAAATATTCACTTGGAGAAAGAAACCATCTGTTCACAAAATTACAAAAAGCTTGCACTATGAAAAACTCTGCCAAATAATCAAGAATTCTGATAAGATTGCATTATAAATATTGCTGCATTAGAACTTGTTCATGTTTCTTCATTATTTAAAACATCCAGGTCACTATCACTGAGTTCTGACTTAAAATTCCAATGCTTACATGTCTGTCAAGTTCAGGCCCATCCCTGGCTAACTGACTCTGAGAGGGAGCAAGTGTGCAGGCTCATGAACTGCCAGAAGCTCTCATTGGAAGCCAGCACACATGCAGCCAAGAATGAGAGGTTACCACTCCGCGTCGTTGTCCAAGTCTTATTCTTTGAACAGCTTCGGCTACGGACATCAGTTGCCGATTGGTTCTTTGTATCTGACAACCTTGAGAACTCACAGAATCTGAGTGGGAACCTCGCGCTTGTTAGAAATGAAGCATCTGCTCAAGCAGCTAGCACCACACGACTGGATCGTGTTGTAGCAGTTGATGAAATGAAGGAGCGGGTTTCTGAGCTTGAGAAAGAGTGTTTGAGCATGAAACAAGAGATTGAGAAGCTGGTGAAGACAAAAGGGAGTTGGAATTCCATCTTGAAAAAGTTTGGCTTGAGACTCAAGTCAAAGCCTGATGTGAAGAAACCATCCAAGCCTTGCAATGGTTCGGAAGAATTACCAGCATCAATAGAGCCACTTATGAATGGAAGAGAAAATTACGAAAATAAAGAAACAAAAGACTGAAACTTTCCTCTTGTTCTATGTTCTATTTCATTTTTCTTACCCCTTTCTGTTTCCTTTTGAAAACCTAGTTGGTCTACTTCATACTCTAGCCCCTGGCTTGTGATTATAACTTCATAGACAGTAGTTGTGATCAATTTTTCTCTTTCTCAATTATTTTATATTTTATATCCAATCCCTGGCTTGTGATTATATAATAGACGGTAGTTGTGATCAATTTTTCTCTTTCTCAATTATTTTATATTTTATATCCAATCCTATGTTCAATTCTATTATTCTATATAGTTTGGTTGAGGGTAAAGATGTAGTTTACTGACCAAAAATGTAACACAGAGGCTTTTATTGACCAAAATTAATTGGCAACCCAAGTCCCAAGGTAGCTCATCTTACAGAAGAGGAAAGCTTAGCTCTTAAGATGTCTACAAACCCTCCTGAAGCAGAAGAGCAAAAACCCACCATGGAAATCCACGAGCAGCTTCTCGATCACAAACAGTGGATTGATGATCGATCCGGTCGAAGATGGGAGGACTTGGACCCGTACTGTTTGGTCAACGTTTTCGAAAGAGTAGGAACAGAATCACTGCTCGTGTCTGTCCCTTTCGTCTGCAAGTCATGGTACAGATCGACCCTCAATCCTGCTTGCTGGCAACGCCTCATCGTACCGGACGATGTCCCAGGTACGGATTCTTTCGACATCAACGGTGTTGACTTTGAAGATCAAGAGTCTCGGTTCAAGTTCTTTATAAGAAAAAGATTTGCACATGCTTTTAGGCTTGATTTGTGCGGTTTCTCCACCGCTACATTTTTCAAGTTTCTCATTGATCGGAGTAGGGGAAACGTGAAATTTCTGAAGCTACCTACTGGCTCTTATGCTATAGAAGTAGTACTTGAACATGTCAGCAAGCACTGCAGGAGCTTGTGTGGGTTGAATGTGTTGGATGCCGACATTGGTAGAAAAGCGGCATTGGCCATTGTCAAATGCGTGCCGAAAATTAAGTACTTGTGGTTGAGGAGGGCGAGAATTAGTCGGCGGGGTCTTGTTACTTTACTGCAAGGCTGCAAAGGCCTTGAAGTTTTGGATGTTAGGGAGTGCAGTGGTTTTGATGAGGGTGATGAGGAGATATCCGAGCTTGCTTCTAGTATTCCCAAGTTTATGTGTGAGGGTTCTAGAGTTGGACACGGAGGAGGAGGGCAAAGACTCTTTTATGGATACCGATTTGGAGGGCGACGAGTCTTGTATGTTGGAGGAGGAGGACAAAGAGTCTTGAATGTCCAACAAGGAGGACAATGAGTTGTGATGACACCAGAGGAAAGAACATGAGGCTGGTGAGGGTAATGAGAGATAAGAAGGAAGTTTTCATTTTGGTGATGAAATTGTTCATCTGTTATTGTTATGTACACCTAAACCTAGCTATGAGGTCTAGTGAAAGAGTTAAAGATGGGACTATATATATACATGCATCTAATCTGGAGGTTCTGGTAAGCATAGCAAGCAATGAGAGATGAGACAAGATGATCAACAAGCTAGACAAGCTTTTAGCACAGCTTTCATGGCATGCGGTGAAAGAATGCTTTGACAATATTTCAAGATCATGGTTTCTTGGGATTTGATTGCGTCGTCTCTGTTCTGAGCTCACATTCTGGTTTATGTTCACTAATTTTGTGTCTAATACTTGAAGGATTATTGCTAGCTTGTATGATTAGTGAGTATTGCTCGAGTTTACCCTATGCTTGTAAATTAAGTAGTCTGTCTTTCGCTTGGCTGGATATTGTAAAGGTTTATGGCATGGTCTATTATGAACATTAATTCCAAGAATGCGCAATGTTGTGTAACAAATTGAATGTCCAATCACTTGATACATTCGAAGAAGGTGAATGCTGTAGCCTATGTGCTAGCCAACCAAGCTAATATGTCCACTGCTTTAGAAGAGGGTCCATGACACCATGTATACAATATATGGAGAAGGCAAAATGTCACTTTTGGTCACTCAACTTTGAGGTTTTAGACACTTTCATCATTGAAGTTTTTAAAATGTCACTTTGGTCACTCAAGTTTGAAACCGTATGTCACTTTGGTCACTGCCGTCTATTACACCGTTAAATAATTGTTTCTCTGTTAATTTAAGGGGTAGATCTGTTATTTCAAGCCATTTTTATAAGGGCAAAGTGGTCAGTACAATAAAAAAAATTCCCCCTTTGTTCTCTCTCTCCTCTCCCCGGTCACCATCTTCTCCCTCCCCATCTCTTCTCAAGCCACCGTGCAAGCCTCCTGCTTGCCTTCTGTTCTAGCCCCTCACAACTATTCAAAAGCTATCTCAGCCCCTCCTTCTTCCTCTGTTACTTCCTTTCTCTTTAATCTCTCTGCTCTCACAGTTCACGGCACCTCCTTCTCTTCTCTTCCCTCCTGCTTGCCTTCTGTTCTAGCCCCTCACAACTATTCAAAAGCTATCTAAGCCCTTCTTCCTCTCCCTATCTTTGTTCTCTGTTCAATTCAAGCAACCACCATCACAACAACAACATCAAAACAATCAATCAAGATCACAATCAAGCTTACTGTCAATCTCAATCCGGCGTCCCCAGATGACTTGCTCTCTCGGATTGCCCTCATCAATCACACAAGCAGCAGACCATCACAAGCTCACCTTCAATCCGGCACACAGAACCACCGTGCTCATCACCACTGCATCAATCACCGGCGGCACCCAATTGCAGCTCCTCTGCTCTGATCGATCACCACGGCCCTCGCCGTGCTTCGCCGCCACAACTCTCTGCTCCGATCAATGTGCGCACCCATATGCCCAAACCGACGCCGCAAAGCCCAGATTTTCCGCGCCGCCGCCGTCGCTGCAGACCACACCCGAGCCCAGCGGGTCCGATCAGATCCCCCGCCGCCTTCCTTGATGCCTCGAGTTGCTGCGTCGCTCCACCAATACCCATGGCCTCTAACTGCCGGCGTCGCTACACTCATCACCGCCGGCTGCAACCTCGCGTCTCTGCTTCCTCCGGCGTCTCTAATTCCAGAGAGCAAAAGCTCTCTCTATCGAGCCTCCTCTCTGAACTGAGCACTCCCTTTCTCCTTCTATTTCTCTCTCTCTGCTGCACCACCGCCGAACCCAGCTCGCCACACCGGCGTCGACCGCCGCCGTTCCTCTCAGTCGCTGCACCCATCACCACCTCACGGCTTCACCACCAGCCCGTGCTCTTGCCGGCGTCGCCACCCAAAGTCTCTCGCCGGCGTCCCAACTACTTTGCTCCCTGCCGCCTCACCACACCGCTCTCTCTCTCTGATGGGATGATGAAGAGATGAAGGAAAGAGATGAGAAGCAAAACAGAATAGAAAGGAGAACACAAAGAGAGAGAGAGAGAGAGAGAGAGAGAGAGAGAGAGAGAGAGAGAGAGAGAGAGAGAGAGAGAGAGAGAGAGAGAGAGAGAGAGAGGGGGAGAGAGGAGGGAGGAGAGAGGGAGGAGCATGAACATGAACGAAAATACTATTTTGCCCCTGATTTGGCCATGTGCTGATCACATGTCATTGTTTAACGGAACTAATACTCGGCAGTGACCAAAGTGACATACGGTTTCAAACTTGAGTGACCAAAGTGACATTTTGGAAACTTGAGTGACCAAAGTGTCTAAATCCCCAAAGTTGAGTGATCAAAAGTGGTTTTTTGCCTATGGAGAATATTGATGCAAGATGAGTTGATGTTTGTAAAGTTCCCTTATGACATTGATCCAAAACTAGCTAGCTAGGAGTCGAAAAATATGATTAATCCAATTTGAAAACGCAAGATAAATTAATTAGTGTGCCAATCAATGACACACCGATCACCGATGCTTAGACCTACATATTGCAATGTTGTATCATATACTTAATTAAATCTAAAAGTGGAGTGGAAATGATGGACACAATATTATAAAAAGGGGAGAGTCAAAATCACTTTAATTAAACATGCATCTATATTCTATCCAGAATCTCTTCTCGTATTCAAGGGGAGTCGAACTTAAGATCTCTCTTGAGACAACTTTGATACCAAATCATTACACCAATCACAACAGTTCATATTACAATTTTGGTAGGGCTTTTGCCAAATTGTTTGTTTTCCGGGTACGCAAATTCATCAACAAAGACAAGTAATTAGAACGACCCTCAACAATGGTATGTATCAGTACAATAATACGTACAGGTAACTTTATATGTACGTATTCGATTATTGACGCACATAACATGGACTGGGAACAAATTAGTCCAGTTTCAAAGTTAAAAATTGCACTACCCAACCATATAAATTAATTTAGCCACATAATGAACAATATTCCGGAGGAGTTAAAGCCGCTAATAGACTCGTGACATCATCAATTAGCTATGAAGGTACATACCGTACATGATTTCTTATCAAAAATTAGGAAGGTACATAATTACTTGCGAGTAAAGAGGTGGAAGACAATCAACAAAATATTCGATCTTAATTAGCTTCCCTTTCCTAGTTCCTACTATTCCGATCTTACTAAGACTCTAAAAGCGTATATAGAGGGAGAGAGATCGGGAATAGGGGCAAATTAAACCCTAACAGAGCGTATAGTGGTCTGAAGCAAATTAAGGATCCCAGGCATGGCTGTCAGCACACAACTTCCTGACTTACCCGACCTTGTTGTCCACCAAATTCTCCGATTCGTTCCGACCAAAGTTGCCGTCCGCATGATGTTTGTTTCCAAGCAATGGGAAGGCGTATGGTTTTTGGACCCCATATTAGACTTCGACGAGGGTACCGGCCATTACCAACATGACCATGACCAACATGAAAAGTTCATCAAGTTCGTCAACAACATCTTGAAAAGGTATTTGGAACTCTGTGATCAGAAACAAAAACACTCGGCAGCTAAAAGATTCAGGCTTTGCATGATGAGCTACTTATCCGGCGACGCTCCGAACGTAGATAAATGGTTGCGTTTGTTATTTGAGAGAATTAGCGTCGAGGAGTTAGATATCAGCCTGCTGGTTAGAGGAGTTGACAAATTACTGCAGGGTGATCTGGAAAACTACTACTCAGTGTCGCGTAAGACCCTTATTAATGCAAAATCTTTAACTAGTCTAAATTTAGAGTGTGTGACCATAAAGCACATGGATGAATATTGTTCCTCTACTTCTCCAATCAAGAAGAAGGCGATGGTTCCTAGTGCTGATCTTATATCTAAATGCCTTCTTCCCTCTTTGAAAACCATGTCCCTCAAAACTGTGCACTTTCTTGACAAAGGAAATAAGAATCGATGGAAGTTCGACTATGGTGCTCTCTTTTCCCTAATCTGGGAGTGCCCTTTCATTGAGTATCTGTCATTAACTTCATCCTGTTTTAAAAATTCTGGACATCGCCAGTATCTCTGCAGTTCGAGTCTCAAATTCTTGGAAATCGACGAATGCAATTCCGTCATCCTGTGTGTTCGTGAGGTTGTGAATCTTGAATCTTTTCGATTGGTTTCATCAGTACTTGAGGATTTGACCTTGACCAAATGCGTCAACTTGAACGACATGAGTATATTTGCTCCACGCCTGGAAGCGTTAGATTTAGTTGGATGCCATGATGTGGTGGTAACAATATTGAATGATGTTCCAGAGCTATGGACTATAAACTTCCAGGGTTATTTGAAGTCCGAAATTTCTTTGAAAAATATAGGAAAAAACTATTATGCAATCCGCATCGCACTATTGGATAAGTGGGATGGAGAATTAACCACTTTCAAATCAGTAAGAGATTTTTTATTATATTTTCAATTCCTCCTTAATTTTATGTTTCTTTCTTTTCAAATAATTCTCAAAATATCATTTGCTTCATACTAATTCCTTCCAAATATTCTTTTCTGAATTCCTTCCAAGTAGGTTTATTCTTGTCATTTTAAATTTTAATAAAATCCAAACATATTATTATTCTTTATTCTATCTATTCCCATCATTTGATATGGAAGAAAACTTCATCCACACACGTAAGAGATTTTCTTGAAAATTTGGTGCGCACCGCTGAAAAATTAATCTTATTCGTTGATGACTTTAAGGTACATATATTTAAATTTTTTCTAATCAATTTTCAGTTTTTTTTTGTTTAAGATAATCAATTTTCCATTTGAATCTTTATATATCAATTGATGTGAATATGCATTGGTGTACGTGTAGGCTATCATCTTTCCAGAAAATTTCAGACAGACCGTATCTGTTCCATGCCCTATGGTCAAGAGACTTTATCTGGCGATGAGGAATCCTCCAACAGAAGAGAGAGATATTGATGACTTGAAAGACTCCTTGCGGTGGATGGCACCTCTTGTTACACATGATATTGTACCAAGGAAACACAATGATCCCTCAACCGTACCTAGATATTAGTGATTGATTAGTACATAATTGAAACTTTATGTTTTGACTTTAATATTTTCAAATTAACATTAACCAAGTTGATTGCCCTCGGTGATTTTGGTTTCTTCTTTGGGACATTGGAGATCCAATGATTCCTAAATTATCGTTGTCATGAAATTTGGATTAGGGGATGTATTAATGTTTCTAGATGAATTCATGCTTAATTATATTTATATATATATATAGTTTGATATATAAAATCATTTCATTTCATCAATTCAACTACTTCTTTTATTCATCATGAACATATATTTTTCTTTATTTTACATACTAATCCAAATATTATATTAGATATTCGCATACAATTTCAACTTTTTACTACTATTTTTATAATGTATCACAATGCTTAAATAATTTGATACCACACCAATAAGTATTAATTTCTTTAGATAATTCATGCTAATTACATATTAACCTCATGACAATACATATATTTCTCTTTTTTTTTTCTTTAACAAAAAAACTTAAAATTAAAAAAACAAAGGAGCTAATTATAATAATTAGTTGTACATTAGTGAACACTTTACTACTTGAAAGGAAAAAAAAGAGGGACCAGTAAGGAGACGGGTTATTATCATTTCAAATAGGTACTAATTTTTTTTTTTAAGTTAATATAATATGAAAGTAAAAAAAAATAGGACACTCTATACCTCCGCCTTGTTCAAGAGGTGATCTACTAATAAAAAGATAACCGAACTATAATCCTATATTTAGATTTTATATGTGCTAATATCAATTTTACACGGTGTTTTTCGCTCGATTGTACTTTTATAAAACTATGTAGTAAGAAGATAAAACAAAGAAAAATTTTTCTCCTACTCCTAATTTATTTTTAAAACAAGAAAATATTATACAAGAACGATCAAAGAATATTAGAGAATAATATTCTACTTCAAAAGGAGAAAATAATATGTATCATATAACTATATATATAATCACATATATCTATATAATACAGCAGGTTCGTGATAGCCCAGAAAAAGTAAACCACTTCAAAAAGAAACCCCTATTTCACGATACCCCATGAGGCCCCGAAATTGAAAACAAAAAAAGAAAAAACAAAAAAAAACACACCACCACCTCATAAAACCCACCCAACCCCCCCCTATGTTTCCCGCCCGGCTTTCTTTTTTAAAGTTTAATATAACTTTTATTACAAATAATTCCTTTACTCTTTACTTTTTCCTGGATCCCACTTGGTTTAATCAAACTAACGATAAAGGCACCCACCAACCGGATGGGTAGGCTACAAAATGATAATACACAACAACACCCCACCAACAAAAGAAAAAAACCAAAAAAACTAAAACCGAACACAAATAAATAAAAAAAAAAAAGTGTAGAACACACAAAACTACTCCACTATCTGGGGAGGGACAAACCCCCCCCCCCCTACTGGCCCCTTCTTCCAACGTCCTCCGGTTTCGGTTTTAAAAGTTCGCTTTCACTTGCCGAGCGGGGTATTGATTTAAGGGGGTTTTTCACCAAAAGAAAGTGTCATACTAGAGTGGTACCTTTTATTTGCACCTTTTTTGTCTGTGAATTGTGAAAGGTTAATGCAATAAGCTGAACAATTGCATTTGAACTTATCAATTGGACTTTATACCATAGCTTTCGTGCATGTACATACTATTTCAGTGCTGCCCATAAAATTAGAACCTTCTCTGTTGTGTTCTTATTTTTTTATATGATTTATCGATCAAGACTCGAGAGCTAGCTAGAGTACGTACCATCCTTTTAGATTAGTTTTGTTTGTTCGTTTTCAGTACATTATCATCCACGTTGGTCATGCATGCACGTGGTTAGATAGCTATAGGTCCAAATCAGTTAAGGTCAGAAATTGTACTGCATTAATGGTATCTGGACAACGTTTTTGTCTTTGAGAATATATATAATGGAATACGTTTGGTTTTCCTTATCTCGGATGTATTTGTTCATCTTATTATGTTTATTACTTTCTTAATCAATGCTTTAGTGCATCTTAACTTTGTAATCTTCAATTTTCTTTGAATAAAGTTTTGTCTATTTCTCTAAAAAAAACACGGAATTGTTGATGTTGTAGTTATTGTATGTATATTATATGTTAACATATATAAATTTTTTCATATATTGTATACTCGGTGAAAAAGCCTGCTTATATATTGAAAAAGTCTCCCAATTGAAAAAAGAAATCAATTAGGACATTCGCCTAATTATGCTCATTAATATAATTAAATCACTTTCTCACCAATAGTCTTTACATGAACACAATCCACCCTTGAAGTGATAAAACCGAACTCGGTCCCTAACAATTATTTCTCGACCAAATGCTTAGGAAACAAATTTTGCAAAGGAGAAATTAGAAAAAACTTCTTGCCACTTGTCAAATTTTAATTAAAAACCAAGTAAATTTTCATTGATGAATTTAATCCTTTGACTATATGCCAACTAAGCTTTTTTCCATTTTGAAAACAATGAGTCGGCCTTTATATTTTGAGATGCGAACAATACCCTTTAACCAAATTTTCAACTTTAAACCATCATTGACTTCTCAAAATGATAAGAACTTTTTTTCCTCCCTTTATTTTGCATTTTGATTCTCTTTTTAACCTAATCAATATTGCACAAATTTTTAAGGCAAATAATGATTTGCTGATATTTTGTCATTATACTACCATTTTATTTAAATTTCTTTCACAAACAACCATAACAATTTTTCTCACGTGAGAAACAATGGTGCACCATTGTTTCTTAAGAAAATGGAGATGAGAATTCGTTTTAAGAAATGAGGATTAGGAGATGCAGCGCGATGACCATAGAGTTTAGAGTCTTAAGATTTTGTATGCATGTCTTCCTCATTCTTTTGGTTCCAAAAGTCATGAGGTATTTTAACTTCCATTTATTTTTTGTTGCTATTGTTGTTTGGTTAATATTTTGTTAATGATCGTAAAAGACATGTTCTTCCTTACTATGGTTCTCTACCAATCATTTATGTATATCGGCTTATATTTTACAATATTGTTGTTAATTTACCTACTTTTTTTATGAACAATTTATCTACTTTTTTTTTATAATTTACCTACTCTTTCATGAATAATTTACCTAGTCTTTTTTATGACTAATTTACATATTACTTTTTTTTATAATGTATGTACCTACTATTTTATGAACAATTTACCAACGTTTTTTTTTTAGAATGAACAATTTACCTACTTTTTGAATCAAATATTTACCTATTATTTTTATGAATAATTTACCTCTTTATGAAAAACTTAATCAGTAATATAGTTTTATACATTTTTTTGTTACATATTTTATACATTAACAATTTTTAAACTTAGTAATGTACTTTAACCTTTTCAATTATTCTATCAATAACTAATTAAGGCAATGAAAATTTGAATGATAAAATTTATTATATGAATTTATTCTCATTTATTATAGATTAGTAATAACTAAAATTTGAATTCTAGGCTTAATTATAGGGATTTAAATGAAATGTTGATATTGTATTTAAATATTTCTGATTATGGCATAGTCTGTAAATAATTAAAAAATTATGGCAATAAAATATCTTATGTGACATCTCAAATTTAATATTAGACTAAATCTAATAACAAAAAAATCAACGGACTATATCTTAGAAAATAAAAGTGGAAAAGATGTTTATCTAAATATTCATTTTGTAAATGAATGACAATCTCTACATAATCAATGGACTATATCTTTACAGTAAAAAAATTTACTGCTAATCAATTTAATATATCTCTTTATATAAAGTTGTAGGTATGGATACTTCAAGTCCACAACAAAGTAGTTATATATTCACCAATATCAATATGCAATTCTATAATGATATCATTCTGGATCCGTCTTCGCTAATTTGCTTAATTATGAGATTTTTGATATGGAAGTATGTATAGACATATATCTTATACTTAGATAGTGTTAAGTATAATTAACCTTTAACTACTAATCTTATACATGTGACAGTTTACTAGAGATCATTTAGGCTCTGAATTACAATTAGTTTCGAATTATAAAATAAAGCTGCAAATTTTATTACTGTATAAAAGTGTATTGATAAATGATAATTTTTAGATACAGTGATGGCATCGGACAGTGGAAAAATGAAGGCAAAAAGATCTTTACAAGGTAATCATACAGAAGGTCATGATAAACAACAAGAAATGCAGGAGATGTGTAATGATCAAACTTTGACAGCTTTTTTTGATATATGCATGCATACACGTGGTTAGATAGCTACAGGTCCAAATCAGTTGAGGTCACAAATTGTACTGCATTAATGGTATCTGGACAACGTTTTTGTCTTTCAGAATATATATAATGGAATACGTTTGGTAAATGTGATAGAAATGTGACAATTATGGTCCACGACTCCAGGTTTTATAGATTGGCCAATTTAAATTAGAGATAAGTGAATACGTGTGATAAAGTAATTTAAATGTCGGAATCAAAATTAATTGGCAATAATTGAATAGGTATAAATTTTTATAAACACATTTATAAGATTTTTATTTTCTACTGTAGGACAATACTCTACATTCTCACACGCTCTCGCACATGTAGCGAATTTTTAAGCTATACATATGAACAACTTATATTAGGTATAATATTAGAAAATGCTTTGTAATGGCCTTGAAAAAGGCTAAACCGCTAGAGGTATAATATTAATGCTCGATAATTTAATTTTAATTTATAACAAGCTGATCGAGCTAGCGTACAACATAATTAAGATGGAAAATTAGAAACTAAAGCCTCAACACATATATATCATTAAGGCAACTCAAAAGAAATTTAGGGCATCATCAGAAGGAGTAAATCCAACAGATTAGAGCCCTTTTATTTATCATTGAACGAGCTCGACCATTCTGGGAAGATCGAACAGCTAGCAGCTAAGCTAGCTAGCTAGTCCACTAGCTAGATTGGGAGGGCTCTGCCTGCGGCTTTAGGATCCACGCAAATGCACATTGCAAATTCCGGCGCACGTCTGTCACAGACACATGCTTCACAGGTCTCTATGCACTCGTAGTATGGAATTTGGTCTGAATTCGCTTTAGTCCACAGTACTACCTTTTTATCATCTCCTGTAACAAATAAACAACTAATTGTAATTAGCAGCAGTATAATCCAATTTAATTAAGCATGTATTAAAATAATTAAGCTAGTTACCCAAATTTTGGATAGCTGGTTTCTTGGAGTTGGAAGCTGTGTAGTCCGATTTCGCTTTGCTGCTACTCGATTCCACTTCTTGGACTGCAGCAACTGGGTTCTTGGACTTGATGTTGTCCCCGCAAGTGCACATTGCAAATTCCGGCAGACGTTTGTCACAGACACATGCTTCACAAGTCTCTATGCACTCGTAGTATGGAATTTGGTCTGAATTCGCTTTAGTCCACAGTACCACCTTTTTATCATCTCCTGTAACAAATAAACAACTAATTGTAATTAGCAGCAGTATAATCAAATTTAATTGAGCATGTATTAAAATAATTAAGCTAGTTACCCAAATTTTGGATTGCTGGTTTCTTGGAGTTGGAAGCGGTGTTTTTACCGCAGTCTGATTTCGCTTTGCTGCTACTCGATTCCACTTCTTGGACTGCAGCAACTAGGTTCTTGGACTTGATGTTGTCCCGGCAAATGCACATTGCAAATTCCGGCGCACGTCTGTCACAGACACATGCTTCACAAGTCTCTATGCACTCGTAGTATGGAATTCGGTCTGAATTCGCTTTAGTCCACAGTACCACCTTATCATCTCCTGTAACAAATAAACAACTAATTGTAATTAACAGCAATATAATCAAATTTAATTGAGCATGTATTAAAATAATTAAGCTAGTTACCCAAATTCTATAATCTGCTTCCCGTAATTTTTAATTAAAGTTATTTTTTACTAATTTATTAAACATTTTAAAACCTTAAATTTTACGAAAAAATTGATTTTTATAAAAGTGAAGCAATACCAATTAAACAGGCCTTTAGTCATGTCAAAACTTATATCTTTTTTTTTTTACTTTTTGTATTAGTTATTCCAATTTTATCAGATGTCCATGAAGCTAGCTACGTCGTTAAGGCATGTCAAGTATATAATACTGTATATTGTTTCACTGATCCTATATATTCTCTCGATTTGGTTCTATATAGTTAGTTTGTTTTTCATAGGGCTTAGTCATCCACGTTGATTTGATGCATATGCTAGCTTTTGCTGCATATAATGCGGATGGGTCCAAAAAAATTAAGGTTCTTGTCCTTTTGCATATGAATTATAATGAAAACATTAATAATTAATATCAATTATCATACGTCAAAAACAACAACGTACAAAATTATTTCATATTTTCTTTTAAGCTAATTAAATTACCTGCATTTACTAAAAAATAAAAAAAAATTACCTGCAGATTTGTGGAGTTGGAATTAACTCCAACTTTCCTCCTTGTAATAGTAGTAATTGAACAATAAATTAAATATAAGATAATTACACCAGTAATGCATGTACGTCTATTATATATGATATAATACCTATAATATAACAAAAAAAACATAGAATACAATAAATAATAATATAAACATGTAAATCTTGAACTTGAACCAATTAATTTATGGCTAGCTAGCTAGGTAGTTTACCAGAGTTGGGGTTTGGTTTGTTCATGGAGGTAAGCCGCTGACCGAATAGGTCTAAGCGAGCATGAGCACTTGTTGCTGCCAAAGCCATGGCAAGCAACATTAAGAGACTCACTTTCAACATCTTTCTCAAACTCATAGCCAGTATTCTCTCTCAACTCTCAACTCACTGTGTGAGAAATGCAGAGGCCAGTGGGGGCTATTTATAGCTCAAAAATTGTACGGACCTCTTCTTGATGATGGATGCATGGATGAGAAATGATAATATATGCTTGGTGATATAGGCCACGTTTTTTGTGTTTTGCTAGAAATATATGGAATATTCCAGGCTAGGGTTTTTGTCTTTTTATTTATCTGGTAGTCCTTAATATATATATATATATATTTGTTTTGGCACGTTTCGTCTGAATAGATTTATATGTTTTCGACTGGTTTGTCCTCAAACTCATAAGTATTAGAATTATTTTCCAATACTAAAATGGAAACGTGTTTCTTCTGTTTTTTACTTGTGGCGATCCAGTGGGTAATGTTAATCGAAATCGATAATGTGGACCATGCACGTTATATATGTTTTGGCAGCGAGTGTTATATATTATTCAAATTCAAGGCATTGATTTAGCTAGAGATAAGGTTAGTGGTCCAATATATAGTACTAACTAGAAATACGTGTCCGCGCGATGCTGCGGATTTTAAAACTGTTTAAAATATGTAGAAAGTACTAAAAATATAATTAAATTATTTAATTACATGTAATATCAATTGAGATTCAACATAATTGAGGTATATTTCAATTAAAACTAATATTGAAAGATTTTCACAACAATATTGACTTGTAATTTTAGTTTGCTAGTCTTTTTTACTGTGAGATCCTAGAAATTTGTTTTAAAAAATTAGAATTAATCAGGATCAAGATTTATAATCTCAATTATTATAAAAGAGTTTTGAGATTTTTTCAGAAATTTTATTAGCTCATAAATTCAATTTGAAGACTCAAAATTAAAGTATACGGGTCATGCTGAGTTCGTATGTATTTTCGGACAACATAACTATTTATTATGAATTTAGAAAGTTAAGAATTTAAAAAAAAGGGCATTTTTGTCAAACCACCACTTTCAATTATTGTTCATTCCAATCATTATGCCTTTCCCCGTGCCTTAGTCTAAAGATCCATTTGACTTTATTTTCTTTTCTTTTTTTTTCTTCTTTTTTTTCTGGTCTTGTCTCTTCCCCGTGCCTTTTCCTTTCTTTTGCTTCTGCTTCTCTTTTTTTTTTTTTTTTTTCTTTCTTCCTCATCTTCTCATCTCCGGAGAGAGTGAGCTTCATTAATGAGCGGCGGCGTCGATTGGAATCCGAGCTGGGCGGATGGTACTGAGGAAGATGACGACATCGGTGGCTGCTAGGGGCGGCGATGGTGCTTGGGCTACTGGGCTCAACGGTGGAAGCTGAGATGAATGGAGCGGACTGTTATGATCGGCGTCGCTGGGTAAGGACTGAGCACGGGCTCAGTGGGTTTGAGCGGCGGCATCACCGGCGCCGATCAGTGATTGTGAAATCTGAAATTCTTGAGCTGTTGTGATTGATGGGTGTTGAGAATTAGATTTGCAGTGTGTTGAATTTGAAGCTGCCATGGTGTTTGCTGAAGAATTGATGGTTGAATTGTTGTGGTTGAGTGAAGGCTGTTGTGAACCGTGGGCTTTGCAGGTTCACGGTGGTGCCCAAATGAATTGGGTGGGTGTAAATTGATGGTGAATTGGGAAATTGACGCCATGATGATTGAGTGAGTAGTTCTGGTTTTTGTGAAATTGCAGGTGGCAGTCCGAGAGACTGAGGCGGTGAGTTGGTGAGGTTGGCTATGATGATGATTGGTGAATTAGGCTGCTGGGAATTGAAACCGTCAGTTTGGATGGTGGTGATGCGTCAATTGCAGAGGACGTCTGCTTAAGAAGCTGAAGGAGTTTAGAGAGACAGAGAGAGTGAAAGCTGTCAAACTCTTTACGGCAAAATGGGCAATTCGCATGATCGGCTCGGCTAGAGCCGTATTCCTCCTATACCCTCCTGATTCTTTGAGGGGTAAAATGTCAATTCGCGTGATCGGCTCGGCTGGAGCCAACGGCTTATGAACAGTATAATAATTCGGCAGGGGCAAAATAGTCATTAATGCGAAATTTTGGCATGGGCAAAATCGTCACGGCACTGTTCCTAAGCCGGCAAAAGGAGCAAACCTTCCTTTAGTATATATGGAATTAGAGATCACCATATCTCTACAACCACAGGAGGGAGCCTCAAGGAGTTTGAGGCGCTTATCTGTAAATATTATAGCAGCTAAAAAAAATTAACATGCTCAGTTTGTACATACACAACATAGGTATAAGCAATATAAACTAGCTAGCCTTCTTTGGGGGGTGCATCTTCAGTGTTTGGAGTACCATGTTTGGAGGAAAGGGGGATGGTGAGGATGCATTTGCAGGGGGAGGGGTGAGGGCATATTGAGATCCAATGGCTGCCAAGCATGCCACGTGCCCAAACATGACATGCTTGGAGAATGAGAGAATTTCCCTTCTTTGGGTACTAATTTTGATGGTCAATCGTTTATATGTAAACCCAACAAATTTTTCCATTAATGGTGAACTTAACTACAATTGCTCATTTTTGAAAGATATATAGATGAAACGGGGGGAAGCATAACGAAAGACACGACCACCGAAATCATTAGATTGTCCTTTCGAAATATGAATAGCTTCAAATCTTCAATAACTCCAACTTGTGAAAAATATCTCTTAGGGAGAGGCCATACCTCAATTGCTCCCGGCCTCAGAGTGGTAGCCCACTTTGGACCACTATTTTTGTAACAAAAAAAAATTCAATAACTCCAATTTCTCTATATAAATAAAATAAAAAATGTGAGAAGGAATAAGTTAGTGCTAAGGGGCTTTAATTAATATAAAAATCACTCACCAACTAGTAGTCATCCATACATGTAAACTAATATATATATTACGACTGTAAGTGATGGTTGATCCATAAATTCATAATGCATGTATGCACAAGTTATGAGAATAAAGTAAGCACCATATGTACATATATTATACGTACTTAGTGAAGAAGTCTTTGAGTTCATGATGTTCATATATAGACTGGAAAGTGTTTAGAATTCTGAATCATAATAGTTCTCTTATGATGATTAGTGTTCGCATCTTCAACACTATTTATTTGTGAATGATCGATCCTTTTTGTCAATCGAACCCCGAGAAGAAAGTGCATAAGTTGGAGCTGCTGAAATATATTACAAAAATAAAAGGAGTGAAAAATCAAGTAGAATTAATAGCCTCATGTTAATTTCAACTAATTAAGTAACTGAACTAATAATACCACCATTACACGAGTGTTTGGTAAAAGTAAATATCGCTCCATTGTAAACCTATTGGAACAAAAATCTTGTAAAGCCCAATTTTTTTTTAAAGGTATAGTACAAATATTTTTTTATCGACACGTACATCATCTGGTGAAAAGAAAAATGAAGAATGAAATACTTGACATCGATCTCTAATTTTATTATAATGAAAACTATATTACTAAACTCACTGATAATGTCAGTAACATAAAACTCTTAGGCAGTGTTTGGGTAAGGGATTTTGGGGTGGGAGATCGATGACAAAATCTCAAAATGTGCTTCCGGAAACCCACTAGTTCCAACTTACTAGTGGCCAAGCCTTCAAGTCAATATCTCAAAATGTGCTTCCGGAAAGCAAATACAACCTTGAATTATATTCTTTTTGCTCTAAATATGTTTCTTGCTCAGTTGTTGAGTTTCAACCTTTCAAAAGTGAATGGATGATTGTTAATTTGAAATATGTTATTGTCTAATTTTCTTGGTATAAACTGTAAAGAAGCAGTGCTAGCTGATCTCATCCCCATGACCAAACCATGGGTTATTCTACTTGTGGTTATGGTCTTCTAGGCATGTGAAGACTCCGCGATTTTAACATAAATCTACTTAGGCTTTTCGGTGTCTTCTACTATTTTATGCAATTAGAGGTGAGTATTTTCTTTCCTAACCCAAGATCTGGTGTAGATTCTTAGAGATCTTCCGCTTATGGACAAGCTGATTTGATCATATCCATGAAGATCTAGTCTAGATCTTCAAGATCTAGGTGAGACCTTCCTTTCTTCTTATCGATTTTTATGTCAACATTGCTTTCTACTCATTTCCACCTCGGAATAAGAAAAGCCCAAGACGTACAAACTATGTCGATCTGGTGGGTGGTTCAGACAAATCGCCACCGCTATGGCCATTATTTTTTTTTCTTTCTTTTTTGTTAACCATTATGTTTGTTAACCTTAATCGATCTTATTGTATGAAAAAGCACTAAATATGAATGGGGCATGAATGGAGAGTTTGTTGGTGAAACACACGCTTGATACAATTTTTCTATTTTGTGTCGTTTTATTCTCATTACTAAATTGTTGTACGTGTTGATTTTTTCTTGTTTTACATCAGTTGTTACAATTTTGTTCAAACAATCCTCGATCTATACTCTTTTCTCCCTAATATATCCTCACTAGGGGGATAATGAAAACGAAAAATTCGATAAAATTGCTTAGACATCACCAACTAAAATTGACAATTTCAATTTGGTTCGACCCCTGGTTTTGACCATGGGAAGATCAATGATTTATTAGATATTTTCCTGCGTACCTCAAGGTCTTTTTTCTTTTGCAATGTGAGAATTTCCTACTCTAAACGAAGGTCTGGTGGAGATCATTCGAGATCTACAACTTGTGGTTGATCGGGTTTGGTCTTGAAGATTTAGTAGAGATATTGAAGATCTAGTCTGCATTTTCAAGGTTTCATCGAGACCAATTCCTTTCTTCTTCTCAATTTTTGAAGATCTAGTTATTTTGGCCTTAGTATCAAAATGCCCTAAGAATCTAAGATGTACCGACCATGTCGGTCTAGTGGCATTTCTAGCAAAAAGCAACTGAACTGGACCATTGCCTGGCCCTAATCTCCACCACAATTGCCAATATTTATTTTATTTTATTTTTTGGCAAAATTCATTAAGAATTTTTTAGTTACGGTTATTTACACCTAGACCTGTAAATGGAGCGGGTTTGGAGCGGATCGACCTAAATCCGGATCCGTTTAGCAACAATAAATTTTCAATCTGATCCGATCCGTTAACTTGGCGGATCATTGATAAGCCGATTCAAATCCGTATCCGGCGGATTAACAGATACCCGGTCCACGATCCGGATCCATTTATTATATCAAGTATTATTAAATTTTAAATAAAATAAAATAAAATTTTTATCATGATATCCGATAAAACTTTGATAAAAATTGAAACAAAATGATCAAGCCAAATGTTGAATTACTTATATTATATAATTTGTATATATTTATTATTTTATATTTTATAAAAACAAAATAATTTGTATATATTTATTCTTTTATAATTTATAAAATAATAATTTATTATTATAAATACGGATTGGGTTATTAACGAAGCGGATCAACCTAAATCTGTATCCGATCCGTTAAGTAAACGGGTTAACGAATCCAGACCATTAACGGATCAAATTTTCAATTCAAATCCGTCAAATAGCAACGGATCCGGAGTGGATCAGGATCAAAATCCGGTCCGTTGACAGATCTATTTACATCCTGCCTAAAATTCACCACATCATATAATTAAATTTTCTTTAATGTGCCTAATTTACCCTTGTGCAGTTAACTACTTGTCTACTTAACTGAAAACATAGCAATAAACACAACCCCCTTCCGAGGACTCCTCTCTTACATCTCTTGTTGTATGCCATCCAATCCAGTTGCTTATGTAGAGTAGTGTTTGTCAGTTTTTCTGGCAAAAATATTGATTTCTGTTTAAGAACATTTTTTGGCAATGCGCTAACGGAACTAACAGCTAGCAAAGGTTATTCCGTGGTGGTTATCTTTTGCTTCTCAGTCCAAATAGGGTTTAAGAAATGGAAACCCATATACCAAGTAGCACAAGCAGGGTTATCGGTAACATGAGCAGCACCGGTGACAGAGGGTGTGGAGGAGGAGGGAGGAACAGTTATGGTGGAATGGGAGGTGCAGATTTGGTGCCATCAACGTAGCCTCAAAGATTATGCCCATGCCAATGAAGTGGGGCCTGATTTGAGAGAAATTCATCAAAAGAATGAGTATCATCTCAACGACCATTAATCAAATTGGCCACTAGAGAAAAGTCCGATGCTACACAAATGTTGTACGTACCTTAAAGCCAGCATACTACACCAATGTTTACGAAAAAGCAACATAACCACTCACCGACACTATTTGAAATCAAACCTCTGATCACTGCTATACTTGCTGTAGAAGATAAGTCTAGAACCATGCATGTCGCATCTCCATTTTAATGAACCCAGAGATTTGCATCCACTATATGAATGCCACAAGGGAAATACTGGAACACATTAGGAGCAATTTTAAACATTTTCAGGGTTAGCATATGTCTCATGCTTTTGTTGATGTGGATTTGGCTAAGTACGTATATTGTGAAACTGGTGTCGAATATTAAGTACTTGTGCTTGCGGAGGGCCAAGATCGGCCGGAGTGAGCTTATAGTCTTGATCAAGGGCTGCAGGGATCTTGAGGTTTTGGATGTTAGGGACTGTGTTGGTTTTAGTGAGTGTGATAATTAAGGTAATAGCACAGCTTGCTTCTCATGTAGTTGATAAGTTTTTGAAGGTGGGTTCTAGACGGTTCGGAGGACGGAGATTAGGTTGAGATTGTTGGGGTTCATGAGGTTGATGAGGACTAATTGGGCTTTAGGCTTTTAGCATAGCAAGCTTCATTTTGTTCATCAACTTGTCTATTAGAGCAAGTCCACCCGTTGGGTCAGGGTCAGGGTCACAGGGTCACTGGGTCACTAGGTCATGTACTGTTCACTGACTTTTTGAAGATTGTTTCCACCTGTTGGGTCAGGGTCAGGGTCACAATTTATTTTTTTTGCATTATTTAATTTTTCTTTATTTATTTTATTGTAAATGTTAAGGATATAATGCCAATAAATATCTATGATATAGATTTTCAATGCTAAAAAATTCAAGCAATATTATTCTTGTAAAAAATATAAAATTATCACCGTTTCATGTGTTCAAGACCCATCCACCAATTTTTTTATATTGAAATTAGAACCCATCGACAAATTCAACAAATATTATTCTTGTAAAAAAATACAAAAATTATCACCGTCTCATGTGTTCAAGACACATCTACCAACTTTTTTTATTGAAATTAGAACCTACCGACAAATTTATTGAATTCAAGCAATATTTTTTGTCAAAAAAATACAAAAATTACCACCGTCCCATGTGTTCAAAACACATCCACCGAAATTTTTTATTGAAATTAGAACCAACCAACAATTTATTGAAATTGAAGCAATATTATTTATATAAAAAAAAAATTTACCATTGTCCCATGTGTTCAAGACACACCCACCAAAAAAAATTATTGAATGAAGAATTACAATAAATAAACTTCATTGCTCCATTTCATTCACACACAATCTTATCATTCTCATCTCTCATTCATTACACATTTCTTCTCCTTCAATTATTCTATGAAGAGGTTGTTGAACAAGGTTCGAAAGTTTCGTGATGAAGATGATGAAGACATGATGGCCAACAATACAATGGTCCTCGGAGCAGTAGCTAACTATCAGTCTCAAAACCGACCTCGTATGCGAGGTTCTCATGTGGGGCGTGCACCAAACACCGAGAGATTCAGGGAAGAAAGGGGCAACAACTTGATGCAGGACTACTTTATCCAACGTTCGGTGTTCAGTGATGTACAGTTTCGAACACGATACAGGATGATTTATGATGTTTTCAACCGCATATTTGCTGATCTTTGCCAGTACGATTCATACTTTGTTCAAAAATCAGATGCCACCAACAAAGTAGGTCTACTACCCCAACAAAAGCTGACATCTTCCTTGCGAATGCTTGCGTATGGTGCTTCAGCTGATGCTTGTGATGAGTATTTTCGAATGGGTAAATCTACCTCAATTGAGTCGCTACAACGATTTTGTAGAGGAATCTTTGCTATCTACTCAAAGGAGTACCTCCGCGCTCCCACTGCGATTGACTGATGTGAACGTAAAATACGTTCACAAAGTGCCTTTAATTACTGGATTTTGCTATTCCGAAAGCTTAATTGTCTGTTTAATATTTGTTTTTGTGTTTTTAGGGAAAATACCAGGAAAATGTTTATCTGCACAGAATAGGTGCATTTTGGAGGTTTTCAGCGTAATTCGGAAAGTCAACCGTGACTTTCACATGTGGAAGAAAATATTGTACGAAGATTTCGGAAACCGTTCCGAATTCCGGCAAGTTTGTCGGCGAACCACCACATAAGGCGGCGCAACCACCACACGCGGTGGTGGAACACAATGCAAACCACCATTTTATTTTCTCTAATAAATATTTCTTTTATACATTTATTTTATTATTATTTCATTTCATTTATTTTATTACTTTTTCTTTTGATTTATTTTATAATTATTTTGTAAATTCTTTTTATTTTATTCTTTTTATTTTCTTGTTTGCAGCTCCATGGGTTCACGTTCTAATTCCCTTGGATTTTTCTCCAGCTAACAACCCATTGCCGGCCGCCCACTTCTCCAGCTCAACCATTTTCCTTCCTCACATGGCTTCTACACACATCCATCATCAAACCAGTACCACTACCACAACAAATTCCACCTTAGCAGATCACCCACCATTCCTTCGTGATTCTTTCTACAACTTTTGAGTTGTATTTCCACCATTCCAGCATCTCCAGCTCACTCACTGCCATTGAGCTCCATTTCCACCAAGCCGTGAGCTTCCCCTTCCCCTCTGCTATTTAAGGATCGAACCTGCAAGCTCAATTCACAATTCAAATTGCCCACTGCAATTAACCAATTATAGCAGCAGCCAAATGCCCAAGCATCTATGTTCATCAATTTCCAAGCCGGCTTCGTATCTCTTCCGCCGCATCATCCTCACCCAAACCTGCAATCAATTTCAGATTTGTTCCTGCAAATTCACAATAATGCAATCTAATTTTCTTCTTTTTGTTTTGCAGATTTGGAAGCTACTCTTGTTCTTTCTCGCCGGCGCCGAACTCTTCTCGCCGCATTCCCGTACCCACCAAGGCCGGCGCTAGTTCCCGTTGCTGCTGTCTTGCCGCTGCTCGCCGGCACCGTACACCCAATCCGGCCACACCACGCCCGATTCCAGCTGCTCCGTCACCTCTGTGCTCACCACCGACGATCCATACCGCCTTGTCGCCGCTCGCTCACAAGCCCAGCCCAGCCCCAGCCTTCCTAGCTGTCGCCGCCGCTACCAACCTGCTGTCGCCGCTACCGGCGCCGCTTCTCTCTTCCCTGCTGTTCCTGCCGGCCAGCCATGGGGCCATGCCTCTTCAATTTAATCTCGCCGCTGAACCCGTGCATTCCAGCTCCGCATCTGCCGCCGCTCAAAGCCAAGCCACGACGTCGCATCTTTCACCAGGTGATAGGAGCACAAAGTGTGACGTTTTTAATGTGTTTTCCCTACTATTTGGCTATGATTTAATTGTAACTTTGCTATTTTAGCTTAGTTTCCATATTTGAGTCCTAAATGACGTATTAATGTGAACATGTGCAGAAACGAAGTCTAATGGGCTTTTGCGAGGCCCATTAAGAAGGAGGCCCATTAAGAAGGAGGCCCAAGCCCATGAAGGAAGGCCCAAACCCAAGATGGCAGGCCCAAATCCATGAAGGAAGGCCCAGGTTCACAAGGCATGAGGAAAGGCCCAAGCCCAGATTTTCGGACATTCTGCCTGTGCAGATCAGTCAACTTGCGAAGCCCATATCTCTCAATTGCACCGTCAGATCTAGCTGTAATTTTTATACACGCTGCATGTGGATGTTAGCTGCTCGCAAATAAAATTTCAGAATCATCCAACCGGTGAAACGTCCATTATGCCGCTCTAAGTGCGCACTGCTCAGTGCTGTCTGCTTTTTATTTCTTTCCTCTTCTTTTATTTTCAATGCTGCACTCACCCCTATATTCTTTCCTCTTCTTTCTGCCCACAATATTAGTGTTTGATTTCTTTTATCTAAATAAATGGTTCATTGCCATATGACTTCATTTCCACCATTCCACTTACCATTTCTTTTCTACCACTCACATTCCACTTCTCTTCCTTTTCTTTCTTTATTTCTTTCATTGTCTTCTTCTTCCTCTCCATTCTCCTATAAATAGCAGCCTCATTCTTCTCACAAATTCACACCCCAATGGGGAGGGACAAACCCTCCTCTTTCTCTTCTCCATCTCACATCATATTTTCCATTCTCTAGTATTTAGGGTTTTCAAGTCTTCAAGGAGGAGGGGAGCTGTTTACACCATTACCACCAGCCATCAACCATCATCACCACCATCATCATCACCTTGGGAATCTCGGCTTTTGAGTTACTCACGTGAGGATTTAAGAGTTTGTGATCTTCGAGTTCTTCCTACTTTCCATATGGTGTACTTCAACTTATTCTTTAATTACTCTTTTTGAGTTCCTCTTTGTTGCTTGATTATTCTTTGTATTAGTTAACATGACATGATTTATATAATTTTCAGCCTATATTTATGAGTTTATTTGATTGTTAGATCCTAATTAATTAGTTCTTCTAGCAGCTTATGTGGCTCCGTTTATTTGATTCGGTTTTATTGAATCTTTTATGTGTTCTTGTTTTAAGGTTCGAAACTTAAGATGATTGCATGTAATTGGTGCTAGAATTAGGGTTTTAATTCTAATTCACAAGTAGTAAAGGCTTATCAAACGGGTCGGAATCAAAATAAGAAGGATCGCGGATAGACGAGCGTTCGCTAGGTCGCGCACTTTAATTAACAACTCTTCTCCTATGCGTTAGATATGTTATTGATTGATCACCTTTGCATGTTTAATTGTTTAATCTAGATGAGCGTTCACTAGGTTAATTTTCATAGAAGATGTTTTATTTGGGGAATGATAACCCGTGTGGGCATTCCACATATGTTAGTTTCGGTTTCATGGCTAGGGAACTTGGTTAATTTTCGGTCTAATGATTGGTAAACTTGTGTATATGTGGCTGAACTTTATATACTTTGTGTTTCATCATCATATTTTATTTATTCTTTGTAATTTAATTAATTTATTTCATTCAATTTATCTCTCAATTCCCCTTTTTACTTTGTACATATGTATATATTTATACTTTATACTTGTTAATAATAATTCTTTATTTTATTTAATTCTTTGTGACATTTTTTGTTAGGTACACCCTTTGATCTCCGTTGTGAACGATACCCTACTTACACTATACTACCGATAGGGATTTTTTTAAATTGATGCTCCTTTTGGGGCGTGTCAATTTTTGGCGCCGTCGACGGGGATTGAAAATTCCTAACTAATATTTTTTTTTGTGAATAATGCTTGTTTATACTTGTTGATATTTTGTTATACTTACTAATTTTACTTGTAGATATTTTACACTTAGTAATTTATACTTAGGTATCCTGAATATTGTTGATTATTTTTTTGTTGTTGTAAGTTGTAACTTGAACGGAATAGGTAAGGTCCTTTTATTAATATTGGCCTAAACCCTTCATTTTTACCGTAAGGTTATTTGAGGTTGAGGGCGGCCTTTATTAACACTAGGAGAATTGTCGAACACTTAAGTGCTTTCTCAACTGAGTAAGGGGCACATGGATGGTGTCTAGGTCGAGACCCTGGGTGACAGGTTTTGGATTCAGAGGACTATAGACTGACGTAAGTCGATAGGGGTGTAAGCCTCCGTAGTCCACTAAATGAATCCTGCCCCTCGCTTATTCTCATATGATCTGGCCATTCGCCTCTGAAAACACGGAAAGTCATTTAAGTCAAGGCATTGCACCTAGGCCGTAAGTCCACCTTGAGTTACCGCTTGGAATCAACTTTCTTTTTTTCAACTATATTCAGGCAAAAGAAAATATTTTTGTACACTTTAGGTATATTGGATTAAACATGACTTTAAGATGGGTAGCTGTTTCAGTCTCATTGCACATTGAAGTCCTCTGTTCCCGTACCTAAGTGTATTGTGTAAATAAAATTTACTTAGACATAGGAATATTTATTTATTCATTTTGTATAGATAAATTGTGATACATTTTTAACTTTGTAAATATTTTGTTTTTATATTGTAAATTTTATTACTAACTTTTTAATTTTTATAGGGAATAATCTGGGTTTATCAGAATTTCTACCACATACATTGGAGCATACGTTTGGAAGTCAAGGTTGAAAAACCTTGAGGTTGATGTCTTGTTGGTGATTTTCGGTTTCCTCGGGAGTAAAAAGGTAAGTTTTCTTTTCACTCTCGTTATTTGTTTTTGAAAAAGTAAAAAATAAAAAAATTAGAAAATTTGTAATTGTATATAAAAAAAAAAAAGAGTGCTTGTTTTGTTTTACTGTTTGTAATTATTTATTTTTTACTGTTTATAATTACTGTGTGTTTTATTTTCGGGCTTGTTGTAGTTATTTGTTATTGGGCCTTAGGCCCGTTTGTGTGATTGGTTAGGGTTTTAGGTTTCGAAAAGAAAAAAATAAAAAATAAAAAATAAAAAATAAAAATTTGGCCCATTGGGCCCGTGTCATTCCCGAAGCCCAAAACCCGTAACCCAAGCCCATTTAGTGTGTCGGGCCTGTTCGTTTTTAGGCCCATTAGTTAAACCGACCAATAATGGCCCGTACTCTACGCGGCCAGGCCCACTTTAAGGCCCAGACCATTCCGATGGCCCAGGCCCATTTAAAGTGTCGGCAACCGCCGCCGCGTGTGACACGCGTTTTCACTGTTCACTTTACGACTTTCGCGTAAAGATTTAGTTAAATAAAAAAAAAATTCTTATTGGACCGTCCCGCGACTTTTGCGTCGGCTCGATAATAAATAAAAAATAAAAAATAAAAAATGAAAAAAAATATTGATTGGGCCGACGGACGACTTTTGCGTCGGCCGATTTGTTTAATAATCCGCATGCGTGTCAATCGTAGCATTTGCGACTTTCGTCGCTCGATCCGCAATTTGCGGATTCGTGTCCGTGGCACGTGTGCGTACGTGCGTCCGTTCCTTTCCCTTGGTTTGTGTCTATGTGCTTCATTCCATTCATTTTGCATTCATTTTCACTTAGTTCCCTTTTAGTCTCTCTAAATTTCGCTCGTTTGTTCATACTGTTCTTCACTTGTTCTTCGTTGTTCTTAGTTATTTTTCCGAAAGCTATCCTCCCTCGCAACCTAGAAATGGCCAAAAGAGTGAATTCGTTCAGTGAGTTGTTTCATTCTAGTCCTCCAGAGTGATTTCTTTGAAGGCTTGGATGAAATCATTCCACCAAGCATTCTAGATATTGTTAATGCTAGCATGCCGGATGTGCCGTAACCGGAACCCGTAACCACAAGCACCAATCCAGCCGATGATCCACCCGTTGTTGCCGCCGGGTCCTTCCGAGAAGCGTACGAGAGGCCCGAGGACGAGATTCACCAAGGACCAAAATGATGCGTTGACCGACTTTTACACGGTGAATCCTCACCCACTCAAACTGCACAGAGAAAGGTTTGCTATAGAACTCGGGTTAACCGAAAATAAGGTCTACAACCGGGGAAGGAGATTTCATGATAAGCACGGTATCCCGTCGAGGAGCAGATTTATGCCGATCTAATAAGAAGAAACGAGGAGCCGATGAGTAAGAATGAGGAGCTTCAAGAGCAGAACCGAGAAACTCATCGATGCTCTTCACAACGGCATTTGTCCCCGTGTGGAGGTCCCGTTCCGCACCCGGATGTGCAACGATCAAGGTTCGAAGTTGTTCCTCCGAGCCTCTTCTTGTCTTGTCCGATGATTCAATCGACATGGATGACTTGCGAAGGGATGTGCGGAGCCTCATGCCAACATTAGTCGAGCGCTCATCCTCTCATGTGCCATTTGACAACATTCCGGGACCTGCTCATGATCTCGTTGGGTGTCATTCCGACCAGATCGCCGATATCGTGAACAAAGCCAAAGACGAACTCCTTCTCTTGGCCGCGGCTGGTTTTCCCCTGTGGATCTTTTCATCAAATCCCATCACTGCCATTCATCCCGAAACTCTTAATCATGCCGAGTACTCGCGAGTGTCTCAACGAGCCGAGCCTACACCATATTTCATATCGAAGCCTCGAGACACTCGACAACCATTCACCCGAATCCGACCACCATCGTTCGATTTTAATGGATGTTGGTCAATGGTTGCTCGTCTTCTCGTAGCTTGGTCACCAATGCCCATACCTTGGAGGTCCTGTTCTCCGGGATAGAAGCAAGCTACAAGGAGCAAGTGCAAATGATGTCTGCCGAGTTTCTAGTGCCAACACACAACGTTTCAACTCGTGAAGTCCAGTTTGTTCGTTCCTCTCACCAACAATTGGATGGAAGTTGGATTGTTGTGGATGTCTCTGTGGATGAAATGAGCTCAAAACCAAGGCCTTCCGTGAGATCAAGATGCCGAAAACGTCCTTCCGGATGCCTGATACGGGATCTGCAGAATGGATCTTCCTTTGTCACGTGGGTGGAGCATGTTGATGTGCGAGAAAAAGATTTAACCCCCTTATTTAAACCTTTTTGTTGAATCAGGTTTTGCATATGGAGCGAAGCGTTGGTTGGCACCTCTTCAACGACATGCCGAGCGCTACATGTGCGTGATGGGGATTCACACTTCACCGAGTGACTCAATCATTTCACCAGGAGGGAGAAGAAGCCTTGCTAAGATGGCAAACCAGATGGCGGTAAGTTTCTTCAACGACATCACCAACTCGACTTACCATCATTGGACTGCATCAAACAAAACGGGAGACGCACATATGGAGGTCAGGACCAACAAGCGAAGGGGAGATCCTAGCCAACCCCTTGGACTCGATCGTACTGCTGGCTGTTCTGTCAAGCACTTCTCCCATCACACAAGAATCTTTGATTTTATCAGAGACGTACAGACAAGGCATTTATGGGATAGTGTGTCGATAGACAGTTCAGTACATGTGCTTACAAATTTCACCACTGGTCTTGACCCACGAAATTCTATCTCTGTTTTGGGCATAAGTAATCACGTCGACTTCCTCATACTCCAGGAGTGCTTCACAGATTCAACGGGGTCGTACGTGATTTATGCGCCTATCGATCAAGCAACCTTCCAGTCTATGTTATGTGGAGTTGACCCGGAGCCTTTTCAATTAATGTCATCTGGCTTCTCCATTCTGCCCGATGTATCCGGAGACGTACTTGATGGAACTCTACCGACGTTAGTGTTCCAGATCTCGGTGAAGGCAAATTCAGCCGGACGTGCCGTGGATTTGGCAACAGGGCACGGTCCAGACACGCTCAAAAAGATCAAAGCCGCAGTCAACTAAGGAGCAAACGTTGGATGCAAGGCCCCGCTAGCCTTGTTTGTGACTGTTGGTGACTACCTTCGGGAGGAGCTTCATGATCTTCAAGGGGGAGTTTTTCTTTAACCTTTCTGTTTATTTATGTTTGTGTGTTTGCTTCTGTTTCTTTTTGTTGTGTGTTTAAATTCAATAACCATGCTTGAATTTCTCATTTCGTGAAATATCTGTCTAACATTGGGGACAATGTTTAATTCAAGTGTGGGGGAAGGTTTCTGTTTATTTTCTTAAAAAAAAAAAAAAAATTCAAAAATTCAAAAATTCAAAAAAATAATTTACTTGTGTTTGTTTTCTACGGTAACAATATATCGACTAGATCATACTTACTCCTTTGGTAGCGTTGAACCTACCATTGCACTAAGTAAGTCACTGTGGTCACGTATTGTTACCCTAATAAAAAAAAATTGAAAAAGAAAAAAAAATAGTTTTGTAAGCTCGTTTGTTTCGCACTGGCTTTGGAGCTATCGAGTCTTAGAAAGTGCTTGTTTGTTTATTTGAGCTATATCATTTAAAAAAAAAATCAATCAAAAATAATCAAAAAATCAAAAATTACAAAAATATTTGCTTCTGTTTTGTGTGTTTTGTGCTTTGTTCTTTCCAATCCCAAGGATGAATTGAGTTTAATTGTTGTGATTAGGAGAATGTTTATTATATGTCAAGGCTTTGTGTAGCTTGCTTTGGATTTAATATGCATAACTTGTGATTGCTCGAAATTCCATGTTCACATAACCTATTTCGATTAATTGATTGCAATCCGAGAAGCACATTTAAACATACATTGTCATGCATACCCAGAAAATGTGAGGATTTGAGCCTATTGTATATTCACATGTATGCATCTTTCATACATTTACTCGTTCTTCATGTGTGCACAATTCATGGGTTTTGAACCTAGAACTTGCTCAAAGACCACTTGAAACGTTTTGTTAATCTGTGATGAATTAGAGATGATTAAGGCATTAGTTGAGCACCATGGCCAAAATATTCACCATCCCTCTAAACACGAACTTTAGGAATCCCCTTTTGAACTAAACACTCATTAGCCTTTTCTTTTGTTCACCCACACCATCTCACCCTTGTTTTATTGTGTTTGCAAGACGATGATAGTGACTTCTTGTGTTTTTATGCTTCGGATTTGTATGGTAATATACCAAAAGGCAAGTGTGGGGGTGCATTTTATTTTGTTGTAATTGTTCAAAGAAAGAAAAAAAAAATCAAAAACAAAAAGAAGGAATAAAGTTCCTCAAGAAAAAAAAAAAAAAAATATAGAGTTATTTTCTTGTATTATTTTCAATAAAAGGTTGGAGGAGAATAAGAAAGTTGTTTCGGGTTTAGCATAGGTATGAGTTTCAAAGTCGTTGATTTGTCTTGCAAACATGTAAATCATTTATCATTTCCAGTCCCTTCATACCATTCACCATTTACCATTCACCCTTTTGGCCCCGTTTATACCCTTGAAGCCCTTATGATCTAATGATTTGTGGATTAATTGTGGAGAGTTGGTTAATGAGCAAGCTTATGGGAACATTACTTGTGCAATTGTTATGAGAGTAAACACTTAACCCTAAACACTGAGCGGAAATATTTAGTGACCATTGTGAGCTTTAGTGGTTAATGTTATTTCGATGTGCCTATTTGATTGCATGAGATTAATTGTATACTCGGTTTTCACACACTTCACCCGAGCATAAATGAGATGTGCATGTTAAAGACTTAGCATTTTTTTTTTTTTTTTTTTATTTTTTTTTTTTTTTTTTTTTTTTTTTTTTTTCGTTGTGGGGGAAGGTTGGAGTTGAGAATCCTTTTTTTTTTTTTTTTTTTTTTTTTTTTTTTTTTTTTTTTTTTTTTTTGGAAAAAAAGAAAGGGGGAGGGGGGGGGGAGGGAAAAGGAAAAAAA
The DNA here is from genome assembly GCA_030142095.1 of Rubus idaeus. Classification (NCBI taxonomy): domain Eukaryota; kingdom Viridiplantae; phylum Streptophyta; class Magnoliopsida; order Rosales; family Rosaceae; genus Rubus; species Rubus idaeus. The sequence continues at coordinate 6,762,904 of CM057971.1, forward strand.
CAAAATGTGTTTTTTTTTTTTTTTTTTTTATTATTTTTTATTTATATAATTTTTATTTTTTTTTTTTTTTTTTTTTTTTTTTTTTTTTAAATAAAAAATAAATAAGAATGAACACGAACAAAAGGAAGAATAGGGTTTTTGCGCGCCCCCAAAAAAAGGGGGGGGAGAAGAGGATTTTTAACCTATGTCATTAAATTATTACCTAAATTCCTAACAATTGTCGTTGTAAAGTATAATGGGAAATAAAGGTTTTTCCCACAGAAGATTGTTATATTTACTTTTTAATGTCACGAAAAATTAAATTAAATAAAGAATTATATTAACAAGTATAAAGAATAAAGAATATATATATATACAAAATTAAATAAACTATACAGTATTGTTTCTATTTACAAAAATATACATTATATACAAAAGTATTTTTGGGGGTTTTTGAGATTTTTGAAAACAATAAAAGAAATATTTTTGGATTTTTATTATTTTTGAAAACAAGAAAAACACACACAAATATTGCTTTCTCTAAGTCATATGATCGAAACTAACATTGTGAAATATTAGAAAGCTAATTATTTCCCAATTAGACTTCTCTCTGAAAATTAACCTAAGTGAAAGCACCTAGATCAATCAATTAAACATGCCATCTTAGTCTAGAAAGCTAGCTAGTCAATCCATGTTCAAAGCATCGAAAAGAATCGTTAATTCAAGTGCACAACCTAGTATGGAAAAGTCCGTCTATTTGTAATCCTTTTTAATTGATTCCGACTTTTGTCCAAAGCCTTTACTACTTGTGAATTATGTTTCCAAAACTATTAGGTGAATCGGATTCCTAACTCTAGCTTCAATTACATGTAAACATCATAAGTGTCGACCCCTATAACATAAACATATAAAAGTTTTCCGTAAACTTGAATCAAATAAACAATCACAAAAGCAACTTAGAAAAATCAAATCACAATTATTATGCAAAAATAGGAAATAAACAAATATTTACACAATAACATTTCCCAAAATTATTCACGAATAGTTAATTAAACAAAAATAAAATATAATAAATAAACAGAGTTTGGGAAAAATGTTACTGTTGTGTCCATGAAAATGGACACTGTCTGGCAGGCGAAGGTGGCAGACTCAGCTATTAGATCGTAACGTATTTGGATGTGGCGGGTGTAGAGAACAAATTGGACTGGGCCTCCGGGTGTAGATAGCAGATTGGGCATTGGGGACATTGGGCTGGTCAAACAGTCAAAGGCCCAAGTGACAAAGTTGACTGTTGACCTGGTCTTCCCTTCTTTCTTTGACTTTTGACCCGTGACTTCTTCTTATTTTCGATTTCTTCTTTTGCTTTCTTTCATTTCAGTTTTCTTTCTCTCCTTTCTTCTTCACGGCTGCAGCTTGATGAGGTGATGATGATTCATGAAGAAGGCGGCGACTTGGCAGCTTGGAGACGGCGGCGCAGCTTGGCTGGGCACGGCAATTATGGCGCTGGGCTCTGGAATTGACGACGCCGGCGCTGGGAAGAAAATTGCAGCGGCTGGGCTTGCTTCACGGGAAGGAGGCCGTGGGTCGTCGGCGTGGTCGACGGAAGAGAGAGAACGGAGCAGCGCTGCAGAGAGATGCGGTCACCGGTTTTGCTTGCAGCGACGGTGGTACAGAGGATGTGGCGCCGGCGTTGGTGAGACTTAGCGGTGGTGAAGAACAGCAGCTTGCTGTTCTTGGCTTCATGGTGGCGGCGGAGAGAGACGTGGCTGGGTTTGTGATTGATTGAGGCGGCAAGGCAAGACAGCAGTGGGCACGGAGAGATGCGACGCCGTGATGGTGATTTCTGGGCATCAACGAGCACGGGCAGAGGGCTTTGAGCAGTTCCCATTCCTGCAAAATAAAACAAACATAATTAGATAGAAAGAATATAATTGTTGTTTGCAGGAAAATTGAGGCAGAGGAGGTGTGGAAAGATTTTGCCATTGGATGGTTTCTGTCGATGCAGGAGTTGCTGAATTGTGAATTGGTGATTGAAGATGGTTGCAGGAGCTCCTTAAATAGCTGGAGAAATGGAGAAACGTCCAACGGAAGGTAGTAGTGGAATGGTTGGTGATGGTGGAGTGATCTGTAGATGCTGGCAAGAGTGGGAGGAATCTCAGAGAGGTGGTTGCGGAAAGGAGATGCTGTCTGCAATTAGCAGCCATGTGAGGGAGATGGTGAGTTGGAAAAGAGGGACGGTGACTATGTGAAGTCACATGTAACGTGGCTGCAAACAACAAAAGAAAAAGAAAAAGAAAATAATTAAAAGAAAAATAAAATAAAGTAAATTAAATGAAACAAAAGAATTAAAATAAATATAAAATATAAACAAGGGAAAATAAGATGGAGGTTTAAAATATATATCGCCACCGCGTGTGGTGGTTGCGCCGCCTTATGTGGTGGTTCGCCGACAAAATTGTCGGGATTCGGAACGGTTTCCAAAATCTTCGTACACTGTCTGTAATCCACTTCCGAGAGATGACCGGTGTCATCAGAGAAAAGTCACGGTTGACTTTTAATATTTTCGGAATGCGCTAAACCTCCAAAATTCACCTTTTGTGTTGAATTTAGCATTTTTCTCATATTTTCCCTAAAAACACGAAAACAAACATTAAACAGACAATTAAGCTTTCGGAATAGCAAAATCCAGTAATTAAAGGCACTTTGTGAACGTATTTTACGTTCACATCACACCCCTACACTTGAACTATTGCTAGTCCTCGAGCAAACACAGAACAAAATAACACAAAACAGAAAGGGAAACACAAAACAGACGGTCTTTCCAACCATAATCCTCAGCGAGTTCGAAAGAATTATAATCAAGAGAATAAAAATTATATACCAAGGTTAAAGAATTTGCTAAGCATTTAATATGTACATCTCATTTATGCTCGGGTGAAGTGTGTGAAAACCAAGTATACAATTAATGTCAAGCAATCCAATAGGCACATCGAAACAACATTAACCACTAAAGCTCACAAGATTCACTAAATATTTCCGCTCAGTGTTTAGGGTTAAGTGTTTACTCTCAAAACAATTACACAAGTAACGTTCCCATATGCTTGCTCATTAACCAACTCTCTACAATTAATCCACAAATCATCAGATCATAAGGACTTTTAAGGTGAAACAGGGACCAAATGGTGAATGGTAAATGGTGAATGGTAAATGAAATGAAAGGACTAGAAATGAAAAATGTTTCACATGTTTGCAAGACAAATCAACGACTTTGAAACTCATACCTATGCTATACCCGAAACAACTCTTATTCTCCTCCAACCTTTTATTGAAAATAATACAAGTAAATAAAATAACTCTATTTTTGTGGTATTTTTTTCTCTTTTCCACATTTTTTTTTCTTTTTTCTATTTTTTTTCTTTTTTTTTTTCTTTGAACAAATACAACAAAATAAATACACCCCCACACTTGCCTTTTGGTATACTACCATACAAATCCGAAGCATAAAAACATAAGAAGTCACTATCATCGTCTTGCAAACACAAATAAAACAAGGGTGAAATGGTGTGGGTGAACAAAAGAAACGGCTAATGAGTGTTTAGTTCAAAAGGGGATCCTAAAGTTCGTGTTTAGATGGATGGTGAATATTTTGGCCATGGTGCTCAACTAATGCCTTAATCATTTCTAATTCATCACAGATTAATAAAAAGTTTCAAGCGGTCTCTGAGCAAGTTCTAGGTTCAAAACTCATGAATTGTGCACACATGAAGAACGAGTAAATGTATGAAAGATGCATACATGTGAATATACAATAGGCTCAAATCCTCACAGTTTCTGGGTATGCATGACAATGTATGTTCAAATGTGCTTCTCGGATTGCAATCAATTAATCGAAACAGGTTAAGTGAACATGGAAATTCGAGCAATCACAAGTTATGCATATTAAATCCGAAGCAAATCACACAAATCCTTAGCATATAATCAATATTTTCAAAATCATAACAATTAAACTCAATTCATCATCGGGATTGGAAAGAATACAACACAATAAAACACACAAAAACACACAAACAGAAGCAAATATTTTTGTAATTTTTGATTTTTTGATTTTTTTTGATTTTTTCAGTTTACGTAACAATACGTGACCACAGTGACTTACTAAGTGCAATGGTAGGTTCAACGCTACCAAGGGAGTAAGTATGATTTAGTCGATATACCGTTACAGTAGAAAACGAAAACAAGTAAATTATTTTTTTGAATTTTTTCAACTTTTCAAATTTTTTCTTTTCTTTTTAATAAACCTTCCCCCCACACTTGAATTAAACATTGTCCTCAATGTTAGACAGATATTTCACGAAAATGAAAAATTCAAGTATGGTTATTGAATTTAAACACACAAACAGAAGTAAACAGAAGTAAACACACAACATATATACAAATGAAAAACAAAAAAAATTAAAGAAAAACTCCCCCTTGAAGATCGTTAAGCTCCTCCCGAAGCAAATCACCAACAGTCACAAACAAGGCTAGCAGGGCCTTGCATCCAACGTTTGCTCCTTAATTGACTGCGGCTCTGATCCGTTGAAGTGTGTCCTGGACAAGGGTAGTTGCCGACTCCACGGCAGACTTGGCTGATGTAGCCTTCACCGAGATCTGGAACACTATAGTCAGCAGTGTTCCGTCAAGTACAGCTCCGGATACGTTAGGCAGAATGGAGAAGCCTGAAGACATAAGCGGAAATGGCTCCGGTTGAACTCCACATAACAAACACTGGAGAATGGAATGGTTAATCGGCGCATATATCACAGACGACCCCGTTGCATCGGTGCAACACTCCTGAAGAATAAGGAAGTCGTTGTGACTATCTATGGCGAGCACCGAAATCTGGTTCCGCGGGTCAAGACCGATGGAGAAATTTGCTAGCACACGTACAGAGCTGTCCATCGACATACTATCCCACATTGGTCTCGTCTGAACGTCTTTGAGGAACTCAAAGATCCTGGTGTGATGGGAAAGATGAACGACGGAACAACCAGCAGTACGATTGACTCCAGGGGGCTTGCTCGGATCACCCCTTCGCTTGTTGGTCCTGACCTCCATTCGAGTGTCTCTTGTTCGGTTCGAACAAGTCCAGTGGTGATACGTGGAGTTGCTGATATCGTTGAAGAAACAGATTGTCATCTGTTTTGCCATTTCCGCAAGTCCTCTTCTTCCTTCAAGAGAAATAATCGAGTCACCGGGTGAAGAGTGGATACCTGTGGCGCACATGTAGCGCTCGGCTTGTCGTTGGAGGGTTGAGATCCAACGCTTTGCACCAAAAGCGAACCCTGAATGAACAAAAGGTTCGAAACTGGCCTTCATCTCCTTTTCGCGTACATCCACGTGCTCCACCCAAGTGACCAAGGAAGATCCATTATGAAGATCACGTATCAGGCATCCGGAGGGGCGTTTTCGGCAAATCGATCTCACGGAAGGCTTTGGATTGGAACGCAATTCATCCACGGAGACATCCACGACGACCCAACTTCCATCCAGTTGTTGGTGAGAGTACCGAACGAACTGGACTTCACGAGTCGAAACGAGGTGAGATGGCACCAGAAACTCGGCCGACATCACCTGCATATGCTCCTCGTAGCCTTCTTCGTTGCTGGAGGAAAGGATCTCCAACGTCTGGGCGTTTGTGATCATGCTACAGAAGACTGGCAACCATCGACCAACATCCATGAGAATTTGAACGATGGTGGTCGGATAAAGATGGATGGTTGCCGAGTGTCTCGACGATTCGGCTTTGAAGTACGGAGCAGGTTCAGCTCGTTGAAACACTCGCAAGTACTCGGCCCTATGAAGAGTCTCGGGATGAATAGACGTGTCGGGAGTCGGTGAAGTTATCCACAAAGGAAATCCGGCAGTGGCCATGAGCAGGAGCTCGTGTTTGGCCTTACGGACGATATCCGAGATCAAGTCGGTGTGGACTCCGACAAGATCATGAGCAGGTTCGGGAAGGGTATCAGATGGCAAAGGTACGGATGGGCGCTCGACAAATGTTGGCATGAGGCTCCGCACATCCCGTCTCAAGTGGTCCATATCGATCGAATCATCGGACAACTCAAGAAGAGGCTCTTGTTGTGGAGGAACAACTTCGAGCCTTCGCCGTGGCACATCTGAGTGCGGAACAGGACCTCCGCAATTGGGACATATGCCGCTGTGGAGAGCATCGACGAGTCGTTGATTCAAAAGTTGAAGCTCCTCGTTCTTGCTCACCAGCTCATCGTTTCTTCTCTCTAGCTCGGCGATACGTTGCTCAGACGTCAGGATACCGAACTTCTTCCTATTTCTCGACCCCCAATAGTAGACTTGGTCTTCTTCTAGTCCGATTTTTGGACCAAATCTTTCACGTTGTGGTTTGGTGGGGTGAGAATACACCGCAAAGAAAGCCGCAAGTGCATCTCTCTCGAGCTTTGGTGTACTTCGACCTCGGAAGTCTCCTATAGACAGGAGCGGCTTCCGGCTCGGCGGGTGGATCAGCAACCAAGATTGGTGCTTGGGGTAGTGGTTGCGGTTGTGGTTGTGGCTGGCGGTCGGCATGCTAGCATCGGCGCTATTGAGCATGCTCGGTGGAATTATTTCATCCAGCCTTCAAAGATCGGGTTCTCGAAGGACCACCCGAAACAAATCGCCGAAAGAATTAACTCTTTTGGCCATTTCGGGTTTGGAAGGGAGGATAACTTTCGGGAATTGGGAGGTTTCTGGGAAAAACTCAAGAACACGAAGAACACACGAGAGAGAAACGAGAGAGAGAGAGAGAGAGAGAGGAGATAAGGGAAACGCGTGAAATGACCTAAGGAAACTAACGCAAACCGAAGGGGAAGGGGAAAGAACGGACGCACGCTCGCACACGTGCCAAAGACAAAGACCCGAAATTCACGGATCGAGCGACGAAAGTCGTAAAGTCTACGTGGAGACACGCACGCGGCTTATTAAACAAATCGGCCGACGCAAAAGTCGTGTGTCGGCCCAATCAAATTTTTTATTTTCGATTTTTTATTTTTTTATTTTTTTTTTTAATACTTTACGAAAAGTCGTAAAGTGAACAGTCAAAACGCGTAGCACACGCGCTTGCCGACACTTTAAACGGGCCTGGGCCATCGGAATGGTTTGGGCCTTAAAGTGGGCCTGGGCCAAAGAAAACTCCGGCCCATTATTGGTGGGCTTAAACTAATGGGCCTAAAAACGAACAGGCCCGACACACTAATGGGCTTGGGTTACGGGTTTTGGGCTTCGGGAATGACACGAGCCCAATGGGCTAAATTTTTATTTTTTATTTTTTTATTTTTTTATTTACGAAACCTAAAACGCTAACCAATCACACAAATGGGCCTAAGGCCCAATAACAAATAACTATAACAAGCCCAAAAATAAAACAAACAGTAATTATAAATAGTAAAAAGAAATAATTACAAAACAGTAAAACAAAAGCAAACACTCTTTTTTTTATATATACAATTACAAATTTTCTATTTTTTATTTTTTTTTATTTTTTTTATTTTAAACAAACAAATAACAAGAGTGAAAAGAAAACTTACCTTTTTACTCCCGAGGAAACCGAAAATCACCAACAAGACATCAACCTCAAGGTTTTTCAACCTTGACTTCCTAAACGTATGCTCCGATGTATGTGGTAAAATTTCCGATAAACCCGGATTATTTCCTATACAAAATAAAAAGGTTAGTAATAAATTTACAAAATAAAAACAAAATATTTACAAAGTTAAAAATATGTCACAAATTAGCTATACAAAATGAATGAATAAAATTTCCTATGTCTAAGTATATTCCTATGTCTACGTATATTCCTATGTCTACGTATATTTTATTTACACAAAAATATTTTCTTTTGCCTGAATATAGTTGAAAAAAAATGAAAGTTGATTCCAAGCGGTAACTCAAGGTGGACTTACGGCCTAGGTGCAATGTCTTGACTTAAATGACTTTCCGTGTTTTCAGAAGGCGAATGGCCAGATCACAAGAGATAAGCGAGAGGCAGGATTCATTTAGTGGACAAGTCCTCTGAATCCAATTTTACAAACCCGTCACCCAGAGTCTTGATCATATCTAGACACCATTCATGTGCCCCTTACTCAGTTGAGAAAGCACTTAAGTGTTCGACAATTCTCCAAGTGTTAATAAAGGCCGCCCTCAACCTCAAATAACCTTACGGTAAAAATGAAGGGTTTAGGCCAATATTAACAAAAGGACCTTACCTATTTCCGTTCAAGTTACAACTTACAACAACAAAAAATAATCAACTATATAAAAGACACCTAAGTATAATTACTAAGTGTAAAATATCTACAAGTATAATTAGTGAGTGTAAAATTAACAAGTATTATTTACAAATAGTAAAAAGTCAATAGTCAATAGTAAAAAGTAAATAGTCAATAGTCAATAGTAAAAAGTAAATAGTCAATAGTCAATAGTCAATAGTCAATAGTAAAAAGTTAATAGTAAAAACAATCCCCGGCGAGCCGGCGCCAAAATGATTAGAGGATTTTTAACCTATGTCATTAAATTATTACCTAAATTCCTAACAATTGTCGTTGTAAAGTATAATGGGAAATAAAGGTTTTTCCCACAGAAGATTGTTATATTTACTTTTTAATGTCACGAAAAATTAAATTAAATAAAGAATTATATTAACAAGTATAAAGAATAAAGAATATATATATATATACAAAATTAAATAAACTATACAGTATTGTTTCTATTTACAAAAGTATTTTTGGGGGTTTTTGAGATTTTTGAAAACAATAAAAGAAATATTTTTGGATTTTTATTATTTTTGAAAACAAGAAAAACACACACAAATATTGCTTTCTCTAAGTCATATGATCGAAACTAACATTGTGAAACATTAGAAAGCTAATTATTTCCCAATTAGACTTCTCTCTGAAAATTAACCTAAGTGAAAGCACCTAGATCAATCAATTAAACATGCCATCTTAGTCTAGAAAGCTAGCTAGTCAATCCATGTTCAAAGCATCGAAAAGAATCGTTAATTCAAGTGCACAACCTAGTATGGAAAAGTCCGTCTATTTGTAATCCTTTTTAATTGATTCCGACTTTTGTCCAAAGCCTTTACTACTTGTGAATTAGGTTTCCAAAACTATTAGGTGAATCGGATTCCTAACTCTAGCTTCAATTACATGTAAACATCATAAGTGTCGACCCCTATAACATAAACATATAAAAGTTTTCCGTAAACTTGAATCAAATAAACAATCACAAAAGCAACTTAGAAAAATCAAATCACAATTATTATGCAAAAATAGGAAATAAACAAATATTTACACAATAACATTTCCCAAAATTATTCACGAATAGTTAATTAAACAAAAATAAAATATAATAAATAAACAGAGTTTGGGAAAAATGTTACTGTTGTGTCCATGAAAATGGACACTGTCTGGCAGGCGAAGGTGGCAGACTCAGCTATTAGATCGTAACGTATTTGGATGTGGCGGGTGTAGAGAACAAATTGGACTGGGCCTCCGGGTGTAGATAGCAGATTGGGCATTGGGGACATTGGGCTGGTCAAACAGTCAAAGGCCCAAGTGACAAAGTTGACTGTTGACCTGGTCTTCCCTTCTTTCTTTGACTTTTGACCCGTGACTTCTTCTTATTTTCGATTTCTTCTTTTGCTTTCTTTCATTTCAGTTTTCTTTCTCTCCTTTCTTCTTCACGGCTGCAGCTTGATGAGGTGATGATGATTCATGAAGAAGGCGGCGACTTGGCAGCTTGGAGACGGCGGCGCGGCTTGGGCCGGGCACGGCAATTATGGCGCCGGGCTCGGAATTGACGACGCCGGCGCTGGGAAGAAAATTGCAGCGGCTGGGCTTGCTTCACGGGAAGGAGGCCGTGGGTCGTCGGCGTGGTCGACGGAAGAGAGAGAACGGAGCAGCGCTGCAGAGAGATGCGGTCACCGGTTTTGCTTGCAGCGACGGTGGTACGAGAGGATGTGGCGCCGGCGTTGGTGAGACTTAGCGGTGGTGAAGAACAGCAGCTTGCTGTTCTTGGCTTCATGGTGGCGGCGGAGAGAGACGTGGCTGGGTTTGTGATTGATTGAGGCGGCAAGGCAAGACAACAGTGGGCACGGAGAGATGCGACGCCGTGATGGTGATTTCGGGCATCAACGAGCACGGGCAGAGGGCTTTGAGCAGTTCCCATTCCTGCAAAATAAAACAAACATAATTAGATAGAAAGAATATAATTGTTGTTTGCAGGAAAATTGAGGCAGAGGAGGTGTGGAAAGATTTTGCCATTGGATGGTTTCGTCGATGCGGGAGTTGCTGAATTGTGAATTGGTGATTGAAGATGGTTGCAGGAGCTCCTTAAATAGCTGGAGAAATGGAGAAACGTCCAACGGAAGGTAGTAGTGGAATGGTTGGTGATGGTGGAGTGATCTGTAGATGCTGGCAAGAGTGGGAGGAATCTCGAGAGGTGGTTGCGGAAAGGAGATGCTGTCTGCAATTAGCAGCCATGTGAGGGAGATGGTGAGTTGGAAAAGAGGGACGGTGACTATGTGAAGTCACATGTAACGTGGCTGCAAACAACAAAAGAAAAAGAAAAAGAAAATAATTAAAAGAAAAATAAAATAAAGTAAATTAAATGAAACAAAAGAATTAAAATAAATATAAAATATAAACAAGGGAAAATAAGATGGAGGTTTAAAATATATATCGCCACCGCGTGTGGTGGTTGCGCCGCCTTATGTGGTGGTTCGCCGACAAAATTGTCGGGATTCGGAACGGTTTCCAAAATCTTCGTACACTGTCTGTAATCCACTTCCGAGAGATGACCGGTGTCATCAGAGAAAAGTCACGGTTGACTTTTAATATTTTCGGAATGCGCTAAACCTCCAAAATTCACCTTTTGTGTTGAATTTAGCATTTTTCTCATATTTTCCCTAAAAACACGAAAACAAACATTAAACAGACAATTAAGCTTTCGGAATAGCAAAATCCAGTAATTAAAGGCACTTTGTGAACGTATTTTACGTTCACATCAGAGGCCCATTAAGAAGGAGGCCCAAGCCCATGAAGGAAGGCCCAAACCCAAGATGGCAGGCCCAAATCCATGAAGGAAGGCCCAGGTTCACAAGGCATGAGGAAAGGGCCAAGCCCAGATTTTCGGACATTCTGCCTGTGCAGATCAGTCAACTTGCGAAGCCCATATATCTCAATTGCACCGTCAGATCTAGCTGTAATTTTTATACACGCTGCATGTGGATGTTAGCTGCTCCCAAATAAAATTTCAGAATCATCCAACCGGTGAAACGTCCATTATGCCGCTCTAAGTGCGCACTGCTCAGTGCTGTCTGCTTTTTATTTCTTTCCTCTTCTTTTATTTTCAATGCTACACTCACCCCTATATTCTTTCCTCTTCTTTCTGCCCACAATATTAGTGTTTGATTTCTTTTATCTAAATAAATGGTTCATTGCCATATGACTTCATTTCCACCATTCCACTTACCATTTCTTTTCTACCACTCACATTCCACTTCTCTTCCTTTTCTTTCTTTATTTCTTTCATTGTCTTCTTCTTCCTCTCCATTCTCCTATAAATAGCAGCCTCATTCTTCTCACAAATTCACACCCCAATGGGGAGGGACAAACCCTCCTCTTTCTCTTCTCCATCTCACATCATATTTTCCATTCTCTAGTATTTAGGGTTTTCAAGTCTTCAAGGAGGAGGGGAGCTGTTTACACCATTACCACCAGCCATCAACCATCATCACCACCATCATCATCACCTTGGGAATCTCGGCTTTTGAGTTACTCACGTGAGGATTTAAGAGTTTGTGATCTTCGAGTTCTTCCTACTTTCCATATGGTGTACTTCAACTTATTCTTTAATTACTCTTTTTGAGTTCCTCTTTGTTGCTTGATTATTCTTTGTATTAGTTAACATGACATGATTTATATAATTTTCAGCCTATATTTATGAGTTTATTTGATTGTTAGATCCTAATTAATTAGTTCTTCTAGCAGCTTATGTGGCTCCGTTTATTTGATTCGGTTTTATTGAATCTTTTATGTGTTCTTGTTTTAAGGTTCGAAACTTAAGATGATTGCATGTAATTGGTGCTAGAATTAGGATTTTAATTCTAATTCACAAGTAGTAAAGGCTTATCAAACGGGTCGGAATCAAAATAAGAAGGATCGCGGATAGACGAGCGTTCGCTAGGTCGCGCACTTTAATTAACAACTCTTCTCCTATGCGTTAGATATGTTATTGATTGATCACCTTTGCATGTTTAATTGTTTAATCTAGATGAGCGTTCACTAGGTTAATTTTCATAGAAGATGTTTTATTTGGGGAATGATAACCCGTGTGGGCATTCCACATATGTTAGTTTCGGTTTCATGGCTAGGGAACTTGGTTAATTTTCGGTCTAATGATTGGTAAACTTGTGTATATGTGGCTGAACTTTATATACTTTGTGTTTCATCATCATATTTTATTTATTCTTTGTAATTTAATTAATTTATTTCATTCAATTTATCTCTCAATTCCCCTTTTTACTTTGTACATATGTATATATTTATACTTTATACTTGTTAATAATAATTCTTTATTTTATTTAATTCTTTGTGACATTTTTTGTTAGGTACACCCTTTGATCTCCGTTGTGAACGATACCCTACTTACACTATACTACCGATAGGGATTTTTTTAAATTGATGCTCCTTTTGGGCGTGTCACCAGGCGTCGCCCCTCTGCGTCCAGCCGGCGTCGTCTTCTATGGTTCATCAATCTCTCACGCCATCGTCCCTCCCTCTGCTGCGAAGACAAGAAGAAACAACATAAAGAAGAATGAGGGAGATGATGCTGACCTTTGCACGGGCTTAATGAAGAAAAGAATAGAAAACTAAAGGGTTGAAAAGTCAACGAAATTGGCTTGGGCTTGGGCCGGATAGAAAGAAAGAAAATGAATTGGGCCTTCAAGCCCATTGCCCAAAGTCCAAGGTCCAATTTGCTATCTACACCCGCCACATCCAAAGTTCGATTTTCTATAGCTGAGTCTGCCACCTTCGCCTGCCAGACAGTGTCCATTTTCATGGACACAACAGTAACATTTTTCCCAAACTCGTTTATTTATTATAATTTATTTTTGTTTAATTAACTATTCGTGAATAATTTTGGGAAATGTTATTGTGTAAATATTTGTTTATTTTCTATTTTTGCATAATAATTGTGATTTGATTTTTCTAAGTTGCTTTTGTGTGATTGTTTGTTTGATTCTGTTTTACGGAAAACTTTTATGTGCTTTTGTTATAGGGTTCGAAACTTATAATATTTGCATGTAATTGGAGCTAGAGTTAGGAATCCGATTCACCTAATAGTTTTGGAAACCTAATTCACAAGAAGTAAAGGCTTTGGACAAAGGTCGGAATCAATTAAAAAGGATTACAAATAGATGGACTTTTCCGTACTAGGTTGTGCACTTGAATTAACGATTCTTTTCGATGCTTTGAACATGGATTGACTAGCTAGCTTTCTAGACTAAGATGGCATGTTTAATTGATTGATCTAGGTGCTTTCACTTAGGTTAATTTTCAGAGAGAAGTCTAATTGGGAAATAATTAGCTTTCTAATATTTCACAATGTTAATTTCGATCATATGACTTAGAGAAATCAATATTTGTGTGTGTTTTTCTTGTTTTCAAAAATAATAAAAATCCAAAAATATTTCCTTTTAATTATTTATTGTTTTCAAAAATCTCAAAAACCCCCAAAAATACTTTTGTATATAATGTATATTTTTGTAAATAGAAACAATACTGTATAGTTTATTTAATTTTGTATATATATATATATTCTTTATTCTTTATACTTGTTAATAATAATTCTTTATTTTATTTAATTTATTGTGACATTGAAAAGTAAATACAACAATCCTCTGTGGGAAAAACCTTTATTTCCCATTATACTTTACAACGACAATTGTTAGGAATTTAGGTAATAATTAATGAACCTCGGTAAAAACCGCTAATCATTGACCTCATGAGACTTCTCGCCAAAGCTAATACGAGGGGATTTCCATGTATTATTGGGAGTATTGACTGCATGCACTGGCAGTGGAAGAACTGCCCATCAGGTTGGGCCGAAGAATAGAGTGGCCGAAAACATTTCCCAACTATCATTCTTGAAGCGGTCGCCTCGTATGATACATGGATATGGCATGAATTTTTTGGAGTTCCTGGCGCATGTAACGACCTCAACGTATTGGCACAATCACCATTATTTGACGAACTTACTGGAGGTCGTGCACCTCAAGTTTTATATCAAGTAAATAAGATTGATTACAATTTGTTCTACTATCTAGTTGACGGTATATACCCAAAGTGGGTGACTTTTGTGGAATCAATTCCAAGGCCTACACTTGAGAAAGATATCTTATTTTCCAAATGCCAAGAGGGGTATAGGAAGGATGTTGAAAGATGTTTCGGTATTTTACAATCACGATTTGGCATTGTCAGAGGAGCTGCTCGTGGGTGGGATAAAGAGGATCTTTGGTATATCATGTTAACTTGTGTTATGTTACACAATATGTAATTGAGGATGAGAGACCCGATGATGAGTTGGAGTCCGATGAAGAAAATGAGGACAACATGATGCCCAGGAAGGCTTCGGTTTGGGAGCGTCCAATTACGGAAAACTTTGAACCTGTTGGTAGGGATGGACATAATATTGCAGGTTTCATGGATCGCTACCATCATATTAGATCCGAATACGCTCATTCAAGCCTTCAAAATGATCTCAAAGAGCATTTATGGCACATGAAAGGCAATATGCGTCGGTAGTTTGATAATTTCAATAATTTTCCTTTTGTATTTGTTTGTTTGTTTTTAGTTTATGAGCTTTTTGTTTGTTTGTGTGCCTTTTGTTTTTCATTTGAATAAAAATTGTATTTTGTCTTTATGATTAAATAGCTTATGATTTTAAAATAACAACATAATTTTTATTTCATAACATTCATATTACATAAATAACAAGCCAAGCCTAGGAATAACAACGACTAACTTAAAAATAATTTATTTGAAATATGAGGAGTTTCATATCAGGTAGGTGGTTGCCTATTTGACCCACCAATTGTATCATCCTCATCCTTGTTGTCATACTTTTCGGCTATTTTTTTTTGTTTTCTTTGCGAAAACTTCATTCTAATTGGTGACATTCCACTTGTGTTCATCTCCATAATTCGTTATTCCCTTTCCATAGTCCGCATTGCCCTATTGTCCAATATCATTGCCTCTTTTCGCAACTTCATTTGCTCTTTTCGAATCTCTCGTTGTTGTTCAAACCAAACTTGCTGGCGAAATTCTTCTTCACGTTTTTCTCTTTGTGCAACTAATAAGGCTTGATTGGCTGCCATAGTCTCTACGGCTAAAGTCATCCGCTCTTGGTCATGGACGGACTTCTTTCCTTTTCGGTTAGCTTCTTTCGCAGCTTTCTTACCAAGAGGCCTTACGGAAGGGCCTGGAGATACATCAGCAATGTCTTCATCTTCATCTATATCCAAGTGAACACTACCATCATTTTCTGATGGTTGTGTGTGCACCTGTTGACTTCCTCCAATTGAGCCACTTGTGACATCATCTGAATGCTCTTTGAATTGTTGAAAGCCTTTCACGATGTCATAACATAAGTGATGAGTGAATGGTTTGATAGGGAATTTGGCCCTTTGACAATCGTCTTGATAATACATTTGTGCTTGACGCTCCTATGTAATTTGCAAATAAATACTTAATTAGTAACAAAATAAACAACACAACCAATTATAAATATTCATAACAAATTATATTTAAGCAAATTATAAAAATAAATAACAATTTTTAGATACCAGTTATTTGTATCAATTAATTAAATTCAATACTAATTGATAAATATTTTACATTTATACTACATAAAAAAATATTACCTCATCCATTAAATTAAAACCACTCTTGTAAAATTGACGCGCTTTCCTAATCGAAGAATGCTACATAAGGAGTTCTCGCTTCATAGTTTTTCATCTATTGGTCATTCCTTGAGCCGATCGGACATCTTTCGAGTTTCCGCTCCAATTTTGTACATAGTGTCGATGAACACTTTCCCATAGCTCATCCTTCGATTGATCTTTACCCTTTGCCGGATCATGACTAACAAATCTCCAAGACTCGCACAATTGGATATCTTCGTCTATCAACCATCTTGTACCCGAAGTTCCTGCTCTTTTACACATTTCGAAATGAAAAAAAAAATATTGGGAGATAGAAAGTATTGGGAGGGGTGTGTATGCAGCTAGGAAATAAAGGTTTTTTTGTGTGTTGAACTTAAGATGTAAGGTTATGTATTTATAGAGTTTTTGAACTCTATTTAGCCGTTGAAGAGCAAAGAAGAACAAAGAAATTTTTAAAAAGGACCGTTGGAGCAAGTTGACATGTGTGTCGTTCATATTCAAATCTATTTAATCCAAGGGCTCTTATCAAAGAGTCGTTCCTTTTTTTCTTCCTTTTGGCTTCAGACCACCCATGTGCAGCTCCATGTGCTTGCCTTTGTATTGCCTGACAGCCCCATGTGCAATAGGTTGCCAGCGTGGCAACATGTTTGTTGCCTGGTCTCAATGTAACCAATGGTTTGCCTCAGGTTGAATTATGCCTGGGCATAACAGTACTGATGGACCATTTTTTTTTTGCCTCTTGGGGCTAAATCTAGGTGTCAACCGGTCTAAACAGGGACCGGTGGACTTGCTCTTAGGATTGTATTTCTGCATTAGACTTGAGGCCACCTTGAGTGTACCCGAAATGATGTATTTGACACCTAGAATTAAATGAACTTTGCTTTTAAAATTTGGCAACCCAAGTTTGTAGTTGATTCAAAATTTTGTTAGCACTTATCTTTGCTTGAACAGTTGAATGGTTTGAATTTGAGAGGAGCTCATTGAAACAGCTATGAATCGTATATAACGACAGAGCAGAATACAATGGAATCACAATTTTATTCTGGAGGACTTCACTTTTCACCAATTCACAACAACAAATTTACCAACGATTAATTTCAAGTTCAAAATTCAATGTGAATTAGACAAATTCCTCAACAGGCTTTACCACTTCTCAATTCCTAATACACCAAACACCTATAACAAAATTGTTGGTCATCGAGAAAACTCTAACACACCGGCCGATATCCATCTATGTACAATTATATATATAGAGCTAAATTCAATTTTCTACCCTATACTTTACACTCAAAATCAATTCAGTCATTGTATTTTTCAATTTCATCAAAAACAACTTTACACTATAGATTTGATCAATGTCATCCAATTGTTAAATTTGAGATTTCTGATGAGTGAATTTTTGTCATAAAATAATTATTTTCTTTTATTTTTATTTTTCAATGTATTGGAAGTCAGCATTATTTTATTTTTTAATGCTAACTTTCAATTTATGAAATTATTTTATTTTATTTATATTAATAATAAATTATTTATTTTATTTTATTCTCTTATATAACTCTATATATAATTGAAATAAAATATTTTATTTTATTTCTACTAATAATAATTTATTTATTTTATTTTATTGACGTATCGTATATGACCCTATATAAATATTTTATTTGTACTCTCGTACTAATAAAATATCTATTATTATTACAACTAAAATAAATAAAAATACAATAAAATAAAATATTTATTATTATTAGATATAATAAAATAATTTATTATTAGTAGAAACAAAATAAAATAATTTCATAAATTGAAAGTTAGCATTAAGAAAATGGAAAATTCTAGCCTATGTTAACGTATGACATACATACATTTGTTTTTATTATTTTTGGCCGTCAGATAAATTTAAAATCTGAAATAAATCCGACGATTGTGAAAATACATTTGTGGTTACCTGCTTACCCATTAGTAGGTAATTTATTTTAATTAATGTCATTTATATTTGTTACTTTTTTTCCTTTTTCCTTTTTGAGTTTTCATTTGAAATTAACTTTTGTCATTAATTTGTGATCTAGATTTCCTTGTGATCTAGGAAAATCTTTTGAGAAAGATGAAAAAAAAGGTAGTTAGTAATGCTGACATTTAATTTTTTTACATATTCCAAAATAAATTAATATCATTTAATTAATAATCCAAACCAGCCACAATGAAAAAAAAAATGAACGGAGAGAAATGGAGCAAAGTCATCACTAGATTAATTCGAACCAAGCACGAATAGAGCCATTCATCTCCATGGAACACAAATACTTTTTTTTTCTTTCTTCGACTTTGCACTTTGTTCTTTCTCGCACCAAAAATCGCAACCCACCCCAAAACTAAGAAAACCCACCAGCTATGCACACCCCACTTGCAATCTAGAAAAAGAAAAAAAAAGTTGATATCAAACTTACGAGACATTGAAATGCATAACTGAAATTATCCAACCCATCTAATGTCCAAATCATAAGCAAAACTGAAATCTGAGTATACACACATATAGAGCTCAAGGATTAGGTGAAGTTTCTTACCTCTTTTGTGGACACGGCGCGAGCCCGTTAACGGAGTAATGATGTTCTCTATTACATAATCATCGTCCTCATAGGTTAATTACTTGTTTGAAAACTATATTACTTGAGTTTACCACAATTGAGGTAAAAGTCGTAATTTAATTAGGTTTTATTTGTGTTAATATGTCACTATTACAAGTTTGTGAACAATATTACATAATTTCATGACAATTGAGATAAACAGAAGTAATTTATGTTCTATTTGTGTTAATGCATCACTATTACAACTTTGAGAACCATTTTGTATGATTTCACGACAATTAAGATGAAAAGTCATAATCTCGGTTCTATTTGTGGTAATACTTTACCATTACAACTTTAAGAACCATTTTACATGATATCACAACAATTGAGGTAAAAAGTCATAATCTAGGTTCTTTTTGTGGTAATGCTTCATTATTACAAGTTTGAAAACTATATTACACGATTTCACGACAATTGAGATAAAAAGTGGTAATGTTTCACTATTATAGATTTGAGAATCACTTTAGATGATATCACAACAATTAAGGTAAAAAGTCACAATCTATGTTCTATTTGTGTTAATGCTTCACTATTATAAGTTTGAAAACCATTTTACATGATATTACGATAATTGAAGTAAAAAATTGTAATTTAGGTTCTATTTGTGTACGTTAATGTGTCACTATTACAAGTTTGACAACAATATTACATAATTTCATGACAATTGAGGTAAAAAATTGTAATTTAGGTTATATTTGTGTTAATATGTCACTATTACAAGTTTGAGAATAATATTACATGATTTCATGACAATTGAGGTAAAAAGTAGTAATCTAGGTTCTATTTATGTTAATGCTTCACTTTTATAAGTTTGAGAACCATTTTACATGATTTCACGATGATTGAGGTAAAAGTTGCAATCTATGGTAAACTTTTAAATTACACCAAAATTGGTCAAAGTCCTTAGTCTTGTAATATGGTTCTTCATTGTGTAACTAGATTCCTTTCTTTTGCAAATCTCATCATCAATGAGATAATTTAATTTTGAGACATATATTTTACAACAAATCACGAACAGTGAGGTGATTAGTTATAATTTTAGTTCTACTTAATGTAATTATTATATTTACAACTTCTGTTACAAGTTTGTGAACGATTTACATATGAAACAACATATGTAATCATTGTAATAAAAGTCATTTTTAAAAGATAACACGTGTCATAATTTGAATGGATAACCTGTTAACTTATATAACATGTTTCAATCATTAAATTACTTTAGTCAATCTAATTTTTAAAAAAATTGTATGCCAAACGTCAACATACCACAGCCTCTCTCTAAGAAAATAATGCTAACTTAACATTTATGAAATTATTTTATTTTATTTATACTAATAAATTATTTTATTTTATTTCTACTAATAATAATAAAAAAAAAATTTCAATGCTAACTTACAATATAATAAATTATTTTATTTTATTTCCATTAATAATATTATTTTTTTCTACTATTAGTAAATTATTTTATTATATCTACTAATAATAAATATGAAATGACAAAAATACCCTCCACAAAATCCCAAATCTGATGGTTGGATGACATTGATCAAATTTATAGAGTATAAGAGTATAACTGATGAAATTGAAAGTATAAGGACTGAACTGATTTAGAGTGTAAAGTATATGGTAGTAAACTGAAATTAGTCCATATATATATAAAACACTACTAATAGTTAATTTTTCTTCTTGTCTTCCTTGCAGCGCATCACCTTCCCGTTGATCGTGACTTGCACCTCCACAGAGCCCTTGAGTACATCCCTGTGCACATCATAGCCCTCCTTCAGGAATGCATGTCCATCATCTGGATGAGAGTAATTGTCCACTTCTCAGGGTTTTGTAGTTAGGATAATGTCACCCAAGATGGATTGTAGCCCTTCCTTCATTTCCTCTTTGGAGATAGAAACTGAGTATGACCAAGTGATGTAGAATACACAATCAGCTGCCAATGGGTAAATAAAAAACATTATTGGTAATAATAATTACAGTAATAATAATAAGAAGAAGGAGGAGGAAGAGGAGGAGAAGGAGAGGAAGAAGAAGAAACTGTAGGAAGAATAATAATAATAATAATAATAATAATAATAATAATAATAATAATAATAATAATAATAATAATAATAATAATAATAATAATAATAATAATAATAATAATAATAATAAGTGTTCTGTTTCTCACACTCATACTCACCCATCTCTCTCTTCTCTCTGTTCTCCTCTGTTTTTCACTATGTTTCTTTTCTTCTTTTTGGCCTTCTCTTCACTACTACAAAAAATGGCTTTAAGGACGTTCCAAAGACATTTTTGAAGACATTAGATGACAGTTCAAAAAAAGTCCTCTATGAGAGTGTCCTTGTAAGTCCTTTTTGAAGAAGAAGAAGTGTTCTATTTCTCACACTCATACTCACCCATCTCTCTCTTCTCTCTGTTCTCCTATGTTTTTCACTATGTTTCTTTTCTTCTTTTTGGCTTTCTCTTCACTACTACAAAAAATGGCTTTAAGGACGTTCCAAAGACGTTTTTGAAGACATTAGATGACAGTTCAAAAAAAGTCCTCTATGAGAGTGTCCTTGTAAGTCCTTTTTTAGGACGTTGTAAAAACATCTTAAAATATTTATTAAGATGCTAAAAAAACGTCCTTATATACTTAAAAAACATCTTACAATGTCTACAAAAACGTGACAAAAACATATTTTAAAACTCAAAAAACATCCTCTAAAGTTTGTTAGGACACATATAAACGGTCCTTAAATCTAAAAAACAATGTCCTCAAATATGTGCTAGGACGTTTTTGAAAGGTCATCTAAGCTAAAAAAAAATGTCTTTGTACTTATTAGAGGACATTCAAAAGATGTCTTCATATGCTAAAAAAATTGTCATATATAAACTTATTATGACATGTACTATGTGTCTTAAAATATAAAAAAAAACGTTATTTTAGACGGCAAAGGACTAAAAAAAAGGCAAATAAATGTCCTAAATTAATTATTAGGACACACTTGCTGTCATGAAGTTTCCAAGCAATATATATAAATTATCCCAAATCCATCCAAAATACACATTACCAACCACAAGTCTTAGTGAAATTATATTATATGCATTTACTTCCAATTCTTTTCTAACCCAAAAAAGCAAGCTGATCAAACTATTTTTACATGATATATTCAAAAACTCAGCCTACTATATATTTACGAAAGATAACTAACCAAACTATTCTACATCTTGGAGTAGTGTGTCAACAAGGGCAGCCCACTCTACTCGAACGTCATCATTCTCATCTTGATTGTAATTTTGGTTATTGAACTACAACAATCAATATAAAAGAATATTAAAATCTGTTCTATACTTTGTTTCAACGATTAATCCAAGCACACATAAAGACTAGTATGGTTAGTTCTACCAAAATCAACATGGAAGCAATATTTGAATACAAAACTAATTATGTATACAATATACTAGTTTTATTGTTTATAAAGAGTTAACCTTGTTTCTAGTTAATATGACTGGATCCTCAATGACTTCTTTCATGAACCTCATCACATAATACCCACACTCCACTTTTTCAACTTGAGTAGGGCACAACAAAGTAAAGTTTAAGTAAATTGTAAGTATCCCAATATTGTTTAATAATTTGAATTGAAACTACAACATTGAGGTTAAGTTAACACATTATCTGTATAATTTTCCAAATAGGATTTTTTCGACCACTTCGTCCTTTTTGGACATTAAACATCTTTAGAGCGTTGCACGCCTGCACACACATATATGAACATATTATTCACTTTGAACTATCATGCCAAAACCAAACGAAATCTCGTAATAAAATAGGAGAATTACGTGCACATCTATAACACTCTTCAATTCGTGCTCTATGTCATTAAGATTAAAAAAGTCTAAGTAATACACCACATCACTATAAGGATTAATCACAGCCATAACCTAATGGAACCTACATGAAACAAATCATATTCCTTAGGTTCTTCATTATCACACACGACACGAAATGAAACGAACCATTGGCATTTTAGATAAACTTACCCAAAATTATTAGGAGCAAAAATCAATTGTTTTTCCTGGCCTTTCTCAAATTTTACTGACAAATCACATGATCTTTCTTCTCGTTTTCCAGAATCATGAGAAAAGGAAGATGGATCAGCAAATCCATACAAGTTATCCTTATTGTCTTTCTTTAACAATGACCATAGATGTCTTAAGCAAAACAATGCCAATAATTAGTATCTTATCTTATAGTACTGACAATTATAATGAAGTAAACATTTAACAGTGGTTCCTGCCTAACCTCATGTAGGCCATCATGCAAATAGTAGAGATTGGTTCCATCGAACAAAATTCAATGATGTCATCTTTATCAAGATAGGTTTTCTACTCATATCCAAAGACACCAGAATCAATGGATTATCTTTCCGCATTGTCTTAGCCAAACGCAATAGAAAATGTACATATAGAGGCATCTTGTACAAGTCCTGTGGAAAAGACGATTTGGATGGTACATTTGGAGTCTTTATTGGGTGCTAGCAGTAAAGAAAGAAATAGATCAATATATATGATATTCACACAGAAATTGTTACTATTCAATGAAAAAAAAAATACCACAAGTTCATACCTTTTCATTGGCCACTAGGACAAGATTTTGAGGTTGACGAAACGTCAAAGTATAGGGATGAATGTATAATTTAGTAACCGGGGTTGTCGTATCCACGGGGATTGGTGGCCCAAAACCCACTCGGTAATATTGGTAATCGAGGAAAGTAGTACTAGATGATGGGGAATGAAATAAAAAGACAATAGTGATATAGATATGTGCAAATAAAATAAGCTAAAGCAAAACTAAATGCAAGAAAAATACAAAGATGGAGTGATTGGGAGCTAAGGGTTAACACTAGCCCACTTCAATGCAATGAACAACCACAATGAGATGCTTACAATTATGATTCATGATTCCAATAAATCGAGAATGTATCATTCTTGCCAACCAAGGTCAAGATGAACTCTCTAGTGTCAATCCAAGCCATGCCATGGTTCTTGGAATAACACTTTGAGGCTATGAACTCCAATAATTTCAACAATGTATGAACATGCCGACCAAGGCCATCATCAACTCAAGTGTGTATACTAGAGCCGTATAAGGGACACTAACATACATCACGAGGCTATAAGGGAATTCAAATATATTCTAAGACATGTCTCTCCAATCTAAGAGCCGAGACAACTCAATGGGTGTAGTTAGAGTCTAACCAAAGGTCTCTAATTACATCCAAAGGCTATGAACACAATGAAATGATTGATGTGATGTATCCTACGTCATAGAAACTCAATGGTATAACTAAAGTCATGCCATGAATCCCTAGTTATATCCAAAGGCTATGAATACTATCAAATTTTATCTAGAAAGTATGGTTATTTTGGTTAGGACTAAAACCAACTCAATTGGCATACTTAGAGTCCAACCAAGGATCTCTATTGCATCAAAAAGCTATGAACACAAATCAAACATACAACACATGTTATATTCCATTGCCTATGAAACTAGAGGCACCACCCACCAATTCCACATTAAGATAATGCTAGAAACATAGATAGAAACATAGCTAGAAAGTGGTGAATTCCCTAACCCATGCATCTAATATATGAAATTTGAATATAAACATGCACATAAATGAATATTGCATCACATTTCATCAAAAGAGGTTCAAATACACATTTATGGACTAGGGCACACAACTCTAGCTCCTAATTCTAGATCTACTCACTCATGGTATAAAATATCATCATCAATAACAATAAGTCTAAGAGAATGAAGAAAGGGTAAGAAAATGCTCAAGGTAATGTCAAGCCTCCTCCTCTTCAAACCAAGTTTCTCCTTGCTTCTTGTTGTTGAATCCTTGTTCTTCTTGACAAATCTTGTGATGTAGGTGAAGAAATCTAGATAAAACTAGGTGAAAATGATATAAATGGACATGTGTAAGTCTATCCAATGAGTTAACTCACCCATAGAAGGGTGAGAGGGTGAAAGGAAGAGTGAAATTAGGGTTTTGGTGAGTAAATCCGGGTATAGCCTCCAAGGGGCTGATTTGGAGCATATATGGTCCCTATTTTGATGGCTTAGATTTGTTCTTGGAGAGGAAGTTGTGTTGGAAGGCCAAGATTAGAAGAAAATAAAGAGAAAAATATTGGCTTGCCCTTCATTAATGAGTTGACAAAGGAAATAGAATGAGAAATTTAGAACACATTACATAATTCACTCACCTCGAATTTGAGAATTACTGAGCATAACAACTATATTACGAGCCTCCAAATATGAGCCTTCTAGAAATAACAGTTTGATCTCACTTAATTCTCCATGGATAGAAAAATAGAGTCGAGTAGAATCCGTAGGTTTTCACGGATCCTAATTCGGAGTTACGGATAAAAAGTTATGATCCGCATAAGTTTTAGAGAGAAAAACTAGAGAGAGAAGTGAGGAGTGAGAAACTCTCTCTGAAAAATTATGAAGAGAAAAAGATCTGATCAGGCCTATTTATAGTAGTACATTTTTTGACCACTAAGAAATAAATATGATATAATAATATGATTTTGGATAAGCATAAACAATTTTATCCACATATAACTTAATCATTAAGTAATAAAAAGATAGACATGAAAGATCTTATCCATATATAACTTAATCACTAAGTAATGAAGAGATAGACATGAAGGTTTCTATTCACATATAACTTAACAACTAAGTAACAAATAAAATTTGACCAACTAGAAAATCAAAAAATTTTCAAGATATAATAAAATTCCTCGAAAATATTTTTCAACTTAAAAATAAGAAATTTAAAGTTTAGGTTGTCACAAAAAAGGCTAATTACTAATAATCTAGTTTGTACAATACGTTGATGACATTGTTGGTAACTGTTCTTTACAAGCATAATGTTAGCATGTACGTGCCATAGTTCATCTTAGTACGATATCTAGAGAAGGTTCATGTTTTTTTATTGCATATGTCTGGTTGTGTGTGCTGATAATTTCATCGAGATAGGTTGAGTTCTACTAATTTATCGATATAACTAGACAAATGTTTCTTGACAAATTTGCAGTAGATCGATGAGCTATTTGCTATAGCAAGAAAATTTTATTTTTTGGCAATATTTGTCACATAAACCATGTCAAAATACACTTTCATCATACTTCGGCCACACAATGAAATTCATTTGGGATATTTAGAAAATGGGGAGTCCAATAGCCAAACAAAAAATAATAATAAAATAAAATAAAATAAAATGGGGAGTCCACAATTAACTCTTTGAGAGTAGTATACTAGCTTCCGGTTTGAAAAACCGATTGTAACTTTGCTACCGTGGTAGATCAACTCAATGTTATAAATTAGCAACTCACAATATGGAATTGTCCACCACGATATAGAGTTGTCTACCATTGTAACTTAGTCTACCATTACTAAAAATAATGTATTAATACATTAATGTACCTTAGGAAAACCCTAGAACATGACCCAATAATTAAATTTTGATCGATACAAAACCATCAATTTAGTTGAAAGCATTTGGATCAACTAAAGTAAGCTAGCCAAGCATCTGGATCCATGCTTTTTTAGAGATAATAATTTTGTCCAAAGTTTTTTTTTTTTTTGTAACTTTATAATGAGGATTATATAGTTTGAGGTTAAGCTGGCCGAATTTGAGATTTTGAAACCGAAGATGAAAATATAAAATGGGCCGATAACAAATGTTATACTACATGGAATTCAAACTCATCGCCATTTATCATTGGTAAAAGTTCTTACCACTAGAGTAAAAATTGCATGATAACTATTAATTACATTTAACTATATTTATACACTAAATTCAAAAGAAAATTGGGCCCATTTTTATTCATCAACATTGGTTACCCTACTAACCCAAGCTCATCTTACACAATCCACATAAGAGGCAACTTTCCTCTTTCAGAGAGAGACAGAAAGGAAAGCTTAGCTCTTATGATATCTACAAACCCTCCTGAAGCAGAAGAGCAAAACCCCATCATGGAAATCGACGAGCAGCTTCTCGATCTCAGTCTTAATCACCAGATGATCGATGATCGATCCGATCGAAGATGGGAGGACTTGGAGCCGGACTGTTTGGTCAACGTTTTCAAGAAAGTAGGAACAGAATCACTGCTCGTCTCTGTCCCTTTCGTCTGCAAGTCATGGTACACATCGACCCGCAATCCTTCTTGCTGGAAACGCCTCATCTTACCGGACGATGTCCCAGGTACGGATTCTTTCGACATTAATGGCGCTAGTGATGATGTTGACATTGAAGATCAGGAGTCTCGGTTTAAGTACTTCATAAGAGAGAGATGTGCACGTGCTTTTAATGTTGATTTGTGGGGTTGTTTCTTCACCGCTAGGTTTTTCAAGTTTGTCATTGATCGTAGTAAGGGAGATTTGAAATTTCTCAAGCTACCTACTGGCTTTTATGATATAGAAGTAGTACTCAAACAAGTCAGACAGCACTGCAATAGCTTGGGTGGGTTGAATGTGTGTGATGCCGACGTTGGTAGAAAAGCGGCATTGGCCATTGTCAAGTTCGTGCCGAAAATTAAGTACTTGTGGTTGAGGAGGGCGAGAATTAGTCGGCAGGATCTTGTTACTTTACTGCAGGGCTGCAAAGAGCTTCAAGTTTTGGATGTTAGGGAGTGTAGTGGTTTTGATGAGGGCGATGAGGAAATATCTGGGCTTGCTTCTAGTATTCCTAAGTTTATGTGTGAGGGTTCTAGAGTTGGACAGGGAGGAGAATCAGAGCAGAGAGGCTTGTATGGATACCGATTTGGACGGCAACAAGTCTGGTATTTTGGAGGAAGACAAAGAATCTTAACTGTCCAACGAGGAGGAGAACGAGTCGTGATGACATTAGAGGATAGAACAAGGGGTTGGTGAAGGTAATGAGGGATGAGGAGGGTAGTTTCCATTTTGATGATGAACGGGTAGTTTTCATTTTGGTGTGAACTTGTTGATCTGTTATTGTTATGTGTACTGATTGAATTGGTTATTATTAGATCTGTGTATGTGGTATTGGCCTGGAGTCCTAGACTCCTAGATATATCTTTGCTTTGAAAGAAATCTAGCTATGAGAGTGAGGTCTGGTGAAAGAGTTAAAGATGAGTTTCTGGTGGGCAGAGGAGTAAGCAATGAGAGATGAGACAAGCTAGCCAAGCAGCTTTTAGCACAGCTTCCATGGCATGCGGTGAAAGAATGCTTTGACAATATTTCAGGATCATGGTTTCTTGGGGTTTGAATGCGTCGACCTGTTCTGAGCTCACATTCGATCTGGTTTATATTCACTAATTTTGTGTCTAATACTTGAAGGATTATTGCTTGTATGATTAGTGAGTATTGCTCAAGTTTATCCTATATGCTTGTAATTTAAAGTACTGTCTTTGTTGCTCAACAGATAGAATTGTTGGAGTTGTAATATCCATGCAACTCATCATTTAACACACCACACACACACTCTCTCTCTGAGATTTCTTTTGTTTCATAAATTAAACGAGGTCAAATTGAATTATAAAGAAAAAAATTAGAAATACTTTTGCTGACGAATAATTTGTTCGTAAAATTATTTGTATATATATATATATTTTTTTTTTCTTATTTAGCCAATTTTGAAAATAGTTAAAGGGTTTCCGACTTCTAGGCCATCTTCTTATCATCATTAATGAATTTTTGAAACCTCATTATACTTTTAAAGTTGTGCTCTTAATTAGTTTTTGACAACCATGCTGGTGGACTTAAAATTTTCTTATTATAGCTCAAACATTATATGAAAAAAATTACAATTTCATAATTTTTTCAACGCAACAAGATCAAATTTTCATAGTCATAGTGGAAGTGATTTCTTTTGCTTCTTAAATTAAAAAAGCCCAAATTGAGGAAAAAAAAAACCAAGAAACACTTTTACGACGAATATGCCATCGGTAAAGGTTATTCCTATATAAATTTTACGGACGAACATGTCGTCGTTACATATCATTTCTATATTATTATTATTATTATTATTATTATTATTTTCATTTAGGCAATTTTGAAAACATTTAAATTAAGGATTTCCGACTCCTATGTCATCTTCTTATCATCATTGATGAATTTTAGAAACCCCGGCCAACTCATCGTGGTTTTAAAGTTGTTTCTTGATTAGCTTTTGCCAATCATGCCGGATGATTTAAAATTTCCTTATTATAGCACACAAATTATATGGAAAAATTGTAATTTCATAATTATTTCAAGGATTAAATTCAGTTTATCATCCTGAACTTTAGACAAAAAATTATGTCAATCCCTTATATTTTAATTTCATCAACAATACATTTATACTTACCAATTTGATTAGTCTAGTCCATTTCGTAAATTTTAATCGTTAAGTGTTGATGCGGTTCAAATCCATGTCATTGCCACGTCATTAAAATATGGGTCCCACTTTGAGCCACACCAGCACTTAACAGTCAAAATTGACGAATTGGGCTAGACTGATGAAGTTGGTAAGTGGGTGTTGCTGATAAAATTGAAAAACATGGACTAACATGATTTTTGGACTCAAGTTTAAGTTGGTAAACTGAATTTAATCCATCTTTCAAACATGACAGAGAAAATCTTCCTAGTTATAGTGGAAGTGATTTCTTTGCATCATAAATTAAACTAGCCCAAATTGAATTAGAAAAAATA
The DNA here is from genome assembly GCA_030142095.1 of Rubus idaeus. NCBI lineage: Eukaryota > Viridiplantae > Streptophyta > Magnoliopsida > Rosales > Rosaceae > Rubus > Rubus idaeus. Next base: position 6,792,224 of record CM057971.1, read on the forward strand.
AAAATAAGAAATATTTTTACTGACGGACACTTTGTCGATACAAGTTATTTATATATAATTTTGTTTTAATTTAGGCAAATTTGAAAACATTAAAAGGATTTTAGACTCCTAGGCTATCTTATTATCATCATTGATGAATTTTAGAACCTCATCATGCTTTGAAAGCGGTGCTCTTGATTAGTTTTTGTCAATCATACTGGATAACTTCAAATTTTCTTATCATATCACACAATTTATGTGAAAAAATTACAATTTCATAATTCTTTCAATGTGGCAAGAGAAAATCTTCTTAGTCACAGTATGTGGAAGTGAGTTCTTTTGCTTCTTAAATTAAACATATCCAAACTAAATTTTAAAAAAAAATTTAAAAAAAAATTAACACTTTCGCAGAAGAACAATTTGTCTGTAAAAGTCATTCTATATAATTTTTTATTTTAATCTTATTTACTCCACTATATATAACAAATCTGTAACCGAATGTTTCTCCAAAACCCTAGTGGCGCCAAGTCGGTTGCCGATCTCTATGAGTGCGGCTATGCTCGTTACTCCACTATCCTTGATTGCCCTACGCGATCTTGTTTGCCTCTTGCGGCGCTTAGGAGGAGGTCTCACGCCTTCCCTATCATTGAATTTGATCGTCGTTTTTCTGCGAACGTATCCTCTCGACCTTCCATAGCAGATTCAATATGCTTAGGTCTGTTTATGGCTTTGCTTCTTCTTGTCGGGTTGTGGAGACGGGTTGTGGAGAGTTCTAATGCCAGACGAGATCTATGGGATCCGGGCCGCTGGCTGCTTGTGGCGACTTCACCTCTGATCGGCTTCTGGGATTGGGTAGTTGCCGAGTTTTGGATGGCGGCGCTTGGTGGCTTTAGTTTAGCTAGATCTGGCCTGCTAGTATTGATGTTGATGATGGTGGTGGCTGGTGAAGGGAAGATAGTCACTCTCAATAGCCTTTGGGTGCCCATAACATATTGGGTGCAATTAGTACTTGGGTTGCCTCTTTTGTTGGGTGCTAAAGGATTTCAGATTCAGAGATGGGTCTTTCTCTTGTGCCTTTTCTTATTCGGATTCAAGATTTGGGATCCAAGTGAAGTTTGGGTGGTCGAAGTTGGCGGCTCAACGACAATAGCTTTCCATAGCAGCGTCTCTTTTGCTAAATGGATGTTGTTGAAGAATAATCTGAATCAGTTTTTGGTTCGTTTATTGATTTGGTCATGGAATCTGGGTAGTTTCTCTATTATGGGTTACCATGATCCATTATGCAAGTTTAGAATTTGGTTTTACTTTCTTTCTTTATGGGTCATCCTACATGAGTAAGATTGGTTTCACTGATCTCAATGGCAATACTTGCCGAAATTTTTCTGTTGGAGCTGGAATTTGCTGACAGCAGTGACGCACGGTGTATGTATTGTTCTAGGTTTAGAATCATTGATTATGTCACTTAGGTTGTGGTCTGTATTGCTCCTTTTTAGGATGTCCATGATAAGGATTGTAATCCTTTATTAATTAATTAAATTTATATTTTCCTCAAAAATATAATTTATTATTATTTTCATTTAGGCAATTTATAAAACATTAAAATGATTTCTGACATATCAAATTAAGGCCAGAAAGACATGCATTCTCTCTATCCGTAACCTAAACTAGAGTTTTCTTCCCTCTGCTTAGTTTCTCGTCCGGCGGCTCCCTGCGCCGGAGTGGGCCTCTGGCCTCGTTGGCATATATACGACAAGTGCATCCGAATGGGGTATTTCTTCCATATGGGATCGTTGGTGTCACAGGGAGGGATTATCATAACTAGAGATAGGATCTCATATTTCTTCCTGATGGCGGCGGTAGGTTTTTGGTAGGCGGCAGTGGGTGGTTGGAGGAGGGTGCAGTTGTTTCGACATGGTGGAACTGTGGAAGGCCGATCGATGTTGCTCGGGTTATGGGTAAGACATTTCCAGTTTCCACTTTTTGGTCGCGAGATGGTGGCTTGTCGGCGAGGGTGAGATGGGATGCAGACTGCGGTGGGCTTGGGGCACAGGTCTCGACAGATCCAGGCTGGTTGATGTATGGAGTGGGGGCTGACGGTGAGGTGCAATTGTATTGCTGTCTCGGTTGAGCGAGATCTGGTTTTGGGTGGAGAGATTGGTTGTTGGTGGTCTAGCAGGGGTGGTGCGACGGGAACAATATATGGCGCAACGGTGGTGGGTTTGGTGGTGCAGAGGCGGTGAGTTTGGCTTGTTGCCAACAGAGGCTTCCATGCTATCTGGACTGGAATTTGGGTCTAGACCCAGTTATTTGGCCCTTGCTTGTTTGTCGTTTCTTTTAATGTCTTAGTTTACTTTTACTTTTTAGTTATTAGTGGTTTTAGGCCGTTAATAAGTCCCTACTATTGGGTAGAGTAATTGGGTGGACTTTGTCTCGGTCTGCGCACTCTGTGTGACTTATCTAGCCTAGCGTGGTAGCGAGTCATTTCTAAATGGACGCAACTTCCTAATGGCAGGATGAAATATAGTGTTGCCGGAGTTTCTAGCCGGCCACATAGTGGGAAAGCTAGTTTTATTAAGTTATTATGGTTGTGTATCAGTTTTAACTTTCCGGTATGTAACCATTGTAAAACAAATGGAATTTCCCAGATCGTTGATATGTCAACTCTTGCTAATTGGTGCATATTAGAATACATATATTTAGTAGAGACTCCAGCAATTATTGAGAGAAGTTCTTTTGATGCTTATTGTACTATGGGATTTAGGCACTATGTCTCCCCTTGTATTCTACAGCTTCATTAATCAAGGTATGAGGGCATATCTTTATCTCCAAACTAACTATAATTTTATATATTATAACTAATTTTCACAACTCTCCAACTATAAATTAAATTTCACTTTCCTAACTTTAAATATACTAAAAATTAATACTAAAACAAAACTTTATAAACTAATACTTACTCTAAATAAAGAGACAAAGAGAATAAAATTCATTATTATTCTTCCCTTATATAGTAATTTACCAATAATATACAAACTATTGAATATTACATTAGTCCTAAATAATAATATACACCACATAAAATTATATTACCCCCTTCCCCATATTTACCCATATTTTTTAAAAACCAAAATAACCTAAAAAAATAGTACAACCGCATATTCCTAGGTAGCCATTCTTAAAAAAAAAAAAAAAAGTTTATGACTCCTAGGCCATCTTTTTAGAGCATCTCCAAGACTCGAACAATGTAGTAGCTAAAATAAAATTTTAGTGATATTATAACTAATTTTGCACAAAAAAACTAGCCATTCATAGATAGCTAAACCCAACTATAGATAGTACCTAAAGTAAAGTTAAATTTCACTTTACACCAACTAAGTATCAATATTAACTTTGCTAAACTGGTAGTTAAATATAGCTAGAAAATTTGAATAGCTAAAACAAAACCTATATTTCTCTATCCTCTTTTCGCTTCTCTTTCTCCACGTGTCAATGTATTATTTAATAAAATATTTTATATGACTAATAAATAGTTAGTATTCTTGGAGTAAAATTGTTAAATTGCTAGCTAAATCTCATTTTTCTGACTATTTTAATTTTAAAAATGAGTATCAATGTTAGAGATGCTCTTACCACGGAATACACATTTGGCATGATTTTCCTATTATACGTTATTTTATTCTCATTGCTAAAATGTTGTGCTTATTTTTTTAAAAGTTTCACATTAGTTAACTTTCCATTTTGCTCAAATAAATTTCCTCTCTTTACTCTTTACTCTTTTCCTTTGAACCTATCCCCCACTATGGGCGTAATTAATCAGAACCGAAAGACGATAAAACTCTATGGACCACTCCAACCAAAACCTACGGTCTTAGTTTGGTCATACTTGTGGTTATGGTCTTCTAGCCATGTGAAGACTCAACAATTTTAACAGAAATCTACTCGGATCTTTCGGTGTCTTCCACTATTTTACGCTATCAGAGGTGAGTATTTTCTTTCCTTACCCAAGATCTGGTGTAGATTCTTAGAGATCTTCCGCTTATGGAGAAGCCGATTTGATCATATCCATGAAGATCTAGTCTAGATCTTCAAGATCTAGGTACGACCTTCCTTTCTTCTTATCGATTTTCATGTCATCATTGCTTTCTACTCATTTCAGTCTCGAAATAAAAAAAGCCCAAGACGTACAAACTATGTCGATCGGGTGGGTGGTTCTGACAAATCGCCGCCACCATAACCATTATTTTTTTTCCCTTTTTTATTAACCATTATGTTTGTTAACCTGAATCAATCTTACTGTATGAAAAATCACTAAATATCAATGGGGCATGAATTGAGAGTTTGTTGGTGAAACACACGCTTGATACGATTTTTCTATTTTGTACAATTTTAATTTTGTGTCGTTTTATTCTCATTACTAAATTGTTGTGTTGATTTTCTCTTGTTTTACTCTTTTCTCCCTAATATATCCTCACTAGGGGGATAATCAAAATGGAAAATTTGATAAAATTGCTTAGACATCGATCACCATCCAAAATTGACTGTTTCAATTTGGTTCGACCCCGGTTCTGACCATGGGAAGTCCAATGATTTTATTAGAAATTTTCTTGTGTACCTCAAGGTCTTTTTTTTTTCTTTTGCAATGTGAGAATTTCATACTATGAGCGAAGGTCTGGTGGAGATCATTCGAGATCTACAACTTGTGGCTGATCGGGTTTGATCTTGAAGATTTAGTAGAGATATTGAAGATCTAGTTCAAGGTTTCATCGAGTCCAATTCTTTTTTTCTTCTCAATTTTTATGTCGATCTTCACTATTTAGTTATTTCGGCCTTAGTGTCAAAATGCCCTAAAATATATTGACCTTGTCGGTTTAGTGGGCATTTCTAGCAAAAAGCAACTGAACTGGACTATTGCCGGCCCTAATCTCCACCACAATTGCCAATATTTATTTTATTTTATTTTTTGACAAAATCCATTAAGAAATTTTTTAGTTGCGGTTATTTACACTCTGCCTAAAATTCACCACATCATATAATTAAAATTTTCCTTTAATGTTCCTAATTTACCCTTGTGCAGTTAACTACTTGTCTAAACTGAAAAAGTAGCGCTTGTGAACTCTCTCGATTGTAGGAGATTACGGCCACTTTCTCTCTCTTACTTCCTAATTATTCTCTCTCTCTCTCTCTCTCTCTCTCTCTCTCTCTCTCTCTCTCTCTTTTTATCTTGAATTTTTGCCTGGCCTATGACCTCCAGTTAAAGTAAAAGAAAGTAGGGTTAAACAGATTGGTTAACCAGCCCATTTTTTATTTTTTTTTAGCTTCAAACGGATTGGAGTTCCCCAAGTTTTTCCAGACTATCGATTGGAAGGTACGTCCTCTTTTTCTCGGTCTTTCTCTGGTTAATTGGTTTCTTAGAAAGGAAACGAAGTAGAAAACTTAAATTTATATAATCTAGTTTCATTGGTTATTAGCACGAACCTTTGGTTGACGGCCGTCCACTTTGCATTGCTGATAATAGCCATGACATCCAAGGAAGAAGTACTTCCAAATGTTTTTGTTATGTGAGTTCTGTTTATCACTGCTTAATTTATATGCTGTGACATTTGATTTATGTTTTTGGTATGCTCCATTTAGTTTGATTGAGTTTAACGGAAATATGACCTCCCTAACTTTGAAGGATGATTTGTAAATTCTTTGTTTGCACCACACGTAGAGCTCGATCACTACACCCAACAACTAATTGATTTACGTAGTTACCCCAATATAAACTTAAAAATGCAGGTACATTATCAAAAAAATTCATACTACATTTTCTTATGACACCTCCTAATTAACTAGAACAACTACTTCCATCATTCTTAATCACAATGTAGAAACCTATTTACTAGATAAACCCTAAAAACCAATATTATGTTGATAAAATTTTGACATGTTTTCTATTTTGAGATAATTTAGCATTGATTGGTTTGTACTAGCCATGGTATGCTTAACATGTCATTAGCCTCCTTAGTACTTGCATTAGAGAGTGTACTCTAGTTACAATTTTGAGGCTATGGATTTGGTGGATTTACTTTTCATTTGATGTAAAAATAACCTCTTTTTTTCTTTATCTAGGATGTAAAAAATAATTTGTACTGTTTCTTTGAGTTTACCAATAAAAAAATCAAACAGAGACAAAAGTAGGAGTAATATGTTCTGTAATATCTGGCAAAACATAAAGACTTTGGAAAAAAAATTAATTGGTGAGTATAGTGGACTCCATAGGAAGGTGTGATTAATTAGCCGCTCATGGTTTTAAGAAAAAAATTTCAAAAACCAGTTCATAGGATTCTTTTCGAAGATAAGATTGATTTGAATGGGAAGAGAAAGTAAAAGGAAATTAATTTTACATAGCATGTTGAACACTTGTTCTCATGCCAGTCTGCCATCCAGCATAGCCTTGTCTGTTTCCAGGTACCTATCACTCTATAGAGAGTGAGAGACAGAAGAGACAGAGAGAAAAAAACCCTATGGCTGCAAACCCTATTCCGCAGCTCTCTGGCAAACTGTTCTTGAACCACTTTGCCCCATTGCCAAATTCCACCTTGGAGTACTGGCTTCGAAATCCCACTCCCAAGCGCCACACTGATAGAAAATGGGAGGATCTTGACACTGACTGCCTTGTCAATATCTTTCAGAAAGTGGGAGTCGAATCTATGCTGTTGTTCATCCCCTTTGTCTGCAAATCATGGCACCGAACCAGCCTCACTCCGGCGTGCTGGAAGAGCCTCCTCTTTCCCTACGCCGAAACTTTTGATCCCATGAATTTCGACACTGCAGATTCTAATGAAAGTGAAGCTGGTTTTTTCGATTTCTTCGTGAGAAGATTTTCTCGGGAATTCGACATTGCGTGGAGTGATTTCACCATTCCCAAATTTTTCAAATTATTGATCCGTCGTAGCCAAGGAAGTGTGGAATTTCTCAAGCTACCTGGAGGAGTTTTCAGTGTCTACACCTTTGTCATGCGCCAAATTCTGCACCAAATCAACCGCCACTGCAGGAAATTTACTGGCTTGCATGTAGCTGATGCCTGTATTGGTGTCAGGGAGGCGGCGTTGATTGTGAGATTTGTGCCTAAACTCAAGTACTTGTGCTTGAGGAGGGCGAGGATCAATAGGAATAATCTTATCACAATACTTCGAGCCTGCAAAGATCTAGAGGTTTTGGATGTGAGGGGTTGCACTGGCTTTGATGAGGGGGATGAGGAAATCTTGGCGCTTGCTTCTCATATCCCTAAGTTCATGTGTGCTGGTTCTCATTCCAACGTTCCTGTTGAAGTTATTGAGATTATAGACGATGAAGAGGATCAAGGAGAGGGCCAAGAAGAGGACCAAGAAGAGGTTCAAGGAGAGGATCAAGGAGAGGGCCAAGAAGAGGGTCAAGGTGAAGGCCAGGAAGAAGGTGGTCAAGAAGAGGTCCAAGAATGATTGGTGGTTGTTTATGGATGTATCTCTGCATTTTTCCCTTTTGCTCATGAACTTGGTTATTTTTATGTGTTTCAATTTGCTGTAGGTTAATTTGAGTGTACTTGTTGTTTTCAATTTGCTCGTTTAATTTGTGTGAGAATTTTCTTTAGAAACACAGAAGTTTAGGATTCCATCCCCATGCCAGTGGTTTGTAGTCGATCGATCGATTCAATAAATTTCTCCAGAATGTTTTATTTTCGTAGATTTCTGATGACTTGCAAACTACATATACTTAATTTGGGTGGAGTTACTCCCACTCTAAACTTAATTTGCTTATCTCCCACTTTACTACCTCTGTAAATTTTATCGTTGATATTGGTGTCTTTGTTAAGGTGATGTTGCTACTAGTATGGTCTACAAACGCTGCTGGTATGGTCATTATGCTGCTGTTTACTTGGTTGCGTTGCTCAAAGTTGGCTAGGAATATATGTTGTTAATTTTTAGTCTGTTTGAGTTAATTTGCTGCATCAATTCATTTGGAGGAGTATAGCGGCAATTAAATTTAGAAAATATGAGTACACAAAATTGAAGCTGTATGTGTGCAGTTTTGTGCACACAAATGATGAGCCTAATTTATAAAACTAGTGACACAAGATGCAATACATTCATGCAAAATTTGTTTAAAGATTAAATATCACTTTATTATTAAAGAAAAATAAAATTTCATCTTAACAGAATCTCTCCGTTCAAGCATTTCTTGCTGACATTGAAGGGTGGTCTCGTGCCAGAAAAGTTGCTGCTGAGCCTGAAGCTGGACTTGATCGATAATTTTCTCTTGTTTTTGTTGCCTTTTTTAAGGCTCCATGTAACCAAAAAGAAAAAAGAATCTCTCTGCTTAGTTACAGAAAATTACTCGCTGTCTCATACTCTCATTTCAAATACAAATTAAAGCTTAAGTCAATACTTTAAGCACTGCACTTAAGCTTCGTTGCGATGTTTGGAATGATCCAACTGCACTTAACTTGTATCCACGTTGCGTCATATGAACACCATCCCAGTTAATTCGTTTCGCAGGCTAGGGTTAGTACAAGCTTGTACGCCTGGCTTTCCACACATGTTATCCGGGTTTAACAAATTGACCGGGCAGATTTTTGTGTACATGTACCAAAACATGCAGCAAGGGTTGTTCCCAGGTTCAAAACCTAGACTATGCACCTTGGGGAAGAAGGACATGAATATATGCACTGTAATAATCTGCATATACAATAGTTACGTACATTAGGGTGTTGTAAATTTCTTCAAGTCCTCAATTGCTCTCTCAAGTAGATCGTTGAGAGTAGTTGCCACACTGTTTTTGCCCTCGTTGCATAGCGATACATTATAACCTGGAGCTTTAAAACAACCAAACGAGTATATTCCTGGGAGGACAACTTTCACAGCACCAAAGGCAATGACCTTCTAAAAATAAGCAAGGAGATCAAAAGAGCATTAAGCTTCTCTGCGCGGTCTGTAGCTCAAACATAAACCAAAAATATATATTAAGCTAGGTAGACATTCATTATCGAAATTGATGGGTCTATCAGAAATGGAAGGAAGGGACAGTATTAGCTAGCCTTGACTGAAATAGGCGGTTTCGTTGAAGAAAGTGGGCATCCAATCCAGTTGCTTATGTAGAGTAGTGTTTGTCATTATTTAATTCTTGCAAAAATATTGATTTCTCTTTAAGAACTTTTTTTTTGGCAAAGCGCTAGCGGAACTAATTAACAGCAAATTAAGTTAATTCCGTTGTGGTTCAGTGGTTATCTTTTGCTTCTCGGTCCAAATAGGATTTAAGAAATGGAAGCCCAGCTGCTTGTTCTGCAAGAGAACCACATTGTTAATGTGGAGATAGAGAGTCAGGCAAACGAAGATCCACCATGCACGTATACCTTGGAAATCTATGACGAACATCCAGTCAGAAAATCGACCTTTTGGTTCTCCGTGGAGAGCTGACCCATAAGGTGGCCTAGTAGCCGCTAAAGGACTTGTCTTGACGTATAGCATTCCGGCATCGGAGAAAGAGTCTCGGAGTCGATAAAAGAATGTAAGGCTTCAAAGTTATTACAAGCCTTCAATGATGCTGCATTGCATGAATACCGAAGAAGAAACGAAGAGCTTAATATGAGAAACAGGCTTGCTTTGGTTGCCATTGAGCTAGGAGAAACAAGGTCGTCTTTGATTTGAGTTATGCCACAAATGAAGTTATCTGATGACAATGTCTTGCATCCGATTCCTGTGATACATTTATAGCTTGTGTTTGTTTACAGGGTGGGTTGGTCTTTGCTGCCTTGTTGGGTATGTCATTATCATTACTTAATTACTGCCTGATTAAAGCCAACACTAGAAACCTAATTAGCACATCACATGCGCCCTAGTAACTACTTAACTACTGCCTGCAGATTTATAAATGAATTTTACTAATCGCGGTTGTTTAGGGAAGCACATTATTGGGAGCATGAAAAGTATTGAGGAGCCACTGGAGAATCTTCTAAATATTCTAGATGAATTTCACGAACCTCATTAAGCAGACACCTTCATAGCATTTGGCTCGGTTTGTGTGATAGCATAAGAAATCAATAAAAATTCTACTAACACTTTGATACTGTGTCCTTTGTGTATGCTTCAAGAAAAAGCAATGTCAACTCACAATGGGGCCGTTTATAAATATTTTCATATTTAATGAAGTTATACTCCATAAAAAAAAAACTCACAAAGTCTGTTGCCCAATTTTTTTTCTTTTACATGCCGAAGAAAAAAAATTAAATAACAATACCTAGAAGAAAATTAAATGACAACAGGTCTCAGGTCAAAATGTCATTTTTATTCTCCTTGATGCACTTAAAGGGCAATCAAAATAGTGTTGACCCAACTATAAAGATCACTCAAAAGTCAACCATAAAAGTCGGCGAAAATGAGCAAGTCATCGGTAAACATGTTAATTACATTTACTGTAAATATAAATTATTTTACGATGCTAATTAGTAGTTTCTGTCTAAAGAATTTTTCAAATCGATGGAAATTCATTAAAAAAAATGAATATCATCTCAATGACCACTAATCAAATTGGCCCTCACAAGAGGAAAGGCCGATGGTACACAAATATTGTTGTACCTTAAAGCTAGCTTCAAACAAAAATATAAAGACCCACGTACAAATCTGCTCTGAAGATTTCTCCTACCCCAACGTTGACGATAAGGCACCATCAAGCACTCGCCGGAGAACCAAAAAGAGCCATTTTTTCATTACATGGAGTTAGAAAATTCGAAATAAAATTCTTGTCAGAGCCTCTTGTTGAAATATAATATTTAATCAACTCAAAATCGTTAATGGATTAACCTTCCCCAACAGAAGCCATTAATATTTTATACCAGAGGCGTTAAAACATTTTACCTTTTCCATATACACACGAAGAAAAAAGAACACTTTCCTTTCTTTCAAGAAAACCAACCCTCACCCACCCACCCACCCACCATGGACGATCTTCTCAAGCGCCGGAGCTGTGATCGGAGATGGGAGGACTTGGATTTCGACTGTTTGGTCAACGTGTTCGAGAAAGTGGGAACGGAGTCTCTGCTCTTGTTCGTCCCCTACGTCTGCAAATCATGGTACAGAGCGAGTCTCACTCCTTCTTGCTGGCAACGCCTCATCTTCCCGGCGGAGATTGAAAAAGGTACGATCATTCATCCTTGGAGTTTTCAGCTTTCGACTTCCGACGACGATGACCAGAGCTCCAGTTTCGATTACTTCATCAGAAGATTTGCCCGCGAATTCAACATTGAATGGAGTCGTTTCTCCATCCCCAAGTTCATGAAACTCGTGATTGATCGGAGCGACGGGAAGGCCCAGTTTCTCAAGATGCCCGGAATCTGCAGCCACTATATGAATGCCACCAGGGAAATACTGGAACACATTGAGAGCAATTGTAAACATTTTCGGGGTTTGCATATGTCTCATGCCTTTGTTGATGTGGATTTGGCCAAGGACATTGCGAAATTGGTGCCCAAGATCAAGTACTTGTGCTTGAGGAGGGCCAAGATCGGCCGGAGTGAGCTTATAGTGTTGATCAAGGGCTGCAGGGATCTTGAGGTTTTGGATGTTAGGGACTGTGTTGGCTTTAGTGAGCGTGATAAGGTCATAGCGCAGCTTGCTTCTCATATTGGTAAGTTTATGAAGGGGGGTTCTAGACGATTCGGAGGACGGAGAGTAGGTTGAGATTGTTGGGGTTCTTGAGGATGTTGATGAGGGACTAATTGGGTTTAGCATAACGTGTTTCATTTTGTTCATTGTATTTCTGCAGAGACTTGAGGCTAACTTGGAGTGTGCTAGAAATGATGTATTTGACACCTAGAAATGAACTTTGCTTTTGAAATTTGGCTACCCAGGTTTGTTGTTGATTCAAAATTTTGCCAGCACTTATCTTTGCTTGAATAGTTGAATGGTTTGAATTTGAGAGGAGCTAATTGAAACGAATATGAATCGTATATATAACAACAGAGCAGAATGACAATAGTATTACACAAATGAAACTGATCAGAAGACTAAAACATAATGCATCTGGACTCTAGAGTCGATGCTTGAAAGTAAAGAATTTCCACAAGACAAACAAACGTTTATAGCTAGACTCGATCAATCCTGTAACAGTAGACACAATCAAATACAGAACCGCTGCTGGTTCCGTGATTTCCAAGTAGGACTAGGAAGCTGTTTAGTTCGATGGAGGTGAGAGGGATGGAACTGTTGGAATTGTGGTCGGAATGGTGGGAAATGAAGGGATCGTAGTGGGGATGGTGGGGAATGTAGTGGCTGGAAGTGGAGGTAAAGTGAACTTAGGAGCAGTGGGAAGGTTTGGCAATGTTGGATTTGGCAGAGATGGGATTTGTGATGTGGGTTTTGGCAGGGTTGGCAATGGTGGCAATGAAGTTGGTATAGGCAGTGTGGATGGCAAGGAAGGCAGTGGAGGCAATGCGCCCGGAATTTGAATGGGAATAGATGGAAATGAAGTCTGCAAAAGGTGCCTGGCGCCCAAGCTCATGTCAATGCTTGACAAACACAAAGCTGCTACCATGATAGATAGTAGGGAACAATGCTTGAAACCTGCCATATTCGTCGAAAAATAAGGAACTTGATCTTTGTTTCTTGTTTGAAGGAAGGGTATTTATAGAGAGTGAGGCTCCAAAGTTCTCATTGTTTGATGAAATCTAGCTGGGGTAGTGTTGAGAAGTGGTACTAGTTAGCTTACCTTCTCATGTAGTTTGGAAGCCCACTCAAGTTTAAAACTACCTTACCTATCTACCCATTCTAGGACATTGCTTGCTTAAGGTAAGCAGTCTATTACCTAATGTAAAGAGAGTTTTGTCAAGTAACCATTGTTTACTTTCACAACACAGTTTATATTTTCAAACAGATTGTGGTGTTAAATTGTATATGGATGCCAAGCATTTCATCGAACGCGTTATGTGTATTAAGTCACAATGAGATTATAGTGAACCAGGTATTGTTACATTATTACACGAAATCAGCTAATACTATATATGCTAATTAGGTAAATATAATTTGCATCAAAGAGGATTGCTGCCACGAACATCTTATATGCAAACATCTTACATGAAAAAAAAAAAAAAAAAAGACCCCCAAATTTGCTCGCTAGACTTCTCCACAAATACTAACAAATGGGAGGACTTGAAAGTTATAAACTAATCAAAGGACGAAAGTGAAAATCGAGAAAATTTCATGGATTGATGTTATAATTTAACGAAATAAAGGATTTCCAGATAGAACCACTCATTTTAGTGATTTCACACTTTTGACTCTTAACAGATATAAGTTGGCTTCCATGGCTGCTTAGCTCTCTGTTTCTCACAACGGATATAGCTTTCACCGTCACTGTAAGTACCCTTCGTTCCCTATATCTCATTACATACCGCCTCGTTCGTTTTCTTCCCGCCTTTTGGTTATCATTTCAGAAACCAAGTTGTGTTTCTAGTTTTCTATGCTTGTTTAAATTTTCATTGTTCTTAGATTGATTTTCTCTCCTTTTGAGTTTCTGTGCATCTTGTGCTTGAAGTTACTTAATTTCCTGTATTTTACTACTCTTCTGTGTGTTAAACTGTCTCAAATTTTTGGGAAATTGAAAGATTGAGTTTCTTGACCCTAAGGTGTTTGTTGAAATGCCTAGCTGAAATTTCTGGTCAGACTTCTGTTAACATCTTACCCCATTTTGATCATTGAACTAATCTTGAGCCCAAGTTGTTGATGTTTTGTTTCTAGGACTTGTTCCAACAGCACCCACACTATACTTGCTGAGTGAAGTTATCACTATCTGGTTTTCAATATGGGCCAAGTAAATTTAATGTATAGTGGCCTCTACTGAAATTTTCTATCCGATATATCTCATTTTCCTTTGGTCTGAACTATTTCTTACTCTTATGCAGATATTGTTCCAATTCACGTGCAGAGTTTATTAACAAATTTACTTGACTAATCCTATTAGGGACGCAGTGTTACAGGCTACAAACAGTTCTTACTATCAAGCATTTCACAGTATGCACTATCCCCTTTCGTAATTATTAGAGGCCTTGACAGACTCTGAAACTATAATGTCATTCGTAGCAACCTCATCCTCCATAGTCACCTCTTCTTATCTTAACCACCACAGCTTTTGCAAGTTCAGATCCTGTCACAATACTTCTAAAAATCTATACTTTCCCTTTTTTCACTGCAAGTATCCATTTCGCATTACTGAAAACATCCATACAGCTCTTAAAAGCAAACCAGATGGTATTTTAACGTCCAGCGTGACCAATTGCACAAAACCCAATTATCAATCCTTCACTGATGAAGACACAGTTTTTCTTGATTTGGGTGATCAAGCAATAGAAGATGGTGAAGAGACAGAGTCACCCTGGGAAGGGGCGGTTATTTACAAGAGAAACGCTTCGATAACACATGTTGAGTACTGTACAACATTAGAGAGGCTTGGCTTGGGCAACCTTTCAACAGAGGTCTCCAAATCTAGGGCTTCAGTGATGGGGTTACGGGTCACCAAAGCTGTGAAGGATTATCCAAATGGCACACCAGTTCAGATCTCCATTGACATCACAAGGAAGAAGCAAAAGTTGAGGCTTGATGGGATCATTAAAACTGTCATCACACTGACTTGCAACAGGTATGCACCAATTGCTCATTGCGCTATTGTTCACTCACATTATGTTCACTTTTTAATATGCCCCTGTGTTTACACTCACAAATTTTCAGCTGATTTAAAGTACCCGTGTCAAAATTAATTTTGTTATTGCTGTTTGTATTGGCTATATCTGCATACTATTCATCTCATTCTGCGAACGAAAAAGTGTCTTAATCTAATAACACTTTGTATGAGATTGGAGGTTCTAGTCAAATCCCTGTGTTGATGCGTAGTATGGTAATAAACTAAAAACAAGAAATACATTTTGGGCATAGAGACTAGGAGGTGTGCCCATCTAAAAATGCACAGGTATGTTTGATCACATACCCCTGTGTCTCTTGGCCTAAAGAAAAGAAGATAACCCCTCTATTAGATGACTCTAGACATATGCAAATAGGGAGGAGATGCTTCACTGGTTGAAACCTGCAGTATTCTTAGGTGGGAAGCCAATAAGCTTTAGATGTTACATTGAAGATTAGGGAAGGTGGGAAATTATATAAAAAGATATCAAGGCTTACTAAGAGGAGTTCTACTTGTGCATTCACCTCTCCTGGCGATGAATGTTGGTTCTATTTTCCAACAACTGAGACTGGTTCTATGTTCTATTGCATCTGAGCACGTTGGTGTAGATATTGTTGATGTTGTAATGAAAATTGATAAAAAAAAATAAAAATTGGACAATGAATGAAAAATGATAATTAAAAGGGTGAAGGATGAAAGCAAGTGTAATAATTTTTTCCCTTAATTTATCTTTAGTAAAAAACGATGCTGTTTTCTCTAATTTAACTTTTCATGTTTGTGTGAAAGGTGTGGTGACCCAGCAGCTGAGTCCATCTTCTCCAACTTCTCACTTCTCCTAACTGATGAACCCGTAGAAGAACCTGAG
Source organism: Rubus idaeus (assembly GCA_030142095.1). Classification (NCBI taxonomy): domain Eukaryota; kingdom Viridiplantae; phylum Streptophyta; class Magnoliopsida; order Rosales; family Rosaceae; genus Rubus; species Rubus idaeus. Next base: position 6,807,753 of record CM057971.1, read on the forward strand.
ATCATCAATATGGGAGTGATATACGGTGACAAGGTCAAAACTTATACCGGATTTGGTGACCAAGGGGAGGAAGATGATGACGACTCAATTGATTTCGAGGATCAGCTGTATTTTCGCCCCGAGGACAAAGAAATAGACATTTCAAAGCACATAAGAGACTCGGTGCATCTGGAGATTACTATCTCTGCGACATGTAATCCAAATTGCAAGGGTCTGTGTCTCAATTGTGGTAAAAATATGAACACTAGCACTTGTATTTGTGGCAAAGAGGAGGTAAAGAAAGCTGTTTTTGGACCTCTTGCCAATTTAAAGAAGCAAATGCAGCGCAAATAACTTGAATTTTATTTATACTTTCAGAAAACAACCAAGCACTTTAGTTCAAGCTCTCATTTGAATCCTTATAGAATTACCATTTTTCCATATATCCTTCTGTTTTTAGAGTTTTTTTTTCTTATATCTTGATAAATAAATACAGGAAACCAAACCTCATATCTCTACCAATTTCAAAGGAGATGTACCCTTCACTTGATCAATGTGTAATTTGATATTTGCAAAAAAAAAAAACATTTTTAATAGAATTGGGCCTGTTTTTTAGGGGCAACTTCAAGTCCAATTCAGTAATTCACAGCCATTTCTTCTCCTCTCTCCTTCTCTCCATTTCAGTACACAGAGAAATCTCATTCATCAAACAAACAAAACCCTAAAATCCCAATTGGATTCAATTCAATTCAAACTAGCTGAGTCAGTCCGATGAGTGCGGCAATGACAAGCATGGAGAGAGCAAAAGTGGGCTCTGTGAAATCGTTCAAGAGATGGGGCAGGAGTCACCCGTTCATCAGATACGGACTTCCGATGATCTCGCTCACCGTGTTCGGCGCCGTCGGCCTTGCTCATCTCATCCAAGGCAGCAAGGACATCGCGAAGTTCAAGGACGATCAGGAATGGGAGATCATCGAGACCCGAAAAGCGCTTTCCAGAACAGGGCCCATCAACGCCTATAACCCCAAGAAGATTTCACTCGAGGAAGAGCTCAAGGTCTGTGCTTTCACCCAATAGTAAAACCCCTAAAAGTGCTTTTACCAAATACCCAATTGCAATTGTAGCTTATGTGGTTGCGTTTCCATGTTTTTATAGGCTTTGCAGGAGAAGGTGGACATAAACAACTACGACTACAAGAGAATTCCCCGCCCAAATGAAGATAAGTCACACTAGTTGTATTGGTTTTGTGTGATTGTAATGGCTGGTTAGCTCCATGAGTTCAATGAATAACAGTTTTGACACCATAAACATGTTGGGTGTTTCTCTCTGCTTGTTTGTTTGCTTTTAAGTTTTAACTTGTACTGTAAGGCTGTAAGTGCAATGTGAAATTATTGAAGCAGAGGTCAGTAGCAACTTGTAAATGGACCATAGAGTAGCAGAGAAACCAGAAGCTGTTGAATTGGAAAAACAGGGGTAATGGGAATGACCAAGGCCAAAATGTTAGAAGTTAAAACAGCAGCTGCTGTGGTCCAGCTGCTGCTGACATTTTTGGGGTCTCCAAGTAGTAACTGAAGTTGGAGTAAATTAGTTACCTACCATGACTTCAAGGGTTCAGTACCATTCAGTCAGTACTCAGTACTCTTAACAAAGAAGAGGTTTAAATTGCAAGCTGGTCTGTGTGTGTTGAGATGTGGTGTGGGTTCTTTGTAGTTTTGGAAGACATTGTTTGCCTGTCGATGGTGTAATTGTAGAAGAACTGGCGAACTTTTGCTATGGTTCGCCACTTCTTCCTGTCGGTTCTTTGTATCTATGTCCGAAACTGTCAGTTTGAATTGAGCTTATCAGGTAACAGAAAGGAGAGAAGAGAAGTGGACACTAACAAGAATCAGTGATGCGTTTCTCTAACATCGTTTGGTTATCAGTGTTCGATGTTGCAAAAAATGAATGTACCCTTAAATTCTTGAAAATATTGACAATAATTAGTATATCATGGAGGCCTTTCTCTGGTTTGAACGTCTATGCAGCTCACAATTTTAAGTTTGGTAAACAATAGCTCCTCAAATGGCATCCACGCAGACACAGAGGGTCTTCAAATCCAAGTCGCTTATGAATTGAAAAGGCAAAACTTTGTCAAATGAATTGAGAGGAGGTACATTATACTTTAGGTGAAGAGCTCACCCAAACCATTCTGACAATTACAAACTTTGTACCCATTTCTCTCAGAGAGAAACTTATGTACACCACCCCCACAACACAATAAACAAGACATAATCTTAATAAACCCTACCTAGTGTTCCTTTTCCCAATATACCCATTTCACCATGTCCTCTTTTTTCTTATTGATTTACATATACAAGGCAGGAGCAAAATCACAGCCAAAAACACCTCTCCTTGTCTCTTTTAATTTATCTCTCCCACCCAAACAAAAATTGAAAATAAAGAGAAAAAAGGATGAGCACTCAGCAATCCTATATGATTACCTCGGCTTCGGTTGCGACATTAATGGTCGGATAAGCCTCTGGGCTGATGGACTGCCCAACAACATAGCCTGAGATCGAGTAAGCATCTCAACCATTGATGGGGTTTGATAGGACTGAACAAGGCTTGAACCGTCGGTGGAGTCACCTCTTGCTGTTGCTCTTTGCCATGAGTGTGAGCTCAGTCCTGAAAGAATGTATGCTCTACCAGATGCCTCGTACACATGCCTACTTGCCATCCTCTCTTGCATTTCCTTGAGCTCGGCATCCAATGCTACACACAGGCGATCATTAGATTTTGCTGACACAGTCTCTGACAATACACTTCGGCAATTTTCAAGGGTTGACACTGCACCGGCTAAGTCTCCGTGCTCAGCTGCAGCTCGCGCCTGTGCCATTGCCTCAGCAGCTTGGAGCCGGTTACGTTGCCTGTCCACTTCTATTGACACTACTACTTGCCCCGCCACTGCAGGTCTCTCAATTCTAACTTCTTCACTCTCTATTGTTGCCATTTCTTTAGCTAAGGGATCCTTGTAAATGCATCTCACCTTTATCAATGATGTTAGATTGCTAGAAAGCTCTGCTGGGACATTAACTGAAACCAGAAAATCCCTCTCTTCTTCGGCATATAAATCTCCAACATCAATAGACCCTGTGCGTCCACCAACCATCACACGACTTGGGTAACTTCCGGCCTTTAGTGAACCAAGGCAGACATTTGTGTTCACACACTCAACTTCCACCTGCAACTCTTGTACCACAACACTCAAAAGCCCCCCAATGCACTGTGCAAATGCATCCTGGATGACGGCTTCAGTCTCGATAAAAGAAAAGGTCCCTCCAGATATCTCTGAAATTGAGTGCATCGATGATGCATCATGATCTGCACCAAATCCAAATGCATGCACTGGAATCTGGAAACCTGTATTGTCACCACTATGAATAGACAAGGGGAGGAGCAACTGATAATTTGGCTGAGGTTGGTTAGCCCCAGAGCCACTAACAGTATAAGTGTCCTGACCATCAGACAAGAGTATTATGCTGGCAACAGGATTCTTTCCCCTTCGATCTTCCAATATCTTGCCACCCTTTCTTAGGCCTTCAGCAATGTTGGTCCCACCATTTGCAACCAAAGAGTTTACAGCTTGCAGAGCCTGCTGCCGTCCAGCGTCAGTCATTCGCCGAAGTGGAAAAAGACGACGGGCAGTAGAAGAGAAGGCAATAACTGAAAGCCTGTCATTGGAACCAAGATTCTGTATTACAAACCCCATGGCTCGTTTTAGCAATGCAAGCTTGGTTCCTGCCATGCTACCACTGATGTCAAGCACAGTGACCAGGTCTACTGGAGCACGACCATTGTGAGAAAATTGTGGAACGCTGGATTGGTTACTGCTACAGTTTGTAGTTGAAGCAGCCGCTTTCAAATTGACCAAAACCGTAAAGTTGTCATGAGATTTTGATTTCGGAACAGCTGAAACCTCTGGGTAGGTTTTTATTTCTATCGTTCTAAAAAAATTGTCATCTGCAGAACTTTTATTGCAAGAGCTTCTCTCAGCAACCACAGGTTGGTGATCTAAGGATTCGTCATCATTAAATACACCGGGCTCAGGGGACGAAAACAGTGGCACAATGTGTCTTCGGCTCAAGTCTCTTCGAGGAGGAGGTAGCCGGCGAACAACAGTCATCAAAGCATCATTTTGAGGCCAACCTACTGGACCAATAGGTGCCCTTCCGGGAGAAGGATCCGCAATGGGACCCTGCACAGGAATTTCCTTCCATTTTGCCCTACAAACTGGGCAAATTTGGTTGCCATGTTTTACATTCGATGTGATGCAGTGGAAATGAAAAGAATGCGAACATTCCGCTGTGAAAATAGCATGGCCACCTCCTTGTTTCATTTTGGCTAAACATATCGAGCACGTCTGCTGAAAAACATAAACAAGTGCAAGAAAGATAGTATAAGTAAACCAATGACCATATCAACCTAAATACACACATAGTTGCACACTTCAGTGCTTTTTTGTTTTCAATTCTTTCATGGTACTTCTCAATCTCTGATGTACAAAGTCACAACTCACAATGGATACCCTTTAATACAGGGAAACCAAAGCATTTACAGTTAACACATACAGACAAAAAAAAACAATGGAAGTGATAGCCTGATAGATATACTTGGATGAAAAAAAAGTCAATGTTAGGTATCCATCACACAAGGGGTATTATGGGAAAGAGAAAAAACTAGGATAGAACCCAATACAAAATATTTGCTCAATTTAACCCATTGAAAATAAAAAATCATAAATAAAAAAATCTTCCACTTTTTTCTTTTGTAAAATAATTGAAGTTCCTTGCAGGTAATATGAAATGATATAAGAACAATTTGACTAACAAGAAAAGATTAGTGAAGTAACTGAACAGTTTTCTGGTTTCTGGGTTTAAATGGTTGTTCAGGATCCATGGACCTGAGCTTTCAATCTGAATTCATTCAACAAAAGGGAAATCATAGATTTTCTTTATGACACTACTTTCCCCTTTTCTTTTACTTGTGATGAACCTCAAAAGCTAGAAAGCTTGCAAATTAACAGTCAAACAGATGAGGCCAGCAAGTGGCCAAACAAGCCACTTCCCTTTTCCATGGGAAGGAGGAAAAGGAAAGGTAAAATCTTTAGTCTTCTTTCACCATTAAGGCAAACAAGAATGGGCCTGAAAGGGACTTGAGCATCTCATTCTCAAACAGGAAAATCTAACATTGACTCAAATTACAAATCATTGTGCTCCCAAAATCTACTAAAATCTGATATCATCAATCAAAGACTAGATTTGTAAATTTTGAAGGCTAAGAAGCATTAACCATGGACCAGAAACAATATTATTAACCATGGACCAGAAACAATATTATTAGTTTAGTTTAGCTTAGCTGAAATTTCTGCCATACTTCTCACACAAACAAAAGTTAACTCAAAATGATTAGAACCCAATTCATTTTTTGATAATGAGATGCAAAGACAAACCTTGGAAGAAGATTTGCTCCCACTTCTAGAGAGCTTCAAGCCATAAGAGGATGGTGTTGGTGTGGTGGGCCTGGACGAGCCCAAATTGGCCGGTGAAAGCAGAGCAGCATCAGACAATCTCTCTTCTGAGTCCACAGAGGAGGGAGATGAGTCCTCTAGTGTTTTGGGAAGATAGACACACAGATTCAGACCCAGAGCAATCCTTGCTTTCCTCCATTTGCTTCCCATTTTTCAGTTCAAGATTTCAAGCTCAAAACCAAAACCCAGAACCCCAAAGACTATGACTTTGAGCCTCAAGCTCAAGAAAATTACGAGACAGCTAAGAAAGACTGAAAATTTGACAAAACCCAGATCTCAAAGTGCTTAAAATAAGCTGCTTTGGCTCTTTTCTCCAGCTGTGAGAGAGAGTGAGAGAGAGAGAGAGAGAGAGAAAACTCCTTGGAATGAGAGATAATGGGCTTTAAGAAAAGTTGAGATAAGAACACGAAAACCGAGAGAGGTTTATTAAAGAGAGAGAGGAAGAACAAAATGGGTTTGGCTTAAAAATGTCAAAGGAGAGGAACCGAGTCCTCTTGTGGGTTTGAGACCTGTAGATTAGAACTAGTCTTCTTCTTGGTGTTGTTGTTCTTGACCGCCATGGGAAAGAACAAGATAGAGAGAATGAGTTTTGCTTGCTTGGTGTGTTTTGAGAGGTTTGTGTGGGTTTTTGAGGATGTTGACCTTGCTTGGTTTATTATTGGGTTAAAGTAGCAGAGCTTAGCTGTAGAGAATGGTAAAAGGGCCATCGATAAAAGCACGTTTTGGATTGAATACAGGGGAAAAAGAAAAGTGTCTGCTTTGTATTATTATCTCATCTCTCTCATCCTCTTTAATACCCTGTTGGATTTTCATCAAATACCATTTATTGAGGTTCCTACTTTTCAAGTTTTTCACTCCCTTTTAAGTTTCCAAAAACAAGTATAAATTGGATGACATCTGGAACGTGAAGAAAATGTCCATAAAAAAACCATGACAATTCTAAATTCTCCCACAGAATCAATGCCGCATTTTCTGACTGGTCTATGTCTCTCTGTGGACAATTTTATATCATGAACCAAGTTGATGGAGTATAATTAATTGCAAGAAAGAAAAAAAATACTATTTTTAACACCAAATTGTAAGATTGTTTCTCCTTTTGGTAAATTAATTAACGTAGTAAGAACCCAGAACGCAACTGCAAACAGGGAAGAACACTAACTACAAGAGAATCAATCCTATCCGAGAATAAATGTAGAGTTTATTTACTCTTTTATTGGGTTTGTCTTAATAAACATCATGAACCGGTATAATTTTACTTATATCTATATCATTTTTATAAAGTAACATGTAATAAATTTCAATGCAAACAGCTTAAAATACGATCAAGAGGTGTGAAATAAATAGTGAATATGCTATAATAATTAGTCTTAAGCATGGTTCCAAATAGGATACCAAAAGGGAAAAGTGTTCAAAATACTATTTAGGACTTGAACCCTATGTAGTTTTCATCCTCATTGACATTCTTCATCATCATATCTACAGGTATAATGGAGTAATGGTATGTACGCAGTAAATTATAGTGCCAGTGGCTGGTTGTCAAATCCCTCTTTCTCTGTCAACTAGGAACATATCTTTTTACTTTGTCAAATAAACTAATACTCAAAATGGTTGAGTGGATCATGTCATAATCCCATCTAAGAGGCCCTTGATCATAATTTTTTTTTTCCTTTTTATTCACAAAAAGAAAACCCCATTACAACATGAATGGTTTGGCCAATTGGACCCATGATTCTTCTGCTATGCATCATCATCGTTCATCATGATGAATCATTGCTGTGCATGCATGAGTCAAAATGGTGCCATTTTTCTAATGATGCAATTTGGTTTTTATATATATATATAATAATTTTTTTCATGAGTCTTTTCACACCCACATGATGGAAGGTGATCATGATGATAAGTATGCCACACGTGCACATCATCACAAGCTTGTCAACCCTGTTGACATTTAGCCATTCAGGATTAGTTCTCATCACATGAGTTGGATTTCTCTTTTGTTTTCTCATATATGTTTTTCCCTTTGCCTTTCATTTCTTCAAGTATTTCATCTTTTGACTTTTAGGACCCACGAAATAGCATAAATCATGAAAATGAAATTTAACTAAAATAGCATCATGGCATGTATATAAGAATGAAAAGGGTAATTGATTTTTTTCTTCTACCGTTTGAGTTTCTTTACGTATTATTTATTAATTTAATATCGACATACTCAAATATTACATCCTAATTAAAACTTATTCTTTTTAGAGAAGTGATCAAAGGGGGAATTTATTAGTAGGATTAGTAATTAACTAAGTTTAGGTCCGTCCATAGGTTTATAGTATTACTCTCTAGAGTCTAGACTGTTAAATTAGGTTTGTAACAAAACCCTACCAGAGTCGCCCTAACGCTAAGATTAAGAACTTATGTGCCACTATCCTATAGTAACAACATAGCCCATTAATTCAAGTGAGCCTTGCTCGTTGCCTTCCACGAACCTTAGCGGAGCTCAAGCAAGTGTGGGACTCCTTGACTATGACCAAGGCCGAATTTGAGGTGAGGCCAAAGAGGTAGTCGCCTCAAATCCGGCATTTTTTCGGAGTTGGAAATTTGTGTTTACGTATTTGAACAACTACTATTTAAATAAATTATAGAACTAAAATTAGACCAAAATAGATGCTAGCGAGTGTAATCGGTTGTCATACTGTTGGTCAAGATGTCCCTTTTGAAATTATAACCAAGACTAATTTTAACACACTTTTTTCTTTTCTTTTCTTTTCAAAATGGCTGATTTTTAAAGAAAGGAAAATTTAATGCAAATTGTTATCTTTCTTCCTCAAATGTTATTCCATTCATACATTCTCTTTTCTGTATCAAGAAATATAGAAGAGTGAGCTTCGAAGTAGGTTAGGCCATGTCTATGGATTATCATTTTGGACTTCAAAACAACCTTGTTTAACTTTCCTAGTAGTAGAAAGTCGAAACAAATTGTTAACTAATTAATTTCCACCTAAAACGAAGTGTTTTTCAAAGTTCCAAACCTTGTAATATCATATTTATCAAATTTCCATTTTATAATGTTCATTTTAGAACAAAACGATCTTGGTGGAAAAAAAAATTATATGATACCGTCACAAGTGTGACGATTTTTATTCATCGGCTAATACTGCATGAAAAATTACTAAAAATTATTTTTCTAACCAATCATTGAGTGTGACTGGCTCACTAAAAAAATCCCTCATATTGGTGTCCTCCAACTGTGTTTTTTAAATCGTATATATACTCGGTTTCGTGTGTAATTCAAATCTCCAATGCATACAAAACCTAGGTCTTTTTTTGGTCGATGAACCAGCCATGCACAAACACCAGCCTCAAAATTGGCATTTGCTTCAATTCAATATATAATGCTTCAATGGTAAAAAACTGGCACTTGGGACTTTTCAACAGAACCATATATACTACTATATCCTCCATGACTTGAAGAATGTACATGAATAATATATATAAGAAGTCATATATAGGCATTTGGGCAAATGCATGTGTTCTTTGAGAAAAACAAATGCTTGAAAATAACAATGATGTTGGTAGCTGCTGCATGGTGCATGTGTTCTTGGAAAGCTGCTGGTATTGAGTTGACTGAGAAATTTGTCATGTTATGCTATACCTTCATATAAAACTATACGATCGAGATATTCAAACCTTTAGCAGCTGGAACACTTTTGGCTCATGGAAGAGTCCAAACTCCAAAGTTCTTTAAAATCGAAGTGGAGGGAGGGCGAAGAAGGGTTATATTACACTACCTGCAACATGCTGTTGTTGGTTAAAGGAAGAGTCTACACTCTACAGAAATATTATATGTATTCCTCCATTAGAAGACTTATATTATCTTACATGTCGTTCTACTCGAAATAAATTACATACTGAGTGTCTGAGTTAGCGACAAGGGTTTAAAGGTTCTTATCTTAGAGAGTATAGACCTCTTAAAATATGGTGACAAAAATTAAGAAACTATATCGTGACATTTAAGTGAAACGATACAACATTAGGTATACCAAATAGTTGTTTACAACTGAACTAGAAAAATCTAATAAGGTTGCAAAGTAGAGTCAAATATTCCTGGCCATTAACTTTGGAATAGCATAGGCACCTAAGGAGCTTTGTTCTATTGTATAGCAAATGGGCAATTGGGGAAGTGGGATTGGGATTGAAAGTTTGAAAATGGGTTGAGTGGTGAAAGAATAATGTTGCATCTCCATTATTTCAAATATTTGGTAATAGTCTACTGAGGCATCAAGAAGCCTAAAAGCCATATACATATGACACCTCAGCTGCTTGCTGAAATTGAGAGTGCACACTGAACTGTCCAAGCATCATATCCATGTTACCAAACACTAAATCCAATTCAAAGACTTGGTAGCAAGCAGAGAGCTTAGTGATCATTCTAATGAAATGGGGTGAGTGGGAGTTCCCTATTCCCACTTTAGCACCCCTAATATATCAGAAGACAATTGCCTTTTAAAAGAAAAAATGCTGTGGCTTTTTAGAGTGCAAAAAAGTTATTCCTCTCCCCCACAAAACAACATCAACAAGAAACCAAGAAAGTGACCCCTTTTCATTTCATACTCCTCCTTTTGAGAGCACACATGCCTCACACAACTAGAGCCAGTAATGAGAAGCAGAGAGGAAAAAAAATAAAAGAGAGTAATGAAGGGTTTCCTAGCAATGAGTGGAGATCCATTAACAAAGAAAGAAGGAATCCTCATAAAAATCCTTTGTGGGGAGGGTATAGGATTCCCTTTACTACCTCTAAATTTGCCAGACTTTCTAGGGCAAGTCAACCAGAAAGCTGACCTTTTATATACAAATATATGCCCAAGGGAATCCCTCCTCTTATTAATGTGCTCCCCACTTAAGAGGTGAAAGTGATCAAGGGCAATGAATATTTTGCATTTGGAAGATTATGAAGCACATAATGGTTATCTCACCACATATTGGTTATCCCCTTTCATGGAGCGCACATAATTTAGTGTCAAATAGAGAGTTTATAGAATATTTATAACGCAACTTCAGTGGGGAGAAGAATACGTCACAGAGTATACATTTTTGATTTTTCATATATCTTAAGCAATATGGACCAATATTATACAAAAGTTGGAGAATCTTTTCTTATTAGGCAGAATTGAAAGATTAAGTATTACACATATGCTTCTCGATCTTAATCTCCTCTTTAGGATATTTTCCTATGGAGTTTCAACCATGCATATCCACTACAAGGAATAAGTATGGCAGTAGCTTTCCTTAATTATGATGTACCATGTGTGTCTATGATCATACAAGTCAAACCTAATCCATGCACACACTGGGTCCATATGTTTGAGCTCATCTTTCATATTGGGTCTGTGGCTCTGTGCTAGTTGCTTTCTAACTTTTTTGTTTCTTTTTTTCAGCATATTGATGTAATGTGTATGTGCTTCTGTTGGTTCTGTACTTATGATAAACTTGGGATCCAATAAAAAAAGAGAGATTATCTGTAACCAATTCCAGGAAAACAAAAAATGGGCATATCATTGAGCTTTGCTACAGTTGCTCTCCATGAGCTTCATCATGCAGTTATAAACTATGAACTTGCCAAGGGTTTAACTCAAACACAAACCAACTGCCATGCCCCAACTTAGCCCTAAATCAATCACTAGTGCTACTTCAAAAGCTTTAGAATTGGAATTGGAATTGAAAAGAGAAAGTTTCCAGCCCAGCCCTAATGCCCCTACGCAAAACTAAATGACTCAATTCCACAGCAAGAAAATTTAGGATGAAAATTAATGTCAAATATGATTTTTCTATGAGTAACTACTGTAAGATTGAAAAGTCAAAACTGTATGAGATTCCACGATCTCTCTCTCTCTCTCTCTCTCTCTCTCTGTATCTTCTCTTTCTCTTCCCACCTATTTCCTCATGTAAAATCCTCTGTAGTAACAATTTAAAAGATCAGTTGAGACTGGACGCTTGAGATTTACTTGCCTCACCTCATTTCTCAAGCCTTAGTCCAACTTAGCTCTACATGCAACTTTCCATTTTTGGAGTCAATTAAATGGTACTTGTGGTTCATCCGTCCATTGTGTACCACATCATTGAGATTAATTTCAACATATCCCAATGATTCCTGCGCATAAGGAGATAGTGCAGAATACTAACATTATAAAATGGAGGAGATCAGAGGATAAGTAAGTAGAGAATAGCAGTGATCACAATTGTACCTTTGCTCGGAAACTAAGGGCTCTACTTTTGCTCAGGACCTCAATGTGAATCTTCTCATGTAGAGGAGGCTCATCAAGCATAAATTGGAAATCTTCATTCCAATTAGGGTTGCGAGATTTTTTTATCACCTGCCAAAATATAATTGAATTAAGACACTAGCTGGATACACTCAACCTTGAGAGTGAGTGAGTGACTACAACAGTTACTGCTAACTGTAAGAAAAAAAATGAAAAAGAAAGATGCCAAAGAAGCTGAAATTGAACAATGCAAAAATAAAAATCATTTTAAACCTTTTTTATTTCTTCGAGTCATTAACTTTCGAGATATTGATATTTAAAGCAAGCCTACACTTTCAAGGAACTGAACTTTTTAGGTTACAGAAGATCACCAAGTAACTAAGGTTTTACTGCACTATATCTCAGACAAATTGAAAGTGAAAGAGTCTCGCTAGTTTTGCACACTTCAAATATTTAGCAGAGCTGAAATTACTTTTGAATTTATTATTTGATTAGTTTGTATTGTGAACTTCACATAATAAAAAGAACTCATAATTTTTAAAGGCAAAATTCACCTTTGTTTTCTTTTCTTCTCCTTTAAAGCAAAGCAAAGCATAAGGATTATTGTGATGCTCCCCTTCTACTTCCTCAGCTCCCACGATCATCACTGATAGTAAACCTGCTTCATCCAGTGTTTCACCATTATCTGATGACCTGCTAATTCCACTTTCAGTTTTCCCATATCCACCACCAGGTCCATTCGATGTCATGCTATCTAATTTGAAAGGAACATAAGTAAGCTCCACCACAAGTTGCCCCCTCTGCTTCTTATTTTGAGGATCATTAAGATTTGTGTTCTTGACCAAATCCAGCACAAATTCCTTTGTCTCCCCAGGTGTTAGCACTTGTAAAGGAATTAGCTGCATTCCCAATCTGTCATGTCTGCCAACCTGTGAAGAACACAGCAAAGAAGATCAACCTGAAATTAAACCTTGTTTACAAACGCAAAAAATAACAAACTCGACCTTCTACAGCTTTACCTCAAGAGAAAAAAAAGAACTCATAGAGACACAAAATGATTACTAGTGATCAATAAGGATTCACTCTTTAAGAGCAGCATGGTAAAAAGGTTTTATGTTTTTCCGGCATAATTATTGACAAGAAGTCCTGCTGAACTTGTTAGTGTTGGCATGCATGAATTCTGTAAAAGCTTAGTAATGACCAATTTTGTGAGAATGCATGTTGAACTTCTGATGATAATTATAGTTCCTTGACTTGAGAGAAATGCTTGCGACTAAGAAGGCTCTAGTAACAATACCAACCTAAGAACAAGGGAACAAGGGCATTTGCTGATTCCCTTCTTCTACAAAGACATATGATTAGATCAATGACAAATTTCAAATTCCTTAACATTAAGCAGAGATCAAACTAATGAGGCTTCACATGTGAAAATTCTAGGAAATAATAGGAAAAAAAAAAACCTGATTTCAAGTATTACAATTTCATTATTTAGTATTAAAGAAAAAAGTGAGGGAAAAACCTTGTCCCAATCATAGACTTGTAACTCAAGGCCTTGAGAATGGGGGTCTTTCACAATAAGCTTGAACTTCTCATTCCACTCGGGATTCAAAGATTTCATCTTGATAGTGGTTTTCTTTGCTGGTAACCTATCTTCAGTAAGGCTTAATTTCACATAAGGATCAGAAGTTCCCAGGAAGTCCATCCTCAAAAGTTTCAGTGCTCGAACAACCTTTACTTGAAGTATCCCGACAGGCTTCTTTATAGCCGCTCTATAGGAAGATTTGAAAAGGAAAAATTAATTTTGCAAGTATATAGTTGAAAGAACGGTACTAAAAATGAGTCTTTGTCCATTCATCTTTGTGGCAGATCCTCTGCCTCATTCAAGATGATTGATTCATGCCTCAATAAAACCCAAAGTAGGTGAAAATATATGTATTTCAAGTATATCATCTCGTAATTACTCACGTCGAAGCATCAAGAATAGGTATCTCAAGTGTTCGCGGCCAGAGGTAGAGGCTTGCGACTTGTTTTTTGATGGTCTCCTGCAAAGCACCTAGAGTGATGAGTTCTTTTAAATCAGACCAATCTCATAGTGAGCATAAATCATCTAACAATCATCCAAATTCAGATAATTTTATAGATTGAAACCAACAGCCTACTGAAAAAAAAGAATTACTGATGTAGCACCTGAATAAACCGATAGAGGCCTGGTATGGACATGATGTCCCCTCCCAATATGTTCATCCCAAAATCTACATGTGGCTGCAAAGATATCAAAGAAAATCATCTTATCAATTCACCTAAATTAAGAAGAAAAATAAGAAAAATGTGAAAAGAAAACTATGCTCTTATGAGACCTTCTCCAATAAAGAAACCACAATGTTTGCGAAACATGGAAAAGTTGGCACAAGAGGCTTCAGGGTTATCCGCGGTGCTGCAAATACTTGCAAATCCACTAACTGAGAAAAAGCACAATCAGTATTTTGAAAATAATTCATCAACCTAGAAGGACAGATATAAACCCTGTCATCTCTTTAATAATTGTGTCCCAAGTTTCTTACCTGGATTTTAATTCTTAGAGACAATAACTTTAACACCAGAACTATGTTGGGGTTGCCAGCCCATCTAAATGCCGGTTCCATGACTAGTTCTTTCTCATTAGTCTCACAAACTTTCAAACCTGAAAGATTCAAAAGGTAACCAAAAACATACGAGAGAAAATCTACGACAGTTAATGCATGGTGTGCCTATTGAAAAACATTCTTTCTCAGATTTAACTATGACTTTGACATGCTATGATCATATCGTTCTTAGAAAATTAACTTGTAATAAGTATCTGTGTTTAGGTTATCAAAGTGAATAAACTAACCATATATTATGGGTGACAGAGTTCCAAGACTCAGTTCATCGAATTCAATTGCCTCAATGTGATACTGCCCAATGTACTCTGCGAAGATAGGTTGTGCCATGCTCCTTATTGTGGAACAAATTGCCTGCACAACAAATAAACTGAGTGTCAAATACCAATTTTTATTTTTTTAAATGGAACTTTTTAACTATTTTATCACCTTGTCAAGGTAAGGCCACATATCCAAGACAAACTTGTTTAGCCAGTCTACCTGCACAGGGATCAATGCATATAGTGAATACTGAGATATTAAGACTTAGCAGCAGTGAGAGAAGGAAAGAGCAAAAGTTCAATGTAATAGGATTGAAATGTGATACTAACTCGATCGTAATCGGGGCATTTTATCCACAATGGAATTTCAGCTAGAATATCTTCCAAGTTACTTTTCTCTAATTCATGTAGTGGCCTGATTGCTGGGTCCTGCAACAGAAGTATTTTAAGCACTACACAAACTGAAAATTTCTACGCACAAGTCCTTTGGAAATAGAATAACTTGGTTATGTTAGACATGCATATTTGCTAATTTCTTCATAGTACTTTTGGTTAGCGGTTTTTGATGTTCACAGACTCCAACCTACCAAATCTTGTTGACAATCAAAGTGAGGAGGAAAGCTAAAAGAAAATGAAACTTCACATGATTCTACTCAAATCCCAGAAAAAGAACTTGGAAAAATAGCCACATGTGATCCTACGAATTGGATAGTGATTTCATCATTCAAGCTTAAACAGTTCGAAAAGTCAGATGAGAAATGTACCTGGCTTTGATAGCAGTAAAAAAAGTAGACAAAGCACAAACACAGAAAACAAATTCCTTAGAAGATATGAACTCATATATAACATTGGAATTGCAAGATTCACAATTTCTCATTACCCATATGAGAATATAAATACCCAGTTCAGTAAATATCCAGAAAAAGCACAAGAACCAAGATTGAAGACATCTGACACAAAAAAAAAATGATTGAAGACTTTTCCTTTGCATCATATTCTTGCATGTATCATCTCAAAAGACCCACTATTCTCCAATGCTTCAATAAATCCTCACAAAGAAGATCAAACAAGAACTTAGCTGATTAGAGAGCTCACCTTCACTTTTTTGGGCTCTGAATAGATGAACAGGAAGAAACCCACCACCAGTCCAATCAAACTTCCAATGCCAAAGCCAAAAATCTCCAATACAGTATCCAAAAAACCCATCTTTCTCAAGAACAATCCAAGACAGAAAGATGAAGAATTTCCAGTATATTTCCAATAAGCAAAGAGGTGTTATTTGGTGAAAAGATTAAGTTGGGGAGGTATCAAAACGCTTCCAGTAGTAAGAGCGCCAAAAAACAAAAACAGGGTGGCGTTTGCTTCGCTTCAAAATTGCTTTTGCCTTTGCCTCGAAGGAAGCTGTGTGTTTTTGCTCGGACTCGGGGAGGTTCACATGTCAGTACGTGGACATGAAAGTCTCGACAGGGTATAACGTTTCTCGATGGTGCGAAATGACATTGGCACCCTTTTTCTTCATGTAGTAGGCTAGTAGCCAATTCAAGGTTGGATTGAAATAAACCAAAACCATAATTCCATTTTATTTATTTATTTTTTTGGGATGTCTTAATGAGCAGTGAGAGGGACCATAGGAGTAGGAGTAGGGATCTTTTGCAATAAATATACAGATTTATTTCCATTTTATATTTTATAAATGGTGGGTAATACCTATCACTCTATTGAAAAAAAAAAGAAAAAAAGAAAATTGACCAGATCTAAATCTCCATAATTAAACAACAAAAATAAGAAATAAGTTAACGAAAACGAAAATGAAGAAGACTTGAACGGTTTTCATTACACAAATAAATAATAAAAAAGAAAGAAAAGTCTCACCAAACAAAACTAAAAGATGACGATCCAAAATTTATTTTATCTTAAGGACACATCAAAACAAGTATTCAAAAAATGAAAATAAAGAAGTAGAGGTCAAGAAAGGGTTTTCCATTTCCCTTGTTGTCAATTTTCAGCAGATTTCCACTTGTAAAGTTCTCAAAAGAGGCCAATAAAAAAAAAGAGGAACTTTGGCCTTTCTGTAAAGCTCTTCCCTGTCTGTCACGAAACATCATCTTTGGCCTTTCTGCATGGATAGGAGAAAATGATTTTAATACTTTGACCTCCTAAGAAAATTCTTTGTTTTGAACATTATATTCTAACCTATATTGTTTACAAGTTTTCATTGATGCTGATGGCTTTGCCGAAATATTAGAAACTTCAGCCAACTAGTTTTCGTGCCAATGTCAATCAGCTAGAGCAAGAAGAACACAGAGGAATAAGCCCACACAGAAACCTTGGTCAAAACGTACACATCCCAATTTTTCAAGCTCAAAAACAAGAAGATGAAGGACTGCAATTTATATAACATATCTTCGCTCAGGATTGGTATGCCTAACCAACTAAGTTAGTGTTTTGATTCTTTTCTAGCTATCACTTATTAAAGTTAAAGCTTCGGATTAGTTGAGGTTGACATGAATTGAGGCCTTGTCATAGTTCAATCACCACCATAAGAAAAGCTAGTTTTTTTTTTCTCATAATGATATGATTTTATTTGCTTGTTATATGATGAGAAAGTTGAAGAATTGTGGTATTGGGATTTTGGGTAGTAATGAGAATGAGATTTTCTGTACAGATCAACAATTAATGACACCCCCATTTGTACTAATAATATCAAATATTTTACTTTGCAAAACATGAAAAAGTGGTACATCTCTAGACTTATATACAGAATATAAATTCACAGCTTCAGCGTCATTAGTATAAGTTTGTGTCCTTGAATGTGCAATACAATGGAATCTGAGACCAAAAAAATCCTTCAGCTTTTTGTTACCTCACTAATGAAAGTTGTAATGGCCAGTGATCCTCCACAATTGATGAACTTATAATGCCAAGGCCAGAAGAGTAGTACTCTAGCTTAATTTCCAGGTTCCATTCCTCGATCAAATCGTCTTCCAGCTTATCTCAGCATGTACCACTCCGTTCTTCGAATTGATCAAACTATATTTCTGGTTGATCCGGCCATTGTGTACAACATCTGCAAGCTTAATCTCCACATATCCCAACGACTCCTACACCGCGAAAAATGATGACAAGTTAAACATGTTAATAGCTAAATTCTGTGCTGCAAAAAGTGTAGAGACTACTAGTATTACAAATCATATATGGAAGCATATATCACTGGTTGAACTCACAACCTTAAATCGAAAGCTAATGCCTGTCCGCTTGCTGATAACCTCAATGTGAATTTTCTCATGTAAAGGAGGCTCCTCCAGCATGAACTGGAATTCCTCATTCCATTGTGGATCACGAGTTTTCCGAATCATCTAATTGAAGAAACCAAAGTGTATCATAAATATGACACCCAAATAACAAAGACTCAATGAGTTGATATCTTTGAAAACCAAATTTTACCGTTGTTTTCTTCTTTTCTCCTCTAAACAGGATCAAAGCATAAGGATTGTTGTGACATCTCCCTTCCACATCCTCAGCTCCTTGGATCATAACTGATAGTAAACCAGCTCCACTTAAAGTACTCCCACTAGTCCCATAATCTGATGACGATGACACTTCGTTGATTCCATTTTCGTTAGTTCCATTTTCCTTTGGCTCCAACAAATCTAAAGGTCCACTAAATCTCACCCTTTCTTCTTTGAAAGGCACAAACTTCAGCTCAACCACCAGTTGCCCTCTTTGCTTCTTGCTTTGAAAATCAGTAGCAACATTCGTGTCCTTGAGCAAATCGAGCTTGAACTCCTTCATCTCCAAGGGTGTAAGCGTTTTAAGAGGAACTAACTGCATTCCTATCCTATCATGTCCACCAACCTTGTCCCAATCAAAGACTTGTAACCGAAGAAATTGGGAGTTGGGATCCTTCACAATAAGCTTGAACTTCTCGTTCCACACGGGGTTCAAGTTTTTCTTCTTGATACTTGTTTTCTTTGCTGGTAGCCTATCTCCAGTCAAGCTGAGTTTGACATAGGGATCAGATGATCCAAGGATATCCTTCCTCAAGAGTTTAACTGCTTGAACAACGTTCACATGTAGAATTCCCACTGGCTTCTTTACAGCCACTCTGTATGAACAAAAGGCAAATTTATAAAATCTAATTAAGTTGGAGCAAATGACTGAAGCAGAAACCTGCATCATGATAGATTTAACTCACGTTGAAACGTCGAGAATAGGTATTTCAAGAGTTTGGGGCCAGAGGTAGAGGTCTGCAACTTGCTTTTTAATAGTTTCCTGCAGGCAATAATTATGTTTCCTAGTTGATTAAGATCCAACCTACCATCCAAACATTAGATGGTTAGATAAAACCATAACTCCACTATGAAAGTACTACCGGTGAAGCACCTGAACAAAATGATAAAGGCCAGGTATAGACATGATATCACCTCCCAATATGTTTATTCCAAAATCTACATGAGGCTGCAGAGAGTTCAGAGAAATTCAGAAGACAAGAGATCGTAGATAATATCCGACCTTTATGAAGCACGAAAGATATGCACTTGAACTAGTGTTTCTGCTTACCTTCTCCATCAAAGACACCACTATGTTTGCAAAACATGGAAAGGCAGGCACTAGAGGTTTCAAAGTTATCCTTGGTGCCAAAAATATTTGTAGATCCTCTAACTGAAAATGAAGTTTAGTCAATTAATTTCCGGAAACCATATGTATACACAGGAAAGAAAATAGAAGTCTTCATTCTTCTGCTAAGAATGATTCCCTACCTGCACTTTAATTGGTAGAGACAAAATCTTTATGACTACAACTATGTTGGGATTGCCAGCCCATTTAATTGATGGCTCCATGATTAGTTCCTTCTCATTAGTCTCATACACTTTAACACCTGAAAAGTTGTAAACCAAAGTAAAGAAATAATAACAGGCTAACAGCACAAGGACTAGTGAAGATGATGCTTTTGGGAGTAAACTCACCATTAAAAACAGGAGGAAGAGTTCCCAGAGTTAGTCTCTCAAACTCGATTGACGTAATCTGAAACTTCCCAATGTACTCGGCAAATATAGGTTCAGCTGTGCTTCTTATCACATCTGTAATTTCCTGTACATCATTGTAAACTCATATCTCAAACTTGAAACAAAAAGAACACACAAAGAGATGAATGACTAATGATTAGAATATCACCTTATGAAGGTAAGGCCATAAAACTGAGATAAACTTGTTCATCCAGTTTACCTACAGAATTACGAATAAAACCAATACAGATTTGAATCATGAGTATGCTTAGGAGTAGCAAGAGAGTACAAAAATATAAACTCGACTGAGCATCAATCGAGGAGATCAAAAGGCGACACTAACTCTATGATAATTGGGGTTCTTCACCCACAATGGAATTTCCGGAAGAAGATCTTGCAAAGAACTTTTATCTAACTCATAAAGTGGCGTCATTACTGGATCCTGCACCCATAGTGTCAAGTTACTGTAAGTTATGCAGACATATTAGGCATGAACTGATTTCGTTCTGTATCAATTTTACTTTTTGTTATGTAGATTTCACCATTACACATTTACACATGACATTGAATTTTGATTGGATTCCTCAAAGCAATCACATACCATCATTTTAGTGAAGTCAGAAAATCAACTGATCATAATTCCAAGAAACCAAGTTTAATTTAGAAATCACTTGTAAGTAGACATACTGTTTGAAATGAGTTCAGCTTATATCTCAACTTTCAGAAAATGTTTGCATTGCTTCTTCAAACATTACAAGATTGAAAATTTTGAGGATACAAGCCTCTGATCAACTTTGATTGCATCAGAAAAATTCATTATGTATGTAAGACTGGATTCATGTAAAAGGTGCATTAGAAACTCATAAATTGTGACTGCATGCACTATAGTTTATATAAGCATGATCGGTGATTCAGTATAAACTGTGAAGTGCATGTCTAGAATTTAACCAGCTAAATACTCAATTCTTGATCACAACCTCAAATGTTAGGACCAGTTTGACAATAATTTCCTCTAAAGCCTACTTTTCACAAAGGTGAATCATCTAGTCCAATTAAATAATTTCAATTACTGAATGTACCAAGTTCACCATTGCCAATAGGTTCTTGGAAATGAAGGCTTCAATCAATACATGTTCAGAAAGAAAAGTGATCGTCAAACATGAACAAGGTAAAGATGGGTTTTACCTCTACTTCTTTGGGCTCTGAATATACAAAATAGTAAAACCCCACCAAGAGTCCAAGAGGAATTCCAATTCCAACTCCAAGGATTCCCAACAAACTGCCCAGAAATACCATCTTTCTTCTTCTAAAACCTCCCAAGAAAATGAAACTCAGAGAATGTAAGCATGCATTGAAGAAGAACTAACAAAGACAAAAAGTGAGGGATTGAAGAAAATGAATGAAGGTTTTTTTAAATTTCCAGCAACTAGAGATTTGGCCAGCGATGGATTCTATGGAGAATGTACTAATTAAGTAACGCAAGGAATTAAGCTCCCCCAAGTAAAACCGCCAAAAAAGAGAACACGTTTCTGAACAACTACTTAAAAACAACCTTAAATTCTAGAATAGACATTGTCCTAGTTAAACTCGTTGTTTCTTGTATAGTACAAGTTACAGATTTTTCAAACTCTTGGGGGTCTCCAGCAGGGTTTTATAGTTCAAGCTGGAAAAGATCTGGGCCATTGGTGTATATGAATTGGGTGAACGCCACGTAATTGAAACCTCAAAGTATGAATGACATGGAAATTACATTATTTAGTATTTTGGGTTTTGGGTTTATTTACAGAGGTTTGTGGGTTGTTTTCAAGATGTCAAATGTCCATTTTAACATCAGCTCAGAACATGATAGAAATATAGCACATTTTTTATATCTAAAAAAGTCGAGTCGAGTACGAATTAAGAACGAGAAATAGAGAAATATGATTATTCCTTTCAAATTTAGGTATTGTTATTCCAACGCTAAATTTCTCATGTTTCACTTCAAAGTTACGCTTAGTGTCTTATTATTTTGAGATACTATTGTTTTGAAACACTGTATGCACAACAAATCAATGTTGTAAGTGATTGATTGTATGATAGCAGTGCTTATTGTTCAAGATACACATGTGGATCAATCTGCGGTTAGTCATACTTTAGTTGACATCAAGGAGTTGCTTAATCATCTTCCTCAAGTCACCATATCATTGAATCTAAACAAACTAATCGTGTAGAATATTCTATAGCTAGTTTTGCTTATGAGTCATCTGTTAATCAAGTCTGACTCGCAACTGGTCATGAAATTGTTCGGAATGTCTTTACTTATGATTGTAAACCACTTTAGATGGCAATAAAAAAAAATTGTTTTAAAAAAAAATATATATATATATATAGCACATTTTTCATATCTAAAAGAGTCAAGTTGAGTACGAGTTAAGAACGAGAAATAGAGAAATAGCATTATTCCTCTCAAATTTAGGCATTATTATTCTAACACTATATTTCTCATGATTCACTTTAAGGTTATTCTTAGTGTCTTATTATTTTGAGATACTATTATTTTGAAACACTATATATGCACAAAACAACATTGAAACTGAGAATAACATTGCTCTTTATGTTCAATAGTTGGCTTAAAAATTCTTTGCACCATTTTGTTTTGTTTTGTTTTTTGTTTTTGTCTTTATCATGATTACCTAGTCCTTCACTTCTTTTCATTTTTCTCCCTTTAGATATGGCAAAACAAGAGAAAGGACAAGAGACTAATGCCAAGAGCCAACTTTGCTCCTAGCTATTTGAAATAAAGAATTGAGTGTTGCTATTTTGTGTTTTCTTCGTTTGGAAAATGGGTATTCCAAATTGACAATCTTCTTTGGTTGCAAATGAGTGTGGCCAACTTTATATACATAATTGGTTGGCAAGTCTTTGAAGTTTAGCCTTGATTGAAAATCTTGGCATATGCATATGCTTTGAGAAGGTCGCAAAGATTTTGTCAAATAATGCGAGGGATGAGTACAAACTTCAAGAAACTAAAAAAGAAGGCGTAATGGGATTAGATTATCCTGTGTGTAATTCTCTCCTGAGTTTCACTTGATCCCTTCAATAGAATCTTTCCTCGTACAAGATCATTTCAAACTTGCTCATGTATGAGAAAAGAAAAAACAAATGGGTAATGGGTAGTCTTAGTAGTCTTCGAGTGAAATTTATAAACACTGTTTAATTGTGTATGAAAAACCCAACTCCAACTCCTATGGGCCTAAATAAATAATTAGTTAGCTTAGCAAAATCATTAAACATGTTTTTGGGGCCCTAACTTTGTCCTCATCAAAGTTCAACCCAAACAATTTCAATTATCTACTTAATTTCATCCCACAACCATGTGTTAAACCATTGAGACAATATATATATCATACCTAAAGTCCCAATACTTCTCCTACCAATTAAGATTTTTAGTACTCGAGGCATAAAGTAATAATGTGTATCAACGATTTTGGAGACATGAGGTTTTAAACTCAAATTCACGAATGTAAAAACATATATACTCTTAACTACTAAAATTATAAATCTTTAATTTAAGGAGAACTTAAAATTTTAGGCAATTACTTAAAGTCTCAGAGCTTGTTGCGTGAAAAATGTGTTTACTTAGACAATAACTTTTTTTAATCGCACTCTTGAAGTAGGAGTCGCTATGTGTAACTATATATGCTACAAATGAACTTTAATCGAAAAACAGCCTACAACATTATTGAACGCATCACTATCATCCAAGCACATCTTTGGTGAAAAACTGAAAACCAAGTTAAAAAAAGGTCCACATCTTTGTATTAGACATGCAGTTGGGTGTTGAAACCTAGATATTTCTGTTATAAATAGGACGAGATATTTCTACCACACTGATTTTGGACAGCTGCTCTTTCCTGCAACATTACCTTGAGAGATTCAGGCATTTAATTACAACAGCTCAGTTTTTGTCAGCTTTCAAGAAATAAATAGGAGCTTCCCCAAAAATGTGCTTCACACTTTCTGAATCATTAAACTGCATGAGACAAATAAGCACCAATATTTGAGGCCAACAAAACCATATAGGAGTTTGCAACTTTGCTATATGCATGTAATGGAGAATTACCCAATTACCAATCCACATAACTTTAACAGACTATTGATAATGTGGGAATTGTTCAATGCGTGACACTGAGGATTTAAGCAAGTGGTGGAACTTAAACAAACATATATTGACCCAGTAGACAAATTTGGCAGGAGCCATGAATTCATAGACTAAGGCTGGGTTTGGTAAGGCTTTCACAACACCCTCAATGTGTTTGGTATAATGAAAGAACCTTCTTTAGCTGGGTTTTTAACGCCAAAAGCCGAAGCTGGTAATCCAGCTTCTCTGTGGCTTCCATTCACTGTAGTCTTACATTTGTTAAAAACAATTATATGGCATGCCCTTATACCCTCATTTAATATAATCAAAAATGTATTGACTCCAAACCCAGACAAGGAATGTTTTCTTCGCTTCCATTTTTTTCCAGAACTGCAAAATTCTAATTTTTCTCATCCTATAAATTTACCAAGCTCTCACTTGGCTCATGCCGATACCTTAGTGCCCAAAGCAATGGGGATTCCAGGATTGAGAATTGCGGGTTTGTAAATCTCTCTCTCGGTCTCTCTCTCTCTCTCTCTGCTCTCTCTCTCTATATATATATATATTAAAAAAAAAAAAAAGAAAAAAATCCAATAATATAAATATATATATATAAATATTCTATTTTTGAAATAAAAAAAACAATTAAATATATATATATTGCTTGTAATAAATATATACTCAAAAATTTAGGCCTTGACCTTTCATGACCTCTCTTCAGTCTATGACAATTCTTAGGTCCAATATATTGCTTCCCATTTAAGAAAATCTGAAGCACATGATGATCTGGTTACTTAGAGAGAGAACAATTTCCCGCCAAGGCAGACAATAATATATGAAACCTAAATTAGAATTGCAGTTCTTTCTGTTCTTGTTTTTAAGCTTAAAATTGGCATTTCTTTTGACCAATATTTCTTTGCCTGGGGATGTCATCTCTTAGACATGGTTTCTGATTTCTATTTATTTTATATTGCTTAGTTGCTTTACATTAGTTTGCATCTATCTGAAGTCAAAATGGCCAAGTCATATATGCACTTGTATCTATAACTTGGTCAAACTCATATGTATATATAGTTGTTGTTAACAGCTTCTTTTCACTATTGATTCTTTTTTTAATTTCTTCTGGCCTTACAGCTACTGCAGAGGACAGCATGAAATTGATTAGGTTTTGTTTTTGCACTATAAAGAGGAAAACCTAGAAATTAACCAACCATGCACATAGAAAGCAGTCTCTGCTTCTAGAAGTGGACCAAAAATCAACCTAATTTCGTTATCAATAATTCAATAATATCCAAAAACAAATACTTGGCTGAATACCCATCTTAAATTCCTGGGTCACATTCATTATCTAATCATTGTTTGCCTAATTATTTCACTGCCTGAGATTCAAACAGAAACAGTCCAAGAGTGGCTGGTAGACCTCTTCTCGATGTGTTTGAGTTTTGGTTTTCTAGCTACCACTATGTGCATGTTTATATCCTGCCGGCTAAGAAGAGTTGGCCACAAACTTTTTGTTTGAGGAGACCTAGATAGATAGCATGCACAGCAACACAGGGGTGCATGCATATCTGTTTAATCATTAGGTACGTCGATGAGAAAATTTCAATTGTGAGTTGCAACCAACCCCTTCTGGGTCAACCAGTCCGATATATTAGTTTAATTTGATGAGTAAAATTCAAATCCTAAGCGATAAAATATAAGTTAAACGACCGAAGAGATCGAGTCTCAGCTCCTAGCTAGATCTACCAATCCGGTTAATTATTATATGATTTTGATTGTTAATTTTGTGAGAGTAAACTTCTCAAAATCATCCGCACAGTTGAGATCTTAAATGAATAAACTTTATTTCACGAATTAAATCGTACAATGACTGGAGACAAAGCTCTGAGATGATGTGAATTATCAATCATCATGAAGATACTTAGCTAGTATCAAATTAATTAGAGAAAAAAATATAAAATGATACCTGAACTTTACCTTTATTTTATCGATGATACATGAACTTTAATTTTTGTCACAACCAATACCTGAACTTTTCAATTTCATCTAAACTGGTACTTAAAACCACATTCGGTGACCACTCCGGCAAAAAATGGCATATTATATATATGTGACTTTTAGTTTCTTAAGACATTTTGGATAATTTTCACTCGATTTAATCACTTTATTTTATTTTTCAGTACGAATTGAGAAATTTTTTATTAAATCCAAAAGTTGGGTGGACATCATTATCAAGAAGACATTAAAGCCATTAAATCAAATTGTTTGGGATAGTAATGTTAGGGCAACGTGATCATTTCATCATGAACAATGACTTATGTGCTATTATTTGCCGGAGTGCTCACCGAATATGGCATTAGGTACTAATTTATATGAAGTCGAAAAGTTCAGATATTGATTGTAACAAAAATTAAAGTTCATATATCATCGATAAAATAGAGGTAACCCACTCAATTAATTAATATCCTTACCTTGCAAATTAATATATGCAAAATGGAACAAGTATGAATTCTTGTATTGTATTGATAAATAATTGACTTTCTGAACTGTCGCTTATGCTTCCTGTTACTCGAAGAGATTTATGCTAGCTGCTCCCTAGATTATAAACTAGTACTTCTATAGTTCTATATAGAGACCATCCATCGATCT
The DNA here is from genome assembly GCA_030142095.1 of Rubus idaeus. Taxonomy (NCBI): domain Eukaryota; kingdom Viridiplantae; phylum Streptophyta; class Magnoliopsida; order Rosales; family Rosaceae; genus Rubus; species Rubus idaeus. The sequence goes on from CM057971.1 coordinate 6,834,223, forward strand.
CTATTTTTATACCCCCCCTTTTTTTTTTGTGTGTGCTCGATCATCAATCTACCAAGGAAAAACTCTTTGTTTTTTATTTTTTTACAGAAAAACACGTACTTGTGTAATTATATAGAGGAATCTTTTCTATGTATGTTTGCATTCTACGCATCTAGAAGAACATGTTCTCACACCCTTGATTCCAATATTGTTCTTATTTTCGAATAGCCAGAGATTAAAAACAAAAAACTGTATGAGATATTGATACCATTTGTCCTCGTCATTAAATCCCAAATTTCGGTCAAAGTATATATATTTCTCTCTTAACTTAATTCACACAAAACAAAGAACTCAAGAAGACTAGTAAAAAGGGATAAGAACGAATTAAGGACACAAATCTGAAGGGGTAAAAGGAAGAGCGAGAACATGGTGCTCTTTTAGAATGCTGGTTCTTTCTTCTTCTTCTTCTTCTTTCCGTAAGAGGGTACTATATGCTTTGAGTTAACCAACACTATGATATTATGCATTTGCTCGATCCTTCATTGATCGAGCTTAAAAGGGAGCTAGGAGCCTAGGATGCATGTATCGATCCGTTGTTGGATGATCGTCAATGGGTCATGAGAGGACCTATATCTCATCACAATGTAGTTAAGGTTATGTAGCTCGATACAAATTAGAAGTGATTTTTATGTTGAGAAGCAACACTAACTCTATCTACTAGTGAATTTGCAATGGTTATTCGTTGCTTACCTCTTCTAGTTAAGAAATTGCAAACTTTTACCAGCTAAATTTCCCTTATTTGTTCTATTTTTGAGTTGTTTTTAGGGTAGGTAGGAGTAGTTTAGAATTTTAATTGGTGTAGCCCTACTATACTTTAAGATGCCAATCATCCTACGAAGTAGTGAAGTACCGCCACCGACACGGACACGGCCACACGACACGATATAACGATACAACATAATTCAAAAAACTAGAACACGACATGCATGGTGTTGACACAATAAATTAAAATAATATATATAATATTCTAAATAATAATATGAAAAAATCATTTAAATAAAAAATATCTAAAAAACTCACAAAATAACACACAATAATTTGAAAACCTTACTTATTTCCATTTTTTTTTGTACAAGTCTAGTGTTCTAATTATGTTAGGTAGCTTTGGGTTAGGCCCGTTAGGATTTAAAAATTTGTAATTACATACTAAAAAATATTCTAAAACGTGTCAGATAAGTGTCGATATGACGACACGCGTGTCGGTGCCGTGTCTGCAAAAGTGTCAGAAAGTTAAAATCAACCGACACAACCCCGACACGTGTCGGAGAAGTGTCGGACAATGTCAAACACGTGACAGCCCACCATTTTGAAGTGTCGATGCTTTGGAGCAATATCTTTGTAGTTGAACCCCTGCTGCAAATACCTTAGCGAGCTGTCCGTACGTATCCACCTTAATAGAATCTGAATTAATTGTTAGTTTATTCATATATTTAAAACATGTAAAAAAATGATTCATATGCATAGGTTGCAACATTACATTGGTCGATCTTTAAAATAGCCAGCTTTTTAATAAAAATCAAATTAATTAATTATCATGCTTTAATCATTATAATGACTCTGAGCAAGTAATTATTTGTTTTATGGGTGGCTTTGAAATATTTTGTAGCTATTTTTCTTAGTACAGCAACTGCAATCTGCACAGTTCTGCACAGTTCTGCACAGTTCTGCACACAACCTATTAAACTCTCTTCAACACCATGTTAATCCATCCCCCACAGTCGCACACACATCTATTATTCTTTTCATAATAATGGACACAAGTAATTAATCCCATTCTTCAAGATTAATGAAGTATGACTACTAGAAAGCCTTTATCCAAAAATTACTATTTTTCAAGAGTGGTATTCATTATTCTGGATGATTAGCTTGTCGGTCAGTTCAACACAGCCAATTAGAATACGTAAAAAAAATAATCAAAAGTATTATTAGTGGAAACAATTAGTCAATCAAATTAAGTATAAGCAACTGATAGACCAACTCTACCTACAATAGGTAAAATTCCAAACCATCGGCAGTACGTACTATATATATATATGATAAAATTATTTCTCTCTTCCTTTAATGCACACATTTTACATAGAGATAGATATAAAAGAATGTATTAATAATAACACCCAAATACATATGTAATCGAAAAAATTATTATAAAATTACTTCAACTTCACTAGAAGCGAGCTATGGAGGTTAAAAACATGAAGTTTCGAACTCTATAGCTAATCCATCATAGAACACAGTGCATGTTTTTGCCTCTGGATTCTCGATATTCATGATAAGATTTTGAATCATTTCCTCTATTTTTTATAAGAAGACAACTATATTAAGACCGAAGATTATACATTATGTCATTTTCTTCTCTTTTGATACACTAAAAAGAAAAATAGAGAAAACAAATTTGAATAATAAGTTAGCTAGGTCTTTTGTTCGTATGTCTTAGTTAGATGGCGATAGGGAGAAAAATATGAAAAGAAATAAGAGGGTGGCTGGGCGTTGAGAGGAATGATCAATATATCTAACAATGTTTACTCCATGCCTTAATCTGGTGGTGTTGATCATGACTGTATATTTATATATACACACATGTTTATTGGTTTGCAAAATGCAAAGTGGGTTGGTGAAAACGCTTGAATTCAAAGTAGAAGGACCTAAGCTAGCTAGCTTGCTTGCGTCAAATGGATATGATGAACAAGTCCTGGTCTTGTCCAACAATTCCTAAGATCCTTCCTCTGCACTTTTGGTAGGTGCAGTCTCCCTTCTCTTCCATACATATATATGACTGAATTTGTCATGAGAAATTGAGTCTTTGTCAAAGTAAACGTAGAACAGTTCCCAATTCGAATATTTAGTGTTAATTTCCCAAAAAATAATATTTAGTGCTGTGTTTCTTCTTTTTTATATGCCCACTAGTCGCTTACATTGCTTTCAATATTTGTTGTATGGATGTTGTTGGTTCATCTCCCTAGCTAATACTTCATCTCACAAGCAAGGAAACGCCTAGGAAAATCATCACCAAGTTAAGTACTCTTTTAAAAGTGATTTTACACATCACTAAATTTAAGTCACAAAGTTCTTTGACTCTTGTTAGTTGGCTTCAATCAAATAGTATTCCGACGTATTGGAAGAATAATTGCTTACGAACTTATGAATGATTATTTCATCACATATAAGTGTTTAACATACAACCGGGTTTTGGGCGCTGATTAATTTTAAGGTATATAGTTACTAAAGCGTGAGGATAGTGTTTAACATATCTATAAACATCGCTCAAAAGTTTGTTTGTTTTTTCGGATTAAAAAAAAAACTTTTGAGCGATGTTTATAGGTATGTAAATGCTAGAGCAATAGAGCTTGAATTTAGTGTTTAGCTCTTAGTTTAGATGTTCGAAACATAAATTAAGCTAAAAAATTGAACTCTAGCCATATACAAAATGTTAGAGAAAGCGATCAATTAATTTTTTATAGATATACAAGCATGCAAATTTAGATTAAAGCTCTAAACTATAGTCCGCGGGTAGATGTCATTAATTTGTTTAATATCTTTGTTAATCACAATCATTCACTTACACAAATAGGTGAGAGGTTGATTAATTGGTGAGTCTCAAACATAATATTATATATATTTTTATTTTTTATTTTTTTACGTGTGGACGTCTATATTGTATTAAAATGTGAACATTATCTATTTCGGCTGATTTTTTACAAGAATAATTCTTGAAAGTAAATATAAAGAATGAACGGTTCCGATGATTGAGTTATGTTCCAATTGATCAAGATGAAGATATTCACATTTTTAATATATACGTCCATACGTAAAGAAAACTGTATATATATAATTATATATATCAAAATAAAAATATCTTTATCAGTCTTTTTCGGTAGACCCAAGTTAGTGAGGGGAAAATATAATTAGACCAAACAACAAAAAAGTGTGGGAAATTGGATGGGAAAATTCTCATGAGAATTTGGACTTTGGAGCACAGCTAGTACTATATGCCTTTTACAATCCAACACCCCATGAATTTCTCATTGGTTTCAGGTTTCACCTACCCCCCAAAAACAAAAGAAGAAGAGTGGGGGTTGTTAGCTAGCTAGTGGTCATGACTTTATCCAAATTGCTCTTATATGAGTTTTAATTAATTTGTTCTTATCATTTTGACATTTTGTGGCTTTACTGTTTTCATTGTTGCTTAGCAATTGACGTATGCATTAATTTCCAGTATATATACTTCTCATTGTTTTGTTTCAACTTTCTTGCCTCATCAGAAGTACATATGTTTGAGCTATATATAAGACAGTCCTGTCAGCTTTGCCCAGTCAAAGACGACGCAAAACATTATTTTATAAGATTGCTAACTGGGTCAAAATTTTCAATGATAATGATAATCCTATAGGTCGATGAGAGCATGCATGCAAAACCCTAAACTAAGCAGTATAACATACCCTAATCAAGGAAAAAGTCATGTTGTTATTATTTATTCTCTTAAAAAGGGGGTAAATTGTATCAATACGTTAACGTGATACGAACACGAATCAAATTATAAGTATTCGGATTGAGGTTTTTTATTGGTTTGGTTTAGTGTAAACACGATAAACACCATATCCGTTAAGAATAAAGACGAGAGTTAAGAAGTCGTGTTTGATTTTAGCAATCTCTATAAAATTAGCTTAATGATTTTCTTATATGGACAACGAACTTCATACGACACCAACACAACATGATTAGGCAGTTTGCCAAGTCTAGATAAACCCATATTAGAGTTTTTTATGTCAACAATTTTCTTCTTTTGTGGAGGAAAAAAAACTTGCAAAAGTCTTGGTTACAACCCGATCCAAATCGATCGAAACAGACTAAGAGTTGTACGTACGTGCATGCAACTCTTGAATACTAGCTGTTGAACTAGACTAGATCGATGAGGACACTTCTTTATTGTTCTGTTGCGGTTTTTCTCATTGCTAAAAATCTGTTCATTTGTAACATACATGCGAAGCTGCTGCTTCCTAAAAATCTGCAGTGCAAATGGCCTCATCAATATCGTGAACCCTACTTTTCCAATCTTGGAGTTGAGGATGGAAAAAAGCCACGCCAAACAACCTACCAAACTCAAACCAATAGAATTGGGGTTGGTAGGGTTTTCCACTTATAACTATTGTTTGGATATAAAAGAGATAATGGATTCGCAAATCAAATTGCATGCAATTTTATTGTTTTGAGTTATTATCACATATAGTACTTGAATTATTTCTCAATTATATATTTAGTACTTGAACTTTCATTTTTTGTCACAAGTAGTACCAAGAGTTTTCGATTTCATCTCTTGTGGTATATAAACTTCAATTTTTGTCACAAGTAATTATACCCAAAGTTTTCAATTTTTGTCACAAATAGTACCCAAAGTTTTATATTTTAGCCATTTTTGGAGGGAATACACGCCCTCACGCTCATATATTTGTGACAAAAATGGTTTTAGGAATCACAAGAGATGAAATTGAAAACTTTGGGTACTACTTGTGACAAAAATTGAAGTTTAGGTACCTAATATATAATTGAGAAATAATTTAGGTACTATATGCGATAAAAATCTTTTTTTTTTTCTTTTGAGAATAACCTTTTGAGGCTTTTGGGTGCTTTCATCTGGGAAAAAAAGAAGTATGAATCTGACAAAGTAACTTTAGAGTTTAGATTGTGATCTGATTGCTTTACAATAACCTATAGCTAATTGGGGTTTAGATTATGATCCGATTGACTTTGTAGCTCGAAGTAGTGGGCGTTTTATGTGGTTCGAGATTTGGCCTCCTTAACTCATGCAGGTTGTGTCTAATTAACAATATTCTTGTGATCAAATGCTAGTCTTAGGGATGTGTGTAGCTCTCCGATCACTTGAGTTGTGGGTGAGAGTGTGGCTACAACTTGTCACGACTCTCATTTTATGTAATCGTTATTTTAAGAGTAGAGGTATCGTTAGTCAAGCACAAATTGCATGCAAACCCACGTGTCACCAAAGCCTCGGTCACCTATCTTATATGAGCGTGTCCTTCTCTCAATTGCCTCATTTTCATTGTCGCTTTCATTTTTTGTAGAATATTTTTTATCCTCACCCTACCCAATCCTTGATGCCAGTGATTGAGATTTAACCTTATAACCTCCACGTGATCGGTTATTCCAAATAACCAAGAAACCACGCCTCATCAGCTCGACAATGTTGGTATATATGTATGTAGAATTTCATTGATTAACAAAAGCAATAAAGACGACAACTGCCCAATGGAAAACGTACATGAAGGAATATATGAATGGGGAGTTCAGGAGGTGAATTTTTTTGGGTGAAGAGATATTAAATTTTTATTATTATTATTATTGCTATAACAGAGAGTGAAAAATTTTCTAGGTTGGTTCACCCAAGGATTAAAATATCTGCCGATATGCCGATATATCTGCCGATATATCCTTTTTTCAAGCTACCGATATATCATTCCACAATAATTTATCTTATCTGCAAATATCTTCAAAATCTCTCCGACGTCACCGAATATCTCCGATATTGCCGATATATCCCGATATATCCCGATATATCTTGGCAATATCCCGATATATGTAATTAGAAAAAAAATTATATATATTTTTCTCAATTTATATATTTATAATTATTTTGAAGGTATATCGTTGTTTGGTTTAAAGCTAAAATCAATACTTTAAATTTGTGCTTAGAAGTTAAAAACTTAGAACTAATGAAGATATACGGCAAATGATCATCATTGGGTTATATAAATTATAAGAAAAAGCCATAAATTATGATTGGGTAATATGAATTGCTAAAAAATGGAAACTCAAACGAATCTCATGGTCAAATTCTGGTGAGCAATTTGGCTACGGAGCTTATAGATATGGTCAATATGGAGATGTACAATTACAATATGGAGTTTTTGATTATAATCAGCTTGGAGAAGTACATACCCAACCAGATTGGATTCATCCTTACTATCCCCTTTTAGGAGAAACAATAAGGAGCTCAAAAGAGATCTATGACTATCATGTGCATAACTACAATACAAACTATATGGGTTCAATGACTTGGTTTGATTATTGCACGTTAGTAGATGGACGTACACAATTTCAACATGCTAGAAACTCTTGTTGGATGTAGATAAAGTTGTCATATATTTCATGTAATCAATTATTAATTTTTTTTAATAATTATTTGTCTTAAATCGTGTTTAAATAAAAATATCTTTGATATTTTTTCGATAACGATATATCTGTCGATATATCTTTTTTTTTAGCTCCCGATATATCTGTCGATACCGATATTTTAATCCTTGGGTTCACCTATAATGGGTTCACAATTGCCGCTACGTGTCCTATACAATCGTAAGGCTCTTACCTCTTAGGCTCTTACAAAGAGTACGGGGTGGGTAGTAGTGTAGTACCGTAGGACCATAGAACGATGGGTTAATTGAAACCTTGATGTGTCCGTTGGATCTACACGACTTTAAAACTCAATCGATCACAATTCTTTTCATGCGAGTTTTCTTTATTTAGATGAGATATTTGAGCTTATTCGGGATGTTCTTGTCGAAGATTTATGTATTATTGCCCGGGGTTTAGGCTACTCGTCCCCCCCACCGTACTCCTCATTTAATATCTATAATAATTTGAGGGTCCAAGACCTTCCCTCCTTTCAAAAAAAAAAAAAAAAAAACTTTGACTAATCACAATTGGTGTGCTCCAGGTAAATTAATCAAAAAATAATATTTAACTTAAAACTTCAAGTAAATTTTAGCCTAAAAAGAAAAAAGAAAAAAATCACAAAAGTGCCATTGGCTCTTTATTTATTTATTTTTTTCAATTTTTTCAATTTTTTATATATTATTTGTTAATTGATTTTTTCGAGATTTTATTTTTAGATACAATGAGTAATTGCAAAGTTTATATAATACTATAATAGTAAGTTGATGAATGTGAATATATATTTAGGTAAGTAACTAAATGTATACCGGTAAAATACGATTTTACATTTTTACTGTTCTTTTGTGTGTGGTCAAACCTTTTTACTTTCCGATTACTAATTGGATTTGATTAAGTTAATAATGATTTGTAGATCTCCTTAATCACTTTAGTTAATTATTGTAGTCGAAAATTGAGATATGACGTGCTGCTTTCGTGCCCCTCATCCCTCCTCACCAACCCCCTCTTCCCCGTTCTCATTGACAAGTAAAATCCCGCGTTTTGAACCCCACCTAATATACACTTCCCCTTCCCAAAAAAAAAAACACAACTATTTTCCACGCGTCACCAGATCAGCCGTTCGAGGCCGTGCAGATCCAACGGCCGCGTGAGGATTTCAACTAACCCATCTGCCTACCCACCCCGCACTCGATGTGGGATGCCCGCCTATATAAACAAGCCCATTATTGGTGAACCAACTCAGGAAAGGATTTCACTCTCTTCTTTCCTTGATCACTAAACAAAACGAAAAAAAAACAATCCGAAAATCTCTCCGGCCTCGGAAAACTCACCTCACCAACTCCCTCCTCCGCATTTCTTATCTTCCGGCCACCGTCGGCAATGGAGTTTTATAAAAACGGCAACGGGGCAGTCGAGTCATTTTGCGAAGGGCACGACCCTCTGAACTGGAACATGGCCGCGGAGTCGCTCAAGGGGAGCCACGTGGACGAGCTGAAGAGGATGGTCAGTGATTACCGGAAGCCGGTGGTCAAGCTGGGAGGTGAGACCCTCACGATAGGGCAGGTGGCGGCAATTGCGAGCCACGACGGAGGGGTGCGCGTGGAGCTGTCGGAGGAGAAGCGGGCTGGGGTGAAGGCCAGCAGTGACTGGGTCATGGATTCAATGGGGAAGGGTACAGACAGCTACGGTGTCACCACCGGCTTCGGTGCAACCTCGCACAGGAGGACCAAAAACGGAGGAGCTCTTCAGAGAGAGCTGATTAGGTAATTTTAATTAACAATTGTAACTCAGTAATTTCCTTGTTTACATTCTTATACCAAATTAAATGTCAACGAAAAAATAACTTGCTAAATATTACTAGTCACGTAGGAATTTTGACGGCTGAAATTTGCCCTTTTTGTTTTTTTCCATGTTCTGTGTGCTTTTACTGCTTTATGTGACTGGTCAAAAATACCTTTACAACACGTCCATACAAATACATATTTTATACGTATAGGCAACATACCAAAAATAATTGATCACAAAACCATTATCACTTTCTTATGAACCAATAACTAATTGTGTAGCTTATTGAGACAACTGTAAACTATTATTAGTTTTCACAAGTTCCTGAGTTTATTTAGAATGTTCTTGCTTCGATTGTAACTCCTCGTACAATAAAATTTACTTATTCTATAAAAAATAAAAAAACTATTCTCATTTAGTCATTTTCAAGTTTTGTACAAAGCACCAGCACGTGCATATAACAGGCTATGCACGTGGTTACAAGGAACACTAGGCCATCATTTTTTGTGCACATGCATCACCATCAGATCCAGTATGGATCATAATCCATATGGTTATTGTTTCAAACCTCCACCATAAGTTATAAGGTCTATTCTTTTTTATGTGGATTTTTTTGGAGTTTATTCACTTGATTAGTTGTTGTGAAAAGAGCAATAGATAAAACCGTTGTATGTGAGAATTTCTCAAATTTTGTTACTTCATACTTAGTCAAGCTAACTTGTTTGTCATTGATTGTTTTTGTTGGACAGATTCTTGAATGCCGGAATCTTTGGCAGCAGCCTAGACTCTACCCACAAATTGCCGCACACCGCCACGAGAGCAGCGATGCTAGTGAGGATCAACACCCTTCTCCAAGGCTACTCCGGCATCAGGTTCGAAATCCTGGAAGCCATAACCAAATTGCTCAACGGCAACATTACCCCATGCCTTCCTCTTCGGGGTACCATCACTGCGTCCGGGGACTTGGTCCCCCTCTCCTACATTGCGGGGCTTTTAATAGGCAGGCCCAATTCAAAGTCCGTGGGGCCCAAGGGAGAGACCCTAAGCCCAGCTGAGGCCTTTAAGCTAGCTGGGATTGATGGTGGTTTCTTTGAGTTGCAACCCAAGGAAGGCCTTGCTTTGGTCAATGGCACTGCCGTTGGGTCTGGTATGGCTTCTATGGTGCTGTTTGATGCCAACACTCTAGCTGTTCTCTCCGAAATCATGTCAGCAATTTTCGCCGAAGTTATGCAAGGAAAGCCGGAGTTTACAGACCACTTGACCCACAAACTGAAGCACCACCCTGGCCAGATTGAAGCAGCAGCCATAATGGAACATATTCTTGACGGAAGCTCTTACGTGAAAGAAGCGAAAAAGGTTCATGAAATGGACCCTCTTCAAAAGCCTAAGCAAGACCGATATGCTCTAAGAACCTCCCCACAATGGCTAGGTCCACAGATCGAAGTGATCAGGGCAGCAACCAAAATGATTGAGAGGGAGATCAACTCTGTCAACGACAACCCATTGATCGATGTCTCGAGGAACAAGGCATTACATGGTGGAAATTTTCAAGGAACCCCGATTGGTGTTGCCATGGATAACACCAGGCTTGCCATTGCCTCAATTGGGAAGCTCATCTTTGCCCAATTCTCTGAGCTTGTCAACGACTACTACAACAATGGCTTGCCTTCGAATCTCACAGGTAGCAGCAACCCGAGTTTGGACTACGGGTTCAAAGGTGCTGAAATCGCAATGGCATCTTACTGCTCAGAGCTTCAGTTCCTTGCCAACCCTGTGACCAACCATGTCCAAAGTGCTGAGCAACACAACCAAGATGTTAACTCCTTGGGATTGATCTCCTCTAGGAAGACATCAGAGGCTGTCGACATTTTGAAGCTGATGTCATCCACATTCCTAGTGGCATTGTGCCAAGCTATTGATCTGAGGCATTTGGAGGAGAACTTGAAGATCGTTGTCAAGACTACTGTAAGTAATGTGGCCAAGAGGACCCTGACCGTTTCCCCCAACGGCGAGCTTCACCCCTCTAGATTCTCCGAGAAAGACTTGCTCACAGTCGTGGACCGCGAGTACCTTTTCTCCTACATCGACGACCCCTGCCTTGCTACCTACCCACTGATGCAGAAACTGAGGGCAGAGCTAGTCGAACATGCTCTGAAAAATGGTGAGAGAGAGAGGAGTGCAAACACTTCCATCTTCCACAAGATTGCTGCTTTTGAAGAGGAGCTGAAGACCATCTTGCCCAAAGAAGTCGACAATGCCAGGATCGAAATCGAGAATGGGAAATCAGAAATCCCAAACAGGATCAAGGAATGCAGGTCTTATCCGTTGTACAGGTTTGTGAGGGAGGAGTTGGGGACTAGTTTGTTGACCGGTGAGAAGATCAAGTCACCTGGAGAAGAATGTGACAAGGTGTTCAATGCAATCTGTGCCGGAAAGCTGGTTGATCCTCTGCTGGAGTGTTTGAAGGAGTGGAATGGTGCTCCCCTGCCTATATCTTAAGTACTGCTTTTGGCTGAAATTTGTTTTATTAATTTTCTTGTTCTAATATTTTATGGTGTCTCTAGACAAGGCCCGGGGCCTTGAAATTGAACTGAAGAGTCTGTTTTTTCATTTTCTTTACCTCTGCTTATAAGGGTGTCCTTGTAACAGTTGATCTTGAACAGATCAGCAAAATGTATTATAGGGATAAAGGCACAAAATGTGTCTTTGTTCAGTAAAAAAATACAAGTCTTTATTTCTTTAAACTCTCTCTGTCTCTCTATAGTTGTGATAAAATTCAGCAAGTAATTCCACATATAAGCTAACTGATCTTGATAGTAAAAATCTAGTTCTCAAGAGATAGATTTACCACACAATCAAAGTACTGAGTCAATAAAAACCTATAGGTGGATTCTGTTTAAAGAAGAGCATGAAACATATAAGGAAAACAATGGAAAAACATAATGATGGAAACTGAGAGATCCAGCTCCCATTTTGCCTTGGTGAGATTTGATATTAAAGTGTGTAGCTACCTATTATAAACCAAGTCCAATTAATATAAAATATAAAATAAAATAAAAAGTTTGATTTGATGATTCTTTGGATGGAAATGGTCAGCATGTAATTTTTTTCAACACTCTTTGGTAGGTGATCGCTGTCAACAGTCTAGAAGGTTGAGGGGTTTAGGTGCACCAATCCGGGGATGGAAGAGGCGGGGGCGTGGTGGCTTTGGCCTAACCTCTGACGAGTTATTTTTCTCTGAAGCTACTGAACTATTGTCCCTTGTTAAGGGCTGCAAATTAGCTATTGATATTCAAAGTTTCTACGTACTCAGATTGGATTAGAGCTATGGAGGTGGTATCAAAATGTTTAGCCGAGTCTATAAATGAGATTGTTGGCAGCGTTACTTTAATTTATTTCCCTTAGCTAATAGATAGCGCGCGAATGTAACGAGGCAGCTCATAGGCTTGTTTAATTTACATAAACTCATAGCCTTTAGTTTCTTCTATGGTTCAATGTACCAATTCTACAAATTGAATTGTAAAGCTTGCTTAATGAATAAACTTGTCTACTTATTCAACTTCTAATCCAGAAAATAAAGAAACTCTTTCACTCTTTGGTAGGTGAGGGTGAATTGGTTAAGGTCTCAATCAAGAACAACCCACAATCAATAATTCAATACAATAGTTGCTAAAGTTTGGTGGGAAGTGATGGATTTGTTATATATTTTCATATATGGGTGGAAATTAATATTCTAAAGCAGCAAAAGAAGAAAAATTTAAAAGTTCTCCACGAACATTAGCAAGAATTAATTAGTTCATTAAACAACATTTAACTAAATGATTGAAAAACAAGAAACAAGGAAATCGAATATTGAGAGATGATGATACCTAGTTAGGGGGCATGCGATTTGTGGGCGGCGAATGACATAGATGAGGCTTGAGACTAGAGAGCATTGTGTATGCGGTGATAGGTTTAAGAGGATTATTAAGGGACAGAGTAAAACTTTTATAGGGTTTGAGTTATTTAAGTTAGGAAAATTCTCAAAAATGAAATTTAGACAATTTTTTGATTTTTTAATAAGAGAATCTTTAACAATGTTAGTTATTTTTTAACTACATTTTAGCATCTTTTAACAATGCTAGTTTGAAAATATGTTTGTACTAATGCTCTATACTTTAGCTAATATTAAATTTAAATTATTTTTTTAATAAATAAAAAATAATTTAAGCGTATTTAATAATTACACAAAACAACTAAAAAATAATGTTTTTTAAAAAACAAAAATAATAGAGAGTCTCATCTCGCTCTCTATATCTAGAAGCCATTAAGCTAAAAGCTAAAATAGAAAACCAGCATCTTTAGCAATACTAGCAATTTTTTAACTAAATTTTTACTAAAGTAGCTAAAAAGCTATTTTGGCTAGCCAATTTAAAAATATGTTTGCACCAATGCTTTCTACTTTACCTTGTATTGATTTTAAATGATTTCTTTAATGAATAAAAAATAGCTTAAATGTATTTAATAATTAAATAAAACAACTAAAAAGGAATGTTCTAAATTAACAAAAATAATAGAGAGCATCATCTTGCTCTCTATATTTAAGAGCCATATAGCTAAAAGCTAAAATAGAGAGTCACTTAGGAGGCTGGTGCGGCTGTTAAAATAGTTGAAAATATAAACATGCTCTCTAAAATAGCTAAGGAGCTAAGATAGAGAGTCTGCTAAAAATGCTCTTAAGGAGGCTTGTGCAGTTGCTAAAATAGCTGAAAAACTAAATATGCTCTCTAAAATAGCTAAAGAGGTAAGAGAGACAGTTTGCTAAACATGCTCTAAGAATATATATATTTTTTTAAAAGGGACCAATTAGGAATAAAAAAAATCTGAATAATTGGGAAAAAAATCTCCAAAATTTTCACACTTTTCAGTTACCACACGGCTGAAATGTGTTTAAAGCATTTGGTGGCAAACATACAATTCAATGACCTAACTACATTAGGGCTACAATAAAAAAATTTATATTTAATTATATTTTTGTTTCAATGCGGGCAATTCCTCCCCCGTTAATCTCTATGCTTAGTTGCTTACTTTATCCGCCGACTCATATCACTTGAGCTATGATCTGGGACAATATCGATCATTTTTACTTGTCACAACTTCTGCAACTATACTCAAGTATACTAAGTGAATCTAAACTCAATTATTTCTTCGCATATTGTTAATAAGGAAAACAAAACAAAAAAAAAATGAAAGAAACAAAGAAACAAAAGAAAAATCTATCTTCACATATCTAATTAGCTGATAGAAATTACACATGGTTTACAATGTATCTATTAGATAAACAAAACACTAACCATTTTTATTTTTGTACAACTCAATCAATATCTATTCATTGACCCAAAATCAATATAAATGATTAGCACAACCATATATAGGGAGGCAAATTTCATAGTCGATGCTTGTTTGTGCTAATTTAGGCTGTTACGAGACCATTTTGATTGCACTCCCTTTTCGAAAATCCCCACCCTTTCGATTTTATTTATGAAAAATGAAAAAAAATAAATCAGTCTTCATAACCATATAAGACATATTTTTTTGTTCACATGCAAATGAAAAATTCTTAACAAAAACTAAGGGCATGTTTGAGACTGCTTCTGAAAGGTCTAAAAGCGCTTTTCAAATTTGATAAAAGCGCTTTTATATGAGGAAACACTTGTTCTCAAAACCACTTCCAAGTGCTTCTAAAACTCATTCAAAATTTTTTTTTTTCAAATTTTTTACTATTTATAATTAATTTTTTCAATTATTTCAAAAACGTTTTTGGGTCTCTGAAAAGCAATCCCAAACAGACCCTAAGAAAAGAAAAGGAAGAAGAAGCATAGTGTTGTTTGAGGGGGTTGGTGCAAAAATTAAAAAAGAAAAAATAGAAAAAGGAGTTGGGGGTTGGTGACGGTTCGGTGACGTTTCACCTCCAAATCTCCACGTATATGTGACTTTACCAACACTATAAATAGCTCGCAAATGATCTCCCTCACTTCGTACTTAAGCTCGACCTCTTTTTCTCTCTTAATACAATTCAGAACTCTCTCAATTTCATTCAATGGCGTACGAGCGAATTCTGTTGGGGATGGGCAATCCCCTTCTTGACATTTCTGCTGTTGTAGACGAAGATTTCTTGAAAAGGTAAGCCCCTTTTTTTCACTTTAATTACGCTTCCTTCCCAACCACTGTAACTCTGTGGTTGCTCAGAAAATGCA
This sequence comes from Rubus idaeus, assembly GCA_030142095.1. NCBI lineage: Eukaryota > Viridiplantae > Streptophyta > Magnoliopsida > Rosales > Rosaceae > Rubus > Rubus idaeus. Next base: position 6,849,462 of record CM057971.1, read on the forward strand.
GGAATGCTAATGATTTCGGATCTGTTCTTGTAAAGTTTCAATATTTATTGTGATTAGCTTAATGGGTATTGCCTCTTTTGTGATTGTGTTGTACGGGACAAGCTCACGTAGATAGATCTGAGACTTGGAAGAAAAATAAGCAGATCTGAATGGTTTAGTGCTCTTTGTTTTGTTTGCTGGGCTTAAATCAAGACCGTCATTCAATTCCCACATTGTTTTATCAGTCCAGATGAGCATTGATTTAGTTCTTGCTAGTATGGATTTGTTTTGATATAGTGATGTTTGGGACTGTGTGCTTTATATAGTATTGAAATGGGTTTTCTTTATTGTTCCATTCAATTTTATTTCTTTTTCTTTTGATCTCTGTGACCATGCATTATATGCATTGTATGGAATGGAGACCTAATTGAATTGATTGGTTTGTTGACAGATACGACATCAAGCCGAACAATGCTATTCTTGCAGAGGACAAGCACCTGCCCATGTAATTTTAGTTCATTTCATGTTTTTATTTTTTTAATTTCTTTTTCCTTCAGTGTGTAACTTTTAGATGTTAACTTTAAAAGGGATTCGAGTTTTCTGAGTCGTTAATTTGAACATGAGATCATATTTGCTTTATGACATTTGCAACTTCCTAAAGTATTGCTCTTTTCTAATACAATCTTATCTTATGGTTATGGGGATGGTTTTTTTTAAAGGTACGGTGAATTGGCTGCCAAGGGAAACGTGGAGTACATTGCTGGAGGTATTGTGACAATTTCTTCTCTTTGGGTGATTTCATATATCATTATCTAGTTTACAAAGCTTGCGTGATAATGATGCCTGTTTTCACCTCGTAAACGGTTGACTAATGTACTGTATGTTCATTGTTCTATCTTTAGGTGCTACTCAAAATTCAATCAAAGTTGCCCAGGTTTGTTAATATTTTATTACAGAACTTTATATTCTAATGTAATGATCTACTTAATTATATAGAATCTTGCTAAAATCTCTAAATTTGTGTCATATTGTTATAGTGGATGCTTCAAGTTCCTGGTGCAACTAGTTACATAGGATGCATTGGGAAGGACAAGTTTGGCGAGGAGATGAAGAAAGATTGTAGAAATGCTGGTGTTAATGTGAGTTTCTCTACATATTGACCTACCCTACTTATCTTTCAGCTATTCATACCTTTTTCACCTCATAATATTATCTACACCTGTAATCAGGTACAATATTATGAAGATGAAAAAGCTCCAACAGGCACATGTGCTGTTTGTGTAGTTGGTGGTGAGAGGTAAGTTTCACATCTTGTATGCTCTAAAATGGTCCAAGTAGAGTTAAATTTGTTACATCTCCCTTGAAGCTGCATTTGCAATTTTTAAATGCCAATTTGTAGCTCTACAACACAATTTCCTAGCCATCTCATGCTGCTATTCTTTTAATCTTATAGCTGGCCTTTGAGTTGCATTTAGATTTCACTTTTGGTTTGATGAACAAAAGGATACCTGCATATAGTTGTGTTTTGTTTTCCCCTGAACTTGTCCTGCTGTTTGTTATACTTTGCTGGGCTAAATTTCTTGGAACCAACAATTGTACAGGTCTCTTGTTGCTAACTTATCAGCTGCAAATTGTTACAAATCTGAGCATTTGAAGAGACCAGAAAATTGGGCCTTGGGTATTGCTTCCTTTGCTCTCTTTCTAATTCAAATTTCTCCTGTTTGCTTAGTTTTGTTCATATATTCTCGGAGACTCGTGTTTATATAAAATCACATGTGAACAGTGGAAAAGGCAAAATACTTCTACATTGCTGGGTTTTTCCTTACCGTGTCTCCAGAGTCAATTCAGCTTGTTGCTGAACATGCAGCTGCAAACAATAAGGTATGGACAATGTAGATTTTTTTTTTGGACTGAGTATCAACAATGTAGTTGGATCTTTTTCTCTTCTTATTATTGAATTCAGTAGCTTCAGCTGCCTACTGTTGCGTCTGCAGGTCTTCATGATGAATCTTTCCGCTCCTTTTATATGTGAATTCTTCAAGGATGTGCAGGAGAAAGCCCTGCCGTAAGTCATTCACATCCATAGAATCTCTTCGTTGTTTCATGATGTTCTCAGGGGAGAGTTCTGAATTGCCTTTCTTTGTAGGTACATGGACTACGTTTTTGGGAATGAGACAGAAGCAAGAACCTTTTCCAGGGTTCATGGGTGGGAGGTAAATTACTTGATCTTTGGTCTCTCATCTTTGATAGTAGAACTTGCAAAATACCAGTCACTTATTATGCCTTTCACAATCAGACTGAAAATGTTGAGGAGATCGCTATAAAGATTTCCCAGTTGCCCAAAGCATCAGGGACGCACAAGAGGATTACTGTTATCACACAAGGTGCAGATCCTGTTGTGGTTGCTCAGGATGGGAAGGTGAAATTATATCCTGTCATCTTGTTACCAAAAGAGAAGCTGGTTGATACCAATGGAGCTGGTATGCGATCTTTTATCCCTCACTGTTATTGGATCTTGTTTATGTTTTATTTTGTTAAGAAGAGGAGTAGCTTTTAAAATCTAATGAGTGAGTAGCGAGGATGTAGTACAATATAACATGACCCAATTAGGTCAGTATCCGGTTTTCGATTCAAGAAAAGAGAACTATAATAGCATTGTTACTTACCTTTTTAGGTAAGTATAAGCTTTTGATAATATCATCAGCTGTTAGTAATGGAGTGATATGTTATCGATTGTATTGCACTCTTGGTGAAATACTTAAGTGAGAAATCTGGAATACAAATCATGAACAGAAGAATACCTGCTCAATTCCAATTAACAAAAACCTTCTTGTGGCAGGTGATGCATTTGTTGGGGGATTTTTGTCTCAGCTGGTTCAAGAGAAGCCCATGGAAGACTGTGTTAAAGCTGGTTGTTATGCAGCTAATGTTGTCATCCAAAGGTCAGGCTGCACATACCCAGAAAAGCCTGATTTCCATTAGGCTCATTTCTCAACCGTTCAGTTCCTTCTATTTTATTTTTGTGAGAGAGTTGGATTTCTTGCGCGATTTCTTGCCACTGTAATTGTCGCTGCCTGCAGCCTGTCTCCTAAATCCATTTATCTGGTATAGGGGTTTATTGTGTTGATGTTAGTTTGGCTTGTGATGGTTATCACAAGAAGATGGCATCGCTATATCTTTATATTTATATCGAAAATGCTGAACAAGATAATTTCCATAGTCTGTTTCCATATTCCTATTTTCCTTGTCTGAAAATTACATGAAACTGTGAAGTTGACGCTGTGTGGTTATCAATTTATCATTCTGAAATTGAAGTTAAGTACATCATAGTCATTCAATTTATAGATTAGTGTAATTGCAGATTGATGCTTTGACTCAAGGAAGCTATAACACTTGCAAATTCTGAAAATGACTCAAAGCCAGACGTATATAACTAGGAATATGCCCTAATACAATTACTTCACTATCAAGGGATTGCTCAATTTGATGTCTCATCAGGAAAGAACTATTGTGATTTTATTGTGAAGGAAAATAGTTCTTTCCTGTTTTATAGTGAGACATCAAATTGAGCAATCCCTTTTCTGTTCACATTAACTCTATAGATTGCATTGATGAAAATGCTGAAATGCATATTGCCTTTGAAGTTTGAACAGGTTAATTAAATAGTTATATATATATATATATCTGAGCTTGATTATCTAAGTAATAAGCTAGAACTTCTGGCACTTAAGACAACAACTTTTCTAGACTCTACAGAGAAATGAGATATGATCAGATGAACTAGCTTACCTTATGATCAACACAATTGATAGCTCTGCTAGACAATATACAAGCACAACACAGATTTATATAGCTGCAGATTTTCTCTCATATCTCATCTTCCCTGGAAAAACAAGCGCATCATAGACAATGAACACCTTCGATCTAGTACTTCAGAGCTAATGCACTGAAGAACGCTGAGGAACATGTACTCATTGCAAGGTATACAGAGTTTCGATGAGTTGGTGGAAAACTGAAACACTTCCTCAGCCTGATCGAGCAATGCCCGGAACAAAGGGTGGTTGAGTAAGGTAACCTTGATCACAAATCTCTTGTACTCTTCACCAACGTAGATCACTAGGTGACCTTTTGGGACATCTTTGGGGATATTATAGTAGTCCTCTCCAGAATGTAAACAAATATGATCCCAAGATGCATACTTTAGTACTCTAGCACTAGCTTTTCTGTACCCACCAAAGCATTTCTTGAGAAACTTGCTCTTCATGATCAGCATCATCAACATTGAGTGACATAAGAGGTCAAGAGGGGTATGCTTGGAAGCAAAATTAAGATTTATAGAGGGGTGTGATCGACTGGTTTGCAACTAATTTTCTATAAAGACTCTAGTACGTAGCTACACTGTGGGAGAGGCTGAATAGATAATGAGAAGATTATTAAAGAAAAAAAGATGGGGATACTTTTTCATGTAATTACTAATGGGATCCATTACTAATAATGGATCGATGATTAGTAAATTAACTTGGTCTATCAACTACTAGATCATTATTCATCGATCACTTGCCATTAATTAATGAGTACGTTCTTAATTTCTGAATTAGCAAGACCTTATGTTACAAAGTGCAAGCAGGAAGAACAGCAATGAAATAAGAGGACTGGATCCAAGTATGATTAATTCCAAGAACAACCCAGCTTTATCACCAACACACATTAATAGTCTACTTGGTCGTTTTTCTTAAACAATGATGCTTTATTGGGTTAAAAAAAATGTATATGGTCGACAATATGCTGTGACATGTAAATTTGGAATCATGATCGATAAGCTAGCACACAGATTTCAGTCAAAGACAAAATTTTCCCTGCCAATAATTAAGTTGCCAAGTTGGTATGAAGTATGAGATCCTCAACAAGACACATGCATCATTCAAATTAAAAGCCAACAGATTTCAAAACTTAATTGGATTCATGTGGATTGTTCCCTCACCCTGCACCCACAGAAAAGAGGAGAGGGCTATAGAATTCCGTCATAGAACGTCGGAGAGGTTACAATATATTATTGCATGCATTATCCTTCTAGACTTGTTTTGCATTTTGCAGAGTTAGAGATTCCCAAGGTAAAACCAAATTCAAAGGTTGAAAAAGTTAATTATAAATATATAAAAATTTGAAAAAAAATAAAATGTATCTTGGGTGAGTTTTGAGAAGCACTTAAAAGTGTTTTGAGAAGCACTTAAAATATTTTGAGAATCACTTAAAATGTTTTGAGAAACACTTGTCTCGTAAAAAAACGCTTTTCAAACTTTTCAGAAGCAATCTTAAACAGACCCTATATATTTAGTTTCCGTTTTGGTCAGCATTTTTTAATAGTTTAATGTTAGGCGAATCATGCATTTTTCAAACGAATATAAAAAATGCATTTCAAAGAAACTAATCCACGAAACAAACTAGCTAGAGCGAACAATATTGTGACTATCAATTATATACAGGGCAAGATTTAAGATTAGTGTGATTTATTGTTTTTCAAATTCTTTATGACTATGAGTTGTATGGTATCATTCAATTTGATTTCATCTTCCATCCTACCTACATTCATGATATTCAAAAATTAAATGCATGTGATTTGGCATTATAAAGAAAGAGCAAATAGCTTGTAAAGGCCATGTATGTCATGCCATTGTATAACTTCTTTCTAGTTTATCTACACAAAAATACATAATAACACTTCTTGTTGAGTTGAGAGGGAAGTTGGAAAATTATTTGCAGCTGGTGAGATAGAAATTAACCTAGAGTTTTATCTGGTTGAGTGGGATATTGGAGAAAATTAAACTAATAAAGACAAAGGTTAATATTTTTGTTGCTACATAACGTACATTAACTATTAGCATGGAGAAGAATAGGCTCAAAGAGCTAGTTTTCCGAGGAGGCCAAAACCGGACCTCTCACCAGACCTGGATAATTGTGGTGGCCGAAAGGCGACGTGACTTACGGAGTGTGATGCGTGTGATGCTTGGCCAACCTTGCCGCCAAGGCCCTCAAAGCCGATCTCCTCATCCACTTCGGCCACACAGTTGGCGATTGAGATTTTTGTTTCTACCAATATAGTCATTTGATCTATCAATAGTTTGTATAACTTACGACAATCATCTTACGTACACTTGTTCAGAAAACTAGATAAGAGAAACTTCCTTGTAAACCAAGACAAGAATATATCCTTATTCAAATTAGCAAAGTTAATCCAAATTATTGAGTACTAATATTAAACAGTACCCTACCCTCAGAACTCACTTTACCCTTACCCTAAATATAGGATTAGATCGAATCATGCATATTGCTTTTCTAATTACTTGTTCTGCATGCAAGTAATCAGAAGATTTGGCAAAATTGGTTGATGAAATATCCTAAACTTAAATATAATACAAATATAATCATGATTTGTACAGTACTCAATCACCGGTACCAATGGTACGTGAACAAAGTACCCAATTTCTTAGCAAAAGAAGAAAAAATCAAAACCAAAATTGACCCTACATATCTTTGGTCAACTAATTAAGGGGTCTAAAATTAGGACCTTTGTTAGAAATTTTGGAGACCTACAATCATCTAGAATTTATAATCCTAACCGCCTAACCTCATGCATGGTTCACCATGTTTTGCTCCAATTAAACCGCTAAATTAGAATCGATCTGAAACTAATTTTTCACCCTTATATAAACCAAAATCATCCTAAATCTTATTGCATGTAGTTGATTCATTTTCCAACGACGTCTCAATTAGCGAGGAGATTAACCCCAGCTCACAAGTTAACAATAGGATCAACAGCCGGAGATTAGATCAGAAAGATCGATAAGATGGCCGAGAAAACCACCATTAACATTCCGGTGAAACTTCTGATCATGATCTGGGTGGTGGTAGTTATTGGATATTGCAGCAATAACATGCGTGTGAGTGAAGCAGCAGTCTCAGAATGTGCGAAGCCATGCATGCCGGTATGTCTGAAAGAGGAAGGTGCAACTCTTCCTATCTGTGAGATTGCTTGTGAGAATTATTGCAAACAGATCAGTGGCAATCACGGTGGTTCTACTTAATTATATTCTATGAAAATAATAATTTTCACAGTTAATAATGGTGGATTATTGTACATATATACATGTATATAAGGATTGCAGTACGTACGTCCACGCACCATTTGCATTTTCATCGGATATTTATTTTTCAATCTATTTCTTATAATGTAACTACTGGCCGGATCGAATTTTGTGATTACCAAGCATAGCGGTAGCTGGTTGATATTATGGTAGTTGTAACTTGCAAGAGATGCAAATACGTACACACTGGAGATGGTTATTTAATTTCTACGATTTGCCTATCGAGAAGATTTGATATGATGGAACACTTTTACCGACGAATATGTCGTCGGCAGAGGCAATGCAAATTTTTTGTTATTTTTCGTTAATGTACTTTCCATTCTCCCTTACCAAGCGGTCCAAAGAAATGAGGCAATACGTTTGCTTGTTTATTTGGAGTCCTAATATATTACGAGGTCCCACTTTTAATAAATAATGTCATGTATCTTATCGTCGGATCTCATCAACGTACTGTGCCATAACCTGCTTCCACTTGATTTTTAAATTAAGTTTAATTTAGTTTCTATTTCTCATTTAAAATATCAAGAGCGTTGATTGATCGAGACTCGGAAATGAAACTCGTTAGATAATATTTACAAAGGAATCACAATTTTTTTTTTATGGAACACTGTTGTCGACGAAAATGTCATTGGTAGAGGTAATGCAAATTTTTTTATTATTTTTGTTCACTTACCAAGCAGTCCAAAAAATTGAGGCAATATGTTTGCTTGGTGTTCGGAGTCTTGACAAATTTCAAGGTCATGATTTTCATGAATAATGTCGTGAAACTTATCATTGGATCATACAAATTGTGTCATAACCTGCTTCTACTCGATTTTGGATGTGCAATTCAGTTTCTATTCATCATTTAGGATTGTAAGAGGGTTGATTGAAACTTGAAAATAAAACTCGCTTGATATAATTAATAAAAAAATCCATAAAAAATTGATGTAACACTTTTGCCGATGAAAAGTTGTCGTCCTCATTTTCTATTGAATTTTTGTTAATCTATTTTCTATTTTCGCTTATGAAATAGTAAAAAAAATAAAATAAAAGAGGCTATAAATTTGTTCGGTGTTTTGATAAATAATGTGTGTTGTAACAATAAAATTTAGGGTGTTGTTATTAACACACCCTAAAGTGTTTTTTTTAATGAACTCTCGCGGTGTCCCAAAGGCTTCATAGGCCCAAAGACTAATCCGCGGTCGGGGATATTGTCAGAACGCTTCCCCCCTGGCCACCACAGAATGAATTGGGATTTAACTCCAATCCGCAGTCGGCAGGATTCAAACCCGGGTGGGGGGTACCACACCTGGAGTCTCTTACCAACTCGACCACCAGTGGTGGTTACACACCCTAAAGTGTTAATAACACATTCTAAAAACACTAAAGAAAAATAGAGATATAGAGAGAGGGAAGAGAGAATGCGTGTGTTATTAATACTTTATGATGTGTTAATAACAACAGCACCCTAAAATTTATACTCAATTTATGTAACCAAAAAAAAAATTTATACTCAATTTTCGACATCACCTCCTAAGAAATTCGACCAAGATATCATAAAAACCAGACTACGTCGCCCATATTTTTGCTTTCATATAATTGAACCGACTCACCGAATATCTTCTTCTCCTGCAAAACAGTTAAGACAGGTACAGTCCGCGTTGTTATATATCGATAGATCAGGGCCTCAAAGGGCATTGTTTTGTTTTGATATGGACAATCTTGTGGGGCCCACATATAGCTCTCCATCGTCATCTTTATAAATAGTATTATCACTTCCTCTGTCTGTATCCGCCACTTGATGATGTCATTGGGTACCCTCCCCCTACAGTATTAACTTTTAACCACCGCCGCTGCACGCTAACATGCGCACGTACGCACACAGTGGATCTATCCCCAACTCCCCTTCCCTCCTCCTCCTCCTCTATAACCGCAACCCAACCCCCAAGTCGTACGGTCAGAAAAGCACTGACCTTTCTTCTCTGTCCCAGCCGCGCAAATCTTCAGCAAAGTTCAAAACTTTGTGTACTGGGAAAGAATGTCTCTCTAAACCCAGACAAACCCAGCTTTTGTCTCTCTCTTACATACTGGAGTTGGGACTAATTTTCTCAAGGCTAATCAACCAGTCTGGCTCCATTTACAGGTTCTAATTGTTGGGTTCCATTCTTCTATTTCACCTTGCATTTGTTTTGCTCTCTCAATTTCTATGCTTTTATGTATGAACAACCACAAGAATTGAAGGAACCCATGTTGAAATTTCCCCAAATTCTTGCATTTCTAGGGTTTCAGTAGCTGGGTGGGGCTTGTAATTTCGATTGAGATTGCTACCGGATTGAGTGCCAATGTGCCGTTAGCTTAAATCTTATAAATGGGTGATGTAAAGATTCCAAATTGGCTAAAAGGGTTGCCATTGGCACCCGAGTTTCATCCAACGCATACCGAATTTGCAGACCCGATTGCTTATATTTCGAAAATTGAGAAGGAAGCTAGTGAATTTGGTATTTGTAAGATTATCCCACCATTGCCGAAACCTTCGAAAAGATATGTTTTTAGCAACTTGAATAAGTCGCTTGCGAGGCGCCCGGAATTGGGTTCTGATGTGAACTCTGAGAATGATTGTGCTCCTACGAAATTGGGTCCTGGGGATGGTAGTAATGATGAGGAGGTTAGGGCGGTCTTTACCACAAGACACCAAGAATTGGGCCAGACTGTGAAAAGAGCAAAAGTGGCGGATTTGAATCCACCATCCGGTGTTGATAAGCAAGTGTGGCAAAGTGGGGAAGTTTATACTTTAGAGCAGTTTGAGTCCAAGTCCAGAGCTTTTGCAAGGAGCATTTTAGGCACAATTAGAGATGTTTCTCCATTGGTTATAGAGGCGATGTTTTGGAAGGCAGCTTCGGAGAAGCCGATATACGTGGAGTATGCCAATGATGTGCCTGGGTCTGCTTTTGAAGAACCGGAGGGTCAATTGTGCTATTCACATAGGCGGAGGAGGAAGAGGAATTCCTACCAGAGAAGTGGAGCTAACTCCGATAGCAAGAATAGTGAAACGATTAACAGTTGTGAAAGAAACTCCCAAAATGGTGAAGTTAAAGATGATTCCCCTAAAATTGCATCAGACACATGCTTAGAGGTATCCAAATCGTCTGCTTCTCCAGGAATAGTGTCAACAGATGAAACTTCTCAATCTTCTAGGAAAAAAAATCAAAATTCTTCTTGTGACATGGAAGGTACTGCTGGTTGGAAGCTTTCAAACAGTCCATGGAACTTACAAGTAATTGCACGCTCACCTGGTTCACTTACTCGTTTCATGCCGGATGATATCCCAGGTGTTACTTCTCCTATGGTGTACATCGGCATGTTGTTCAGCTGGTTTGCTTGGCATGTTGAAGATCATGAGCTTCACAGCATGAATTTTCTGCACAATGGATCTTCAAAGACTTGGTATTCTGTTCCTGGTGATTATGCATTTTCTTTTGAGGAACTTATTCGCACCGAAGCATATGGTGGTAATGCCGACCGTCTAGGTATGTGAATTTTTATATGGCTGGTTGCTTGGTAAAAGCTTCTGAGCATTTAAGTGGTTCAAAAGTCCAAATAATAGTAGCCCCAAATTATTGATTGTAATGCTTTATTTTTTTTGGTGAATTTTTATTGGTATGGCTGTCAAAGTGTTTTTCCAAAATTTTCCATGCCTTGGTTTTACTACTATTGTTTGAGTTGTTAATGGTAGGACCAACTGCTAACTTATAAGACCTGTTCAGAATGATAGGAGTATGTTTTCACTATTTTTTCTTCTTCAAATTCTGTTCTGAAAATTTTTCTTTCTGAAATTGGTTGAGTGTTATACTTCTATAGCCTTTTTGTAACTCAGGTCCAGTTTCTCTTATTGCCAGCTGCTCTCTCACTATTGGGTAATAAAACAACTTTAATGTCACCTGAGGTAGTTATCGCATCGGGAATTCCGTGTTGCAGGTACTTTTTTTCCCTCTTTATTACTTCTGTGATCCATCATAATGTTAATTCAGTTGAGGATTCTTTTTTTTTCTGGCTATGATAAAAGTTGTAAGGGTTTGATGTGGTGAACTTCATCTCTGTTTCGTCTTCTTGCTGTTTGTCCTTGATGTTCTACTTACTTCCACTCTGGTTTGTTCTTTAGGTTAATACAGAATCCTGGTGAATTTGTTGTGACTTTTCCAAGGGCTTACCATGTAGGATTCAGTCACGGTAATTGCTTTACATTATTTGTGCAGACTGAATTTTAGCGGACATTTTGATGATTTTAACATTTTGCCCTCTGAACACCGTATGTTTAACTTGGCATTTGTTGCATAAAGAAATTACATGTGCATTGGAAACTAAATGTAGGATGTATAAGTTTAACAAAGTTTGAATATATACATGGTTATGTTATAAAACATCAAAAAGAAGGGGGGGTCCTGTAGGATTCAATTCCTTAATGAACAAGTAGCCTTTGAGACTGAACTTGGTTTCAAAGTGCATAAATGAAAAAAAAAAAAAACCATTTGATATGATATAGTGACATAATCAAGCAACAGCTTTTATGGTTGCTTTTGATAATGTTATAATAAGAACATAGATTTGGATTTTTCTTTTGAGCTTTTAGTTCAAAGTTATTGAAAACAAAGTTGCAAGCTTAAATGGGGAAATTATCTTGGATTTTCTGTGTTAAATAAAATATCTTTAGAATCTTATAGGATAAAGAAGGTGAATATATCCTTAGAACCTGGTATGGGATTAAAGTGTTCATTCTTCTCCTATTGTATATGAATATATGTAATATGTTATGGTTGCATTTTCATCATATGTTGCTCATCTTGATTTTTCAATGGATTATTATTGTTTTCGTTTCTGGAACACAGGTTTCAATTGTGGGGAAGCTGCTAACTTTGGAACACCACAATGGCTTAAAGTAGCTAAAGAAGCTGCAGTTCGTAGAGCTGCTATGAATTATCTTCCTATGCTTTCCCATCAACAGCTGCTATACCTCTCGACTATGTCTTTTGTTTCAAGGTCAGCTTAAGCATCTTGTTGAGTTTTATTTGGCCGTATAAAGAAAGAAACTGCAAAAGATAGTCTCTGTATGGTTTTACATAGTTTGTGAACATTAGACAATCATGATATTGCACTCTTATTTGTTAGTGATTTAGAGATATTCAGGTAGAAATGTATTAAGCACCATTAACTCTCTCAAACATATGCACACAGGCACACAAACATGGAAGACACGCATCTGCCTTCTCATATCCGATACTAAGTTATTTGTCAAGGATTCTCCTTGTTTGGCATTGTTTTATGTTTAAGATAAGGGAATCTTGGTATAAATTGAAGGCCTGGGATTGAAGAGCTGGACTTTAGGGTAGTTTTAGGGCTGTCAGCTAAATCGTATCAGTTGCGGTCACTGCACATGTGAAAACCAAGATGATTGTTATGCTTGTACATAGAATGCATGTATCACTGGATCTGCAGAGACAATTGTAATCCTGATGGGCCAATGCATATCAACCTGCTAAATTCTTTTTTCTCGTTGTCTGCTCTGAGATTATGTTCTTTGATGGCTGCAGCTCTCCTTAGTTCTAGTTGGCTTATGCGCTATGCATATAACATGATAACATGATAATAGGTTATAGTCAATTATTACTTGATGTCTGGGACATGGTCATGCTAAGTTGATCTTAGTTTAATCTGTCTTGTGATATAGTCATCCCCAACTGTTTTACTGGATCTCTGTATTTCCATTGGTATTTAGTTATCTACTCTTCTATGCATCAGTCAGACATCTACACTCTCTTTTCATGTTGTTTCGATAAAGTTGTCAAGTGAGGGTTGTTTCTCATGCCTGGTTTTACTTTTTTCATAATGCAGAGTGCCGAGGTCCCTACTACCAGGTGTGCGGAGTTCTCGTATGAGAGATCGGCAAAAAGAAGACAGAGAGCTATCAGTAAAGAAGGCTTTTATTGAAGATATTTTAAATGAGAACGATGTGTTATCTTCTCTTCTTGGGAAAGAATCAAGTTACCGTGCAGTATTATGGAACCCTGATTTACTTCCATGTGCAAGCAAAGAGTCTCCCATACCCACTGCAAGTGCTCCTGTTGATACGAATTCAAAAGACAATGCTACGGATACTCAGCGTGGAAATAGTACTAATGATCAGAACTTTCTGGTTGATGAGATGAGTTTGTATATGGAAAATCTTAACGATTTATATTTGGGCAGCGATGATTTGTCTAGTGACTTCCAAGTTGACTCAGGAACATTGGCGTGTGTGGCATGTGGGATACTTGGGTTTCCATTTATGTCTGTGGTGCAACCGTCTGAGAAAGCGTCAATGGAACTTCAGCCTGAATATTTTTCGGCTGAGGAATTCCCTGGAGTTTCAGGTCTTAAGAATTCTCATTTCTCTCCAGAGCATCGCGAATCTTTCAAAGGCTGTGCTACAGGTATTGGAACTCGGATCCACTTTTGCCTTGCCTGATATTTTTTGCTGGGTGAAATAACTTTTTGTTTTTATTTATTGTCTTATTGAATCCACAGTAAGGCTTATTCCAAAATATATCAGAATATACATTGTAGATTGGGAGAAACAATATTTAGTTGGATCTATAGTGTTTTTACCAGCCAGAAGTTGGAATTTTTGAATTGGTACCAGTCTGGTTAGTGCTTCTTATAGATTGATTATGTATTCAGCAAGTGTGAAATGCCTTCAGAACCCTCTGGAAGTAGCTCTTTTCCTATATAATGGGTCTCAGTTTTGAGGTCCTTTGGGAGTTTGATGATGTTTTGTTTGTTAGCTAGCTGTATGAACTTTGACAGATAATTGTGCTATGCAGAACTGCCTTAACTTCTTGATACTTACAGCTTTGATGCATCTGTAATTAATTTCTGGGCGCTTTCTACTCGCTACATTTGTATCTCCTGTTTCTGTTTGTGATTTAGGACCTAATATAGCTAGTTTTCAGAACACCTGTATTAAAACTTGTGAATATGCTCTCCATATTGTGCTATATCATATAATTGGCTTTTTATTTTCTTTATGTTTTTCGCGAACATTATAAATTCCTTAATCTGAAGAATATTTCACTATGGGCCAAACTTTTTGTAATACTGTACTTCTAGCAAGAATCTTCTACATAGTTTCCCAAGGTTTTTCATGAAAGAAAATGGCTAAATCAACTTTCCTCATTGTTATGCAGAGGATCTCCCTCCTATTTCCAATGCTTTTCCCCCTGCAAAGGATCCCCTAATACCTTGCACAATGAAGTTTAACAAGGGTTGGAATACTGTTGATAAATTTCTGAGACCACGGAGTTTCTGTCTTGAACATGCTGTTGAAACTTTGGAGCTGTTGCAGCATAAAGGTGGAGCGAACATGCTTGTGATTTGCCATTCTGGTAAGATTAGTTTTGATCATGAGTATATTACTTGATATTCTCTCTGTGACTTGTAAAACTGTGGTATTTGTGGTGACTTTATTCTCTACTCTTTGGATTTCTGCAGACTATCAGAAAATAAAGGCTCCTGCAGCAGCTATTGCAGAGGAAATTGGTTGCCCTTTTAACTATAACGAGGTTCCATTGGACATTGCATCAAAGGAAGATCTGAACTTGATAGATCTTGCCGTGGATGATGGACGTGATGAATGTGGAGAAGATTGGACCTCAAAGTTGGGTATAAACCTACGGTACTGTGTCAAGGTCAGAAAAAGTTCTTCCTCGAAGCGAGTCCAGCATGCACTGGCATTGGGTGGAGTGTTCTCTAAACAAAGTTCCAGCTCAGAATTTCTGACCGTTAAATGGACATCCAGAAGATCTCGGACTAAGAAGGTTTATCTAGATGCCCCCTACAAACAATGTGAGAGCATTGAGAAAAAGAAGGAAGAAGTGGTGGAGGGAAGGTCAGCAGATGCCACCTCTTTTAAAAGGGAAGGAAAAATAATTCAATATTCAAGAAGGAATAAGCTAAAACCAAGTACTTCTACAGTAGCATGTAGGGTTGTTGAGGACTCTGCTACTTCTAAAGAGCTTGATAAACATAGCAGGAGGGCATCAGGTAGTATCATTTACAACAATGGAAAGTCATCAGGTAGTAGCATTTACAACAATGGAAAGTCCACCAGCATTTGTGCAAGGTTGGACTCCTTTGCATCAAATAGTATGTCTGAAATGCATCCTGTTGTCCAGATGCCGGAGGCCACCAGGGATATCTGTTTGGACTCTACTCTTTCACAAGTTGCAGATACACTTGCCTTAACAGCTGGAAGTGCTGATGCACAGATTGAAAATCACAGTTTGGAAGAGAGGAACATGAACAGTGGAGGCTGTAATTTAGCAGCACGGGAGTCTGATATGCAAGAAGAGATCAAGATCCCTGAAGAAGCCAGAGAGAACAAGTCTATTACTCCACTTGTCATTGCAGGTGATGCAAGGTTTGAAAAGCATAGAGACAAGCAGAAAACAGAAAACTTGAACAAAAACTGTGGCAATTGTAATCTGGTGTCTGAAGGGCAGTCCCAACTTTTGGCTGAGGAGGATGTTCTTACGAATGGGGTTTCTGTTTTCACCAAGTCAACAAACTTATGTGCTGCCAACTCAATTGTGACAAATTCCGAGGAACAGATGGTCGATGCAGTCATTGAGAAATCTTGCGTGAATAGTGAAGTTTGTGAATCCATGACTTTGGATGCTGAAGTGCAACAAGAAATCCAAACTACTGACAGAAGTAACGACAAGGCACCAGTTTCATGTAGTTCCACGGTGTTGAATGATCCAACCTTTACTGCAGCTGAAGGTTATGTTGAATGTCCAAGAGAGACACATATTGCGGAAGCATTTAGCAATGTTGTTTCTTCAGAATTCAAACCGGAAGAAGATATTAAGATTCCAAAAGGAAGAAACGAGGAACCAAGTTTAAGTTATACGGGACGAATCAGTCAGCTCTCTCCTGCTTCTACAGATGGATCGTCTGGAGTTCCAAGGGAGCTCTGTGCTACAGCAGATTTTCAGCCAGGCCCAATTTCAATTGGTGAAGAATTTCAGGCTGCAGATAGAAGTAGTGAGGGAGAATATATCTCTACTTCAATGATACGGATGGAAGAAACTCATCCCTCTTTCTCATTGGAAGAATCTTCTGTTGTTCCCAGGGGAAGCTCTTTAGAGGAAAGCACGAGCAATGGTGTGACTTCAGCTACTGTAGTTCAGCAAGATGCCCAAACTCCAAATGAAGCTATGGAAGCACCTAGTTATAATTTTGTTGTACGAGGAGAAAATCAGCCTATACCTGTCTTGGTTGAAGATGAAATTCCCAGAGTGACCTGTGCAACAGATGCGACTTTGGATGATAAAGAACGGGGGACAATCTCATACAGTAATAAGGAACTCATTGCTAGTCATGATACTTCAAAATGCGAGCCATCTCGTGTTACAATCAAAACATATTTTAGAGTTAAAAGAGGGACTCGTGCTGCTCAAGAATTGCTCAACGGTAGTGAAGTTTGTATATCACAACGTGATAGAGAGCTGGAAAACATCGAGTCTTCCATTGTAGACCCCAGACCAAGTCCTCAAATCGGAAGTAGAAGAAAAAGAGGAGTGGAGCAGAAAATGGAGGACAACTTTAATTTCAATGGATTTATTAGGGGGCCATGTGAAGGGTTGAGACCAAGGGCTGGGAATGATGCAACAATTAGTGGGATAGACATCCACAACCAAGACGAAGAGAAGCAAGTGGCAAAGAAGGTGAAGAGACCAGATGTTCCTGTTCCTCCTAAGGATAAGAAGAAAGAACAAGCAAGGAAGTCTCACAGCTGCAACCTAGGAAGCTGTCGCATGAGTTTTCAGACAAAGGAGGAGCTTATGGTGCACAAGCGTAACCGCTGCCCACATGAAGGGTGTGGTAAGAAGTTCAGTTGCCACAAGTACGCAGTGGTTCACAGCCGTGTGCACGAAAATGATAGGCCTTTCAAGTGCCCGTGGAAAGGTTGTTCCATGTCATTCAAGTGGGCATGGGCCCAGACTGAGCATATACGAGTGCACACCGGAGAGAAGCCATACAAGTGCAAGGTGGACGGCTGTGGCCTCTCTTTCAGGTTTGTATCAGATTTTAGCCGTCACAGACGGAAAACAGGGCATTATGTGAGCTAACGTTGTCTGACATTATTTGGTTTTGATAAGGCTACTCATGTAACATATAAGCAGAAGGGGTTTCTTGGGCCAAAGAGGCCTACAGGAATCTTCTTGGTGTAATCTTGTATGTGATTGTTAGGTGTAGAATTAGGGAGGAATTAACTTTTCTGTAGCTGCAGGTCACCAATTATTTGAGTTGTTTTTTTTTGTTTCCCGTCACAATGGAATTCGATTTTGCCTTCACCATCAAGCCACTTCATTATCACTCCAAAGTCCAAACTCCAAATCCCAAGTTAATTACCAAACCAATATATTGACCGCAAAGAATAAAGAAAGCTTACAAGTTGAAAACATGCAACAACCTATTTGTTCCATCTTGGTCCTAGTTATTTTCCACCTTGTGCTAGTGAAGCTGGCACAAGGTACTCTGGCATTCGGGTTACTTATCTATAGCTAAGTAAAGGTGGTATTGTATCCAATCCATGGCTGTTGGAGGATTCGGCATTGTGAGCGTCAGCTGGGTAAGTCTAGGCAATCCTTCTGGAGTTCTGGTTCTGAAGAAGAGAAGGTCTTTCTGGAATTTTCCGGAAAAGTGAGAGCCTACAACACCTTTAGACTATAAGGATTAACAAATAAAATCAATTAACTTATAAGGATTAACAACTAATGCTGCAAGCTCAATCAGGTAGGTTAATTGTATGTTAAAATCACGAGTGAAGAGGAGTACATCTCTAGAGCAACCAAATTCTTTAAGAAAAACTCTTGGTGCTGAAAAATGTTCCCATGTCTGGTTGAGGGCCAGTGCTGGTTTGCTCTTTCCCCATGTATGATTCGGGCTAACGATAAATGTGGAGATTTCACATAAACTTTGGAGCTCATGAAGTAGCCATGGGAATCAAAGTGATCTAGATTTGGAGTGTTAATTTGTGTTCGAATTCTTTTTTGTTGGCTCGTTCGAACTCAGTTTGTGAAAAACATGAGTCGACTTTAAAAATCGACATTAAACTTCTATAAAAGCTGACCAAAGCTTATTACAGAAACGGTTTGGCTCATATAGCTCGTTAGCAGTATGTATAATTTTATAAAATTGCTGGACTATTGTTAGATTACTCACTACTTGCGGTATGCCTCACACATTATACTAATCAAACGGCTCGCGTTTTTAGAATTTTAATACTCTAGAGCACTATAGAACATCGGTCTCCTTAAAAACACAGTAAGCTAGTACGAGGATAAATGTTGCCGGAATCTTTGTACGGAAGGTTTTGACAATTGAATCTTTGTAGAGATCGAATACATGTACCTAAATTTTATTTATTTTTAATTAAGGAAAACAACAGATATATTAGTTGAATAACTTTAAGTTGCAGCAAGCTATGTAGTATGTACCATGTCTAATTCTCACATCAATTGTGCTTCATATCAGTCCCTAATGTTTGCACTGCATCTTGACTTTGACAAGGTTTCAAAATTATTAAGCTACATCTTGAAAGTAAAGGGATTGTTGTTCTAGTAGTTAGTCTTTGCAATTCTCAAGCTATTTCGCTTTAAGATTTCACATTTACAAGAATCTTCAATTAGAAAATCTTAATAGCCAAACTCCAAATCTAAAGTTAATTACACATCCCATGAACCACTACCAGGAAATCCTGATTAGAATGATGTGTTTGTTTTTTCTTCATGTAAACGAGTCCATTATTCTTGTTAGGTTCATGCTACCACTATTGCATTTCCATATCCGCGATCTCCGACACTATAACACTTGCTCCTAAAAAATTTATCAAATTGTAGCGAGTGTGCGACTCATATTTAATTTCCCCCAACATCTCATATAAAGTAACATGTTACCATTTCTTCATTGATCAATGTTCAGCTAATTCTCTATTTAAGACATTTGATCACAAGACAAACACATTAATTTATGAGGGTGGTCAGTCATTCACAATAATAATATGTAAATTAACCCAAATTTGATATAGATAAGTATACTAACATATTACATATGGTTATGGCAAACATGCAACTTCAGTGAATGGAAACTTGGCAAGTGTATCAAAGTAAGGATTATACAATCTGATAACTATGATCATCAATTAATTGAGATTTTAGCGAACAAATCTATTCTATTTGGCATAGTAGATCTTATATTATTTTAGATGATTTTCGATAGAAATTTTTATTATTAGGGTTATATATATGCAAAATCAATAATAACTAGATGACCAAACGAGAAAAGATTTTCTACTCATGAATTAAAAGTAAAAGATATACGGTATGATGATTGAATTGCATTGCAAGTTGGATAAGCTGAATGTATAAACAAATTTTTTCCCCTGCACACTTAATTCACTCATCCATCTTGAGCAAACCCTAAACATAATAAATTGCTTTGGTTCTTGAATAAAACCATGGGACCGGGAACAGGGAACTCAACTCATAATTAATCACTCCACACATGACTAACACTATACTTCCAACTTTGAAGACCAATCAACTCCAACTGTGCAAGAGGTAATTGAGAAATATAAACAATGAAAGTAATGCCAAATCATCAACTTTAAAAATGCTGATAATCCAGCTTTGGGTTGATTCTTGAGAGAATTTCTTAATTTCCCCCAACATCTTATATGAAGCGACAATATATGTACTCATTTGTTGCTATAATATTTCTTCATTGATTAATATCAATTATTCTCTATTTAAGACATTTCCTCAAAAAGATAGAACACATTAATTTCATGAGTATGATCGGTTAGTCATGCATTCTCTTAAGTATTTTGCCGCACACTAAATTCACTCATCCTTCTTGAGCAAAGTTTTGTGTATGTGCATACATAATTACATATATATCACATAAGCTGTTTTGGTTCTTGAATAAAAACTATGGGGAACTCACTTTCTACCATTAGATTGACAATAGAAAAGTGTGGCCAAAGGAAGTTACTGCATAAGTTGTGATGTTAGAGGAAACTAATTGTAAGAAATGCTTTGCAGTCCATTGAATGTCATAAAGCTTTAAGACTGAGAATGCCATACCATAAAATCAATAACGCATTTAGTTCACGTAAGTTTTTCGCTGCACACTAAATTCACTCACTCATCTTGAGCAAAGCTTTGTGAATGTATATAAGCTGTTTTGGTTCTTGAAACCCTAAAAAACTATGGGGGAACTCAGTTTCCACCATTAGATTGACAATAGAAAACTGAAGCCAAAGAAAGTTACTGCATAAGTTGAGATGTTAGAGGAAGCTAAATGCTAATTTGTAGTCAATTGGATGTCAGAAAGAAATGCCATACCCTAAACTAACAACCTATTCTTGTCCCTTCTGCACAACACAACCTTTGGCAAGATCAGCACAATGGCTTATTGATGAGCAAAAAATGACACAATGACTACTTCAACGAGTGTGTTTCCCTGATTCCAACTTTGTATTTTGTCACATTAATATGTCCTGGGCTAATCTTCATCACATTAATATACTATTATTATTCCTACATTTAGTGAATACTAGCGAGTGAGACGAGAAGAAGCTAGATTATCATCACCTTTGATCCTAAGCAATTGCTCGTTAGCAGAGCAACTCCATACCCATTTCTTCAAGTGTGTTCCCTGGTCTTCATGTCTAGTAGTATTGTCGATTTAGAGTTTCTTAATGGGTACCAGATTTTGTTGGTTTCTCAATATGATTTGCATGGACAGCGAATTTGCCAATTGTGACATTTTGGACAAGAATGGCTTCTATTTTGCAACTTCCCCTATAGTGCCACCCAATGAGTTAAGTTTACTGAAAGTTTTCAATCCGCTAGGTAAGAATTCATTGTTGCAGGGAAAACATAGGTGGTCCGACCAACCCCATATTCAATCCGAGTCAGTGTTATTCTTTTCAATAATTCAATCGCATGCAAATGCTATAACGTTTGGCCATATGTTCCCACCCATATTTCTCACCAAACTTCTTGTTACAATAAACTATCGGCAAAGATAACGTAATGTAATCAGCCAACATACCCAAATACGAAGTAGAAAGCCACCTCTCTAAGTGCTTTTTGCTGCCCCAAAATGCCTCCTTTTTTGGTTTTAGGAATGTCACATGAGTATTCTCAAAATTTCTTAAAACATATACTAGCAAAATATATTCCCCGCAAAGAATAATACGGTTACATACTTTCAAAACTCCACAGGAGGCACAGGTATTTACAGCAGAGTTTATTCTGGGTGCAAAAAATTTACCCTTCTCTGTGTGAATAAATAGGGGGAAAAAATGCCAATGACTTTGCAAGGAAAGAACAAAAAAATTCCTATGCCAAAAATAAAGCTTCCAAATAATCATCAGTATAAGCTAGGCACGGCCAATGATCAGTTCGAATACGTACCAAAGTCGAAACATCACACACTTCCATTTGGAAGAGGAGATGGAACCTTGGAGGAAGAAATATCAAAATAAGGAAGCATCCCATGTTTTTCTTACGGATATTGACAAGGCTGTCCATTTCGTCAACATCATCGGTGTATGTAAGAGGAAGAGGGCCTCTATCGAAATTAGTACCTGAGCTAGTAATATCAACGGCATAATCTGAGGCCTCATCCTTCCAGATGATGTCCCTAATGATTCCTCCATCCTTTACAAGACTAACAAGTGGTTCGCCAAGCACACTTACAACAAAGGGTGCCAAGTAGCGCTCAGTCGCCTGAATCACAGATGATGCAGGAACTTCAAGTAGCTTGACTGACCGAGTTCCAGTGATAGCTGCAACCCCTTTCCCTCCTTTTAATGGGAAGGTCTCCCGCCCAGTGTTGGAATTGCCGCATGCCTCCCAAAGAGCACTGAACAAGTCTAAATAATAACCAGGTGATGCCTCTTCTGGGATGCCAGGTGGTACAACAGCCTTGAGAAACATATCCTCTATTCCTATAGTGATACTGTGAAGCTGACCACGGATTATATGACCATTTTCTGCATTTGTTTCAATGGAAACATCAATCAGACCAGGAGTTGGTTCACGTGGTTCCAATTCAATCATTACTGGAGCTGCTCTAAAACTTTCCTCTTCTCCAGAACCATTTTCTACAGGAACAATAGCTAACGAGGCTGCTTGATCTGATATATCAGTTTTTCTGGGAGGTTCACCAAGAAGAAAAGGTATATGATATGATGCAATAGACCCATACGGTGCAGACGACGAAAAGTTTAGCACGGTTGCATACAAAGCAGGGAGGGCATCTAATTCACCCAAAACACCAGTAGGGGAATCAAGTCCCCATATACGACTTAAAGTATCAGATTCAAACCTCAAACTACATGATATTCTAACCTTCAGTCCTGGCATATGTCTGACATCAGGAATGCATGAGAAATGCATCCTTAATGTCACTAATATCTCTGAAATCTTTGCATCCATGACACGCAATGGTTCCTGTGGTCGATCAATTCTTTCAGTTTCTGGGCTAATGTAGATATTACTACTGCTATCAGTTTCACTCTCCTCTATTATGGGTTCACTGTCTCTGATACCTTCTAGGTAACTGGATTCATTATTCCCAAAACCGAAAGATGATAAGGACAAGGACCAAAACTGTTTCACAAGTAGGGGAATCACCCGCTCAAGGTGGATATACGAGGAGATGTTCCTAGACTTCTTAAGATTGTCAGCAGACACAGGAGACTGGATATTGAAACTGGGAAGTGCAGATGGTGAAATACCGAGTTCTTCTCCAAGATTCAGCATGTCCCTGAGCTTTTTTCCTGGTACACAGATCAGCAACCGAAGGTAGATCCTGCAAAGGGCCAAGATGAATAATAACATCAGCTAATAATGGGTATTGAACAAGAAGAGTGTATAGGGCTCCTATAAACAGGAAGGTAATGTTCTGAAAGATAAATACAGGATGAGTATAAGAACATCTCTTAATCATACCTTGCATTATCACGAACCTCCAAATCAGGAAAGTACAGGCAGGTGAATGCAAAAAGGCGAGATAGTCTAAGGAACAATCTGGAGCTGTGGTGATGCATCAGAAAGGTTCGACAGATGCCAAGAACTCTGCTTCCCTGAGACCATGACCTCAGTCCAGTATATGGGCCATGTCTGACAACAAGGAAGGCCATGAACTTGGTAAGCAGCTCTAGCAATCCTCGAGGAGGAATTGTATCAGATTCAGCAATTTTATCAAATATCGGGAAGCAAGAAACCAAAGTATAATCCAATTTGACTTTTGGAAGCAAATGCTGATCAAAAGTCTGCAGCAGACGCTCTCCTAACCAACGGTGCTTTTGACAACCAAACAAGCGATCAGTCAAAGCAACAATCACTGGAACCAATCTCCTACACTCCAACATCAGGTCCACCAGCATCCCCTGAAAAAATTGGGAAACATAAAAAATGAGCAGACATAAAGATAATCCTTTCCCCCCTTCTCTTATGACACAAAGACGGTGAACTAGTTGCCTAGCTGAGGTTTTAAAATGAGCATCACCAAAGATAAGGAACAATATTTTCTTTTACACAACTTTTATCTACATGGTAGGTGAACTGGCACTAAGAGTTCCTTTTTCTTTGGCACATTTCTTATTAACTAAATGTATGTGATTGATCTTTATTCTAAGTTTGAACATCATCATGTAAAACCAGTGCTTCTCTGCATTTCACATCTCTCAACCAGTCGCATACCTACTTGGTATGCTACACAATACCTAGTTCATAGGAAGATTACAAAGTACAGTAGAACATATGCAAGGAAAACTGATGGGATAGAAAATTACCTGTATGGAAGTGAAAGTGGTGGAGTCCATGAGACTTCTAGTGGTCGAAGGATCATTGTCTGAATGAGATGATGCCCCTATCAAGAACCTATGCAAGGTCCGAAATGCTACTGCAGTTTCCGTGCTGCCTGGAGGTAACCATTTGAAGGCAGATACAGAAACAAGTCCATCTTGAAACACCTTCACCACCAACTTATCATTACCCGCGTCCTCACCTGAAACACCCTCAAATTTCAACATATCAACACAAATGGAGCAAAAGGCAAGCAGGTCAAGCTTCAATGCTTTCAAAGCCAAAGGATCAAACACGCTCGGATAAAATCTCAATCCCATATCAACAATGGCCTTCAGTTTCCTGACCTCTCTTCTCAACACCAACTCACTGAAACCCAACAACCAATGCAACCCAAGCAATCTAAAAACCAAGTGATGCTGCGTTTCCCTGGAGAGCAACATAAGCCGGCTAGCAATCTGCCCCTCTTGCCCATCAAACGCATCCAAAAACGGAGGGTACATTGTCAAAACGACATGGCATAGCAAAGGATCAGAGGAATAAATCATACCGAAAAACTGAACCTTCAGCATCGAAGCTTGGAGCTCCAATGCCATGGCAACCGGCATTATCAATGCCAAGAACTCAACCATCCCACACGGCGTCAACACCTGCGGCCACTCGAGCAAAAACGACATAGCCCTCCTCAGCTCCTTGTAATTCAATCCACCTGAACTCTCCTTACCCGAGCTGTTCACCAGTACCTGCGGAGCACTGAACGGCACCAAAGGCACCGTCGTATTAAGAATCGAAACATTGAGTTTTTTAGCGACGATGTTGTGAACCACGGTGGTGAACAAAAGTATGTAGCTTTGAGCGGCGTGAGTCCTTTCGCTCTGGCACAAGCTCCAGAGGTGTCCTCCGATATCGGAGAGCAAACAGGGATAAGACTTCTCCAACTCGCGCAAGCACTCGCACGCGAGCGCACGTACCTGGCGGTCGAAGCCGTGATTGGGGCGGTTAATAACCGTCAAGAGCAGCTCGACCAGGCCGTCGAGCATGTAGTCCGCGGCGATGACGATCGCGGTGACGGAGAGCATCATTTGCTCCTTGAGCGCGAACGTGACGTGGACCCCATCGGCGGGGGTCTGGATCAGGGCGCGGAGGGTTTCGATCAAACGGTGGAGGGTTTTGGGCAGGGAATCCGGGTCGGATGTGAAGAGCGGGTCGGAGAACTCCTCGAGGAAGACGATTAGCTGGAGCTTGAGGGGGAAGTCCCGCTTGTTGAGGGAGGAGAGGGCTTGGTCGATGAGGATTGGGTGCGCGGAGGTCCATCGGTCGCGGCGTGCACCGCCGTGCTGGAAATCGTCGATTAGTGACTCCCAGTCTTGGAGTGAGAGCGGCTTCAACGGAGGCGGCGATGGCGATGGCTCTGGTGGCTTATCGGTCATGCTTAGTGGGAAGCAAACCCTAGGCCGACTCGCCTAGCTTAACGGTTCAGATATTGAAGCTGGATTCATGGAAATTAGATGACATTGAGGCATGAGATTTCGAGAGGGAGAGTGGGAATGTGTGAATTTGAAATGAAATGAGAGGGAATTTGGATTTGGGATTTGGAAATTTGGACTTTCAGTTGGTGATTCAGAGAGGAGGACTGAACCGCTTCGAACACTAGAGGAAGAGGAGGCTGCAGATGCGTGCGTCTTTTACAGTAGGGAGTATAATTTCCAATTTTAGTAATATATGGCTGAGTGTATGGGCATAATTGAAATTTTCCATGTCATTTTTGGGCCGGTGAAATATCTCTGTCTTAATACTTCTTTTGGCAAATGGGTGACGCTTCCAATAATTTTGTAATTTACTACATCATCATATTCTCCTATTTTTATAAGAAATTCTTTTTTTTTAATTCTTATTTCTTGAATTTCTTATTTTACCCTATACCATTTTTTTTGTAACGTTTATTGGCAAGACTCAAGTGTATAGAATTCATTTACGGTGTATTTGGATGAATAATTTTCACTTTTCAAAGATATTTTCAAATTATGTAAATTATGATTTCTTGAATTTAAATTTCATTAACGGTGTGTTTGGATGAGGGAAAAAGTGAGGGAATTTAATTAAAAATAAGGATTTTACAATTCTCCCGGTCGAATTTTAGTGTTTGGCTTCCTTATCCAGTGAAATTAGCAATTCCTATGGAAAATAATCGTGGAATTTGGGGAGGCAAATTCCTGATTTGAATTCCTCCCAAAATAGGTGTCTTTTCTGAATTCCTTCCAAGCATGTTTAAATTCTTGTCATTTTAAAAATTTAAATGATGAAATCCAAACAATAGAATTATCAATTAACAGAATTTAAATTCATGGAATCATAATTCCCATCATTTGAGAATATCTGTGAAAATAGAAAATACTTCATCCAAACACACCATAATTGATAATTTTATTATTTGGATTTCATCACATAGAACTTTTAAAATGACAAAAATTAAAAATAGAATTTTCTGTTTGGAATGAATTCAGAAGGCACATATTTTGGGAGGAATTCAAGTCAGGAATTTGCCTCCCCAAATTCCATGATTATTTTCCATGAGAATTGCTAATTTCACGGAATAAAGAAGTCAAACGCTAAAATTTGACAGGAGAAAATATAAAATCTTTATTTTTAATTAAATTCCCTCACTTTTTTCTCTATCCAAACAAACCGTTAGTTTTAGCTTATTCAAACTCGATTCGTGATGAAGTGGTGTTAGCTCAATGGTTAGAGCGCTCACTATCTAACATTTAGGTCATGAGGTCGAGTCATCATGAGGGTAGTAGTGAAATCATTTGATCCTCCTAAAAAAAACTCAATTCGTAAAACAAACAAGTTACGTTTAAATTTACTGTAATTATATTCAACTCGCAAACATCATAAGCAATTTATATTTAATTACAAAACACTTGAGTTCGGCTAGTCATTGAAACTCAATTCATAAAAATTATGTAAATAAAAAATAATTTTTTTAAAGCTAAGTTCGAATGAGCAAGCCAAATTCAAACATAACTCGAAGGTATGAGCCAAGTTTAAACGAGCAACAAGCAAAACAAATTGAATATCAACATCGAACCATATCATAATCTTATCAAAAATAAGAGTCAATACTCGGAAGATTTTCATCCAAGGATTAGAAAATGACTGATGTGGCGCGAAGCAGATCGTTGATCAATTTTACACGGCCAAGATTGAAATTCTGTTACGGTTACAGTATAAAACCCCTTAAATTCCCCAAGTCCTCCATAGTCCGGAAGTTACTTCCATAGTCACTACCATTTCCCACTCGCCCTGAAAACCGCAACCATATTTTCCCACTAACCGAAAACCTCTCAATGGCCGCCGCCGCCCCGCCACCACCCCCAACCTCAGCCCCGGAGGCGCCGATCGACGTCCCCTCAGGCTCCATCCCAATGGGCCACCCGCTCTTCTCCCGAATCCGGCTGGCCCAGCCCGCCGACGTCCCCCACATCCACAAGCTCATCTACCAGATGGCCGTCTTCGAACGCCTGGCGGAGCACTGCATCGCCACCGAGGCCTCCCTCTCCTCCACCCTCTTCACCTCCCCGCCTTTCCAGTCCTTCACCATCTTCGTCCTCGAAGTCTCCCCAACCCCTTTTCTCAACGACGCTCACAGCAACAACCAGCTCTACCACCCCACCGTCAAAACCCTCAATCTCGACCTCCCGGTCGACGACCCGGAGAGGAATATCTTCCGATCGGACGGTGGCGGTGGGGGTGCATCCGTTGCCGGGTTTGTGTTGTTTTTCCCGAATTTCTCCACGTTTCTGGGGAAGCCTGGGCTCTATGTGGAGGACTTGTTTGTGAGGGAGTGTTACCGGAGGAAGGGGCTCGGCAAATTGCTGCTCTCCGCGGTGGCGAAGCAAGCGGTGAAGATGGGGTATGGGAGAGTGGAGTGGGTTGTGCTGGACTGGAATGTGAATGCCATCAAGTTTTATGAGGAAATGGGGGCCAACATTTTGCAGGAGTGGAGGATTTGCAGGCTCACTGGGGATGCTCTTCAGGCTTATCATAATGCCTAGGTAATAATTTCCATCCTTCAAGAAATGAAATCAAAGGCTTGGTTGTTGTTCTTGTTCTGTATTTTTTTTATTTTTTTGTTTGTTGTGATGTTGTGTTTAGGAGATTATGACTGAGGTGACATTTGATCTGATGGGTGTAAATTTTGGGCTGTGGTTACTGGTTTATGCTTGTACCCTGTTCCAAGAACTTACCTTGTTTAATGTCAATTGATCTAATTTTCTTTATATGTGGTTTTAATTGCTTTTTTGCCTTCTGGGCTTTTGGTACGGCATGGATGATCCTTGGTTTTTAGCTTTGTATAGGCAAAGATGTGAACTTTGGTTACAGTTTTAGACTGGTCCTGTAAAGAAATTGGTGATTAGTCTCTGCTTTGTATTTTCCTCATTCCTTCTTTGGTGCTTTAGTTGAGATTCGAAGTATATGGATTTTCCACTTTAATTAGTGTTACAATCAAAATGGAACTCTTGTTTCACTTTTTCTTTGGACGAGTGTGTTGGAAGAGAGACTCTGAAGATGAGGATCAAAATCGGTTTTTCTGTAAAGGGGACACCATAAAGCAAAAGATGGACTTTCTTCCCCTTTTATTTTCCGCATACATGTTAGTAGTGTAGGTCCATGAAGTCGATGGTTGTGGGTGCTTTTCAATACGTCATTTGGTAGCGTAGTGTAGAAGACTAGAAGGTATAGGTATTTGTAAATCCATTAATCTAATGATCCCAAATTCCCAATTATCCGATAATACTTGTGGGTTTTTATAAACAATTTAATCTCCCGCAGACAGAATATGAAAGCCACGTATGAAGGAATTGGGATGGATTTGACTTGCACAGAGAAAACCTATTCTAGTCAGATTACTACTATTGGCTGCCGCCCAAAACTCCACGCAAGATATTTGTAGAATGTGTCATTGCCTAGATTTCAACCCCGTCACATAAGATATCGCCACGTTACCGTGGGTGGATTTGTGTTTACACGCTGGAGGGTACCCACCCCATGACTGTAGGTCATGACTCATGAAACTTGCTAGTGTTGTAGGTCTTTCCACGGCATCTAGAGCGGTAAAATGTAAAATTCAGTTTTTCGGGTTCTTCTTTCTTAAGATAAAATGGCAATTCAGAAGCAACCTGCCAAATAGTGGAGTGGGATTAGACAAAATAAGCTCGCCTGAAGCAATACTACTTTATCGGCCACGTGATCACCGCCGGCCAAGGAGTGGAATCACATACCAGTTCCAAGACTAAGATACCGGACTTACAGATATGTGACAACAGAGATGCCTAAATTAACCGTGAGAACCACCCATTACCACACTCCAAGATGCTTCCACGGTCCGTCGCATGTTTGTTTAGCCTACGATGGCCGCACAAGTCACCTACAACAATCGATCCGCTAGCCCGATGTTTGATAATGGCTACATGCCACCCTCCTCGTCAACCAAAGGCGCAGCGAGTCGAGTTGAGCCGAGAAACCCCATAGTAAACATTTGTACACTGCTTTTACATTAAAGTACCCAACATTTCGTCTATCCAAATAAAACTAAATTGAGGGGTGATTTTCTTGTTGCTGGTGAAACTAATTTTTTTTCTTTTGATTTTGATATTTTATGTTTTGGAAAATAATTATGATAAGCTCACCTTGTGACATTTTTCTAGTCTCATAATCATAATTTACTGGTGCAGAAGTCCAGTATCTGTTGCCTAACTCACATGAAAAAACAAAGTCCTCCTTCGTTTGTCCCATCGCTTTCGTTTACCACGTTACCCCTTAAGTCTTGCTATTCCAGTATTCCATGACGACAACGACCCAACTCAAACCATGATACCATTACAAAACAACGGTCTCAACATTCACAACCTAACCCCACCTCCAGCAGCAGATCGACGGTTCCAAATTCCATCTTAATTCTGCTATGATACGCCGTCGTATCCCCCGCCACCGCCACCGCCACCACCACCCGCATCCTCATGTGCAGGACCAAAAAGAGCACGCAGGCGATTGAGCCCAAGAGCCCTAACAAACCCCGAACGTCAAACACATTCTCCTCCTCCTCGGTGCCGATCGACCCTTTTTCCGTCAACTACTCCAGCTACAACTACTCCAAGTCCTCCACCTCCTCCTCCTCCTCCGTCGCCTCCCTCAAGTCCTTCAAAAAATCCCTCCCCGAAAACCCCCTCATCTACAACATATCGGAGATCTCATCCTCCACCAACAATTTCCTCACCGACCGCATCTCCTCCTCCTCCACCTCCTCCTCGTGGCGCTGCACCATCCGCGGCAAAGACGCCGTCGTTTTCCAGCGCAAGTCCCGCTGCCCGATCGACCTCCCGGAGCTCCAGCACAGCCTCTCCCTCATCGCGCGGAGCCACCACAGCAGCCTCATCAAGCTCCTCGGCGCGTCCCTCTCCGGGAGCTACGTCTACCTCATCTACGAGTTCGTCGCCGGAGCCAATCTCGCCGAGTGCCTCCGCAACCCAAACAACCCGAGCTACACCGTCCTGTCCACATGGCTCTCGCGCTTGCAGATCGCCACCGACCTCGCGCACGGCCTCGATTACATCCACCACTGCTCGGGACTCAACTCCAGCTTCGTCCACAACCACATCAAGAGCTCGAGCATCATCGTAACCGAACCAACCCTCAATGCCAAGATCTGCCACTTCGGCACCGCCGAGCTCTGCGGCGAGAGCCGGGCGAGGTCGAGGAAGGTGGAAGGGACCAGAGGCTACATGGCGCCGGAGTTTCAGTTGAGTGGGATTGTCACACAAAAATGCGATGCGTATGCTTTTGGGGTTGTGATGTTGGAGCTGGTTTCAGGGGATGAGCCGTTGAAGTATATGATAGAGGAGGAAGACGAGAATGGCCGCGGCGGCGGGTATAGGAGAGTGAGTGTTATAGAGACGGCGAGGGAGGCGGTGAAATGTGTTGGTGGGGTGAGGAGGTTCGTGGATAGGAGGTTGAAGGACTCGTTTCCGGTGGAGGTGGCGGAGAAGATGGTGCAGGTGGCGCTGGAATGCGTGGAGGAGGATCCGGATATGAGGCCCGACATGGGTCTGGTTGCGGGTGTGGTTTCCAAGCAGTTTTTGGAGTCGCAGAAATGGGCGGAGAGAATAGGCTTGCCCACTGACATCTCTGTTTCATTGGCTCCGAGATGATTCTGATCATTTTCGGGTTCCATTTTGTTTTGTTTTCAGGTTTCAATTCACATTCTTGATTCTTGTGTGTATATATATACTTTACTGATTCATTTTTTCAAGGATGCCCAATTTTGCAGCATGTTATTGATCATGATCGATCTTCGAGTTTAAGCTAACAAATTAACATAACAAATTAGTGTGATTCATTTAAGCGCGCAGATATTTGTTCATCTACACACAACATGCATATAGCATGGCAAATTACCAAGTCATACTTTATATAAATCGCCATATCTGTAATATATGCGCATGCATAAACTTCGATCAAATGAGATATTGGGAGAAATTAATAACATAATTATAATAAAATTGGGGATTTGTGATTCAGAGTGAAACTTGTTTTGCCAACTCGATTATAATTGACCTCCTTTAAGAATCCTACCTATAGTAGTTAAGAGGCATGTGCATCGTGTCATTACAGTTGAAACCAGAATCAATTTGAATGGCAATTTGAAACATATACATCATTCCACAACCATATTTCAAAGATGCAATGGGATTTAAATAGGGAAGTTATAACTCTCAATTTTTCATTGTTTTTCATCATTACACAAACATATACTATTTTTCAATTCTGCAGCAAGATTTTATTTAAACCATAACCCATTGTTCTATTAAAGGGAAATTTATTTCAGCAAATTTTGTTTATGTACACAAACATATACTATATGATCGATTTCAATTCTGCAGCTAGTAGATTTGAGCTTTCATGTATGAGTAATGCTGCATAAGTCAACAAAATAGAATAACCGTAAGGTTATACATTCTAAGAAACAAAATCAGAGAAGATCTTCGATCTCCTAAAAAAATGGGTACGCGAACATCTTCTGTTGAGATTAAGAAAAATAATTAAACATGCATACGATGGAGGAGCAAATGAGTAGCTAGCTAGTCAGATCTTGGTGAAAAAGACTTGATGAAGAGCACAGAATATGGAACTGCATATTCTAATTAGTAGCAGAGGATAAACTAATTCATGGCTGCGTCAACACAAAGCTTGTTTAAACTAATACCAAAACCAGTACTGTTTGTATAATATTAGTTAGTATATATGTTGTCATGTTAATTGTTTTCTATTAAGTATTGATTATTCTGCGCACGCCAAGTGAGAATTCATGATTGAACATCTGCAGAATGCTTAAGCTACCTGGTTAATGATTAAGTATATGAAATATATATATATATATATATATATATGGTCTGATGGTGTTTGAGAGGAAATGGTCTACTCCTTTTATGAACCAATGATATAGTTCAACACCTTCGACTATTCAAAACAATTCCATTGAGAAGAAAGTTGACGGAAAGAAATTTAAATAAAGCTCAAGTCGATACCTAAACACTGATGGTTATGTATGTTCTTGAGCTTATAAATTGATGAGTCTTCGATACTTAATTAAACACCCATGGTTATGTATGTTTTTGAGCTTAATTTCTCTATTAATGATATTCATTCCATGATAAAAAAAAACAAAATTGGAACACTATTTCCTCATCGTCCCTCATGCATCCTCCACATTTGACACTCCTCTACTAAATTAGTGAGTCAAAAGAAAAATTAAGCATAAAATTTTCTCTTGATTTTTGGTCTTGGGGAGGAGGAATTTGAATATATTATCGACCTTATCTATCTATCTATCTATTATATTATAAAAAGAAATACCAACCAAGTTTGGGTTATAAAGTTTTCTCATTAGTATTGATAAACCGGTAGCATTCGCATAGACACTCACTGATTGAAAAATTTATGGTCACTCACCATTGAATTTAACATTCAGGATTGAGATTAAAACATTTAAAATTGGGAGAATGATCATTTTGGTCACTGAACTTTGCCAGATTTGACACTTTCGTCACTGAACTTTCAAAAATATCACTTTAGTCACTGAACTATTACACCGTCTATCACTTTAATACCTCCGTTAGTTTTTTCCGTTAAAACGACCTCTCTCCGTTAAATTCAGGGGTATTTTAGGGATGTAAGACCAAAAAATTATTTTTGAACTTGCAGTTATTGCAAACATCTTTTAGAATTTCATATGCAGTGATTTTGTTCACATTTGTTAAGAATTGTTTGCATTCAAGATAGTGAATGTTGATCTCAAAATGCCCTAAACGGGTGGGTAGACAAAAATAGGTGAAATCCTCTTTGAGATTTTTTATTGCGTAGACAAAATTGGGTGAAATCCGAGGGAAATTTAGTCAAAAATGGAGGAAAATTTGGGTTGATGGAAGGTGAGTCCGAGAAATGATTTTTTGGTCTTACATCCTTAAAATACCCCTGAATTTAACGGAGAGATGTCGTTTTAACGAAAAAAACTAACGGAGGTACTAAAGTGATAGACGGTGTAATAGTTTAGTGACTAAAGTGATATTTTCGAAAATTCAGTGACTAAAGTGTCAAATCTGACAAAGTTCAGTGATCAAAGTGATCATTCTCCCTTTAAAATTCATTCATTTAATTTCTAGTTGATTTCAGACTTCAGAGGATGAGGAGGAGTAGGTTCTTCAATTCTTGTTGTTGGCAGTGGCACAATCTGGTTCTCATCATCATCAACCATGAGTAATTTTCAATTTTAGAGAATTTGAGATTTCGAACTGAGAAGTGAGGATCAAATTGAAGTGAAGTTGGGAAATTGAGATGATGAGAGATTGAAGAAGATTAGGAAGAACTCTAGAAGAATTCGTTGTTGGGATGATTGGAATCGAAGTGCAAAATATCAATTGCATGCACTAGGTTGAAGTTAGGGTTTGAAGAAATGAAGAGAAGCAGATTCGATACAATTTGGGGATTTTTGTTTAGGTCACAAATGAAGATCGAGGAGAATCAGAGAAAGAGTTAGAGTAAGCAATCGTCTTTGGTCAAGTCTATGCAAAATGTATAGACTTGTCCAGACACCCAATAAAAATAATACATTTGTCTCATTCAATATTATTCGATTTGAATGACTAATGAAATTCAAGAACCGGAATCAAACCAAAACAGTGCTATATCAGTTTGGATTGAGAATGAACGGTGTATTATTTTTTCTTAAGACCGAGTGAACTTTAATTCTAACGGATTTTCAAGTCCAAATGCCCTGACCTAACAAATTTTTTTTTTGGCCAAGAACAAATTCTTCGATCATCGGGGAACGAGAAACCTAACAACATGTAAAAGCGGTAATAACCTAATTTTAAGGAAAAATAAAATAAAAATATATAGTTATTATCACATATAGTACTTGAACTAATTCTCAATTATATACTTGATATCTGAACTTTAATTTTTGCTACAAGTAATATCCAAAGTTTTCGATTTCATCTTTTGTGGTAACTGAACTTCAATTTTTGTCACAAGTAGTACCTGAAGTTTTCATTTTTGTCACAAATACTACCTAAAGTTTGTTTTTGTTAGAACACGCGGCTTGTAAATATTTACTACCAAAAAGTTTTCAATTTTTGAAATCGAAAATTTTGGACTCCAACATTTTTGATCAAATTAAAAATTTAACTACTTTTTTAATAAAAATTTAGAATCACGCGGCTAAATATATAATAAAAAATATTTCAGTGATCAAAAACCTGACATTAGGGTAAAAACCCAATATAGACTTATTCGAAAACCTTTTTGGGACTGAAATTTTTTTACCGAAAATTTTGGGTAGAACACTTGTGATAAAATTAACCCAAAATTTAGATACTATTTGTGACAAAAATTGAAAATCAGATACTAAATATATAATTAAGAAATAAATCATGTACTAAACCCTAAAATATATATATATATATATATATATAAACTGTCTACGTAATATTAATACCGTTCTGTATAAACCGAGTCGCACACTCGCACCACCGCAAAGCTCAAGCAATACAGAGAAATTCACTATGGCGGCTCGGATGTTGCAGAGGCGAATTGTCTCTCTCTTCTTCCGCAATCAGCCTTCTCTCACCCAAGTGCTCAAAGGTAGGTAGGCCCAACTCTCTTAATTTACTCTTCGCGGTGTTTCTATCTGTGAATGAATTGAAAATCGAATGCTATTGGCAAGAGAATCTTCGCAAGTTGAGTGATTTTCTGCCTATTGCATTTGGGTTTTGCCCTAATTGCTGATAATTTTGCCTTGTTTGAAGCTTAGAAGACTACACTTTGCTAGGTTAGGTTTGTACATTGTAGGAGACGTTGTGAAATTGATGAAAAAGTTTGGGGCTTTTTGTTCTCTCCTCTTGTTATCAGACAAAAATGGAACAGATTTGATGAATATGAGACTTCATCCTTTATATTGTTCTATTCAGAGAATATTTCTCATCTATGAGTGTGTAATTGTAAGCTAGGGTCCTATGTGATGAGTTTCATATTATGCAGTAAACTACCTGAATCCAATCCCCAAAAACCATGAGAAGAAAGAAAAGCCTCTTTCTTTCACCATCCAAGACCCAACAGTATTCCCAATGGACTTGTTGAAACTCATCCTGTGAGGATTGAGTTGAACAAACTCATATATATGATGCATTGCTGGGTACAAGCGACACCTAACAGCTTATACATGCACTGAAAACTGATGATGGTTACAGATTTTGAATTTTAGTGCAATTTATAGCAAAACTACACTTTGGTTGTTATTTTAACTCTATTACCTGATTTTCAATCCACTGCCGTCCTCATTTCTTTAAGTTGATGGTAATGAACCAAATCTTATGTGGAACAATCCAAAAATGAATTTGAGGATTGGATATATAAACTACATTAACTATGGGATGGTTATTATATATTATTCTATTCACGGTGCTAGGACAAGGGTGTGTAATTGGGTGCTATGTGTTTGTTCACACTCATACACGGACATAGGCACACAATAAGACTAAAATGTTGTGATACTTGAGAAAAACTCTGTTGCTGTTTCTCTCCTCTGTGCTGAACACCTTGTTAGTTCATCTATTCATTTATAAGTTCTACAAGTATGTCTTTCCAATCTAATATTTTGTCTGTACATATTGTTTCTGGCAGAACAATCTGTTCCTTCTGCATATTCAATCCTCAGCAGATATGAGCTTGGTAAAAGAGATATTCAGACAGAAACAAAGCCTGCTTTTAGTTTTACTACTGAGGATCCTCAGCTGGAAAATCAGAAAGCTGGCAGTTTGGAGCCTAGTTGTGACTCAGATGACCAACCCTCACGCTCATATCCGAGAAAACTAGCTGAGGTCAAAATACATGCTGAATACAACTTGAAGACATCCCCGAGGCATGACCTCTGCATGGTCTTTACTTGCAAAGTCTGCGACACAAGATCAGTGAAGACAGCTTCTCGAGAATCATATGAGAAAGGGGTGGTGGTGGCACGCTGTGGTGGGTGTGACAATCTCCATCTGCTTGCTGATCATCTTGGAATGTTTGGAGAGAAGTTTTCTGTTGAGGACTTTCTGGCTGCTCGTGGGGAGGAGGTGAAGAATGGTTCTACTGATACACTGAATCTGACCATTGAAGATCTGGCTGGAAAGGATCCGGCCGGAAAGGCACTGGCTGGAAAGGATCCGGCCGGAAAGGAACTAGCCGGAAAGGAACTGGCCGGAAATGAACTGTTCGGAAAGGAACTTGGGAAAGCTTGAAGTTCAGCTGTTAGAATTTAGCGTTTCTTATGAAGTTCCTATTTTATAAGTTTTCTCTAGTTATGTCCAAAATATGTGGACCGTAGCTTGGTTTGCATTTTCATCTTGGAATCGCAAGCATTTTGTGTAGGGATTTTCAGTGTCCATCTATTTGGCCCTTTTCTTTGGCCGTAGCTTAATTACCTGTCATGCTATCTATTCCGACTTCATCTTATGACAATATCTTTGATCAAATACAAGAGGAGTTAGTTGAAACAATAAGCAACAGCCATTTCTTTTAGGTTTGCTGTGCGTGTAACTCTCTCTTCGTCAATCAATGGTTTATCTACTTCTATATAGATATAAAATTGTTACAGAAGTCATTTTGTAGTTTGGACTGTGCCAAGCCACTGCTAGACACACCCTTGAGTTCTTATTTAAATTAACAAATCCTTAATTTACCAAGTAAAATTTGAGGGGTTTAGAGTTTCTTTTGGGTTAGTGGTTAGTTTACCCACTAAAATAAAATAAAATAATATTCTTAAACTCTTTTTTTTTATTGAATAAACGAGTTGGGCGGTTAAACCTAAAGCAAGTGGATACGGGTTTCGGGTCAAGTAGTTGAGAACCACCCGAAGTTGGGTGGGGCGGCAGAGAGTAAGTATATAAAGTGGCAATACTGAAACTAATCTATGTTGGTAAACAATCAATGGCGAGTAGTACGTGCATTCCCTCCACCTTCACACCCATTCTTCAAAATTTGACTACCAGAAACTCCATTGCTATGGTGGGTTTGCTCTCTTATGCACCCAAAAGCTTGAGACCTGTCTCTTATGCCCAAAGCTTCGGTTTCAGTTCACTTTCCACCGCCAGAAAACCGCCCAGAAAATTGTTTCAATTCCAAGGTAGTTTCTTCACTATCAACTAATGATTTTTTGTGGGCCTGATCCATTTTTTGTATTGGGTTATCTGTGTTGGACCAAAATTGAAACTTGTTCTGAGGTTTAGGTAGTTACTTTCACTTTTCGTATTGATTCTTTGTCATTGATGGCTTCAATGGGTGTCAAATTCGTGTGTTTCAGAGAGAAGTAAGATACATGTTTGTAGTTTCATTCTTTGAATTAACTGATTAAGCTCGGCAGAGAAGCAATATATTGGATACAGGGCAGAGGGCAATATATTGAAGTAGAAGTGATGAATGTTGACAGGAAAGTATCAGGAGGATAACATAGTTTGTTTTTTGCGCCAGAAAGTTTAAATTTTAGTAGTTTTTTGATGCTGAATATATGTGCCAAATCCGGCAGAAGATGCATGATAAATTTTTCTTCAGGAAAAGAAACTCATAGGAGTCATAGCAGATCGCATATTGGAAAGAATGGAGCTTGGGATGAACATTGTTTTTATTTAACCAAGAAGGAATGAATTTAGTGCATAAGAATAGTGAATGATGGAAAGAAAATGTGTACTCTGGCGAGATATATATTCGGAAGTATCCCTGACATGAGTTTCCCCTTTATATGGAATTTCTTATCTTTCTGTAAAATCTTCCTACTTCCTATACAGGTCAACATGTCATATAAGGTTAAATTTATTGGAATGTGTAGGCACCTAATGTATTGGTTGATCTGGGTTCATGGTTGAGTTTCTTCTACCTATCAATTCTTAGTTTGGTTCCTGAAATTGTTGAAAAAGAAAGTAAGTTTGAATCTTTAGTTTTCTGATTATTGAACTTTGAGTCTTTTGGAGAAATAAAGCCATCTTTCAATCAAGCGCAGTATTTTCTGTAAAAATATTAGTTCTCTCTCCTTCTTGTGTTCTAAGATGACCAAGTTTTTAATTGTTTGCATGGTTGTTATTTCAGTCATAGAAGTCTCTTGCTGGAATTTATTTGTCCCTTTTATTAGGCAATAAATGTAGGGAGATGGTCATTGTTTTATTCTAAGTGCCTCATCAGACCAGAAAAAGAAACAAAAACTTAAGTGCCTCACCAGTTAAGAAGGATAACTTTAGAGAAATACGTCTGATGCAGAATTGAGTTTGTCAGAATAAAATCCTTTTCATTTATACAGTGTTTTCATTTTTGTCAGTGAGATCAGTAGCCACTCCTACAGAAGCTGTTGCCGGGTTTGAAGAGATGGTTTCTGGGACTCAGCGAAAGTATTACATGTTAGGTGGTAAAGGTGGAGTTGGAAAGACTAGCTGTGCTGCTTCACTTGCTGTAAAGTTTGCTAACAATGGGCATCCCACTCTTGTAGTTTCCACTGATCCAGCACATTCCTTGAGTGATTCTTTTGCTCAGGTTCAAAATGCTTTTACTTATTAATGTTTTAAATTATTTGTGTTTCCTTTGAAATGGAACTTGTGAGGTTGTTATTGTTGTGTGTGGTGTGTGTGTGTGTCTTTGTGTATTCATATATATATTGTGCGTGTTAGGATTTGGCTGGAGGGACACTTGTACCAGTTGATGGGCCTGATGCTCCACTTTTTGCTCTGGAGGTATGTGGGAGACTGCAGTTAGCTTTCTATATGTGTATTTGCTATAAAATTTCACCTAGTTCTGTTGCTCTAAAGTATTTGATGAGATAGTTATTATGAATGAAGACTTTTTTTTTCTCTGTTTCTTGGGATGTTTTATAGTCATATGTCTACTGGACTTGGTTAAACTACTAGCTGTACTGCAGATAAACCCGGAGAAGGCAAGGGAAGAATTCAAAAATGTAAATCAGAAAAATGGCGGAACAGGGGTCAAAGATTTTATGGATGGAATGGGTCTTGGGATGCTTGCAGAACAGGTAAACCTCTATTTGAAGACATTGGGATTGCAGCACATCCTATTGATTGACTTGAGCTGTATGATAATCCTTGCTTCTCTTACCTTTTTTTTTCTTCCCCATTTTGAAGTTAGGAGAGTTAAAACTGGGAGAATTACTAGACACGCCTCCTCCTGGTTTGGATGAAGCTATTGCGATTTCTAAGGTATGTCTTTTCTGGCTTTCCCAGAAAGGCTGTCTTGATTTTCTGTTAATGGTTATCTTAATCCTCTTTACAGGTGATACAATTTCTCGAATCACCAGAATATAGCATGTTTACTCGTATCGTTTTCGATACTGCGCCCACGGTAAGTAAATATTAATGTTGTGATTGCCACTTTGATGTTTTATTTTATTGTAAATTAATACACTATGACGGGATATTGTTAACAGGGCCATACATTGCGGCTTTTGTCCTTGCCAGACTTCTTGGATGCATCAATTGGCAAGATATTGAAGGTAATGCTGTCATCTTAGACTGACTCACTATGGATATATATATGGATATGGGTGGAGTGTGTGTGTTTCTTATTGTCTTGGAACTAAATGGAATTAAATCCACAGTATGACTTGAAAAGTTAAATATTGAGATAACTATGAGCAATTCAAGTCTTCTGCACTGCTTTCAAATTTCAATAGAATGACTGTAGACATATTTGCTACGGATTGCATAAACTGTTGATTTGCAATTGTTTGACATTTAATGCTATGTTTACATTGTCTGTTACAGCTTAGACAAAAGATATCTTCAGCCACCTCAGCCATCAAATCGGTTTTTGGGTCAGGGGAAACCGAATCTGGAGCAGTAAGCCTGATCTTGTGATCTCTTTTTATAATCTGCATTCTATTCAAGTATGCTAACATTTTGTTCTAAAACTTCAATGCAGTCTGACAAATTAGAGCGACTGCGGGAGAGGATGATTAAAGTGCGTGAGCTTTTTCGTGATACCGATTCTACAGAGTTTGTCATAGTAACAATACCTACAGTAAGAGCTTTATGGATTATGTAGATTGTTATTTTTTTTATCAGCTGTAATTCCTTTTTGAGTTTTACTTTGAAAGAGATCTCTTCACTGGAGCGTTCCTATCTCCATTTGTTACCTCTTTTTTTTTGCTTCCTTGCATGTTTGCTTACAAGTTAGCTAAAACTGGTAAAAGTTGCGTCTAATTGATTGTTCTCATTTCTTGTTTCTCTTCCTAAGGTCATGGCAGTTAGTGAGTCATCTAGGTTGCATGCCTCTTTGAAGAAGGAAACTGTTCCTGTGAAGCGACTTGTTGTTAATCAGATTCTTCCCCCATCTGCCTCAGACTGCAAGTTTTGTTCAATAAAAAGAAAGGTAATAAACTAATCACTGTGAAAATATCTCCTTCTGGCAGAAAATTGTGTTCTGTGTATTTTTTTTTGTACTGTTAAATAATAACCACTTGAATGCAAGACTTGTCCAAAACTTGCAAATATTACTCGGTGCTGTATTTTGTTTCTATCTATTGTTGTAAAGTTCGGTCGAGTCTGGAAACAAGAAATTGAAGTTATATTTTCTTTCCAAATATCTCAGGATCAGATGCGTGCTCTTGATATGATCCGTAGTGATACAGAGCTCTCCGACTTGACGTTGATCCAGGCTCCACTAGTTGACATGGAGATCAGAGGTGTGCCTGCCCTTCGATTTCTAGGAGACATAATTTGGAAATGATCATCAATCTTTACACTCCAAACTGCACAGTCATACAATCAGTGATGAACCAAAACCTTTTTGGTTCAACCATTCATTCAACCGGTAGCCTTCCTTTCTGAGAAAATGTGTTAAATTAAATTTCCCTTGTATTTATCTAGAGAATTCATTTCTCCCTTGATCCATCTTCTTATCAAAATTTACGGTTAGTAAGAGAGTAGAGTGGCTTCAAACATTAGCAATCAAGAACTCAAATTTTGGCTTCAAACATTAGCGTTCAAAAATTGGATACTTTAATTGTGATTGGAGACTACATGGTATTGTGTGATGAGTGGTTTTAGCTTAATATGGGCATTTTCAAGCGTAGCTCTAAATACCCATACAAAAAGTATTCTACTGGTTGCTTTTCTCTCAATTATCTTACTCTGTTTTTCGTGTCATCTGGTCAGTCAGTAGAACTCTGAGAACTTTGCCT
This sequence comes from Rubus idaeus, assembly GCA_030142095.1. Taxonomy (NCBI): domain Eukaryota; kingdom Viridiplantae; phylum Streptophyta; class Magnoliopsida; order Rosales; family Rosaceae; genus Rubus; species Rubus idaeus. The sequence continues at coordinate 6,891,263 of CM057971.1, forward strand.
GGTCAGGGGAAGATGAAGCTTAGCTAGGTTGGGGGATTGGATTCCCCAGTTCTGATGTGTATGGGATACCTGTGGATGGCAGCCATGAATCTCCGTCAAGAAAGTTGGCCACCGTAAACTCATCAGCCTCGGATGGGTTGGTATGATAACCAGGCCATCTGACCCGCCCTGCGAGCTCAGAACCCGGGCCATTATTCATGAACTCACCATAATACAGTGTGTCAATCTCAGGGTTTCCATCCCATTCAAGCCAACCCTTTGGAGTTACTACACTACCTAGGGTCGATTGCATGAAAACTGTACGCGAGTACTTACCCCAAGGTCTACCCAAGTATGTGGGTGTAGCGTTAACTTTGTTCAATAAATCAATATCTGCAGTGACGTCGCAAAATTGGAATGAGAACCCTGTTGAGTCTTCTTCGAAACGACCGTTGGCTGTGAGCGTGGCGTGGCCGTGATCGGCTCTTTTCTTGGCCACAATTGTGCATCTTTGGAAAATGGCAGTGCCGTAGCCGAAGATGAAGTCGACAATGCCACTGATCTTGCATTCTCGATAGAATTGGCGGCCACTGTGCACAGCCAATGGGTCTTGGTATCCACTTATCTTGCATGGGAAGAAAGCCGATTGATCACCTTCGACGAGAAGCACTACTGCCTGGTGGTTGTACGGTCCGGCTGTGTTCTCGAACCCTATGTTGATCGCAATGAATCCTTCCGCCTTTACAGCTATACACATCATTGATTCACACACACACACACAAATTGGTTATAATAATTACCGGCGAAATTGAAAGATTAAACTCGAATTGGAATCGTTTTGTATGTCATGAACCGATATGTATGATAAAAGTACTCGACGTTGTTTACCAAACGTTGGCGAGCCAAATGTACTCCAACCAGTACCATTACTCTTATGTCCAGTTATTGTAGTAACATCCATGCCCTCTCCAACCAAAACCAGATTGGTCTTTTCGGCAGTGATATTCCCATATTCTCTGTAAACTCCCCTCTTCACCAATATCACAAAACGCTTCCGGCTATGATTCGGTGCAGCCTCAACTGCCTGCATTATCTGTTGGAAATTCCCAGTGCCATCTTTGGACACAATGACGTTAGGGTTCTTCTTCCAATAATTGATTTGCCGGAACTTAGTCCGATGTGATCTAAAGTCGGGATCAACAATGTTAGGCAGCTCGGGCAACATGCCAAGGACCTCATGGAGCAGTGTGATCACTAGTCTGAAGCCTAATGCAACAATGGATTTGCTTGTGCCCTCGAAAGCTCGCATGCATGTATTGTGCCTTGATAGTGAAGTCTTCGACCAAGTTCTCGTATGGGATAGAACATCAGCTGTGTTATGGATTGAAGCTTTTCCATATCAGGTAAAAATGAGAAGAGATCGAGATGAAGAAAATACATAGAATAAAATACGTTTTACACTACTACACAATAATTTCAGTTTGGTATCCAACCATCAAAATGTTACTATGTACTTCCTAAATTTATCATGCATGCGTTACAATTTAAGGGGGGTGTATTGTATTTAGATTTATGAAGACTTTTTTTAAGTGATGGATTTAAAAAGAATCTATGGATTTACAAACTCTATGGAATTATAATCTTTAGATTTATCAAATCTTTAAAATTCTATAGATTTTAAAAAATAAACTTGTATGGACTGTAAGAACTCTCATGGAATTAGATAAACTTTTTATACTCATCATTTTATCGAGAAAAATACCTGGTAAAAGCCCAATAAATAAATAATTACTTAACATGTAAACTTTCTAACTTCATAGTTTCATATATACCAAAATAGGAAAACAAAAATCTCATCAAGAACAGATCATCAAGTAGAGGAAAGAAGCCGCATATATTTATGAGTGATCAATTACTTGCGATAATTACCACCAAATTTATTTTTTTCCTCTATTTCATTTCATGCTTTTGGTTTCTAGATATAATAAGTATATTAGGTTGTATAAATTGAAGCGTTTGAGTTTTTTCTTTGTACTTTAAAGTTTAAAGATAACTTCTTCTTTTTTTATTCATTTCGTTTGGTAATAAAAAAAATATTATAGAAAAATAAATTTAAGAGGAATATTAGTTTGAAAAGAAAAACATTTTTATTTGTTGCTTGTCATAAAAGTTTATGAGTAATATCTATTTATTGTGTTGTATGTGACTATGTCTTTGAATAATATGGTTATGTGTGTGTGTGTGTGTGTGTGTGTGTGGAGAGAGAGAGAGAGAGAGAGAGAGAGAGAGAGAGAGAGGATCATAGAAGATTAAGATGAAATAATTAAAAAAAGAAAATTTGAAATCCATGGAAATCTCTAGGCTGAAGGTTGGATTGTTAAAAACTTTTTGTCTATACAATTAACACTAAACAATCCACACAATTCTATCATTTAATGAATTCTTATAATTCCTTGATTTTTCGAATACACCTAAACTTTTACAGACTTATTAAAAGTCATTAAAAATCTAAATTGAATACACTCAGACTTCTAGAGATTTTTAAACAATCCTAATTGAATACTCATAGACTTTTGAATTCCACAACAATCTTTAAAATATCATAGAAATCCAAATACAATACACCCCCCTAAGTTTCCACCACTATTTCAGTTATTTATGAGGAGCGAATAATACTAATGAAAAAACAAGAATATGTCATATATCAATCACAAACACTAATGTAGCTTGATTTAAAGGTTTTGGAGAAAATCAAGATCAAGCGAAGTTAGATATTATGAAATTTACCCAAAATAAAGTTAGATCTTTTAAATGGGGAGGTGAAATGTGCCCTTATGTATGTTATGAACCTCTATTAACTTATCCAAAAAGAAAAAGAAAAAGGAGAACAAAAACCTTTAAGATCATGAATTGTGGAAAGAGACCAATTCAAGGCATGAGCTGTTGAACCAAGCAAATCCGAACAGTATGAAATGGCATTAATAGAATTCTGATCATGATCAACATGCAAAGTGGGCATGGTAGAGCTCACATTTTGTACAACTTCAATGGTTTTCTCCACTGACTGTTTGAATACAGGCAAAGGAACTTTGATCAAATTGGAGGTAATATTACTGGCACTTGGGTCAGTGGATAGATGACATAAACAGATTATGAAAATAATGAAATGGTAGGTCTTCATAAGTGTGCTTTATGTATATACCAAAATATTGTAAATAATGAGAATCGAAAATGGAGCTAGGTTGAGTTAAACTATGAAGAACCTCCTATATGCATGTCTGCATGTAGAAGGTTTATGCATTGGAGAATAATGAAGAACACAACACTACTTGTATGTGTTGATTATCAAGAAAATAATAAATATAACTTCATTTACAACAAATATGTTTCCTCTTAAAACTGAACTGAAGCATTTAATTTGTTTGTTACAAATATAAACATTTAGTTCTTCACCTGATTCATAAAAGAACAAAGTTCAGATCATTCGTGCGTCACAAAAGGAAAATATGGTTTGTTTTTTGTCAAGAGGAAAATATGTTTTAGGGCAAAACTGATTGTAGAAAACTGGTAAATTTCTTTCATTTTTCCTCAATATACATATTACAGGGTAACAGAACCATACTACTCGATCACAAACTAACCCAAGTCCTTGAATCCTAAAGTACAATAATGTGGTCACCTATAATATTCATTTACATATTTTCTTTGGTAATGTTAACACCAGTACACGCTCAAAAAATTAAGGAATCTCTGTATTTCTATGGGAACTCGAAGGCTGACATCACATCAAACACTTCTTCAACAAGTTTGTATAGAACGTCAAGAATCATAAATGCTATGATGCTGATCTCTGATGTCACTTCTTCTGAAATGTCACCATGCAAAGGAATGCAATCACACGACTAACGAAACCAGTGAAGACCAGGACGATTATACAAAGACTCCAATCATTAAGATTATAGCCACTTTTCAAAAGCGCCCCACACCGAGTTATTAGCCATACTCCAGAATACCTGTAGCAAAAAGGAAATAGTTCATTGTTGAGATCAGAGAAACTCACCAAAATACAAAAGTCAAACTCTATCATGAGCATGTTGCATCTTGATTAATGTTATCAGTAGGTACAGTAGTAATTACTTTGTTCAGAGAAAGGGAAATCGTGCAGTACCTTTCGGCATTTGCAATCACAAAGGCTTCCAAAGCCCACTTAGGGTAGCATACATTGGCTAAAATCTTTAGAAACTGACCATCTTGGGGCCGTGTTGCTATAAGTGTCAAAACAACTGGAAGGAGAACCGATGACTGCAAGAATAACATCCTGTCAGTAAAATATCAGATTAAATGTACAAAACTGAATGCTGAGCAGACAGTCCTTCAAGTGTTTCTAGTACTTACTAGCTGGGCTGCACCTTGTTCGAAAAATATTGCTAACGCATAGGCTATGCCAGTTACACAGTACACAAGGCAGAGCAGAACAATGTAATTATCTGCAAAACTAGATCTTGGGTTGGTGAAGAAGTAGAACATGGATAGATATACAAAAGGTTTGATCACTGTATTAAAATGGTCAACTGTATCCTTAGCAAGAAAATAAGCCAAGCTGCTCATCCCAGATGCGCTCTCTCTCCAATATTGTAATCTGTCTGGAGAAAATGATCTCAAAGCCGCAATCTTACACAATAGAGCTGAAATAAGCAACAAAAGGTAAGTGACTGCTTTATGCATATGCATGATTGAAGTTAAACTCCCATTAGCTATCACATTGATTTATTTTCGGCTTTAATAAGTAATGTAGGAATGCATCTTTTAGGTTGCATAAGCATTAATGCTAAAATAATGTCAGGAAAAAGTATCGATAACTTGGAGCTTCTTGTGTCAGGAAATGAAGAAAGTATTTTATAGATAATTGTACTTACATACTGCAATAATGGTATATGTGTAACCAACTGCACCAAAGGTCTGATCGCTCACTTTTGCAAGTGATCCTAAGCAGGCTCCAGCAAGTAATAAAATCAAATAATCTACTGCTTGTATCCGAGCATCTCGGAGTCTCTGCTTACCAACTCTGAAGTGACATGAATATGGAGAAGTCATGAATTGGCAATTAAAACAAGTGCAGAAAATAAGTATAAGATATTATATCTAATGTTTACTTCGTATCTTCTCCCAGGGAGAACTCATAGTCATCCAATGAAAAGATATATAGCAGTATGGCAGACAAGATATGACATATCTAATGAAACCGTCGCTGGAATTGACTACCTAAAAGATACTTCCGACAAGCATTTGAAATGTACGGGATTCCATTTATGTTTTCCATTATGAAGATTTCAGTAAAGAAATTATCTGATTAAAAATGTAATATTTAAATGCACCTGAAAACTATTGATTATATTTACCTTCCAAGGAAATATCTGTATTGCTGAAATACACCTGGAGTTCTCCGGTTAGACAAATCCTTGGATTTAAAGTAATTGAGACGTATCTTATCACGATGCAGTTCCACATTAGTTCTCACATCTTGCCATAACTCTCCAGCAAAAGATGATTCCTCTATTTGAGCACCAGCAGGATTTATTTGATGAAATAAATTTTCATCCATCGAGGGCAATGCAAGTTGAGCAGTACTCGGCCTCATATCAGGTGGTACTGAGTACCCATTATATAGCATCCATCTGAGCGGAAGCTCTCTATAATTTACTCCTGAACTTCTTTCTGTTGTTACCATACCCTCCAAAATGTCAATAAAGTGGTCTGGAGGGTTGATGCGGTCTGGGACATTGATCCCAATGCTTGCAAAGTATTCTTCTACTTTCTTTGCTGACCCGTGATAGACAGTTAGACCACCTTTTGCCAGGAGTACTAGCTCATCAAACATCTTGAACAAGGCATAGCTGAAGCAGAAATGTATTGCATTAGTGAATAACTGAGAGTACTAATCCTATAAAAGAAAGACCACACAGGATAATCTAAAACAAATTCTAAATGTTATTTCTTTAATCGAGGGTATGCACTAAAGCTTGCTTGGCACATTCAAGGATCCAAAGAAAAGTAGAAAGATAAATTTTATAGATACCTCAACCTTACAGATCATGTGGCTTAATGAATTGCATATCATGTTTGTGAAAGAGGTCAGCCTATTAAACTCCACCAGCATAAAAAACATAAAGTACTGCACAGTATTTGGTTGTATATTTGTAATAGACCCAAAGCTCCCATTCCACTAATAAGAGATGTCTTTTGTTCTTGTACCATTATTCAAGAAAGACATTTTGAAAGAGAATACAAGGACTCATTACACAATGAAAGAGAAGCTATAGAGAGTGGATTCTCAAAGTAGAAAAAGCCTTATTTTGAAAGGTTACCTAGGTTGGTGAACCACCATGCAGATGTTTACCCCTTCAAGAGCTTCCCGTCTCAGTGCTCTAAGAAGTAGCTGAGAAGAGGCACTGTCCAAACCAGATGTGGGTTCATCCAAAATCAAAAGTGAAGGTTCCATAACCATTTCCAAACCAACATTTACACGTTTCCTCTGGCCTCCAGAAATTCCTCGCTTTTCTACCGTGCCAACCAAGGAATCACGTACTGTCTGAAGCCCTAAGGACTCGATAGCTCTTTCAACCACTAGAACTTTATCCGGTTTTGATAAGTCCGCTGATAATCTTCAAAAATCAGAAGTCCATGATAAAAAGTAGCAGCAGTAAGTACTGTAACATTGACATAAAATTATCATACAAATGCAGTATCCAACAACACATTAACCCTTTTTTATATGAAAATCTTGTGACATTGAAAAAGGTAGTCAGTTCCAAATTAATTAAAATAACTATGTGTGTGTGTGCTTTTTTGTTTTTTGTTTTTGTTTGTGGGCTATTAGCATTCTTTTGTAAATTACAAACTGGCATTCCAGGAGATGCAGGATAACCACCAGCATATTAGCAGGAAATAACAAAACAAAAACAAAACTACAGTAATTGATTGTTCGCAGTTCATGTGTTTTGCATCCCCGCTTCATAGAAAACTTTTCATTATCAAGTTGTTGAGAAGCTAGAACACCAAATTTCCAAAATAGTAGCAAATATATGAATATGAAATAATATTTGCTATATGAGTGAAGTTTGCCAAGTACTGAAAGTGGCATACCTGCACTTTGCACTGAACCATAGATTCTCTTCGACGGTCAAGTTTCCATGCACAATATCATCTTGTGGCACAAACCCTATGATTTTCTTATATGAATGGATTGATACATTCCTTCCATTTACAAGAATTAAACCAGTCATATTGCATCCAATCGCTTTTCCGGCTAGGGCAGAAAGAAATGTTGTTTTTCCAGCCCCTGATGGACCCATGACTGCAGTAATGCGGCCAGGCTTTATTTTACCAGTTACACACCTCAGTAGATGCTTGTTTTTTGCTTTCAAAGTAAGTGTTAGGTCCTTGAAAGAAATCTCGATTAGAGGCCTTTTCCGTACATCATTGTTAGTAGCCATTTTAACCACCCCAGAGAAGGTAAGGTCCTTGTAGTCTTGCTGCTGAGCCTTCTCTTTCTCAATTTGAGAATAAGCATAGTTGAAAATTTGTGTATGAGTATGTATTTGCTTCCCTTTTGGCACATTTCCTACATTTGTGTCCTCACCTCCAATACTGAAACCTTTATAATTCTCTGGGTCATCTTCAATTTTACGTATAATCTGCATGAGCTCACTAGGTTCCTTTTTCTTTCCCTTTGGTGGCACAGATGCTGACAGTGAAACATTTGATGTACTTGGATGTGGAGGTGTAGGCAGATCATCATCCGTGTCTGGTTTTGGCTCATTCAAAATCTTAAGTTTCTCAGGATCAGGGTTGTCCTTTTTCCGAGAAAATGTGCGTGATAAATGAGCTTGCAATCCACTTGCATGCTTCTTAGCAGCATCTTTTGCACCTTTCCATCTTTGGCGTGCTTGTGCCGTTTCCCTTGCATTTCTGGCTGCTTTCTCCCGAGATTTGGCCAGTCTCCTCCCCCTAGTGATGAGTACTTGGTCAGAACAATTGTAAATAATGAGTAGCAGAGTGATCAGAGCTGCCTGCAAGAGCAATTGACGAGCATAAATTTGAGATAATGTTTTTGGTGCTTATTTTCACTTGTGTCATCTGCCAACTTAAAAGTATGCTTCCTCAAGTATACTACAGAATTGAGAAGTGTACAGAACATTATCAATAAGACGCGAAAACTAAGTTTTTGACAAGACTTCCAAACTTTTGTTTTCTTGTTTTTCAGAAAGCATATCATATAGGCAGTGTGCCTTCTATATGAATAATCAATCATGTGGGTATATGGACTCTGCTGATATGTTTCTGAAGTAATGTGACAAACTTACAATAAGCATTATTCCGTATGCATGAATATTTTGATTTGCAGTGTTTGCATTGCAGGAAGTCAACTTGAAACAGCCTGCAACATAAAACACATAAATTAATGAAAGGTCTGCATTTATGCAGAATGAAGTACTAGAGAAACTGAAGTCCCAATTCCAGCGGGGACAAAAAGGCGTGATCATTAAACACACTGCAATCTATGAAAATTTTCTCCCAATAATAAACTAACTTACGTTTCTCAGATGTAGAACCCATCCGGCAGTAATGTCTGCAATTGCATGAAAAATAAAAAAGATTTAATAACTCAAACTTAGAATACAGAAATTGATTTATCACATCCAAATTTGAGTTATCATCAAAAAGCAAAATGTCAAAACATTGCACAGAAATATAAGGAGAGTGCAACTCACTAAACATTCAACAAGTTTGATAATTGATGTAGGGATGAAACTTAATACCCACTACTACAAGGAATTCTTTTCACGGTGGTTGGACAGTATGATCCAGCTGAACAGAATAATTCACCACTACTACCAACATCAGCCCATATATTTGCTCCTCCACAAGTATGGTTTGGTTTCCCAGGAGGTAGCTGGTAAATGTATCTGCAAAAGCATATCAAAGTGTAATTTTCACACCTTATAGGCTGTTGAACACCATAAACTGTGATTACTAGAGCTAGAATCTGAACTTACGGTTCACAAACACCGGTTGCTTTGTTCAGTGTTGCCATGGGACAATAAGAACCCGATGGGCAAGCTTCAAGAGAATGATATCAATTGGCAGAAAGAAACAAATAATCAGACACATTACATTAGAAACACAATAAACCAAAGGGTTTCAATCATCAGGAAAGAAAGTACCAAGTATTGGACTACTTACGTATCATGCATGTGAGACCATGGGGACAAAAGAAACCCTCACAACAAGGCTGGCAGTTTCCAGTTCTGGAAGGCATGTCCTGTGAATTTCTGAGGTCAACCTGCTGATTTTGGCCGACACTGCAAGCCCATCCTGGCTCACACCCTGAAACCCACGAGGTTAAATTACAGTTCCGGTTGGGTTTCAAGTAATTTGCACTTTCAGCCTTCACAAAAAAATTGTTGAAATAGAATTTCATCTCTGCTGCTGTACACAAGCGCCGCGTAATATCTCCTGTTCAACCATAAAAATCACCAGGAAAGAGAAATCATGATGGGCTCCAACTCACTACTAGATTGCCAAGTAATCAAGCATGTATGACAGTTACTACCTATACATTTTTCAACCACTCTAAGCGCAATGAAGCATGAAAACATCTATATCTGATTGCCAAGATAAACCAATGCTTAAAAGTTTTGAACTTTTCCATTCTCTACATCACTAAAGAACCAGACAGAGCCACATTCATTGCTATTTGTAATTACAAGTACTTACATACCTTTAGTCTTTTGAATGCATGAAGTTAAGAAATCCAAATTGGACGAAAAATTAAATGCCTGGTTCCAATCATCTTCCCTGAAACAACAAATTGAGCACCAAAATCAGACTACATTCAAACTCTAAGAACCTATCCACCAATCAACCATCAAACAGTGTACCCAAGTAATAGTATTAAGTAAAAGAATAAACTATTCTGAATTGACTTCTCACACCAATTGGGCCATTATATTATTCCAAGTTCTCTACTTTTACTATATAGCGAAGCAAAAAAACGTGCTTACGGGTCTTTCACACAGAAGCTGGAACGATTGCTAATATCCCTACTCAGAATTGCTGTTACATTGGAGATTCTGCCATACACAATCTGAGTGATGAGCGGAAGAACTGCAGGGTTGTCAATTTCATCATAGTCATTCACATCTTGGCTCTGAACCAAGTGAACCCAATGCACCAAGCTCAAAGCTAAAATACCCAGTGAGAGAAATGTGCCAAAGTTGGAGCCTTTGAGGTTCTTGAAGCTCATTTTGGATGGTGGAGACTAATGGGTTCTGGAATTTGGGGAGGATTCAATGTGGGACTTGGACATTGAAGTGGGTTTGTTTGTGGCTAGAGAGAAAGGAGGAGAGCAAGCATGTGCTTTTTGGGTTTCAGAGGTCAAATGAAATGCAAGACAACAACGTGGGTGAGACGACAGAGAAGTAAACAAAAAAACCACGTCCGAACTACTACTACTACTTCCTTTGCTTATTGCCGGCTTTCAGACATGTCTTGTTTTGTTGTCTGTCTTAAAAATAAAATTCGAAGTAGAAAAATGTGAGATCTTTTGCCATTTGGGAGGCAAAAGCGTGTTAACCAATATATTAGTATTGCAAAAGTTGTATAAGAATAATGTAAAATTGACGCTGTATCAACTACTAGTAATAAGCCATAAAGAAACACAAGCCCTACAAGACAATGACAATCATTGTTAATTAAGTTGTGTATAGGTTACTTCACAATGCATGTTCATTTACTTGAAGGAGTTTGAATGATTCCTCAAGTTTTCAAGATAGCCAGATATAGAGCACCGAATTCATGATAGTGCACGCCTTGACTAGAAAGTCGACTCCACTCAATAATAATATAGGAATTAGTGGTTCAATAGTTGGGGCGACAGACGGTGACCTTATTAAAATTTTGTTCGAATAAAGTTTAATGAGACATACTCCGAGCCAAGAAAAGAGTACTATTGGTAAACCAAGAGTTTGTAAAGGTTGCAAAGAGAATGCACTAATAAGTTTGAGTTTAGAATCTTAGATTTTGGATTCCTGAAAAGAAATTCCTAAGCAACTATTCCAATTTTAATTATGTGTGGCCGAATTAGAAAGTGAGCAAGGGAACATGGAGTATGTGTTCAGTCAATTCACTATTTGGACCCTATGTAGAAAATTAAATCATGAAATACTTACCTTAGACTTTTTTGTTTGAGAAGAACACATACTTAGCCTTGTTGATAATCACTGATCAAAACCGAGGATTCTATAGCTTGAGAACTATGAAAATAATCATTTATATTTATGGTCAATAATCTTACTTTGAAACTTAAGCACCAAGAATGTAATTAAAGTTGAATCTAAGATTACCATTTTTGAAAAGTTCAATAACCTAGAGATACATATCTAAAGAATCTAATAAAAAAGGAGGGGTCATACCCCAATTGCTCCCGGCCCGGAGTGGTAATCCACTTTGGAACACCATTTTTTACACACAAAAAAAAAATCTAATAAAAGGGAAAAACTAAACTTTCCTAAAGCTAATATATATATATATAAGATAGTCTTTAATAAAAATCTTATAATACGGACTTGGTGAAGACTTTCAAATCAACGGTTGGATGAGTGTTTTAAAGTTTATTTGAAATATTAGTTTTTAAACATATTTGATATTACTCATCCAACCGTTAATTTGAAAATTCTCACTAAATTTTTATTATAAGATCCTCACTCCTCACTATAAACTCTCCCGGATATATATTGCAAAGCTTCTTCAATATTCAGTGACGAGGTTAGATATTTTTAGGGTTCAGATAATTGATGCACACGAAGTAGCAGATTATATAGTATTGCTATTATTTTCGATCGTCAACGAGAGAAGAGAAATATTATATTGCTGGGGGCGGCAAACATTTAAATAACATAGGCTCAGACTAATCAATCCTCTCTATGCGATGATCAAACTTCAATTTGGATACGTATATATAAGACAGATGACCCACCTAGCTAGGCTAGGTTACTTTACCTAATTGCTGCATACATAATCAACGATGAATGTGCCTCATTGGTAAGTTTCTTAACAATTTCTCAAGTATGGTTCTAGAATTGAAAGCATTACATGGTGTAGAGTTAATTATGTGTCATTTTCTCCATGTATCCTAGTGTGTTTATTTAACATTAAACCTCTCTTAAATTATTAGGGCTTATTAGCGAGGTCATCTTGATTTATATGAGATTTGTTAAGGCAGCCCAACTCTCTAATCATGATTTTACTACCTATTGTTATCAGACGAGAGACATTTCTAACCGAAGATTTAGAGACGTGTTTAGTGTCATTTTACCGAAGTAAAGAAACCCAATGAAAGGACAAATGAATCATTTGACATATGGGTCTTATTGTATGAGTTTGTAACTAAACAAGATATTAAATTGATTATACGAAAGAAACCAAACTCAATAATATATAAACCGTATGATGATTTTAATTTATTCACTTTAATGAAGTTACACTAAAATACGCTTTTAAACGCTCAAATGTTAAAAAAAACACACTCTTAAATTATTAGGGGACAAAATAACATAATCCTCTATGTTCATATATACACATGACGCTCAATAGTCAATCCACTAGAACAAAATTGGCAATAATTTTTTGACAAAAAAAAGAGGCAATAATTCTTGTGCATTCTCATATGCAACTTCTGACTCTTATGAAAGTACATTATCTCAGAAATTTGGGATGTACAGGGTACCCCACAGAATCAGACAATCAGGGGAGTGGTCTCCAACTTGCAACTACCTTTTGGAAAAATGTAAACCCATTAAATAAACACACCCCTATGTATTGCCACTTTGCAGATGATGACTCTCCTTCCTTCTCTTTTACCTTTCTCTTTCTTTAAAACAAAGCTAGCTAGCTCCATCCAACCTTCTCACTCGTTTTCGCTTTCACAATCTCCCTTTATTAATATTTTGGGTGTCTTTTGCTCCCTCTGTTATCTCTCTTTTTTGTTTTCCTTTTTTTTCCAATGGGGTTCTTAGTTGGTGAGCTAGACCCCAGCTGCCTTGTATTGACTTGCCCTTAGATCATGGAAAGCTCGTTGTTTTCTGGAATACTCTTGGACCTCTTTACATGATTTCAGGTCTCTTTTTTGAACTTACACCAGAATTGAAATCATCCAACGGTTTGGTAAACCAGTCCTGCAATGCTATCCTCCATTGGAGTTGAACATATGTGAGAGGTGAGTTCTCTTAATTTTTCTACTTAATGTTCTGTTTTGGATAGTGATATGAGTTTTCTTGTTTTTTCTCCGTTTAGTGTCTTAGAATTCAAAGCTATAGAAATTGAAATGTCATGTTAATAAACTAAATTGTTGGTGGAACTCGATGGAATGGAAATGGGATTCTGGGTTTTAGAAAATTTTGATACTTTCCCAAACAAGTTGACCAATTGACCCTTGAATTGTAGGCTATTTTGCCCTTTGTCTTCTGGTGCCTTACTGTTTAGGTGAAGAAATGATTATATGAAAGGTTGACCAGATAAAAGTTACTTGATCATCAATGTCAAAGGGAATTTTGTTTCTAGCATATCAGATGAAAATCTAAGTTGACTTAGGTACTCAATTTGATATTTGTGACTGTTTGATTATTAGTGGTGTACAAGAGATAGTCAAATTCAGGGTTCTTGATAAGTTTTCAATGTGAAAAAAAGAAAAGAAAAGAAGAAGTCATTTTTCTGTGTTTATGATGAAATAATTGGACCATTTTGATTAAAGAAGATATGACTGTCTGCTAATAGAATATGAGAAGAGGGTATTTTTGTTATAGAGATTTGAGATTTCATTAATATACAAAAGGATACTTTTAAATGTGAAATACTTCAATTATGTGTTTATATATTGCAGACTGAGGCAAGCAATCAGCTTTATGCAGACAATGAAGTGTTTTTATTTCAACAACAAAGAGAAGAATGATGAACCAAAGACTACCAAGTCTGCTTCTGGTCATTCCACTTCCTCTTTCTTTTCGCTTGATCGCGATCCGAGAAGATCAGAGTTTAATTCCCAGGATATCTCGGAATTTAGCACAGCATCCTCTGTCAAGTCATTTGCAGTAATGTCTCAAAGACACAGCAATCTCAAAGAATTCACATGCTCAGAGTTGAAAGCAGCAACAAAGAATTTCAGTCTCTCCCTCATGCTTGGAGAGGGCGGGTTTGGCGGTGTGTATAAGGGTATCATCAAGAGCGCAGAAGATCCGCATAAAAAGATAGATGTTGCTGTCAAACAACTCAGTAGAAGGGGATTGCAGGCAAGTCTTCTTTTTCTATGATAACAATAGATTTTCGCACAAGTTAGTGGAAACTAGTATAAGATATTTTTGCCAAGTTACAAGCATTGAAACAAGAATAACTTGTAAAGTTGTCTTGCTCAAAATGCTTGTCAAGGATTGAAAGCTAAGTAGAAATACTAGTGCTAAAATATCCTAGGTAGCTTTTTACTTTTAGTATGTTAATCCTGATAAAGCCTATTTGGGCCTCAAGTGAAATCTACAAACAAGATAACAAGCTCATCATCAGTATTCTGAATAATAACAAAACGGAAATGCTTTGACCCATATTTCGTTTTTCCTGTTATATTTCTTAGTTATAGTTAACACTATGCTGAGTATGCTGAGATCCTATTTTTCAAATGTTTGATATTTGTATTGTCATTTGTCTAATAGGGCCACAAAGAGTGGGTGACTGAAGTTAATGTTTTAGGGATCGTTGAGCATCAAAATCTTGTCAAACTATTAGGCTACTGCGCTGAGGATGATGAAAGAGGGATCCAGAGGCTCCTGATATATGAATACATGCCCAACAGGAGTGTTCAAGATCACTTAGCAAGCCGATTTCAGATAGCACTTCCTTGGGTCACAAGGATAAAAATAGCTCAGGATGCCGCTCGAGGATTGGCATACCTCCATGAAGGAATGGAATTTCAGGTACTTTCTAATACTTGATAAACTATGGAATTTTAGCTGCAGTGTCATTTAGAACATATAAATTCTCAATAGTCAATATATACTTGGGCCAAAGGGAGGATGAAAATGAAAAAGTGCTTACTTCGATCTGGTATAGTTGTTAACAGCACGAATTCATAGCATAAATCTAATGGCAGAGCAACTAGTTAGTTTAAGGAGCTCGCTGGTTAGTTTCTAAATGTAATAAAATTTTCAAGTGGAAAAAAAGGTTGTAACAAATGCTTCCCTTCCTTATGTATTAATCCCTTGTGGTGATCATGTCCTTATGTTTGGTAGCTTCCACTGATTTACTTTTCTTGCCAAAATACTATTTCTGGCACAGATTATCTTTAGGGATTTCAAGTCTTCAAACATACTTTTGGATGAACATTGGAATGCAAAGTTATCGGACTTTGGATTAGCCCGGTTGGGGCCTTCAGACGGATTGAGCCACGTCTCTACTGCCGTATGTTTACTTACACACAAGATTACACTTAGATACAATACCTTATAACCTATTCTCAAACCGGTTTAATTAAACATGACATATTGGCATTGTACAGGTTGTTGGAACAGTTGGATATGCAGCTCCTGAATACATTCAAACAGGACATCTCACATCGAAAAGTGATGTGTGGAGCTATGGCATTTTCCTCTATGAACTCATCACAGGAAGGCGGCCTGTGGACCGCAACCGCCCCAAGAATGAGCAAAAACTCTTGGAATGGGTGAGAGCGCATCTGTCTGCAGATTCAAAAAAGTTTCAGCTGATTTTGGATCCAAGGCTTGAAGGGAAATATTCCCTCAAGGCTGCACAAAAGCTAGCAGCTGTGGCCAACCGGTGCTTGGTGAAACAGCCAAGATCACGCCCTAAAATGAGTGAAGTCTTGGAGATGGTGACTAGGATTGTGGAGACAACAACTGATATGGGAAGCCCCCAAGAGCTCCCTTTGAAGAGTGTGGAGTACTCCAAAGATGACTTTTCAATAGAATCCAAAAGGGAGATTTTGAGAAGGAAGCTTGTGGATCCACTTATTGGAGAAAATGGCTGCTTAAATTTGCAAATATGGAGACCCAAGATTGTGAACCCCTGTTGACAGGAGCACAATGGGATCATTGGCATAACTGTTTTGGTTGTCAAGGGAGAAGTGCTTCATATAACAATGATGCATGCTTCTCCTTTTTCCTTTCTATAGATTGTAAATGGAAGTGTAAAAGCTCTGTACTTGTTGGCCTCCTGAAGCAAAAGCTAAGGAGGGCTCCCATGGGAGATTTTAGACAAAAGGTAATATATTAGATCAACTTATAGTTGCTGTAGTCCATCAAAAAATGTAACCTTTCTTCCTACTTGTATTCTAATCAAGTTCATTTTTAAGCATTTTCTCACACTTTTTATCTTCTTAATTTGGAATCTAATTGATAATACTAATTTTTTTTTTGGTCTAATTCAGAACCTCATTCAACTGTTTCAATAATTAACCCAACAATGGCTTTTCACAATTTCACACAACTCATGAGAGCCAACCATATATTGGGAACCAATAAAACAACTCAAACCACTACATTTTTCTTTACAAAAACTGGCCTTAATCATCAGCATTTGGAGAATTTTCAATTGGAGTCCCAAAGCTACAATTTTGTTCAGGTTGATTATGTGCAATTAATTAAAGAGACCATAAACCAAGTCCCCCCAATTAAGGGTCAAAGATTGAGGCTAACATTCTTCTTATACATTTATTATGTTCCCCCAGCGTGACAGATCCATCTCTTTCCCAAACCTATCTTAACAGCGGACACGTGTCATTATAACCGGGTTACCGGCTGCCAATACCCGCCCGTGTGCCAAATCATACAGTGGCGGTTTTCCGTTTTCACACGGCCAAAGTGAACCGTATATAAACCGAACACAACTTTTGTCTTTTCAAACAACCGACTAACGTTTGCATCCAAATTTTAAGTTCCCAAGTTTCCACAGCTTTCTATCCCTATATATTCTTTCCTTGTTTTCAAGTTGCCCGGCGACCAAGCCAAGGTGGCGCGTGCTTTACACAGCCCATTCATCGTCTTAGCTCCGAAGGTTCTTTTACACCCAAACGCCGTGATTCGGATTTGAAAGGTTCGTGTGCATCAGCCTGAATGTGTTATTATTCCAAATTTTGTATCTTCTTCGTTGTTTCTTGTTCTGGGTTTTGTTTAAATTCAAAAAGTTTCAATCTTTTGGGGAGATTTGATTTCAGTGATTAGGGTTTCGTGATTCAGGTTCTGTTTGTGTTTGTTTGTTTTTTCTGATGGGTGGAGTATGGGAAGTTCAGATTTTAAAAATGGGGTTGTGATGGAAATTTGAGATGGGATTTGAATATGATTATGAACTTAGATTAATCAATTGCAAGAACAGAGAGTGTGTGTATGGATTTGATTATGAACTTTGATAATGGGGTTGTGATTGAAATTTGAGATGGAACTTGAATACCCTTTACTAGGTTGCTTTTAGGAGCAGAGAGTCTTGTGGAATGTTATACAAGGACATGGCAAAATGGAACCTTGATCAGGATGTTGTTCGCTGGGGTCTGCATCAGCTCTTGGATTGCACTCTTTCGAATGATTGTTCTCGAAGTACTGTTACTGGATACAACCGGGATTTAAGTCGAGTAGAGTGTGTTAGAGAAGGTTATGTTGAGTCTTGTAATGTGGAGAATGATGAGGTTATAGCTCAGGCCTTACAAGAAGAGCTAACTAGACTTGCCTCTGTCGAGGCGGCTGGAGTTTCTAGTTATGGAGATGCGCCTCTGCAAGCGTCGATTCTTGCACAGGATTGGCTTGGTCCTTCAAACAGACACAGTGGTTCTGGTATGGGAAACATTGGCATTCTCATTTAGTTCAGTGGTTTGTGTTGTGTATTTGTTGGACTTATTGTGATTAAATGCTGCACATCTGTAGGGCTCGAAAATGTTCAGGATGCAGTGAATGATTTTGGCAGGAAGATGGACACCAATGATTATACAAATCAGGAAAATGAGGGGGATGGTCCTAGGGGAAACGGAAATGAGGAAGAATATGAACATAGCGAAGGAGAACACTCGATGAATGGGGAGGACTTGTCGTATCCGTTGGATATAACAGATGAGTATGCTCTTGATGGTGAAGTAGGGAGAAGATTGATTCAGATGGTTCCTGTTCCTGTAAGTCTAGCTTTTATTCCATTTTTTAAATGAAGGATAATTTTTACTGTGTCATATTGTCTGCTGGCATCTTTCTATTTGCAATGCTTTTGCTTATTGGTTCTGCCTATGTTTTAATGAGGTCTATCAAATCCTTTCTTTCTGCCAAGAAAAAAGAAACTGAAATTGATAGAACAATTGAATGCACCAAGTTGTGAGCTATATCAAGCATGAGAGTAGTGAAATTAAATATGTAGAGGATTTAGCACCTAAACAAATAGATGTGTGCATTATATGTATGCGAAATCAGATACACATTTATATATATCCAGCACAGGGGTCAAAGCTTTGCAGTTATCTTTGGCAAGTGTATAGACTGAGCACTGGCTGCACAGCTCAACCCTGCCTGTGACATGTGTGGCAGGGAGGCAAAATCTCAGCCTCGCTCAACACAGAGTGGAAGTCTATTTTTTAAATTGGTTCAAAGCAATCTCTTATATAATTTTGGATGAGTGGACTTGGATCTGATATGAATTTATCAATTTTGGTGTTTTCTCTGCAAACTTTTCTGCTAACTAGTTCCTAGTTGCTACAAATGTAAAATTTTAATTGTCTTCCCTTTTTTGCAACAAACTTGGATTGACATTATCATGATTTTTTTTTGGCAGCATATTCCTAAAACGAATGAGAAAATACCCACAGTTGATGAAGAGATATCAGATCATCAGAGGCTTATTGAAAGGTGTTATATGTTATTTCCACTTTGGATCTCATCCTTACTGTGTATAAGTGATGAATTATCTACAGGGATATATTATCAAATTCTTTGTGTATATAATTTATTTATATTTTTTAGTATACTTGCCAGTTTGTTAAACTACCAAAAATAGCTATAATTGAGATAAGTTGAGCAGGCATGATATTGACTTGGATCCTCTGTGTTGATGGATGGACTGCTGAATCTGAACTTAGACATTTTGCCAGTGATTTTTTCTAAATTTATTATCTTCTCTATACTTTAAAAATGTATCTAGAAATTTTTTTCATAACTTAGCAATCATTTGTTTAAAGGGTGATTATATTATTCTGCGTGGCATGCAATCAATGGAAACTAGAGTATAATCTAGAGCTATCAAATCACAGAACATGGCAGGTCATATCTAGGGATGGAGTTGGGGAGTATATACATATATAGGGGAGAGAGTAATATGAGTTGAGGAATGTTCTGGAAGTGCTTGGTTTCTTTATTCTGCTGTTTTAACATCACATCAAGCACATAACTTCCTTTGTGTGTGTGTGTGAGTCTGTGTCTGCATCCTTGGGGATATTGTGACATCGTTTCCATTTACATTCTCTAACAGTTGCTGTCTTTTTTCAAGATGGAGATCCAATGCCTTCTTTTTGCCTGTTGTCTATTTTTAAAGAATTGGTCTGCAAAGCTTCACTTCTGATCTGTGGTCTTTCTCTTTTCAACTTTTCTTTCAATAGACTGCAGTTGTACAACTTGGTGGAGTGTAAGATCCAGGGAGATGGTAATTGTCAGGTTGGTGTTGGTTCGAATTTTTAAATTTGTGACTTGTAATACTGTGGAATACCTCTACTTAATTTCAGAGTTTCTCACCATCGGTATTTTGACTATTTTCCAGTTTCGCGCTTTATCAGATCAACTATATCGTTCTTCTGAATATCATGGCCTTGTAAGAGATCAAATTATTCAACAGGTTGGTTGGCATTTCAGTAAGTGCATATTCAGTGATTCAAATTAAATAGTTTTTTTATTTTTTATTTTTAAATTTTTACCATCATTTGATGTCTCAATGACTCTTGATGTCTCAGCTCGAGAATCACCCAGAATTGTACGATGGCTATGTTCCGATGGGTTATGTAGATTACCTAAAGAAAATGAGCAAGTATGTGCTAATCTTTGTATTCATACTTTCTACTCTAAACCTTTTATTAATTTAATGCTTACCTATTTTCTATTTGACATGGATAAATTAGGAGTGGTGAATGGGGCGACCATGTCACATTGCAGGCTGCTGCAGATTCGGTATGAGACTTTGCTTTTTGCTAGTTTGCTCTCTTAGTCGTCTTAAAAGCACACTTGTGGTTTAGGCTGCTATAGATTGAACTCAATGTTTGTACATTTGTAATTTTGCTATTGGAAGTGGGGCCTTCTAATAACTTAGAAGGAACTTCAGCTCTCAATTTTGCTACTTATTCTGTCCTCTACGGTGAGATGTTAAGCAATTACCAGTGCTAGTACTTTATGTAAAAGTGCTATAATCATGCACTATTAAGTTTATATTATTAAGTGCTATAATATTCTATTAAGTGTATATTATGTTAGCGTGTAGTAACTACTTTCTTAATTCTATGATTGATACTGATACATCCACTTACTTTACTGCAGTATGGTGTCAAGATATTTGTTATCACTTCTTTCAAGGACACATGCTATATTGAGATCCTTCCACATGTCTCAAAATCTAGTAGAGGTAACTATTTTTAGAAGTTAAAATACTCCCCGTATTACTCTGTTGCTGCTCTCCATTGTCACCGGTTATGTGTACTTATAATTTACTTTGTGCAGTTATCTGTTTGAGCTTTTGGGCTGAGGTGCACTACAATTCTATCTATCCTGAAGGAGGTAAAGGAATGACTGGCCTTGTGTAAGATTTCAGCAAGATTTTTCCGGGTGTTAAACTTGTATCTTTTCCTTATGTTTTTGATTTGGTTTTCAGAACTTCCTCCGCCTAGCTTAAAGAAAAAGAAGCATTGGTGGCACTTTTAAGCACGAAAAAGATGAAATGGTGGAGCTTTGGAAGTGAGGAACCCACGATTGACACAAACTCACTGTTGTGTTGAGGATGTTTCAGTTTGTGTTGGCATGTTTAAACCTTCAGTCCCAGGATCAGAGGCTGAAAGCAGTAGCATGTTCAACTTTACGCAAAATGGCTTCGACATGGTTCCCTTGCTTGTTTCTGCTGTTTTGCACAGAAAGCTGATTCCTCACTGCTTTGATTCCTTTAGTACATAATCTACATATTATACATTCTTTGATTTAGTTGATCTCTTTCGCATACCTCACCTCTGATTTAGATGAGTCGTCATTCCATTTTTGTACATAAACAGTTTCCATATTGTCATCTTTACTATTTCCTGGTTCTTGCTGTCCATTCCCTTGTGCCTCGAAATCATTTGAGAAATGCATAAAACGTGGTTCTATTTGAATACCAAAAATTTGCTAAGTTGGCACTCTGACCAAAGAAAAATCAACATGGTACCTCCTCTAGGTGGCCAACGTGGACATTGTCAATACTCCCTCTAGACGAATTGGAAAAAGTCATTGACGTCTTTATTTATTAGAAGAAACTCAGAAACATATGTAATACAGTTTGAGGAAACTTAAAATCAACCATTTCATGAACAAACTGGGGAAGACAATGATCTCGTTGAAATCATCAACTGCAGTATGAGAGTAGCACACAGATTTGTTATGGTGATATTTTATAAACAAATAAAGTTGTATGAATCTTTCAAATCTCAATAATACATCCAATCTCATTATTATTATTATTTTTTAGAAAGATGATCAAAGAATTTCACTCATACTCCCATAGTGACTTAAACTCATGACCTGTATCTTAAGTAGTGGATGCTCTAACCATTGAGCTAACATCCAATCTCTTCATTTGTGGACTAGTTAGTGTTTGTCAAGCTAAATGATTCAGTAGGTTTTGTGCTCGTGTATAAGTACTATTGCAGCTGTGTAAAGCTTCTGATTGAATCAAAATTTTGCACTAGTAAAATATATCTCAACGAGAAAATTGCAGTATATTTACACAATCTTTCGTTCTCAAAGTCGAAGACCTACTATACATAAAACACTCCCCTAGTATTTACCCTCTCTTTCGAATTCGAAGTGCAGTTAACCATTTACACACTTTAAAATTGTTATATAGACAATGAACCTTGTACATGTACTCCCAAAGCCCAAGGTCGGTCTTAAATACTGACTTGACCTTCCTTCTCTGGACAGCCTACAATGATCCTCCATCTGATGTCTTCATGGTCAGATTAACATCAGCTTGCCAAAACTATACAATGGGAGGATAATACACAAAATTGTCATGTGGCAGGGGACTCTGGATTTCATGCTTATTTACACCTATAATTTCTCTGTATTTATTGGGATCGATGCGGCAAACTTTCTACGGTTGCTGTCCACGTTAGCTGTACAAAAGGTGCATACTTATTGGTGGTGGCAAGAGGAAAAATGCCTGCCTTACTCCAAAATTGGGATATGCCTCAAGAAGAAGAAACTGAGGATGACAACCCTATGCGCCTTTCTGCATATGATGTGGATCAAAACATTGTAAGCAGTCGTTAAACTTTATGATTCTGTAACAAAAGGTAAATGGAAAATGGAAAGAAGGGTCTCTCACCTCCGGTTGTGATGAGTTTCTCAACACGGGAAACAATGTGTTTACCATAGGTGTACTTCTTTAAGGCAGTCAAATGAACCTTAATGCGAGAAACAATCAACTCAAGACTCTGATCATCACAGGTCTCAAGAACCTTCTGCACGACGTAGTTTCCAAACGGATCTTTCATCATGGCCTGCATATATTAGCAAATTTGATTAGTATCTATACGACATGCAAGGCTCAGGCTCCACAACTCTGGTTAGGCGTGTTGACACAATATAAGAACTGCAAGGGCTCGCTTTACATTTAACACAACTGATCATGGCACAGACCTGCAAGGGCTCATTTTCATCAGTGGAACCAAGCATCTCTTTCACCAAAAACTGCCGCTCCTCGGGACTCCCAAAAGTCAAGCACTTTTCCACAACATTAGAAGCAAACTTCTGCTGACTCATCTTTACAATTTGTCCAGCAAGCTTATGAATAATTGCAGACCGTTCGTGTGGTTTACCATGTTCCAGGACATGCTACCAAACAAAGGATTTATCTCAGTTACACAAAGTTGATGAAGTTACACAAAGTATCAGCTTTCAAAAAAAAAAAGTGAGAGACATATCATAAATAGTATTGGGTTTCACACAAGTAATTAATCAAAGAAAAAATCAATCAAGCAAGACAGCATCCAGCTTATGTCAATGGTCATAAAAATCTCAATCAGATGACAAGAGGGACATTTCATATACATTTCCATCTGGATCTTAGATAACTTAACAAAATACTAACAAAGAGTTAAAAAAATAAATCCAAATGTACTTATGAAAAAGAAACCCTCGTAGCTCAACCATAGGCATACAAGATCCAAGAGTTTGGAATACCTGAATAACATAATTTCCATACTGATCCTGTGCTAAAATGCATACAGATTGCATGATTTCATCCATGATAGTTTCTTGCGTCTTTGAATCATCACAATGTTCCAGAACCCTCTGTAGGCATCCAAGAGATTACACTAGTGAATAGTAAAATAAAATGAAAAATATAATTCATACGAAAAGAACCAGAATGCAAACAACTAACCTGTATGACTCGGCAACCATAAGGATGGGTGGAAAGTGTAACAACTTGCCCATAGAAGGATGAAATGATAAACTGAATTTGAGCTTGAGGGACACATTCTATACACTTCTGAACAACATGATTCCCATTTTGATCACGAACACATTTCATGACTGAGCCATCAAGCTCTGACACCATTTGAGCCTGTTGATCCACGTCAACCACTTCCAAGGCCTATGGAAAAACTTAGAGCATTAGAACTTCTCATCCCAATATGCTGTATCTCATACCACACTCATTTTTTAAACAAAATGATGATTGGGTCTTCATTTTTTTTCTCAATGCACCAAAGTGCCTTTTGGAGGACCAGAGGAGGGGAGGCATAGCAAGACATATGGTCATCAGTCATAATGACAGTCGTACAAGGTATAAGCATGGTGTACATACACATACTTAACATGTGGAAGGTGGTCTTTATTGAAATTTCCCAAAAAAATTTTTCATCTAAACCAACTCCTCTTTTCCATAAACTTGCATTCATCTCTTTATTTGGAAAGCAAGATACACATCACACAATGCCACTAATAGTCAAATACATTACAGTACATTATTTGCACATGACAATGAAGCAAGTGAGAAGAATAACATACATTACGATATACATTATCCTATGCAAATTCTGAGGCAGATCAAAGGTGTAAGGCTAACACCTAGAAAGGCATTACTAAAGGACATAAAGGAAGAAGACCAAGAACTTAGGGACAGGATATCACCTTCTGAATCACTCTACAACCATACATTTGAAGACTGAGAGGCAAAACATGGCCCGTAAGTTGGCTGGTTAATTCATTTCTTTGGCTTTCTGTACCATGCTCAAATAACTGCAATTTCACACCAGAACTATATTAATAATTAGAAACTGCAAGGAAGGCATCTTTGAGCATTTGAAATACAAGGCTCATACTTTCTGTATGACATAATTTCCAAATACATCAGTCATCAAGTTGCGAGCATGAGGAATAATCTCAGGGAATAGTTTCATTTTTTCTTCCACATTGGCAGTTTCGAGTTTCTGCTGAATAAAGCGGCTTCCATACTGATCAGTACTGCATTTCAGAACATAAGATAGGATATTAAGAATCCCAGCAAAGCAACCTAAGAATAATATGCAACAAAGAAAGCACTATTCTTACCTGAATTCAACTACATGATCAACAATGTCAGCAAGTTCAAAAGACTTATTCTTGTTGTTCTTGAACTCATCTAATAATGATGATGCAAGTCTTCCTTCTAAGTCATTTCCAATATCTGACTGCCAAGCGCTGACCGATCCTCCCATTGAACTTCTCATCATAGAATTAAAGCGGGAAATCTTATCATTCTGAAACATTGAACTTCCAGATCCAACAGAAGGAAGAACAGAGTTTGCCATTGAGATTCCTGGATATGTCATGCCAAGCCCATATGATGGATTCCCAAAATACCCATGATTAAAACCCCCAGATTTACCTAAAAGTGACAACTCGTATTGTTGCTTCCTTTGAGCAAGTAATGCCTCCAGGTATGCTTTCTGATGCCCCTCTAAGTCTCCATGCAAAGTGCCAAAGTTATTTTTACTCAGAGAATAACCACTTGGACTAGCCAGAGCGCGTGTTGCATAATCAGTTCTTTGCAATAACTGAATATAAGATGGGTCCACAAATGAAGAATGAAGGCCAGGCCCTACTTTGTTCCCTAGTCTGTTCAGACTTTGTCCATCACCACTACTAGTATAACCTGCTGTACCCAAAAAAAAAATTGATGGAATGATAACTATTCAACTAAGGTTCTAAGATGCTATTTTATAAAGGACGCAGAAAAAAATTTCAGAAACAACACAATTACCTGCATCAAGATGATTGTTCAACTTCTGATTTACAGGATAGGCCCCAGCAACATGACCATCAAAGTCCAATCCTGTAGTATTTGCATCCTGGTAAGGAGCATTAGACCCTTCCAAAGTTCCAAATCCTGAAGAACTCCCTTTTGAGTAAAGACTGGGAGAAGAAGTTCTTCTAGGAAAAGTAGCATGCCCATTTGGTGCATTACGGTTTGTTGGAATCCCATTTTTATTTGCTAAATGAGCATAATTTGTAGGGAAGGGAAGATTTTCAGAATTTGACTTCTCTATTAGTTGCTGCTGCAGCCTCTGATTCTGACCGTTTGGCGTGTTGAACAGAAAATCACGCTGATTATCAAGGTCAAGACGAAGCTGAGACTGAAGACGGCTATCTTCATCTGCAGATCTAACTTTTGAGAGGCTTAAGCCAGATAAACTGGCAGTCATATTGGCCAGCTCAGTCATCCCAGGCGAATTATCAATTTGGATATCTGCACCAGCAACATTCTGCTTCTCAATAGGAAATACTCTACTCCCCACAGGAGGAAGACCAAAACTCTGAGACCTCCCAAATAATTGTGGTTCAGGGGTTCTGCTTCTCGACAGAGAAGGACCTCCAGCGGATGCAAAGGAATGAGAAACTGTGGTACCATGGCTATGCACTCCTACCAGGCCACGTGGAGCTGCTCCTGTATGCAAGCCCTCTGCAGAGTCCACTCCATTACATAACCCCAATGGATGTGGATCAGGCATGCCTGTTGGATCCATGATATCGCCAAAAGCATTACGGCTTGATGGCCTTGACAGAGGGCCTGACAAGGAAGCAGGCTGATCAATTCCTTCCTGCAGCACATGCCACTTAGTAATGTAATTGGACATCAAAATAAAGAAACAAAATAAAACAGTCAAGCACTTCATCACAATAGTTGTACCTGTAGAATGTCAGCAAAACTCTTCCTCCTTGCACCAAGTCCAGTTGTCGAAAATCCAGTCAAACTATTTGAGCCTCTATCAAGCCACTCAAATGACGTCTGTTTAGGAATATTGCCCCCATTAGCATTCCTCAACTGCATCAAGTCATTCTCTGCCTTGTGTGCAGATATCCCCAGCTGCATTGAAAACAGTGACAAATCCCCATCACCAACTAAATTCTTCTTCCTCAAGTCCCCAATGCCTTCAAAAGAAGACCCACCCTGAAACCTCTGTGCAACACGCCAATCCTCTCTCGACAATAATGGCGGAGGCAATCTTGGGTTGATGTTATCATGTGAATAATAGTATGAAAGGTAAGCAGGATGTGAGCGAATCTCATCTTCAGACAAATTCCCATTGTTACTACTAACCCTACTACTCATATCCCTATCCCTAAAATCAGAGTTTCTAAAGAGACTACCCACAGCACTCAGCGATCCCTCAACAGTGGGCGGTGCACTGCCACTCCTATACATATTGAGATCCCTATCCCGATGAATGGCATGCTGATTGCGCTGCTCCCTTAGAATCAGCTCAAGCTCACTCTGCAAAGCATCTTCTAAATTCCCATTGGAACCTTGCATATTATTATCTAGGGTTGATAGCATATCTATCTTACCCCCACTAGCCATCTCCAAAATTCTAATTCATCAAAACAAAAAACAAAAAACACAAATTAACCCACCAAAGAATCAAATGGCACTTTGAAATCTTAAATTTCAGCTATTTTGAGTTCTACGAAATCAAAATTTCACATAACAAATACAGATATTTGCTAAATTTGTATCAGAAGACCCAAATTTTCAAGAAACGTAGAAAATTTCATGCATCCCAAACTGATCATCGCAGTTTAGTATTTGATACATTCAAACAAAATAGAAACCACAAATTACATACCTTTATGCGTGAGGAGAAATGAAAAATCCTCACATCGATCAATGCACGAATAAAAAGCACAAACAGATCCTCAGATAACTGAATCAAATAAACAACCATGTCAAAATCAGCAAAAAAAAAATATTATGATCATCGTAATAATGATTTCCCAATCGAAATTGTTAGTGACTGCAAAAACTGCAAAATTCGCGAATAGAAGGATTAAACGTCATCCTTTACTTACGTTGTGAAATCAATACAAACGAGCTTCAATTCTTGTATATATATATATACAGAATAGAATTGAAGAATAAGAATATGCGTATGTATGAAAAAGCTTTGGAAGCTTTTCTGTAATCGAAAATCTAGGTGAAAGAATTTTGGAACAATTCCAAAGGGGTTAGAGAGAGAGGAATTTTGCAGAGGGAAAAGAGAGAGGGCGGAGCTAGAGGGACGAAGAAGAAGGTTGGGGATGATGAGATCGTGTGGGCCGCTTTTTAATTTTTGGAGAGAGAGAGTGTGTGTTTTTGGTGGGGAATGTGAGCCGTTGGATACTGGAATGGACGGTGATGGGAGTTGGAGGGAAAGCATACGTGCATGGGAGTTGTGGCCAAAATTATTAATTTCTTTTAGTTTCTTTTTATTGAAATAAACTTTATTAATAAAAACTAGAGGTAAATCTTATTAAATTTAACTTTTGTTTAGATAATTTGTTGGACCTATGTTCTAGCTTAAATTTTGTTAAATTTTAAATTTATTTTAAAATAGATCATCTGTTGGAGATGTCCTAAGTACGGTAGACGACCAATATAGTTTATCCACACCCAAACATGAAGTTGTGTTATAAATTTTTGATAACTACTTCTCATTTCTATCTTACTCTTTAGTATTCTTTCCATTTTCTAATCCATAACCAACACATGATTTGGATCATAAATTGTTTAGGCTTTAATCCTCTAGTGCCGAGGCCTTGAGGGAATTACACGTGTAGAGATTTATATGATCATGAATAACTAACTATCTATAATATCGGGTATTTACAGCGAACTTAAAAATGAGAAATTTCTAATCACAACTGAGAGAATTTTTTAGCCAAAACAAAAATTGAGAAAGTAGCTACCATTCTTCGTAGTTAACACAACATACTTATCAATTTGCTATCATTTAATAGGATAAAAAGTTTGGCATCGTCTATGGGTCCCCAAACTAACTCACATAATGGTGAAGTGAGCCAAACCAGTACTTGAGCTAATTATTGCGAGTTTTTCTCCGAGTTTTCAAGCCATTTAGATAGATGTCGGCAACTCGGCACCATAATTGAAAAGAAAATGTACGAGCAGCTTTGGCTTCAAGGAAAGGCAGTTGTACAATCCCTACTGCTGCTTTTGCTTCTTTGAATTATCTTTCATATCTTGTGTGTTTGGTTTACCAAGATGCATTAATATATCAATACATTATTTTTGACAATAATTTCGTGTATTGACACATCGATGCATTCTAGACTTTCCGGTGTTTATGTTCAAACCTATGTGTTTGCAGACAACTATTTCAATATAAAACTCAGTTTTAAAACAGGATGCATTAGATTCTAAGCTTAGATCACACAAGGAAGCTAGCCCAGAAAAAACGATTTGTGTCTGGGAACCAGAACAGTTCACGCAGACCAAATCCAAGGATGAAGGGCAAAAGCATCCGCACACTATACTATGTACAGTAGCCAAATTAGCAACTTTAGTATATATGGAATTTCCATGATGTTGCCTCAGTTTTAAGTTGTTTGTGTTTGTCCAAGAAGTTGCTCATTGCTTAAAAATATTTTTTTTTTTTTTTGAATAATTGTTTAGAAATATATAGAAGCTAGTTAGCAACATCAGCTTTGTTCAGCTTTAGCTGCAGCAGTTGTTACGATTTTAATGCCTTCATTTAATCAGTAACCACTGCCAATAAAACTATATTGCCAGAGACTTTGCAAGGGATGCACTCATCTGCTATAAAACAGCTTAAATTTTGACTCCCATGGCAGGCCTCCCGTCACAATCGAGATAGGATCATCTTCTTAATTTTCCTTGAGTTTGTGCTTATGTCTAAACTGATTCATAGTTGAGCATTTTGAGTTTAAGGTTAGTATTTACGATCAATATTCGAACGGAAATAAAATCGAAAAGAAGCTTGAAATGATATAGTTTTGAACATAAGTACCAGATCAACAGAGGATGAGAAGATGTGGACTATTCAATAAAACAAGTCCTCATTCGAGGCATCAAATGTATAAATGCCTGGGAAATGGAAGAATTGAACCATGTATATCATTCACCCATCATTTTTTACATGGCCATCAACATATATTGCTGAGGCTATGAATACGAAAAGCTACCCCAACTCCAATCTCGGCTCGATCTAGATACATGTCTTAAACTTGTTAAGCAGTAAGTGCATCTGTTAGTCGTTTAGGCATGAATATCAATTATTTGAATCCAACAGAAACATAAACATTATTTTTGCAGTGCTGCAGCCTATTTGAGATAAAGGTTGCAACACACATAATAAGGGAAAAGTTATGCAGCTAATTGGGATTTCATATCTAGCTAAGGAGACTTCTTGTAACAAAATCGATTGTACCTGCAGAAAGCGGGCATTCGAGAAAAGAAAAGAACCATTTTCAATTGATCCTCTTCCCCAACTGGTACATTTATGAAAAATTTACAAACTTGATTTTCATGTGTGAATAGAAGGAAAAAGTATGTATAGTTGAGACTTCCCAGGATACTAAACCTTATGTGCTATCGTCACTTTCAATCATTGTTCGAACTTCATTAATCACTAAATATGCTTTTCCATGACCACCGATTACCTCAGCTTGTTTCTTGCCATCTTTCCAGAGCTGTAACATAATTATCCTCGTTATTAAGGAGAAGAAAATTGGACAGGAAGGATAAATATTCCTAGTTCCTCAAAGATATCTTATTGATATGGAATTTACCTGTATAGTTGGCATCTTCTGTACATATATGAAAGCCCACCACGTAAAGATGCACAGAAAGAACATAACCGTTAGTCAACATTCTACTCACATATATGGATATATGGTAGAAGCAAGGCAAAATAATAGGATTCACAAAGTTTAAGAAACTCCAATGGTTGTAGTATCAGAGACATGCATAATTTGGTAGCCAATCATGGACTGACGCTCTAGAAAAGATTGTTTTAAAATGGAGAGCAAAAGAAACATGCGACTTAATCTTGTAAAGTTGACATAGTTTTTTTTTTTCCTTGTTGTTAATCTTGTAAAGTTGACATAGCTTTTCACATATGAGTTTATGCCTTTATGGTGATAACATCACTTCAATACATTAATCAAGTCATAGAAAAGATAGTCACAAGCAGACCTTTTATATACTCATACCTCACAGAGTAACTTAGTTGCA
This sequence comes from Rubus idaeus, assembly GCA_030142095.1. NCBI lineage: Eukaryota > Viridiplantae > Streptophyta > Magnoliopsida > Rosales > Rosaceae > Rubus > Rubus idaeus. Next base: position 6,922,076 of record CM057971.1, read on the forward strand.
ACTAGAACCCTGAAAAGCATAAGTAATTTTTTCTATACGTTCTGTACAATAAAAACTCAATTTAGAATAGCATATGTTCTATCAAGCCTATTATTATTTCTCCAATTCATTGTATAAAAGAATGATTACATGAGGAAAAACATTGTTATCTCAAATCATTGATATCTTACACATGGTAAGGCACTAGACAGGAATAAGTATATAAAAACTATTCCAAGTGTGATGAAAAACTTACAGTCACATCAGCACGAGCAACAAGCTTGTGTGGAACTGAATTCACATCAACACTATAAAACAGCAATCTGCAGAAATTCAATTTAGATTTAGATTTGGTTGCAGACCAGCAAGAAAAATATCATACTCTTGAATTATGACAGTACATACCTATTACACACCACATACATACATTAACACACATATGTACATATGTGAAGAATGAACATGCATGTGCACAAAACTATGCAAGATAAGTGAGAGGAGGGGGGAATTCACCAATGATAAGTATGTAAAGGCGCAACTTATTGTACTTGTGTTTTTTTTTTTTCCTTTCCTGGTTTAACTGAAAATTTCTAGCTGTACCAAATGCAGTAAATATGCCAAAGCACTTTTGTGGACTGTAAATGGAAATTACCCCAGGAGATCATCAAACTAGAGTACCAAGAAATGATGGTTCTAATCCTTCTGGAAAAAAATAAGGCTGGATATCAACAGGGCAAGCATGAGTTTCAAGCTTTATTCTAAGCTCTCCAAGAATGGCTCATCAGTGTTTTGCCAAACTAAATTAGAATGCAGTTCAGTTTAGGAAAAAGCTTTTTTTAATGCGAGCATAAATGGAACTCACAAAGTAGAGCAGCTTCAATAGAGTTTGACATTGTTTTATAATATTACATAGAGGGTCAATAACTGTCAAACTAACCTTGGATAGTACTCAGCTGCCAACTTCCCCAATTTGGGTTTCAGATATATGCATTTTCTGCACCAGCTTGCCATCCTACAGATATATAAACCCCCACCTCAGAAACCCATTTCATTACAAGTTCCATGTTGAATTGAAAGATGGAAAATCTACAAATTCCTATATGCTACATCACAAACAAATCAAGCCAAACAGAAGCAATTAACTACACTGATTGTAAATGAATCACAACCCAATTTCAAAGGGAATGAGCCTCTTAAATTAAGTAGAAATTCAACATGTGAAGTCTTCATTGTTAAACCCACAAGGCCAAAGAAATACCCAAAACCTCACCAATCCAAACACAAAATCAAAAACCCATTAAGACCCAGAAACGTACCAAACGACAATGAACGATTGCTCGAGCTGCTGAGCCTCGGCGACGACCCGATCGAACTGGGTCTCGCTGCGGATGGGCACGAGCTCCACCGAGACCGGCGAATCATCGAGCTCTCGCAACGACCCTTCTGGGCCCAAAGCCCTTACCGCAGCAATCGGCCCCCAGATTTCATCAAATTTACGGGAAAAAACCAGGGAATTTGAACAGGGATAGCAGTAATTTGGCGCCCTGAATCCCAAGATTGAAACTTTGGGCGAACAAGTCGTTGGGAAGTCACGTGACGGGTCACGTGGTGTCCTGGTTCTCAGGTATCTGAGAGTAGGATGAGTCGGTACCACGGACATGTCGGGCCGGAGTAACAGAGAAGAAAGAGTTTTTTTTTTTTTTTTCTCTGAAAATGCAAGGAAATGGTCAAGACTTTAAGGCCGTGGGACCCACTTGCCCTAACTAACCAACGGACTAGACTCACCTTGACCGTCGGATCGTGCGGCGCAGTCAGATTTGCTGACGTGGTGCATGAGCGCGCGCAACTGCCACGTCGGACAGCAGTTCGTTAAGGACTGTACCAGTGGCGCCTTTTTTTCGGTTGTCGAAATAACGGCGTCTTCTTTCTTTCTTAGTTTCTTTCATATTTTTTTTGGCTAATTTCGTTTCGTTTGTACAATATGAAATTTCTCACACCAAGCAGAAAATCATGAATTTTATATAAGCAAAAACATCGAATTTTTTTAACTCTATTAGTTGAGGCTTTTGCTCTTATGTTATTTGTGTGCGAGAGATTTTTGATATCGGTGAGTATAAATTTTATTCTACGTATCACAACTATCTACGATTAAAAATCAATCACGCATATATGGACAGCTAACAATCCACAAGTAATTTTGCATCTTGCAATCATCTATGTTAGAAATTGGTCACAATCACATATTTGATAAAATATTTACCATTCAAACTTCACCTCTCGTCCTCCCTCTTCGCTTTCTCTTGCTAAACCCTAGATTTTTTACATTAGCTACATTGATGTCTATGAGGGATGTACTGTATTAGTAGTTTTATACCACTAGTCAAATGGAGGAACATACTAACTTATTTAATGATGATTCACAAAGTATTATTGCAAATTATGGAGTCCATTAAAAATTTAAAACAGGGATAGGGGATACATAATTTATCACTTGTAACTCAAAATTGGAAATGAACACAATGAGCCTATATGATACTCTCAAGAATACAGAAGACAGAATCACACCGTCTCTCACTGTTCCACAAAAGTAATGCCCCTGAAAACTTCAGCTGCTCAAATTCTCAACGATTTTAGTCACCGCCGAATATGTTCCGAAGACCGATGCGACGACGCCTACTGTAATAATTATAATACAAAGTATTGTCTGCAAATAGGAAAAACAGAAGCGTATTAGAAACCATTGAAGCAACCAGAGTATATAAATTCAGCAGGAGATAATGCATTTGTGTTTGTGTTTCTTGTCTGCGAAGCGTAACAGATTTACCTGAAAACGAGTTACTCGTCCCTTGAGGATACTCAGATAACAAGCACAAGGAAGTATCAATGCCTGCAGTAAAAAAAAAATGTTAATACAAAGAGTTACTGCCACCGGAAGAGACAAAGGGATTCAATTGCCAAGGGAAATCAACTTACTACAAGCATTGTGAATAAAGATCCAATCAACGACATCATGAGACCTGCGACAAGTTGAAACAATTGAAGCTGTAAAAACTACTGTACTAATACTATCGCAATCAGATGGGAATGATGGACTGGAAAAGACAAATGAAGAATGTTCGAGGGAGGCGTACCGAAGAAGGGTATGCATAGAGCGACGACTAGGGTAGAGAGCACCAGCCCTGTTCTAATAAAGATAGAGTACAGGCGAGACTTGTCTGATGGTACCAGCTCCTCCAGACTCATTGCGACGGGAGATAAAGTTAATGCAAATGTGATTCTAGTTAAGGAAAGACATGCGTAGTTTTGTTCCCTTTCTTTTCCTTTTTCTTTGTGTTTGTTATGTAATTGAACTTGTGTTTCTTTCTGATATTTCACTGAAATCAAGCGATTAACCGCTGTATTATGTGTGCGTGTGCGTGTGCGTGTGCGTGTGCAGCAGTTAACATACAATATCTGCATAATTTGCAACAAAGGATATTTGGTAAATGGGTTGACTACCTGCGAAAGCACAAAAGAAAAGAGTTTATATTAGCCACCAGACTTTTCATCACAAATTACCCAAGGAAAGGTTGGAAGCATGCAGAAAGAACATCCACAGAAACAAATTTTATGAGCATATACCGTAGTCCACACAGCTATCTTTGAGGCGACCAAATCGTGAGGCATGTTGAGAGTGAACTGCGACAATGTTGCTTCTCCAAACATTGTGTACCCCATGACAGCAACTCCAGCATACATGAGCGTACATACACAAAAGCTACATGGAAAACAACAAATCAAGTAACGTAAAATAATGGAAGTAAGGTAACATTACCAAAGGTGAATTGTTTGTTTACCAGGTTAAGAGGATTGCAGGGTACTGGTTCGGTTTCTCCAATGAAGTATAAATGTTCGGGAATACAGCGTGTCCTGAGTAGCAGTAACCATAGAGACCCATAGCAACAGGAAGAGTTGCAAGGTTCAGTGGAGTCCCTTTGCTCTCAAAACCGACACCATCTACTAGACCAACCCAAAACAAGCAAAGCACTACCAAGATCGACGCAATAACTCCGCCAGCTGGAACCAAAACGATTACAATGTAAGAATTTCTCAACAGATTCAAAGTAGATTAAATTTGAGTAGCCAGTACTCACCTGAGATATAGCTAAGAACGCTGAGGTCTCGAAGCCAAACAGTGGGAAGAACAGCAAGGGTGGTCAAAATTGCAAACAAAATGTGTGCATTTAACTCGAATCCACCCAAGTTCAGATGCGCATTTGGGAATAGCGATGACAAGTTGTCACTCTCCAAAATTATATATTCTATGCAACAAGCCTGCATGTAGCGGAAAATGTATAAATGGTGATCTATGTGCTTCTTAAGTAGAAATAAAACTCATCATTTAAAAGACGATTCTCTGTATTCCAAAATACAAAGTTTGTAGCTTGAGCACTATTATAAGTGTAAACAATATCAAAAGGTGATTGATTCTATATAGATGTTTCTTGCAGTCAAAGAAATAAAATTTCCAATGGGAATGTCCTTAATGGCATTAGCGCTGAGAATAATTTCAGCTCAATACCGGTGATAGGGGATCAAAATAGAACTGCAGAATCAGCAAAACTGGTACAGCTTGTGGACAAATTTGAAATTGTGGTCATTGAGCAGCGAGACAAAGAACCTTGGCTTTACTCATTTCAGTGATGGACTAGTTAAAAACACTATGACCAACAAAATGTGGACCAAAGTTATAAGGGCAGTCAATAAGATCTAGACGAGGCGCCAGGAATAAAAAGGGTTGGCCCCAGTGGAATCCCACATTTTTTCATCATCTCATTGCTGTGTTCCTTGTGCAACCATAAGTAAATTTAAAAAAAATTAAAAAATAATACTCACTTTCAGCCAAAACAAAAAGGAAAAATACTCACTCAGTCAAGTCAGCTGTACTTACATATAATTCCACGTATAGCACTATCTGCACCCACAAAAAAATAGGACTACTTATGTTAAACACTAAAATCTGCAATATACTTCTTAATTTGAATTGTTAATTGTATAGTTCAGATTAATAGTTTAACAATGTAACTCATCAAACATCTAGGAACGAACATTACCCTACAAACTACATGAGAAGAATTAAAGTAATGGATACTAAAGCTAGCTTACCGAGATGGCGATTCGTCCTGGGGTACCAAATGCAGCTTGGCCAATGTCCGGGTAAGTCTCAAGCCCAGGTTGGCTATCCAAGCAGTAACGCAGAAGCAATCCAGTGTAGAATGACAGCACTGCAAAAATAAACAAAATAGAAAGCGCAATCCATCCTCCTTCTTTGATCGCATATGGTGTAGACAGAATTCCAACGCCACAAAGAACATTAATTCCTGAATCAATAGAATTTATGAGTGAATCCTGATCAAGCTTGGGTAACTTTGAAGATGCAAAGGTTAAACAGTTATTTGACACAAGACAGACAAGTTAATTAGCACCCATGTAGTTTAGTTTCAAGTTAGATCTTGTAATGTGCACCATGTGCTATGAGGTTTTGAGCCACCACATCAAAACTCATGTGAAATAATAAATACAGGCTTGCTTGTTTGTTTGTATGCTCATAATTGAAGACAAAAATAGGCTATGGACAAAGCAATGAGCTATCAGACAAATTATATAATATCCATAGATATGAGGTGTAAACTAATCTGTTTGTCAGATTTGAATAAATTTTCTGGTTGTTATATTTTATTCATCAAACTAACGTGGGAACTTGGAGTTTGCATCAACTAAATTAAGCTGCACCTACACGCAGGTCTTATATATAGACATTAGCATCATATGAAGCTCAAAAAGTAGTTTGCTGAGTATATTATACAGAAGGTTTTGGAACTTTTGGCAGCTTTATCTTGAGCAATGTGAATCTGGGTGATGGCAACAAAGTAATAGATACCCACTATTGGGTTTATTTAACATTACATGATTGGCTATGTGGTCCTTGAAATTGAGTTGCTGGCAAATAATGAAGCAATCCAGTGGTTGATAGTTGTTACTGTATCTAGTTGCAAGGTCCATGTTCGGGTTTGTGCTTACTCTAATGTGTGCAAGCTTCTGTAAGAAGTATATTGAGTAAGGGACCACCTCAGACAACACTAAATGTGCTTCTCTAGTCCAGAAAGTGCTTTAGACTATTTCTACCGAATGCTAGTAGAAGCCCTCTTGGCACTTCTGAAAGCACTCACATGCCCTATTGCCCTAGATGTAGTCAACTCAGTTAATATATCATTGTTGTAAAAGATTTGATTGGTGACCACGATACAAGTCTTAGACTTGAATGAAGGTGTATGAATAACAATGTGATTAAGCAGTAAATGTGAGGAGTAAATAACATGTGCCTTGCCCATACTTACCATTAAGCACAGCTTGTGAGAATGAGCTGTGGCGAGACATTGGATGATGTTCATGAGAAACCCTGGATTTCTCATCTTTTCTAATTGAAGATCTCCTTGAATGAATTGAAGGAAGTAGAGAATGAGAACTTCGTCTCTGCTGCTGCTGCTGTTGCTGCTCAGCATAGGTTGGTACCGGAGGTTTTGCCAAAAAAGGTAATGTTTCGGGAGTGTGCCTTCTCGTTAGTGATGAGGAAAGAAACGAACTTCCTAATCTTGACAGTGAAGGAGTTCCTAGAAACCCAATGCTAGGGGATGGTACACTACTATACAGATCAATGGATTGCCTGAAACAGTAATTGAGAAACTGTAAGTATTTGGAGCTGAAGATTGAAGGAATACATCACAGAATAGCAAAACAAATTCTCATTCAGTACTTTTTATCAAACAGTAGGCGAGCAACAAGACTCACAGATCTCACTTTCCCAAAGTGATTAAAGAAAAAGTACTTACCAATTGCTCCTTTTTCCATCAAGAAAATACACAAAAACTACAGTTTAAGTCTTTACTTCTAGCCTCAATTATCCAAATTAAAGCCACCCAACTGAACTTTTTGCTAAATTCTCATTATGGCACTGATATCTTTATGCAATACATGTTTTGCTTACTATTCTCAGTAAGACTTTGTCCCCATCAAATCCAAAAAAAAAAATTTACCATTCCTACAAAACTTATCTAAAAAACATTCCAGTGGTCAAAAAGCAGGGTAATATTGAAAAAGCTAACTCAAAAAAGAAAGAAATCATGAGCAATTAGAGAACCAGCTTAGAATTTCAAAGAGCTAAACAGAGGAAACAGAACAAAACAGAGCATAAAAACAGAGAGAGAGAGAGAGAAGAACCTGTAACTTTGAGGCCATTGGGTGTTGTAAGAACTGGGCTGATTCTGCTGCTGTCCGCGGTTTTCGGATTCAGAACCTGAAGAATCGGAATCATTCCCATCCTCAATGCTTTTGTTGTCCTTCTCCTCATCATCTTCTTCTTCACTGTCAATGTAAAAACTGCGATCCGACACCGAGTTCTTCATCTTCTCGATTCAAATCTTCCCCTCAAGCAATTTATTACCCTTCTGCAATACAAACCCAGAAATCAATCCCAATTTTCATCAGACTAAAGGGTCAATTTTCAAAATTGAAAACAAAGCAAGGCTTATGACACATTGCTTTGTTTTTGGTACTAACATAACGTCAAAATTGTACCCAATACAGAAAATCATTTAACTTTGTACCAAATACATAAAATTATTAAACTTTCCAGCTAATTAAATAAGCTTATATGACACTAACAGCTTAGCATCAAAGTTTCAATCACAACAAAAATAAAAAAGACCAAAAATGTGATAAATGCCTACCATGAAACAAAAAGACAAAGAATTTTGAATGAATTGGAATATACTCAGATTGGTAGAGAGACACTGAAACACGGATTCAGCAGAAATTCTAGCTTAAAGTTTGAAGGTTTCAAAAGGGCCCTGCATGCTATAAGTACTCAACAAAATACAAAATAAGCTCCGAAATTTTCCTGGCCTTGTTTTTTTTTTCTCTCGGAAACGAAACAGAGCGTGACAGAGTGTACAGAAACTTCAAACTCTCTGCTACAATTCAGCTGAACGTAACAAAAACCCAGAAAGAGAAAGAGAAACCCAACAATGAAAAGTGCCGTACCTTTTTCTCTGTTCGATGATTTGGATTCTAATGCACTTTTGGGTTTCTGGGATTCAAGGAATGGGTGGGAAAAGCAAAAAGACTCTTGCTTTTTTTCGAAACAATGAGAAGCTGAGAGATGGTTTAATTTGGCCGTCTGCTTTTTCTTTCTGCAGGCCCTGACTGCCCTTAGAAATATATGCGTCTATTTATAGTCACAGAGAGAGAGAGAGAGAGAGAGAGAGAGAGAGAGAGAGAGAGAGAGAGAGAGAGAGAGAGAGAGAGAGAGAGAGAGAGAGAGGTCTGTGTGTCTCGGTCTGTCAGTGACTCAGTTTTGTGTGAAGGAAGATGATTGGAACTTTTTTTTACGTATTTGGGTTTCTCTTTTACATGGTAAAAAAATCCGCTGGGTTTTGATTGCTTTATCTTTTCTACATAATTCAGGCGGATTTGCCGATTTGGGTTTCTGTGTTCCTGAATAGTTCTGACGTGGAAACACGTGGATGAGTGCGTAATTACGTTTTGATCCCTCCGCAGCCCTTCCTCCTTGATTGCAAAGCAAAACAGAATTTGGATCAAACTGCAGAGTTGACAACATAATTTAGCCCTTAACCTCTTTTACTCATTAGGGAACTTTTTGATAACGTGGAGAATCAAGTAGTCATAGAACAAGGACTAAGTGAATCAACTTTCCATGTCGAATACATCGATCATGAGACATCACCGATTCTCTAATGAAGTTGATAGAATTTAGCGTGAGCAAGATGAAATTTTATATTTGTCAAGTAAAACGATTGATTTTAAAAGTTGAGTGTCTACACATAGTGGCTTTATTAAAATTATGTCGGTAAAAATAGGGCGAGATAAGACTAAACAAAAGAAAATTGAGAAATATTTAGATGTGACCGTCATGTCATGTCATATATGTGACTTCCCAATAAAAACCTGTTAAGTGGAACTTCTTTAACACCTCATCATTAGACACATATCCTTAGAGTTTTAGGATAAGGTTTAGGGTTTAGGATTTAGGGTATGTCCAATGCTGAAGTGTTAAAAAAATTTCAAGTGGCAAATTTTTATTGGAAAATCACATATTTGACATGGCGTGACGGTGACATGAAAAAATCTCTCATAACAATAAATGAATTGGAGTGAGTTTCGTAATAACGGTAGAAATGAGACATAAGTTCGGGTGGGGGACATGTACGTAGCTTACTTGGTGCCTAGCTAACTGCATGGAAAATTGGAAACTGGTTATAGTATTGAATAGTTTATCGATCTCTTTCTTTTGAGGGAATAGTTTCTCTCTTTTTTTCTTTTGCTAAATTACAAAGTAACATATGGTCATATGCAGACTGAACAGTATTAGATATTCCAAGTTCTAATCTCCCAAGATATCATGTTTGTATTGTTTTGAATTTACTTATAGTAATGAGCTGGTTCGATCATGTACCAGTACAAACAGATAGTCCAAGTTCATTCTATAATTTGTTCAATCATATCGTGTGCTATATTTAGTACGTGACTGGAAAATTAAGGCATTGAGAAATTAATTTTGAGTTTTAGTTTTCCAGTTTTTGAAGCTACGGGAAAAAACATTGGAATGTCAAAACACTTCAACAAAGAAGTCCAAGAACCCATATCCCTAATCATAATTTCGTACAGTAGTCAAAACACTTCAACACTTGAAAAATGATAACAATTAATGATGAGATCATATCCCTAATCATAATTTCGTACAGTAGTCATGAACTTAATACACCTTTGATCAATCATTTACCCTAATATCTAATTATCTATCACGTAGTTCTCCAAATCATCGTAATACGCTTGAAATTAAATGACTTTTTAAAAGAATATAAGAACAGGGCTTGATCATTTTGATATTCACCTTTGACTCGTTTCATTTACGTGTATAGCTCTAAGCGTCTTCCTAATATCTACCACTTGTCTAAATCATAATAATAGGCTTAATCAAGAGTTGAAGACCACTCACTTGTACTAAAGCTCTTTGTAATCATTTATTAATTTCGACCTTCAATAACATTTTTTTCGTTTCACACTAAAAAAACACGATCGACTACTTCTTTAAAATCGTAATGATATGCTTAAAAACAACTTTAAAAGAATTCAAACTTGAGCCCGAAAAAAGATGTAGCAACCGAGCTTGATAACTTTAGTACGTATTTATCTTAACTCGGCTCATTTACACCTCTACGGCTCTACCAAAGATCTACGTACTCCAGTCTAAATCGTAATACTAGGCTTAATCACGACCTCTAACCACAATCAAGTAACCACTTCCAAAACGAAAAACTACAACCAAGTAATTAACGTTGCTTTTGGATGTGATTTGACACATGCACGAGCCAATTAACGCTAGTACGTGCTTCAAAAAATTGGATGATATATAATTATATATAGATACATACACGACAACATCTACTACTCTCTTCGATCTCTTCAAGATGAAGACGAAATCCACGTTGCAATTTGTAGAATTAGATAACTGCTACTTGGTTGCACATGGTATACCTAGCTAATATAGTCGATCATGACATCTTGACAAGTTGGCTAAATATATAGTCCCACATACACGAAAATGGGACATGCATGGCCCTTCTTCAATTCTTCTTCTTCTTCTTCCACCTAAACAGAACTGAATGATCGAGCTATTTTCGGCATCTAATTTGCGCATCTCATCTCAATATATATCATGTCATGGATCATGGATGGATAAGATCTCTTCTTGTCTGTCTGTCTGTCTGTCCAATATGAATGAATAAATAAATGAATGAGCTAGCAAGAAATCTTGAATCACAATCATTCATGCATTTTGGATGTTTTTCCTTTTGATAATTCCAGATATATTATATTATCAAAGTTGACCAAACGTATTTGGGACATATCTTTTCCATCGAGTAGGACTTGGGAATCCTAGGGTTTTGGTTTTTCACCACATTTTCCTTATGAAGGATCGAGATATTTTGGTCATAGTTAATCATAATGTTTTCGGTGTATCCGTTCACCATCATTGTGATTAACAAATATTCATTTTTTAAAACTCGTCACTTCTTTAATACAATTAATAAGATGACTAAACAAAAGTATCATAAAGTATTTGTGGAAGGAGATTCCAAAATTTCCTTCGGTTTCATTAATGGGAATATTATAGAGATTCTAATGGTTCAGCTCTGATTGTTGGAGTTAAAGATCTGAGAAAAAAAAGTGTATTGCAATTAATCTCGAGGTTAAGTGTTGAGAAATTAATGACACCGAAACTGCTCTAATTAACACAAAAATTTCTTGAAGGTTGTTTTGGAAGGAGATTCCAAAATCCTCATCGGTTGTATTAATTGGGATAGTATAAGAGATTTTAATGATGTAGCTCCGCATCTGATAGCTAGTGCTGAAAAGTCTTGAAAAAGGGAGTGTATTGCATTCTAAAGATTTAGCATTGAGAGATATGGTCTGGTTACTACTCTAATCTTCATGGGAAGTGTTGCACGACGTAGAGATTGAAGACTATATATTGTTAGAGATATATATCAACATTCTTAATTTCCTTCTCCTTCAAGACTATTTCATCTCGGAGGCATATTTCGGAAAGTTAATTTTGTTGCCGATGTTCTTGTCAAGACTGGTCATACGTACATGGACTTCAAGATATAGTAGGTTATGTAAAAAATTAATGATCTTCCAATACGGTGAATGAGCATATTAACAAGAATTGTCCTTTCAACTTTCGAGAGTACACTAAAGAACGGTTCTTTCCGAAATTAATCCAAAATAAAAACTTGGTAATCTATCATGTTAGTACTCTCTCAACATGTAATTGTCAAGTGCTAGTAGCAATGGTTATCACACCACATCACACCAAACTGCTCGATATTGACAGGCCCCCATATACAATTCCAATTTGCATCACAAATATCCTTGAAATTGAACTATTTACACAATAATGTACTATATAAAATCAAACAGTACTCATGAATTATTTACACTACGTACGTACACATTACTGCTCAAATGTAGGTGTTTCTATTGGACATTCGAGTCTTAAGACCATATAATATTGCCTCTTGGTTTTGTCCATTTCTCATAATTAATTACGACATTTGCATTAGCTGTGAGGTCTTGGCTGGTCTGGTGGGGACTGGTGTAGTGATCCAAGGCAGGCAAAAGATCTCAGATTCATTTTGCTGCGTTTGTTTATATTATCATGCAAACCTAATATTATTCCCAATTCCCCAACCAAGTTTTCTCAATTTTTGGATCAAATCGAAGAACATGATGAGCAGTACGTATCTTTGGTCTTCCTGATTCGTATCTGTGAAGCATATGCTATATGTATCCATGTACACATGATTAACGAGAAGTATCCAGTCATAATACGAAGCTAATTAGTTAGGGTTCGTAAGATAAAGTTAATTAACCACCATTTTAAGCACTTATATGATGTCGTTGGATGATTCAAAAATCGTCTAGCTTTCAAACCTCTCCATTACTGATCATTTTTGTTAAACAAAAAATCAAACGAATAATAAAAACAATTGTTGTTCATAAAATATTGAAATGATCCTAAAAGAAAGAGACTTAAAACCATAATGGTTTGAGTTCGAATATGTGATGAAGTTGTGTGGTTAGTTCAAAAAAAATTATTAAAAAAATTACTAACTGGTTAGCTTTTGTAACTAGCATCTTTCTTATATATTCTCAAAAAAAAAAAAAAAAAGAGAATCTCATCTCAAGATCCCATTACTGTATTCGAGCTTTATTAGCATCATCAAAAATCATACCCTTTATTTAATGACTCCACTAATCTTCATGGCTCTAGTGCTTATCTTCTCCTTAAACAATGACTGGCTTCCTTTACTTTACTCATAAACAAATCTCCAGAGACTAAGGACACATGATTTGGGAAGTTCCTCCTAGCTTTTAGGAACCCAAAAGTCACAGGAAGAAGCTTCACCAAATTGCGTTGATTCATGGTTAAGAAAAACAGTAACGTCATCTGCACAATCCCATCTTTGAGGATGGACTGTGTGTCAGATTCCATTAGTAAAATTCTTCATAAAAAGGATTTGAGAGAGAAAAAGGTGGAACACACACATATATGAAGGATTTCATTGAAGTTCCACGTCGACCCACATACATAATGTGCTCCACGTGTAAATCACAACTAGCTTAATCTTACCAAGCTGTGGTTAATTTTTTTTTTTTTTGGAAAAAAAGCTGTGGTTAATTAGAAAAAGAAGCATTGGTTTCATTTTGGTGGAAGATTGTCCACATTGATCCATGCCAATCCTTCATCGCAATTTGTTTCCATCTGAGTCACTTCAACAATTTTGTTCCAAACACCTCAATTATTATATTCGTCTCTTCTTTTTGTTAATGATGATTCCAGGTGCCTGGCATTCTTCATAGACAAGTAGACAACCCTTTGTCCTTGGCTAAATCATTTTGGCAAGTGACTTAATTGTTTCTTGAATCCCCCATTTCACATTATAAGCAAAATCCCTATTTCTTGATAAGAAAATGACAACACCAGGGGACCAGAATAGTATGAATAAAACACTCTGGGCCATTTTAATGAAAATGACAAACTGAAAGCTCTTTACAAACAATATAAACAAGAATGGCAAGAATCCTCTTCCGACATGAACTTTCAAACTTTGTTTTTACTCCAGCATTCTCTAGTTTGTCCTGGGTTTAAACATGTGGTTTGCAGTGTCCTCAGTAGTAAAATATCTGATTTACAATTTGGATTTTTCCTGTCTAGTGTTGCAAAATATATATATATCTTTTGTTGATCAATAGCATGAGAAAAAAGAATTTAGTTCTACCAGATTAAGCAGGTAGCTACTGTTTGCTCATATCCATCATCTTCCACTTGGTTGCTCTTTTCCTAGCTTCTTTTGATATAAAGAGATTTGAGTTGTACATGCTTCACATTCTCTGTGGACTGATCAACAAGCACTTGTGCCACCAAATTCAAATTTGAGCGGAGGCAGAAAACGACTTATGAATTATCACGTGGAGTAGGGAAGATTAGTCCATCTTTCAGATGACTTACTGCTACAGGCCATAACCATTTCATCATGTTTGGACCCAAGACCTGATCAAAATGCAGAAGGATAACAACGTTAACCTCTTTTTTACAATACTATAGACAACTAAAAATAAGAACATACAAGACACACATGCGAACACAAACACAAAAGAGAGAAAGAAGAAGAGTAAAAGAGAGACCGAAACAATGTTTTTGTAGACACTTAGGTTGTATGGATGTCTGTAGCTCTGCCCAGATTTCCTAGCCAGCCATTCAGTCCGTATTGCTTCATAATACTGGCAAAAGATCCACGTCAGGCTATGTATCAATAAGTACTCCCAAAATAGGGTAAAAACCTAATATAGTACCCAAACTATGGAGAAATGTATTTTTTGGTACCTACAAATTGTTTTTACCCAAAATGGTACCTAAACTATTGTACAATTACCCAAAATGGTACCTCCGTAGTTAAGTCAGGTACCATTTTGGGTAATGGCCAATAGTTCAGGTACCATTTTGGGTAATGACTCAATAGTTCAGGTACCATTTTGGGTAATTATCAATAGTTCAGGTACCATTTTGGGTTACGGAGGTACTATTTTGGGTAAATGTACAATAGTTCAGGTACCATTTTGGGTAAAAAAAAATTGTAGGTACCAAAAAAGGTTTTTCGCAATAGTTTGGGTACTATATTGGGTTTTACCCCCCAAAATAATAGTTCCACTTCCATTTTCCAAATGTCACAGTTTACCTCTATAGTTGTCATATTACGGATAATGAGGTAGACATGCCATCCTAAAAGAGTCCCGAGCGTTAAGGTCAAGGCAGCCATCATTGCTGCACATGTAACCTAAAAAAAACAACAGGACCTCAAAATTAGTGATGTCCTATGGATATCTAAATATAAAAATTAGTGGTGATGCAACAAAGGGGCTTTAAGTTCAGGTAATTGTGATGTACATTGTAAATTCAGCAAAATTCAACCATTTAGCATAGTTAACCAATACCAGCAAAATCTAACTTATCAGCGAAATTGAATGTACCAACTCACATAAAAGACCTTGAGGTTCCTACTTCCACTGAATTCCCAGTTCTTTTGTACAGCACAAGTTATAATGATGGTCTAAACATGTCAGAAGCTGCTGTCAGAATTTTAGACTGCTTATTATCGTATCAACATGTAAAAGGAAGAACCCAATGAAACTTACTGTAGAATGCATGCTTCCTATTGTTGCATATAGGACGAGCGTAAAAAAGGCTTTGTAGTTCCAATAACCGACACAGTTATTGACCCACAGACAGTGATGATCCTACACCCAATTTTGGCAGGAAAAAGAGTGAACCAAAAATATAATCCATATGCAGATCTAAGAATCATGCGTAAGATAGTAAGGCAATAAGACCATCCAACCTACCATCCTTAGAACACACCTTCTGCAGACCCGGCAATGATGAGCCCTAGGAGGCTTGAATGTTGAACACTTGTCACAACGCCTTGATTGTACAACCTGTCATAAATCAAGATTCAAAATATCAAAATTAACTACATGGCAGTACGCACGACTAGATTCACAACAACAGGTATCCTAACGCCGAAAGCACTTGCTTCACAGTAAACGAATACAAACATGTTGACAAGGGCCTTGTGTCTCGTGGTAGCATAATCAGCTTTAAAAGAAACTGCACACAGCTACAGATATATACATAATCCCAGAACTGATTTTAGCTATTGATGCAACATTTTATTTCATAAACACAGGAAATTTTTTATGTCATTATGGTGTTTGAGGATTATGTAATGCCGCACCCTAACCGGAAGTGCAACATGTAAGGGAGTTCGGGAGTTCCTGACCATGCTGACTCATCTTTATGATCTATAACATCTTAAAGCGATCCTCAAACAACCAGCATTTAAAATCTTACCTTCTAAGAAATCTTGAACCTATCAATGATGCTCCTTAGTTGTTCTGCATTACATAATTCCTAATCCAATGAAGTTTCTAGCTTTTACCTATTAACCTCAAAATAACACCCTTTTAACTGCTACCTAGACCATGCTCCTAACGTTGGAATTAAATAAGTATACTTCATGTCACCAGTCACCTAAATTTTTAACATCTCCATGTATTATCATTCTCAACTGCACTAACTAATAACCGCCTCGATGAAATAGCAACACATCAATAACTCACGTTTCAAAGCTCTCCTTTGAACATGCAAGCAACACATCCATAACTCAGATATAGTTCTAACAGTATTTCGGTGTAAACTCCATAAGTCAAGCAAGGAACAATGTGGCAACACCAAATACTAATCTGTCTTGCTAAGACTCTAAAATCTTATTATTTGACTCCAAGTATCTTAATTCACACTAACAAATTCACTCAAAGGAGTCCAGGGTAATGAGTTCAATTGCTTAACTATTTTGATTCCAACAAGATTCATAATCCAATTCCTTCTCCTACATTTCCCCAACAACCTAACTAAGCCTCAGTTAAAAAATCATCTAAATCAGACAACAATTAAATTCCGTACTCATTAACTGATTCATATACCACTCAATTGCATTCATTCTATTCAAATGCCAAACATAAAGCACTAGAATCAAAAGAAAGACCCAAACTTCACATATGTTTCTGGAAAAAGCTTACATTTTTCTTGGGCTCCTGATCAGAGATTCCACTATCTTCAACATCAGGGATATATGAAGCTGGGGCATAACCTGGGTCGATGAGAACGCAAGAAGAGAAAGAGAAGAGGCAGAGAGAGGCCAAGATAGTGAGAATCAGAGAGTTCAGAAAACCAGCAGAGCTCTGCAAACCAACCCAATCGTCGATGAAAATGAAGACGGTGATGTAGCACACAAAACCCATCAACAGAAGCACCGCGAAGATTGGGATCGATAGGAATCTCTGGCACTTCATCGTGAGTTTGAGAAATTGAACCACCACCAAAAATTTTGCTTTTTCTAGGACGTCCTTAATTTCCCGGGAATTTTCTTCTTCTAGATTGGGATTTTTCTATTTTTGAGACGAATAGAGGAGATGGTCCAAATACAATGGGTCGTGCTCGGATCCAAATCATAAAAAGTTAATGTGAGCATGTATGTTTGTGATTGTTTTTTTTAGACTAAAAAACGCTTCTAAATTAATTGAAAAAATTTATAATTTGTCTTGTGAGTTTTAGCCATTTAGGGCCTGTTTGAATTATTTTTCGGAGACTAAAAACGTTATTGAAATAATTATAAAAAAATAATTATAAATATTAAAAAAATTGAAAAAAATATAATATGTTTTGGGTGAGTTTTAGAAGCACTTGGAAGTGATTTTTAAAAGCATTTGTCAAGTGTTTCCTTATATAAAAGCGCTTTTATACTAAATTTGAAAAATGATTTTACCAAATTTGAAAAGCGTTTTTAGATCTTTCAGAAACAGTCTCAAAGAAGCCCTTAGAAGTACTTGTAAGTGGTTTTGAGAAGCACTTGACAAATGTTTCCTCGTATAAAAACGCTTTTACTAAATTTGAAAAGTGTTTTCAGGCATTTCAAAAGCAATCTCAAATATGCCTATATGTATCCTATAAAATCAATGAACCTATTTATATTTGTCCTCGAAGAAATATGCTTGAAATGTCAATTTTTGTACTAAATTTAAGTATCAAATGATGTGGTATTTTTTATGTTAAATGTCATGTCTTTAATTCTAACACAATAATCTTCGGTATGTTAATGTGTCATATACCACATTAAATGTATGGTCATTTGGTACTCAAAGTTAATACAAAAAATAAGAATATACAAGGTGAAATGGTGAATTTGGTTAAAAAGTGAGAGCATCTTTACCAATATTAGATATTTTTTAACCAAATTTAAGCAAAAATAGCTAAAAAGCTATTTTGGCTAGTCAATTTGAAAATATATATGCACAAATGCTCTCTACTTTGTTGAATTTAAATTATTTTTTTAATGAATAAAAAATATATTTAATGTATTTAATGTATTTAATATTTATACAAAGCTACTAAAAAGGAATGTATTAAATTAACGAAAATAATAGAGAGCTTCATCTCGCTCTCTATATTTATGAGTCATACAGCTAAAAGCTAAAGTAGAGAGTCACTTGGGAGGTTGGTGCAGCTGCTAAAATAGATGAAAAACTAAATAGACTCTCTAAAATAGCTAAGGAATTAAGATAGAGAGTCTGCTAAATATGCTCTTATTAACTTCTCTAAATATAGTGGAACTTTAAAAAAATAGAAATAAACGAATAAAAAATAATCGTGAATTGGGTTGGTTTTCCGGCTCATGCTATTGTTGATCAAGATTGGGCCATTAGAGTAGGCTTGCTTTTGTTGGGCTTGGGGTGAGGTTTTTGGGCTATACCCGGGGTTTCACATAGAGTGGTATACTAAGATGATTTGAGATCTAAGATATGGTGTTTTGTATCCCGGCCTCATGTCTTACTTAATGTTTTTTTTTGTGACTATAATTGTGAACATGTTTCTCTGATAACTTAATATATGAATATCTAACTGCACCACAATTGTGTGCCTTATGTGTTGATGATTCACTAGTGCGGATTAAGTATTCCTGAGACATGTACGTTGTCTATTGTAGGCTATACCGGGACTTCATGATCGAGTGGCACTATTAGTTTGCTAGTTTGCTTGACCTTTAGAGTTTTAGATTCAAGCCTAAGAAGTTGATGTACGATGTCGTTTCCGACCTTTTATTTTAATGATATCAGTTATTGTTCTAAAAATAAATAAACAATTATAAGAGCTTGTATCTCTAGCTGGAAAAAGTATTATAAGAAGTTTATGTGCATCTTAAAAATAATAATAATAATAATAGTCAATCAATCTCTCGTGGATCTTTAGTTTAGTGTTTTATTTTCTTTTAAGGATGCATAAAAACTTCTTATAATACTTTTTCAACTAAATATACAAGATCTTATAATTGTAAATACTTTTGGAACCCTTTGCAAACCGATATTGAAAAATTCAAAAATATTATTTTTCAAAGAAATCGTGTGCTAGTGGTTTGACACCAAAGTTAGCCCAAAAGAGATCTTGAATTCAACTCCCCTAGGGTACTAAGGTGGGAATGGGGTGAGAGTACGGTGTTCCTAATTTATTTTTTTTCATTTGACAAAATAAAAAATAACACTTCCGGTCCTTTTAACTTAAAAGTTTTAAGGTCTCTTGTTTGATTTCATTGAGACTATAATAAGGAAATTTTGCTCAATTTGACAAAATTCATCCAAACTAAGAGAAAACTCGTTTTCAATGCATAATATGTTGTCAAATATATTTCAGAGTTCAAGAACCCTAATAACAAATTAATTATTTTTAAATTTCTTCAATCTTTTAAAAATAATATATATTATTTATTTATTTTGAACAACTTATAGCAACGAAGACTTCGTCGATAAAAGGTGTTAGTTCCTTATTTTTTTATTTTTTTATTGCAATTTGATAAAATAAAAAACACACACTTCCATTCCTTTCAAGGTCTATTGTGTAATTTCATTGGGACTCTAAAATACTTTTGGAAACCCTTGCAAACCGGTCTTGAAAATTTCAAAAATACTATTTTTAACAAAATCGTGTGTTGTACGTAAATAAGAAAATTTTGGTCAATTTGTCAAAATTCATCCAAACTAGTGAAAACCCGATTTTGATGGACAACGTATTCCCCAATCTAGTTTCCATTCTTTAATCATAGAGTCCAAGAGCTCTAATAACTAAATCGTTTTACAGTTTTTTCAAACTTGAAAAAAAAAAATTATTTTGAACAACTTGTAGGGATCAACTATTCATCACTACAAGATGTTCCTATATTTTTTTTTTGAGGAAATTAAAGGAAAAAACCTTGTGGTGCTCTTAAGGTCTTTTGTTTGATTTCATCG
The DNA here is from genome assembly GCA_030142095.1 of Rubus idaeus. Taxonomy (NCBI): domain Eukaryota; kingdom Viridiplantae; phylum Streptophyta; class Magnoliopsida; order Rosales; family Rosaceae; genus Rubus; species Rubus idaeus. The sequence continues at coordinate 6,942,074 of CM057971.1, forward strand.
AAACTTTAAAATACTTTTGGAAATCCTTGCAAACCATTCTTGAGAATTTTAAAAATATAATTTTTCAAAGAAATCATGTGCTATAATAAGAAATTTTTGGTCAATTTGGCGAAATTCATCAAAATAAGAGAAAACTCGATTTCAATGCACAATATGTTGTCAAATCGTGTTTGTATTATTTAATCATATAATTCAAGAACCATAATAAAAAATTAATTCATTTTACATTTAATTTCTTCAAACTTAATATATATATAATAAATAGTTTGTCGCTACAAGGTGTTCCTAAAGTTTTTTTTTAATTTATTGTAATTTGAGAAAATAAAAAAGACTCACCTCCGGTCATTTTAAGGTCTCTTGTTTGATTTCATTGAGACTATAAAATATTTTTGGAAACACTTACAAACTGGTATTGAGAATTTCAAAAATACCATTTTTTAAGAAATCGTGTGCTATAATAAAGAAATTTTACTCAATTTGAAAAAATTCATCCAAACTAAGCGAAAACTCAATTTCGATTGACATTAATTGGACAATATATTGCTAAATCTTGTTTTCATTGTTTAATCACTAAACAAAACCCACATAAACCACTGAACAAATTACTTCAAATTGTCAATTAGTAATTTGAGTAACATGGGTTTTGTTTTCATTGTTCAGTGGTTTTTTATTTCCATTTATGGTTTAGTTACCACAATAACTAATTCACTTTAGATTTCTTACAAACTTTTGTTGTTGAGTTGTGTCTTCCATTTAGGGATGAATGAAGTGAAAATAAAAATTATAGTTTCTTCTAAAAAAAAACTAAACTAAACTTTAAAAAAAATTGTAGAAAAAAGTCAAAAAAAACATAAACATCATTCTAAAGGTTGAACTTGGTCTTTAACCCACCTTTGTAATTGACGAATTTTCACTTTAGACTTTTAAAATGTAAACCGTCCATCTTTTAGAGCCTAACGTCAAGATCAATTAAATCAAATTAGAGTTCTTTTATTTATCCTTGTACGAAAATTATTCTGGCGTGAACCTCTCAGCGCAATCCATGTTCAAACCGTCCGTGTAAAAGTATCAAAATAGAAATTACAATTTTACCCTTATTTTCTCTACATGAACGTGCGAGGAATACCTTGCGGGGGTGAACCTAGGAATTGTTCAAACCGAAAAGTACATACAACTCCGAACTCGAGGGAAAAAAAAACGATCCCAATCCCTCGAGCATCAATAAACCCTTTCGAATGGGATCGGCCGCGAGACAATAAACAGCTAGCCCTTGTTTTGGCCTTCACTCGAAAATACCCAAGAGTGATGCAGAGAGTACGTTGAAAAGTTTTAAGAATCAATAGTGTAAGAATTATTTTAACAAATTAAAAATGGCCCACTACGGCGCGGACCACTCCTTCACCCGCCCATTAGGGTTTCTTGAAACAGAAACTTATTTTCTCTACCAGGACTGGTCTTATAGCTTTAGCTGTTCATTGAGCTTCTGTTTAATGTTTTATGAAAATCATGCAGTACGCTCTAATTACATTTGGTTCATGGATTGAGTTTAAGGCAAGGACCTGATCTGGATCGCCTTCTAGCTTAATTTTCTTAGCTACTACTGTTCTTGCCGGCCTGTGTACTAGTCCTGTAGTTATAAATCTCAGAGACAGATCCAGCAGGACTAGCTAGTAGTACTGGAGCAAACAGTTAGAGATCCAGGCCATTACTGTACGTAGCTAGCTCGCTTAGCATTATTGTTTAATTACAACAATATATGCAAGTACAAGTACTAAGGCTAAACCCTCGACGTTTGTAACTGGCATTATTTCTGGCAGTTAGTTGGCTTTGTATATGTATTTATCTTGCATTAAATTATTAATAAAGCTAATAACTAATGAAAAATTCTAATATACATCACTGCATAGCATGCAACTTTTTTTTCAAAATGCAATTGTCATTTAAAAATGTGAAACTATACATTTCAAAAATGCAATTGTCATTCCAAAAAATGCAATTGTCATTCTAAAAATGCAATTGCCATTTCAAAATGCAATTGCATTTCAAAATGATCAGTTTTACCTTTTTGAACAGCAATTGCATTTCAAAAATACAATTGCATTTTAAAAAAAGAGTTGCATACTATGCAGCTCTGTATATCAGACTTACCCATAACTAATATCTATGCATGTTATACGGACTTACGGACTTATATAATTGGTTCCTCGCATGTATACACTACCTCGAGCGTCGAGGTATCTAGTAGTGTGTACATGCAACGTGCTATAATTAAAACTCGTGTCATTTTTCTATTTCTCAAATCTTTTCGCCACGGTAACAACTTATTAACTGATTATATCTTGCTAATAATGGGGCAGACAATTAATGTTGGTACAATCCGGTGATCGATCTTCAATACCTACTTTTCTAGCCTCTTTATATCTCTGTGGTCTTGCCTCAACAAATTTAGTTCAAGCTAGCAGGTATATATCAATTTCAATGGCACACCCAATAGCTATATATAGTACGTACCCAAATTCTGGCCAACAATATTCACTTGACGATGTGGAGTGTATATGTGTGTGTATATATATAAGGTGTTGTTATTAACACACCATAAAGTTTTAATAACACATTATTTCTCTCTATTTTTTTTTTAGTGTTTTTAGGTATGTTATTAACACTTTAGAATGTGCTAATAACAATACCATATATATATATATATATAAAGCTAGCTAGATCCATAATTATGAACCAACGAAAACTACGAAGTAATAATTACGTTTAACAGGGCAAAGCTATATATAGCTGAACGCCACAGACATAATCTAACTTTAATTAATTAGTACAACTTCTATCAGTCAATAATATTATTGCCATTACTGACTACGTACTAGCTACTTACTACACTTTTGTGGTCTTAAAAGAAGAAGTACAAGTCCAACGTTATCATCCCTCAAACTTGAATATCGTCTCAAATATCTAAATATCAGATCCAACAGAACAAGAGGTTTTAATTTGAGGGACCTAGATTTTGGAGGCCAATGTTGTTGCCACGTGGACAATTGTAGGTCTTAACTCGGATATTTCACATTAATCGAAGCTTGGAGGGCTAAAATTCATATCTTGTCTCAAGGTGGCTCCAATATTAATTATTGAACATATGTACAGGCAAAGCAGATGAAACTGAAACGATGGATAATGATCGATGGTTTTGAATAGCTAAATAATTCTTAATTTGTCCTATTTTTAGAGGAAATTATAATTGCAAACCCTAGCTAGAAATTAATTAGATAAATATGTATCATATTTTGGCTATAATATAATATATAATGGTATATAACTATATGTTATATATCATTTTGTAGGGTGTAATAGCATCGATCTTTGTGCCGGTGATCGAGGTGGGAACTCACCATGTCGGCCGAGGGCATCATTCGTACGCTTGAAAAATCGATCATGCTGTGCTGCAATCCTCATGGGGGCCATGACCAATGACCCATGCATTGCATGAATATATCTTTTTCTTTGTTTTCCCTCTTCTGTACTGTAACTATTTATGGTGTGAAAATTATTGAACACAAATGCCTGGTTAGAACTTAGAACAAATAAGTGGTACAAATCTGTAGGCGCACACAGTCCCATATACCGTGCATGTGCTAGCTACTGCTAAAGCTCCATTTTTTTTTTCTCAAGGGGACCATTAATCATCTTGGTATCCCAGAATTAGGTGTGTATCAGACTCATAAAGAGTCCAGAACTCCAGATCTTCTTCTGTGATTTGAATATATGGATACAAATTTAAGATTCAATTCAGGGTTTCATACCAAAATTGCTGTGTTTTGAACAAAAACATATTTGAGAAAACATCAGCTGACACAAGACAAAGGCGTAGTAGTACTACAATTGCAGAATGCAGAAATTGACAGCAAAAAGATTAAAGCTGAAGTTAAAGCTCAGTAATTTATTCATCTGACGTTGCATGCACTAAATTATAAGCTTTCCTTATACTTTTGATGACCTTTTTTTTGGGTGTATGTATATATATTTATTATATGTCAAAACTATATATATAATTTTAACCATGAACAATTAAACTTTACCGGAAATTTTATGTGATGTTACCAATTGATCTGAAATATTAACTTTTACTGGCCATGCCATTATATCAACACAGTACGATTTCCTTTAATTATTGGTGGTCGCAGCTGCATAGAATAGACATAACAATAACAATTCTTAAACCACTTCTCCCCAAAAAAGGAATCATTAGAAATTGGTCCACGGGCCAAGAGCCAGAACCTTTTTAACATATATATATGTACTATGTAGATTTCAAATGTATATATGATGCCACTAATATAAATTGTATCCTAAATATTAACTGTTCTTGAAGTCCATAGTTCACTATCATAATGATATCTGCCTGTAATAAACTAATCATAGCTAGCTCTCATTGCAGTAGTGATCGATGCTAGCTCTATAATAGAGATGGATCCAGTCTTAATTGCCCATAAATTAGATCCTAAATAATTACGTGAGCAAGATCGATCTAATTTCAGGAAATAATAGAAGAATATTGAAGAGGTTAGAAAAGTGTTTATATCATACTTCTTCTGATCCTGATCGAGTGAAATGATAGGTATAGTATTTAGTACTTTAGACCTCAATATAAGACTATGAGATCGATGAGTCATGCATTATTCAACGGAAAAGGTAAAATTAAAGGATAAACTTTCATTGTTTTAGAGTCACGAGTCAATTAAACAATTTAAAGACATTTTTTAGTTCGTGATTAAAAGAGAGTGGGGTATGTAAATTATGTCATTAATTAACTAGACATGCACATGCAAGCATGGCCGTTAGTGATCAATTAAAACAAGATTAAAGACATGCAATCTTGTGAGACAAAAAGGTGGTGTTAGATTTACCTTTTGTACTATAAGATTGCTTTAGTTATCTATTTCACGATCATCCTCAGGTTACCTTTAATGATTGTGCTTTCTTGAACTTAATTTAACTTACTAAGCAGGCTTGTTTTTAGTTGGAAAGTGTAAATGAGAGAGGGTCGGGTACCTGGAAATTAAAGGTAGTTTCTTAGGGAATAGTTATTTAGTACATTAAATACAACATATATATGGCAATGAACAAATTTACAATGATGTATTTAGCGAATTATTACTTGAGATGTGACTAATTGTTTGTTATGGGAATAACAATAAGTGTGAGATTAGAGGTTAACTCACGAATTTGGGCAAAGTACAAATCTAGGATCAGCTAAACCCTAATTTCTATAGCAAAATTTAGGGTGTATATTTCTAAACCCTAAACTCCACAACTTCCAAACCCCAAATTAAAATACCATATTTGAAGGCAATTATAGGAACATAAAGACATCGAAATCTACAAATTCTAACAAGAACAATGTTATTCGCACTCTCAATTACACATCTATTTGTATTAGTTTTGATCATGGTAGGTTGTTCATATCTAAGTATTTAATTATTAGATTCAGAGACATACTAATTTAACTACTTACACAAAATGCTAGCTAAGTGGTGGCAAAAGAATAAGTTTTTAGCCGCATGTTGCTGAACAATTAATTATCATATCGATCAATGAAGAAACCAGATCGAAATATCCTTCTACTTGGCTTACATGCATTATTTGCATACGCATCATTTTGGCTTGATTTTCTATGACACAAGAAATTATCTTGTGGACCTTGACAAGTATGAATGATTCGTTTCCCTTCTTTTCACTTGTCAAATTAATGACAGAACAGCTCGAAGCTTGTCACCAATGTCCCACATGACATGGCTCAAGATTCTTCTTCGAACTCTTCTATGCTATATTTCACCAGTTCAATTTCTACAGCAACTTTTGTTGGCCCTTTTGTGGGGGGTGGGGGGCTAGATACTCCTATTGTTTCACCTCAATGTAATCTCTGATCAATTTAAGAAAACTTAGTCTCTGATTTTTCTTAAGAATGTTTAAGAGATGATGCAGATTTGAGAGAAACAAAAAAATAATAAATAAAATTGGTGCTCTTGTATAATTATCTAGGAAGGAAGACAAAGGCAAGGGTTAGATTCTTAACTAACCAATAACCATAGAAAATTTTAGAATGAAGATCTGAAAATGCAAATTAGTCATCCATATATATAATAAATAGTAAACTGATTTTAGCATATTACAACTAATTAAGATTGTTTCTGCAGAAAATATATCCAAAAAATTCACCTAATAATTTTTTGTGCCCACATGTCACAAATCTGAAAATGTAGTCAATATATGAAATCACTAAATACAAAAGATCCCATTAATTTGATTACTTTGTGATGATAAATTACCTATTTAAAACGAGTTAGACTATTGCTTTCGTGCCGCGAGATTTATTGGTTCAAATTCAATAGTAGATGAAACTTATTAGATATCAAAATCGATAGTAATTAATAAGTTTCTCTACTCAATCTCTTTTTTCTTCTTCTTATTCAATCGGCGGCAGGGAACAAAATTTGGGCGGAATAAACAAATTAAGATGTATGAATAAAAGTTAATGGGTTAGAAATATCAAATGTTTGAAGATGACTTGCAAAAAGTAACTGAAAGTTATTGCAGGGGAAAAAACATTCCCAAGCAAAGCTCAATGTGCTAACTTGCAATTTAAGGTAAAATTAAAACTTACTTTCATTCTTGTATGAAGCTGCTACCTCTTTACCTTAGATCATCCAGTTTTTTCTTCACTTTTAGTGAGTCCTAGGTGAAGCTTCAAGTCGTACCAAGGGTGGTGGATAGTACATATCCTACATCAAGAACGTGAAATTTCATGACCTTAGAATTTTCAAAAGTTGGGGACTCAGGTGCATCTCCACCCTTCGCAAACCATTTTGGATTGGATGCATCAATCTTGTCTGCCCGTCTATCTATCAATCTATCTATCTATCTATCTATTACGATATAGATACACTCATGAATAAACCTGTTAAGTCCTAGTTATGCTTGTTATTAAAGTTATAAGCAATGAGGTGTTAAATGATTCCTCCATAATGGATCAGATAGAGAGAAGCGTAAGCACCTTATAATTTTGTGAAATAATCAAGCTTAATTAAATATGTGATGCAGTTATATGCATGGTAATTAAAGAGATGATAACAATTTCATATAAAGCAGCTAGCTAGCTGGAGCTAAGCTGCTTAATTGAAACATGTTCAAAAGAAAACAACTTAATTAATGAATTAGACACATATAATATCCCAAATTAATTACAGGTTTACTCCCTCCTGCATAACACCTTCAATTCTAAGAACATGATTTATATTGACTGCTGAATTGGTCTCAGAAGATAGGTTAGTGATCGATCGATTCATTTGGGGATGTGAGTTAATTCTTAATGAAGAAGCTAGGCAATGAGAAGTGACATAGGCCTAGAAGGAGGACATGTTTTTTTTTTTTTTGAATTAATCCAATAACCATTTATATATATTGCTAGCTACAGAGAATAGAATAATATGTACAAAAGGGAAGGCATGTGTTTTCTCGTTATTCTCTTTATTATCTATTCGGAAGTAGTTTATGCTTCTGCTAAACCAAGTGTTATTCGATCAGCGCGCATGATTAATTTGTTAAGGAAAAGTACTGTCTATATCAAGCCAGGAATGAAGAGTAAATCTGACATTGCTCCCACCAATATTAATTTGATTCATCCAAAAGTCTTAAAGAAACTCCCCAGGTTTTATAGATCCAAAAATTTCACAAGGTACCAGAAAGAACCCCTAAAACAGGAGTATTCAATCAAGCAGAAACTCTTCTTAATTTTCATGAAAATAAAAAATAAAAACCCTAATATAATAAACCCGACTCTATGAGTCTATTCCCTACCCCTTTCTCATTTTTCCTTTAAATTTTCATGGAAGATTAATTTGAACCAACAGTAAAATAAAAACAGAGCCCATATTTGTTCAAATATAGAAAATCCCATCAACGTGCATGATTGAGCAAGAAAAAATCCACAAAATTATGTAAACTTAAGCAAAGCAGATAGCTAGGATAGTATAATCTTGGCAAGAGTACTCCGATCCACCTTGTTAATTTAGATTTGGGAACCTGGAAAATCTTTTTGCATCTTCTGGCCGGCTTCTTATATAGTCATCTATGGCTGATGCAGCATCATCAAGATTCTCAACTCCGATCAAGACATCGATCTCATATATATAGCTATATATTCAAATGATGATGTCAATATTAACACTTGTGAATCTGGATGATGCTGCACCCGCAAACAATGACTGCATCAATCAATTTGTCATGACCTCTGGACGAGAGAGAAGAAGGAATATTTCATGAACTTAAGAAAGCGAAAAATTAAAGGGAAAAAATAAAAAGGAAAGGAGGTACAAATAATGCAGAGATTTTTTTTTTGGGTTGTGTATATGGTCGTCAGCTTTAAGCATTGGCTGACGTGGTCAAGTGGGATCTAAACAAATAAAAGGACAATGACCTGAGCGAACCCTAAAAGATGGGGGAAAATAAAGATATATATTTTTGAAAAAAAAAATGGCTTTTATTTTATGTCACGACAAGCTAACAGCACCAACAACTTTTCCTTTTGTAATTTATGGATACTGGGTTTCAGAGAATTGTGGTTGTGGGTGATACAGTATGTAAAGATTTCAAGAAGAAGATGAAGAAGAAACAAATCAAGCAAAAGTTTGAGAGGAATAATACAATCAAATATCACAAACTTCACTCACAGCAAGAAGGGGATTAGTCGAGATCTATATATTCATGTTAAACACTAAAGACGAGAGAAAAACACAGAAAAAGAGAAGAGAGAGAGAGAGAGTCGGAGAGAGAGATGAGAAAAGAGAAGAGTAGGTGAGAGGGAAGGGTTTGTTTGAGGTATTTATATACACAACCTGTTTCTGGGGAATATTTCAGTCACTGCTGGATGCATGGAGCTTCTGTGTTTTAGCGGACGTATTTATAGGCACAAAGAAGGAAATATCACTCTGTTATTGGTGAGTTTTACTCTATCTGGTAGACCACGTAACCGTTGGTGATAGGCACTTATTGATGCAAGAACTGTGGGAAGTGTGGATGGCATAATTGTATTAAAAAAATTAAGGTTTTGATTAATTAGTTTGCTGAAAATGTTGAATTTAAAAAACGAACGCAATCGAATTTAGTGTTGAACCGTTGAAAAACAACTTTTATCTTAATGAAATAGTGAAATACAATATATATATATATATATTTCTTTTATATTAAATCATAATTATATAATTATATATTAATTTTCTCTTAAAAAAATTATATATTAATTGATGAGAAATCGAAAGTTTAAATTCAATCAAGTTAAGAGGTTAGACGATCACATCTACTTTATTCATTTGAGAAGTATCTCAAAGGTAACACAAAAAATTCGAAATGCTATACAATTCACGACGGCTCATCATATAACCAAACCAAAGAAAGAGTTGTGAAGCAAGCAGTAGTATGAGCTACCTTGTTCCATAGACTTTTGAATTGCAAGACGCTCCATGATCGAGAATCTTTATTTCTTCTATAATCACACATTCACACCCTTAGCGAAAAAATATGTCTTTCTCTGATTTGACAAGGAATACCGCTTCCAATCAATCCTACTCTTCTACAAGTGGGGTAAAATAACCATTCACTGGCAAACTCCGAACCCACCTTCAAAGCAAGGAGTTTCACAAGTAAAACAGAGATAACATCCTATTTAGCCACAACGCCTATAAGGATGCCTTGTCATTTCAGAAAGATCATCTTATTGCAAAACAAATTAAATGAGGGAATACTTATATAGCACATATACTACTAAAGTAGACTGAAGCTATTTAGGTCAAGTCAGCGGTGGAAAGATTGAAAATTTTGAGAAAATGTTGATCAAGGACCCTAGCTAACACATTAATTTTCCCAAAGAAACTGAGGGTGGGCAGCATATATACCACTTTTGTTGTATTAATATGCCCCAAAATCAGGGTTTCCCTCAATCATAGCTAGCTCCCAATAAATCCATGCAAGAAGCCAAGGGTTAGCTCCCATATCTATATATATAGTTACAAATGCAAAACAAATTATGCTGGAAAAGCATTGGAAGACAACAACAAAGAAGATCGTTCCATTGGAAGGGGGGTACTGTTAAAGTTTTAAGAATTTAAATTTAGAGTATTGGAAGAGGAATGATAGTTAACTTGTTCTCAAAATGTGTAAACTTTCAATATTAATATGATCGAGTACACTATTTAAAATTTCAATACCCCTTTGACAAAATAAAAAAATAAAAAATTCAATACCTATATATATATATATCGTGTACCGAGATTGAAAGGTTACCATAGCTATTCATATGTTCGGAAGGTATTCCATGCACGTTCCGTGCATATGCACGTAGAGCAAAATAAGGGTAAAATTGTAATTTTCTATTTTGATATTTTTACACGGACGGCTGAGATGCATGGGTGGTTGAGATTGACGGTTGAGATGTTCCGTGCATATGCACGGAACGTGCAGGGAATAATTTTCGTCATATGTTATGTTGCATAAAATTTTATACGAATAAACAACTAGCTAGTACTCGAAAATTATAGTTTGTTTGTTAAAAAAAACCCTAACCCCCATGAGAGTAATCTCTCCAGCAAAATTCTAGCATCCATGAGATTCCTCAGTAGCACTTCTGTGTGCATCAAATCCAGTAGCACCTTCGTGTGCTATCCTCCTAGCCTTTGGCTTCTTTCTATATCTTTCATCCCGCAAATCCTAGCGTCGTCAGCGATCGCTGGTGCAACGCTCTTTTTATGGTGAGGATGGTCTTGGTCTCTCTCACTCACAAGGACGGCTTTGTCCGTCATGCTATTTTCAGGCCTTTGGTGGCTATGCTCCTGCATAATGTCTCTTGGGCTCTCATAGATGGTTGACACCTCGCTTAGATCTGGTTTTCTGCTTGTCGTTGCCGGTTCTGTTGGATGTCAATCAAATCCAAGGATTAAAGGTCTGAGATCCAAGTAAGTTTTGGATGCTCGATTTTGGCGGCTCAACAGCCTTAGTGTTCCAAGTTGGCCACCTTATTACTGGTGGGGTGTTTCTAAAGTTTAACTTAAGTCAAATTTGGTTATTTGATTTGGGTCGTTTTAATTTCTTGTTTAAGAATAAACATAATCAGTTGTGCAAGTTTCGACTGTGGTTTTACTTTCTTTTTTCATGGGTTCTCCTTGATCTAGATTATATTTATTGGTCTTAATGGCAATACTTGCCGGATTTTTTCTGTTGGTTGTTAACAGAAGTGATGCACGGTGTACGTGTTGTTCTAGGTTTCGAATTATCGATTACAGTTTTAGGTTTAAACGATTAGACCACTTGTGTGGTCTGTACTACTCCTTTTTACGATGCTCATATTAAAAAATTTAATTTTCTATTAATTAATAAAATTTCTGCTATTTTCAAAAAAAGAAAGTTTAACATAGCTGTCTATAAATTTCTAACTCTAATTTCCTGTTATGGACTCTCTACACCAAACTCCTCCCTCCCTCCCCACCCCCGGGGTTATTTTGTTTGTATACAATTACAACTATACATGCACACCATGCATGTTCTCATTGACGAAAATGAAGGCCATAATTAATTTGGGTTTAATGTAAGTTTGCTAGCAGCACCAATAGCTATGTAATCTCAGCAAATTCATCAAAATTCTAGCTTTATCAAAGACATAATCGAATACAAACAGAAATACCCAAATTGATTATTTAGAGATGGAATGATTGGTGGTGGTTGTTGTTGAGGAGATATTGAGATGCCAAGCTTCAATAGCCATGATTGCTGCAAGCTATTTTGGCTAGATGTGGTGATCATGAAAGACGACGCCAGTTGGGAAATTCCTCTTCTTCTTTTTTTGTTTAGGTTTTGCGCGCAAAGGGAGAAATATGATTTCAGAATTTTCAAAAAATTAAAATTAGAGAGGTCCACATATCAAATGTGGATGTCTGAATAAAAGCCCTCAACGAAAAACTTTAGCTATACCTTTTTCATTAGCCAAATATAGCTAATTATTTAACATTGATATAGACATAAACGTTATTTATCTTAATTATTTCACTTTGTTTTGGGTAGTTTGGAGTTGAGTTTTTCCTCAAAAGCTAGTCCAATATGAAAAAAAAAACCTCATGTCCATACCAGTTTTAACATGCCTCTTTTATATGCATACATTCATCAATGTATCTCCATGATATGACCTATTTACCTTTTAAATAAAATTTTAAAAATTATTTATGTAAAATGTCAATGTAAACATAAATTATTTATTCATACAATTACATCAAGCATATGGAGGGTTGGTTATGAAAATGTTAACGTTCACCAAAATCGTTAATTTGTTTGATATAGTTGGATGAGTTAACGATATCTTATTTAGATGAGTTTTTGTAGAGAAAATGTGACAGAAAAGACGAACGATTCAGATTATAGAACTACAGTACGAATGTATGTATATAAAATAGCATTTTGACACACAAGTCCATACTGATAAGATTCAAATATTGCTAAAAGTAAATTTGTACTACTATGCTAGAGATGTTTATAATTTAAAAGATTAATTTTGAGATGTAGAACTGTGATAATATGTTTTGCATTTACTTGTTGTTTGTACTTTAACTAGATTTGTTTCGAGATTTTGTGACTGTAGCTTGGAAACTAAAAGCTCTGATAAATGATGGGGAAGTAATTAAATCCAATGATGCTCTCTATCTTGATCACTACCAAAACAATTTTAATCTCTAGGAGGTCTAAATCCGAATCCGAGTATATGCTAATAAACAATAAAGAATGAAATTGACAAGCATTAGTGGTGGTGGCGGCGGCAGAGATAAGATGTTGCATCTGATGATTGATGGGTCGCTTATCTATACATGTAATTCCCAAATACGAATCTTATATGTCGTTATCCTAATCTGAGTGCTTAACTTATTCTCACAATTTCATGATTGAAGTTAAATTTGAACTAAAAATTATTTATAACAAAAAAAAATTTGTTATATGAGGATCTTTTTATAAAGGGACTAACGGACCGCATGCTTATTCAACGACTAATAGCATTTCATAAGTTTTAAGTCATGAGAAAAAAAAATTTCATCATCAGAAGCGATTACGAATCATTTTTTGCCTTCAAAGATTTCGTGTTTGAAAATACTAAAAACTAAAATTTATTGTAATTAGTTTACTGTCAAACAATAAAAAAAAATTAAAAAATCTTCCATTTAATTAGTCCATTAAATGGACTAAACAGAATTTTTTTTTATGTTGCATGTTTGGATGGGCAAAAATTTCTTTGGTTTGACTTTATTATTGTAGTCTATAACCCTCTATTATCCGTTCTTTGTTATATAGGGAATCCGTATTTGTAAAACCTTAAGGCCATGTTTGGTTCATGGATTCTAGGAACACGCAAATGAAAGTCATTACTTTCCTCTGTTTAGGAAGTACAAACTCAGTAAATACTTTCCTAATAAAGGGGAAAATATGGGGGAAATTTGTTCCACTCGGATTCTATGAGATTGATTTTCCCTTCTCATTTTCCAATATTAATTACAAAAATTTTGGACAGCAATACCCTGCTTAAAAAATTGGTGTACTTTTGAATTTTTATGATAGTTAATTTTATTTTAAAATACGTACTATTGAAAAATTGACATATTTTTACTTTCTTTTCCCTGCACCAACCAAACACAGGAAGGAAAATCAAATGGTTTTTCCCGAGTACTTTCCTTGCTTTGCCCTCCTATACAATATGCATAACCTATCAAGTAGCAATACTAGCATTGTCCAAAAAAGAAATAGGAGTACTAGCTTCTTCTTTTTTGTTACATTAATTCTCCACCTTCTTTCACTGCTTGAACTAACTTTAAGGACTTAGAGTACTAGCTATTTTTTTGAGAAAAAATACGGACTGGTGTGGCTACTCTCAAGTATTGATTAATGAAACTATAGAATATAAGGGGGGAACATAATGCCTAAATCTCAAATTACAATAAGCATCGAGATAACGTCTTGAAATGATAACGGGAGTCTCCGTTAGATTTATGTATTCTAATATGTACTAGCAAGAAGTGCTCAACTGACTACTCCACTTGCTTTACAATAATTGTGACATATTGGAAAGATAATGCTAATGCATATCCATAAGACAATTATCTCAGCTTCCCCAATATGCTGCCAACTAGAAACTCCGGCGATACTTTGTTTTATCCTATCACTAGGAGGTTGCATCCATTTGATCAAACAATAGACACGCCGCCACCCTAGGGCAGACCAAGTATTTAGAGTGGTTAAACGGGACAAAGCCCATCTAATCCTACCATAAGATGGTAGAGACTTATTAAGGCCTAAAGCCACCAACTACTAAAAAATAAAAATAAAACTTAAAACATGAAAATAAAAATAAAAAAGAGTACTAGCTGTTAGGCTTAGTAGAAATATGATTAGGAGATTAGAAAAAAGTTCATTAATGAAAAAAAGAGACTACAAAATACATAAATTAATTTCTATGCTGAGAGATGTTGCCATAGACCGAAGAAAAGAAAAATAAAGTTATGATTATGTTAGGTCAAGGGCCCAATCTCCTCTAATGTAACAAAAAAAAATTGTCAAATACAACTCATTTAAAAACAGTTTTAGCTCCTTGGAAACAAATTAAATGACCGTACCGAGCCTACATTAAAGCACCTAATCACCTAGATAAAACAAAAATGATATTTTGTCCATCTAAGAGTATCTTTTGCCAAATAATACAGCATATATAGAATAGCGATAATGAGTAGACTTGACCAAAAATAAATAAAATCTCCGAATAAGCTAAGCTAGACTCATTCATGATCAAATGAAATTGGAACAAAAATACAAGAGATTTAGATTATATTCATGAATTGCAATCAAAACTAATTTGATAAATGAAATTATGAGTAACTTGAGGTTAGTACAAAATCCTAAAGGTAATTTTGTAACGTGGATTGTAGAGGAATAAGTTTCTAATAACTGCCCCCTTTTTTTTAGGGGTTGCTGAACTCTACCTCGTTTGGTTCACAGAAAGGAAAAAAAAAAATCAATTCCTTTATCTTTTCATAGTAATGGAAAATTAAAATTCTCACTAGTTTTCATTTCAAGTGTTTAACAACAGTAAGAAAAAAAATAAAAATAAAAATAATATATAAAACAAAATTAATATTTACAATTTCATAAAGTTTAGTTATAAAACTAATATAATTAATGTTGAATTAGTGCAATAAATGCAGAAAAATATGTAGGGAAAATAACTCCCTTAGAGTAGGGAATGAACCAATTTTCACTACCTTCAGGAATTTTTTTTTTCTTTTGTATTCCAAACACAAAAAATTATTGATTTTCCTTTCTAATGACCCGAATGAATTTCGCGAACTAAACCCGATTGAAATAAGTTCTTGATTTTGATGTGGGGTTTAGAGAAAATCATATATATAATTATTTTTTTAGAAAATATATAGCCCTTTTGTCTTGAAAAACTAATAATAATGTGGCCACCAAACTCCACTGGGAATGTCCAAGATATAAGTGGGTATCATCAAACCTTATGTGGCCAACAAACTTGTGGCTTCTGCACCATTTTCAACTATTAGATTATTGGGGAGGGGAGATACGACATGCCCACTAGTGGCCAACAACCTAGTACCATTCTAGGTCTTTAATGTCACGCCCCCAATAATGAATGAGACCCCAACAAATTCTGGATCATTTTTTTTTAGGATTCATGAGGGAGATGCTTTTTGCTTTTGGCTAAAGCTTTGTTTCAAAACCCACATTAATTTGAGTCTCTATTATGGTTTGGTTCCATCACTAGCTAAGCTAGATCATGAATCATGATTATTAAGTTGCCCTAAACTTCAATTCAAAAGTGGTTCCTCACTTCCTCGATCGATCAATGAATGTCACATTACTTTCAAAATGGTTATATAAACTTAATTATATGAATCAATCGTCAACATACATAGTTTATATGAATGGTTACGATACATAATTTATGCGCGTAATTATCAAATGTAATAAAATTATGTTTAACTTTTTTTTCTTCTTTTAATAGTATTATAATGATTACATCAATGCACATGGCGCGCTCATGTGGATGGTTATAATTTGTTCCGCAATCATAGAGCCTTTTTGAATTGGGTGAAAATTTGTCCAATTACTTACAACTACAATCTATTAGTTTTTCAAGTAATCTTAATAAACAGTTTTGCTTGCTACTGATGATCAATAACAAAATATTGAAATGCATGTGGATTATTATGATCAATTCCTGTAACCATCGAGTCTTTTTGGGTGGTTGTGTGACTCATTAATGATGATTCTTTGTTTAGTCGAATGACCTTAAAAATAGGTTTTGATTAACAAAGTGGGTGGCCGTCCGTAACAAAATTCGCCAAGTGACAACACATTTATGTAAAATAATATGGGGGATATTAATTGATTATTGCGTCCTCATCTTGAAGTAATCACACCAGTTAAGTACCTTTTAATAGTTTAATTATCTCAAACTGTTTGGAAATATGGGACTTAAATATCCTAATCCCATGCTTTGTTGGAGTGGCATATTCCTAATGGCTAATGCTACTGTGGTTTTGCTTCCAAAACAGTGGGCTTGGCTGGTTTACATTTTATAATCACATAAATCTTTCTTGAGATTACTGATTAAGAGATCCGTACTGATTAAATGTAATTAGTTTTTAAGAATAATAATGCTAATTAATATTCACGTGTGTCTTCCAAACAAATGTTGCCCTAATTGGGAGCTCGCTGGATTTGTAAATTAAAATTGCCAACCTATATATCTAACAAGAAGGGGGTCGACCAGTTTCATGTGTTTATTGAAGCTTTATAAACTGTAGGTCAACAAATAAATGAGATAGACGAAATAAGCTGTAGGTCACAGGTTCAATAATTGGAAATTTCTTGAGACAATAGTTATTATTTTAGACAATCTTAAAATTAACTTAATAAAAAATTCTACAATATGTTAATATATTACATACCAAGTTAAGAGTTTAGATTATCTCATTTCGAACATCACAGTTTAATGTTTAGCCTTCTTATTTTGGATTCTGCTCATAGCAGATAGCTAAACCTTATGGTCCTTATCTCATCTGTTGAGCAACTATATATAATTACTAACATCGGTTAATCAAGTAAACAAAATATAGAATTAAATCACTATATATTAGCTATGTTCTTTATTTACTAATTGCGTACTTCATCCAAGTCCTTAGAGTTAGCTCAAATGATGAGAAATACTACATAATTAAGTTAGAATTACGCTAAATTATGAGTTCAATCCCTCCTAATATAACTTAAAAATCGAGTCTCTATTTTACTTTGGGACCCTTTTACTTTAGTTCTAAGAATTTTCTTGGAATTTAGATTCCTAAGAATAGGGAAGAGACATGACTGTAGATTCGTGGATCCAGTGACAATGCAAAAGCCAACTGGATTAAGATTTGTTATTCGATTCCATTTGACTTATCCTTCATGTGTATTATTGTTTTTTCCTTTGGAAAACTAAACTAACTAATTAACGTCCACTCAAAGGCTAGCTCATACTAGTGATCACACACCAGGCTGGAGCAAGTGACAAACAAATGTTGGTGACATTATTTTTTTTTTTTTTCTAATTTTATTGGTTGGGACAAATGAGCCACTTGTTGTTCACTTTAGCATTCACATATGAATTTTCTTTTATTAAAATTAAATAATCTTCAACATCAAATTGGAGTTAACTTCATACTTAAGGAGTTCAGACTTGCAAGTCTAACTGTATATTATTTTTTTGGTCAAAAGTAATAAATATATAAATTAAAGCAAGCTACAAAGCTATAGGTACAAAAGACCTAAGCAGATAGAGACACAAAGGTGGGAGCCAGCAAAAAGAGGCATAACAGCCTCAGCAATAAAAGGCACACAGGCTCGATCATATCTAACACGAGCAAATACAGGGACGTAGGCCCGAGCATAAGAGAAAAATTGAAGCTTTATAAACTGTAAAGCAAGTCAAAAAACCCTAATTTTCTACACAGACGCCACCAATAGCTCGACTCACAGGAGCAAAATTCGCCGCAAAATCCATCTCTCCACCGAGACAAAGCTCACCCATTGACCGAATCTTACGCCAGATCCTACACCGGTTGGAACACAAAAAGGGCAGCAAAGATTACCCGAGAAACACCATGAAACCAAGTAACCGAGGTGAGTGTGATTGACGATACAATCTGAACACCTTTTCGGGACAAAAATTCACAGCGTAAGTTTGCCTTATGGGTGGTGTAGGAGGAGGAAGACTTGGAGACAAGAGTAACTAGATCCATCCAAGGAAAGCAAAACCAGTACGACGAATCTTCTAGACTAGAGAGAAGAATATATGGTGACAAGATAGAAAGAAAGGCTGTGAAGGTGGAGGATTGAATTGGTGGATAGGATATGGTGGAGGTGAGGAAGAGAAAGCTCCCTCGCAGAGAAAAGAAAGTGGAAATATATTGAGAGAGATGAGAAAAATGGAAGATGGGGCAGGTGGAAATGGAGGCTAGGTCGAGGTGGTGGGGGTGGTAAGGGTGATGTGGGTGGTGGTGCGATGGAGGTGGCCCGAAGACTCTCAATTTGGGTTGTCAGTATAGAGAATTTCTAGAGAGAAGGTAAAGCCTCTCTCTGAAAAATATCTCTAGTCTAGTCTATCTGTCTTATGTCAAGTAATTCCAGTGTTCCACAATCTCTAAATACATATATCATAGAAGACTAGCAACCACACTCTTTAACAAGCATTTGTTTTTTTTTTTTTAAACCAAATATAAGAAAAATTACTCTAAACTTTATAGTATTTCAATGCCTCCTAATGTAACTAAAAACGAGTCAATATTACTTTTTTGCCCTTAATATTTTTTTTGTTTGGTCTATTTATCATTTGACGAGACGCTGAGGCCTAAGAATATCCGGACGACAGAGACATGACTGTGATTCGTCGGAGGCCAGCGAACCCAATGGTGATAGCGCAACTGGGTTGAGATTTGCGAATCCAGGAGAGAAACCTTACGATCTAAATTTTTTTAATTTTATCCGCCTCCACGGTGGTCGAAATTGAAATCCAAAGACACCACGAGATTTACGGATCGAGGGCTTCAAAGCCCGTAGCTCTTGAAGGTAGGAGGTGACACGACCAGGCTGGACCAAAAGCTTGAAAAACAAGCCGTTCGGTGACATTATATTTTTTTTCTTTCTAATTTTACTTGGTGGGGAGGGTCGACTGAGCCACTTGCTGCTCCCTTTGGGGGGGCGGTGACGTATGGGGGTGACCGATCGAGGTGGAATAGCCGGCAACATCAAGGAAGAAGAGGAAGAAGTCGTGCACGGAAGAGAGAGGAGAAAGAGACTAAACAATAAAACAAGGGTATAAATGTCAATTCACACACTTAACTTGTTATTTAAATAATAATAAACATGAAATGAACGGCTGAGATTTTGCCACGTTAGTCCGGTGCAGATGAACTGAGGTTCATTCCAAAATTTTCCTAGTATTTCATAGATAAAGTTAAGAGATTCCCACAAACTAGCAATTTTTAAATATATATACGTCGAGCTAACTCTAACAACAATACAGTGCGCTCTTTATATTTTCATTAGAATCCAGCTCATTGTTTGATAGTTTATGTAATTTTTGCACAACATATATTACAATAAATAAATATGCATCACAGTTATTAAACTTGTAAATTGACCCCATAAGTCTCTCTAGTAGAATTTAAAATGAACAAAATCATATTTTTTTTGGCTAATGAACAAAATCATTTAACCAGCTAATTATTTTTTGTTATATTAGAAGAAGATCGAATCCCTAATTTAGTCTAATCTTTAACTCTATTCCCCACATTCCCTCACCACATGGAGTAACCTCAAGAGCTGAAGAATCATTGGTTTTTAATTATTGATTTAGAGTAATTTTTTTTTGTTAAACAAAGAGTGTCGGCGCGGTTTGGACGGTCGTAATTCAATAATTTTAACGTTGTACTTACAATACTCTAATACTAGTGCCATGAACGAGGAAGAAATCCAAGTGCTAAGTAACTATTTTAACTTGTTCTTCTTAGAGTGAGATGTACACAAGGATATTGAATGTACTTGCCCAATTAGTTTATGCAGTAGTAGTGCACAACCATCTGCTAATGTGTTATTTATAATCTGTATAATTTTCAGATTCACAAAGTTTGTGGTGTTGAATTGAGCAAAACCAGCCTGATCGAAATTCGGGGAAGTAATTGGTGGGTGGTTTTGGTTGTTATAACCAGAGCCAGATTCATAATATTATTGCATCCGAGTATGTTTACCTACTCAATCAAATTTTTACTTAGTCATGTTTAACTACATTTGGATCTAAATCCAATAGTGGAGAACAATTCATTTCAACTGTCTAATTATTTTCCACCGGTCCAAAGACAGTTGATCACAACTGAGTAAAAAATCTATTGAGTAGGTAAACAAGGTTGTCTTACATCTTTTCCTTTTTGAGGCATCCATGCTAATTAATTGGTTCTTTTTCTTCTTCTTTTTTGGGTATTTAAAGTCTAATTTCAATTCTGAAATGATAGCAGGAAAAGTGTCGTAACATGCAGAGAGAATGATCACTTTGATCACTGAACTTTGTCAGATTTGACACTTTAATCATTGAACTTTCGAAAATATCACTTTAGTCACTGAACTATTACACTGTCTATCACTTTAGTACATCCGTTAGTTTTTTCCGTTAAAATGACATCTCTCTGTTAAATTTAGGGGTATTTTAGGGTTGTAAGACCAAAAAATCATTTATTTGACTCACATTCCATCAATCCAAATTTTTCTTCATTTTTGACTAAACTTCCCTCGAATTTCACCCATTTTTGTCTACGCAATCAAAAATCTCAAAGAGGATTTCACCCATTTTTTTCTACCCACCCGTTTAGGGCATTTTAAGATCAACATTCACTACCTTGAATGCAAAAATTCTTAACAAATGTGAACAAAATCATTGCATATGAAGTTCTAAAATGTTTACAATAACTGCAAGTTCAAAAATGATTTTTTAGTCTTACATCCTAAAATACCTCTAAATTTAACGGAGAGATATCGTTTTGACGGAAAAAAAACTAACAGAAGTACTAAAGTGATAGACGGTGTAATAGTTCAGTGACTAAAGTGATATTTTCGAAAGTTTAGTGACCAAAGTGTCAAATTTAGACAAAATTCAGTCACGAAAGTGATCATTCTCCACCTTGAAGTTTCACATTAAAACTAACAAAATCTTAAACAAATCTTCCATATTTGTTTAAATCTCCAACAAGACAACAACAAAAAAATTTAACCAAGACCGTCCATTTAGAAAAGCGATGTTCCCTTCTCCTTTTTGTCTCCTCCTGCCAATCTCAAAGTGCTTGTTGCTTGCATCTCTGGCGTTGGAGCCTTAGAACAATCTTCTTAGTAGTCTTACCCTTCTTGTGAAAAACTGGTTTGATCTAATCACCTCCATGCCATAACCAGATTGCTTTCCATCATAACGTACGACGCTTTCCCTGTGCAGCAAGACTATCCTTGCCCTTCTTGTACGGTGTTACCTTGTGCTTGCAAGTTGCAAGGTGTGCTTCTTGCACTCCTTGCTCTTGCAGTAGGTCTTCTTTGTCTTGGGAACGTTCACCATGGTGAAGGTAGCGGCGTCGATACATGCTAATTAATTGGTTATTGTGCTCATGCCTGCTTGCATTTTAATTAACCCAAAAAAAAAAAGAGAATTAGCTTTATGGTTAAATTTTCAAAAACCCACTATTTACCTTTCCTTAATTAAACTTTAAGAATAAATAAATCAATGTCTAAAGGATATAATGGTAAATTAAAAAATATTGAAATTAAAAAAAATGATTAATCAAAACGTGGGTAATTGCCTTTAACAAAAAATCTGCAATTGTAATTTTTTTAATTAATTTTTTATTCTAAACATACAATTGTTAACAGACAAATCAAAACAAACTTAACTATATACCAAAAAAAAATATTGACACACGTAAGAGCGTATATTAAGAGACTCAGCATTAATTAGAAAAAATTACGAGCCTCGGCTTAACTGTTGAATGACTTTTTTTTGTTTTTCTGGTATTTTCTGTCTTCGGCTTTGATCAGCATTGAGGTTTTGTAATTTCTTTATATATAAAAGTGGATTACATATTGTAACAGGCCGGCCAACAGCTCAGCCCACCTAATCAAATGGATTAGTTGTATTGCATTATGTCTAACAAGGCCCAATAAATTCTCAAAGCATGTCTGCTGAGTGCCAGATTTGTCTGGCAATATGATCAGTACACCTTACATTCTCACAACCTATATATAAATGCTATGAGTTGATTTAAGATGGCTTCTCTACAGGGAAGCCATCTTTGATCAAAAAGAAGGAAACGTACATTTCAATTAGAAACAAAAGCAAATAGACAAGTTGATAATTTTGCTCTTTCAATTAAGGGAGTATTTTTGGTATGAGTGGAATTGATTGAAATCAAAACCAAAAATACTACCTGACCGTTTGGTTTTGATTTCATTATTAAAAATACTCTCTTAATTTTTGCTCTTGATGTTTATGAAGATAATGTGTGGAATTGATTGATGCATGTGACCATATAAATATGGTAAGTAACAGTTTGTGTATTCCTGGCTTTCTTTTTAGCTTTGTGGTTAAGGCTTTGGCTTGCTCGCAAGTTGGAAGGGTTCGAAAGATGGTATTGCGGTGGTGGTTGTTTGTGTTTAATTCCTCTCAAACCCACCCCAAACCTAAAAGTATGTGGCTGTCAATGGCATGTCCTTGAAAGCCAATGAACATGGAAACCAGTATTGACTATTGACCAAGAAGCTTAGCAAGAAAGTAGAGAAAGCAGGACACTTCATTAAATCTTAGGTGTCCTTTGTTACAGATTTGCAAGTAGTCGTTGAGATCCTGCACAGTGGCAAAATATTTGTAGATCGAAAGTTGGATTGCAGTATGTGGCAAAAGATAAGCTTAGCCAGGTATAGCAGATAATGTGTTAAGGATAAACCTGATACAGTTGGCAAACAGGTAAGCTACTACTTCCATATGGCCTAATAACATGGCTCCATTTGGTACCTTTGAGGGTGACTGGGTTGACTTGGACATCAAGTCATCAGTAATATAGCATAATCATAACACATTTTTCTTTTCAAGTAATAATGCATCTACTGATCGAGCTACCAAAAGAAAATTTTAAAATCTTGGCCGGGTTTCGGTTTAAATTAGGATATATATGACATGCTTAGGCGGGTTGATAGGTAGTCGAGTTTAATTTCATTTGAGATTGAAGTGTTTTTGTTGATATGTAGACTTGTTTTAAAGTAAGTTTCAATTTGTTTTGTAATGAGTGGTATTTGTTAAGGGTACGTAAATTCTGCATATTATATTAGATAATAGAGCTTACGCTAGATGTATATACTACCTGACCGTTTGGTTTTGATTTCATTATTAAAAATATCAATAGAGGATGATGCTAATCCAGCTTTGAATATGAGACAAGTTGAGATATTAAGACTAAAATTATTTTTATCGTTATCATTGTGATCTCATCATGACTAAAATGCCGAGGAAAATCAAAGTAGTTGACTTTGACAAGAAGAAAACTTTGGAGGAAAGAGTAATGGAGTACACGGGCTTCCTTACCATGCCAGCATTACTATTATCAAAAAGTGAACAAATTAAACAACTCACTTCATAGCTTAGCTACCAACAAGTACAATGACCAGCATGCAATCTTTGCTAGCTAGCCCTGAGTAGTTGATCATACATATCTAGTTATATTTTGCTTCTCATGACCCTATTTAAGCTAGGCCTCCCTCTTCCTCTTCAACCTTCACCTTCTTCTTCTACCACAAGCTCAAACTTACCCAGATTAAATCTGTTCGATCACAATGCCCATCTGGAATAGTTCTTCTTCTTACCTAATGGCCCTGCTCTATCTCTTGTTGATTCTCTTGGCTCCTCCTCTAACCCAGATGAGCTCTGAAGCTAGAGTTATCGCTTCCATGAGGCCGCTGGATCAATCCTACTATTCAAGCCCTTCGAATTACGTACCTTTTAGACCTAATAAAGGCCGTGTTCCGAAGGCGTTTGGAAACCCCAAAATTGTGGAGGGTTGCTTGCCCAAAGGAATTCATCGCTCTTCTGCCCCTAGCCACTATGTGAATGATCACCCTCTTGACTCAACGTTGTGTTCTTCTTCTTCAAGCAAGGGCATGAACAATCCATGAACAAGAAAGGGTGGCCTCCATCATTATGTGATTTATGAAAAGCTTAGTTTACTGTTATATATTATAACGAAAATGCATGGAGATGTAAATTTCCATCCTTCTCGATCTGCATATAGAATAATTATAGATAATCACATTGTAATTGTTCAATAATATGGAATAAGACAATTGATACATATATATAAGACTTGTAATAAATATACTCCATTATTTTTCTTGTATGATTATATTTGTGTCCCCTTAAGAATGTCTTGGTATACTAATTAAACATCTCATTTTCACTTTTCCCTGCTTCCTTAGCTAGCCGTACACATTAGTTTGAAAGTTCCACCACCTAAAGTTTCTTTGTTTACATAGATTAGGGTTTTGTACGTAGCTCACCAGAAGTTATGGGATAGTAATTAAGTGTTATTTAATGTTACTTATTTCACTTAAATGTGAGGTTTTAAACAAAACGAACCCATTCTAACCAACCCAGCTATCCAAGTCAATCACTTGGTGGATTTAACAGGTGCATCGATGATTTCATCCCATGGCCAATCTTGAACTTACAACTTAGTTAGATCGATGTTTGGTATGTTATTGATCGACCTATTGAGTAACAACCTAAGCTGGGCTCCTCTTTAAACAGTTTATTAAGATTTTCTTACCGGGAAGCACCTAGCTGCAAGATAGCTAAATATATATGATGTCATAATGGGCAGGTAGCTAGCTAGTTAGTTTCACATAACCTGATTTTGAACAATGGACGATTTATATTATGAAAGTATTTGATTGGATTGGAGATAGAGGTCGGAAACCGAGGGTGTGCTAAGAATATAGAGGATGGAAATTTAGGATTTTTTTTTTCTTTTCTTTTTATGAATTAGGCCAGGGATAGCTAAAAGTCATGTGAGCCTAGCTTCTTGGAGGTGATCCTATGGTAAAGACATTCCTTAGCTAAAAGGCATCTAGTTAGGTAAGTATCTAATACCCACTAGAACTTGTTGGATACGAGTTCGTTGCGACCAAAAGTAAATATCGGTTTTTAACGCCTTGAAGGCCAATATATTGTTTTGTAAATTGGTTTTTTTATGTTCTCTAAATTGAGCGAAACTTAATTAAAAAATATATATAAATAAATAATAAATAATTGAAAATATCAAGATCTTTTGTCACGCAAAGAGCTTTGAGACTGTGTGTTAAGTGCCCAAAAAATACAGTAGAGCTCAAGTTATGAACAATGGAAGTTCTTACCATAATTGAGCGGGGGGCACCGAAAGGTCAAACTTTTGGTCTTCATAAATATTTTCTCAGGCAACCAATTCGGGTATATTATATACAGTCTCAAAACTTATGATGAGGATAACTAGGGAGTAGAACAAGCTCATAGCCACCAAATGTGTTTATTGGCTCTCAATGCCTTTAAGACTATTTATTTTGCAAATTGGTCTTTTAGCTTTTTTATATTGAGTGAAACTTAAAAATTAGGAATACAAGATTAAAAAATAATTGCAAACTTCAAGAATTTCTATCACACCAAAATATTCTAGACTCTACGTTACATGCCCAAAAAGGAGATTGGATCCTAAAGTTACGAACGATGGAAGTTCTTACCAAATTAAGAGGGGGCGCCAAAAAACCAAATTTTAGGTTTTCATAACTCTTTGCCCATCAGGCGTACAGTTCAAGCCTATAATATACCGTCTTAAAACTTGCAATGAGAAGAACTAGAGATATATGTGCATTAATTGCATTATATAAAGGTACGTACATTCTCACAACTCACCAGCAAACACATGAACATAATATTGATACCTTAAACAAACACATGAACATTTTCTACACAAGATCCTAGCCCGATACATCAAAGTGTACTGTTTTAGTTTAAGAATCATAATTTTAGTACTTGAGAGCATTTATTTCAAAATCTAAAACTTCAAATTCAAACCCTTACTCTAATATCGCTTGAATCCCAAAACAAAGTTTCACGGTCAATCAAGTGAAAGATCATTAAACCCTCGTTTCACTTATTATAGTTCAATACGAGAGTTGAGAGAGTCTTGCATGCACTGAAGTGCATATGCATTGAGGTGATCCAATGGCTGACATGCAGGAGTGAGCGATCCAATGATGTGCATGCAGAGAGTGTGTGGTTGGATAAAAAGTTGGTCGATCCAACGACTAAAATCATCTAAGTACATATGCACTTCGGTGCATGCCAGAATTTTCGGTTCAATACAATATCTATTTGGAACAGTATGGGTAGCTAGACTTATTGGTCAAGCTAGGTATCATCCACCAAAATGTGAAAATGCCTACCACTTTGTTCGGCTGCTTCTGTTTTCTTCATCATGTCAGATCAGATCACTGCATGTATTGGGAAGTAGCCGCACATGCACATTTTCTCGTACTTTAAAGTGAATTTGATTATCCCTATGAGCTAGCTAGCTCTTTGACTCCTTCTATATATGTATCATATAATATATTCTTGATCATTTGTAAATTAATATTGACCAAGAAAGAAAGAAAGAGGGAGCATTGTATGTACGTGATTATACTAAAATTGATTCGGGTGATGTGGTTGAGGAATATCTGGGTACGTTTTTGAAAGTTCCAAGTTGAAGCAGAGCGTGGGCATCTGATCTCTAAAGGACAGAATTTCAACTCAAAAGTTGAACACAGTACTCAATATATTCACATTGGTCTATAAGATCTGCCATATGCCCATGCCATATCTATGGAGTTTAATTATTATAGTGATTGCTTTTTACGGTGTTCAATTGCCTTTAGAATTGAAGGGTCGGTGACTTGCATTTCCATAAGATTGGTGGACAGTCTACGTTGTCTTTCTTCTGTACACGCAATATAGGAAGGAATAGCAATTATCTATCAATTTAATCTAATTCTAACTCTATTCTTTTCGTTGTCTTTTTCCATATGACCACTTATATACAAGTACTTTATTTGCATATATAGATGATGGAGATATAAAAGGGATTCAATATAAACACAATTTTTTTAATGAACCTCAACAAAGCGAGAGAAATTTATTTTAAAAAAAAAGAAGAACAAATCAAAAAGGGGAATATGAACCAAAATCCCTCAATATAAAACAAAATGACATAATTAAGGCCAAATAAGAGAAAGGCAACAAGGTAAATACAAATTAAATAACCATATATAAAGCTTGGAAGATGTAAGCGTATAATAGATCAAGATTTAATCTCACAATTTGTGTCCTATTTTTGGTAGGATAACGACTTCGCATACTAATCAACTAATGGACTCGATCGTTAAACCTTTCATGATTGTATATTTCAATATAAACACAATCATGTTAGGATAAAATTTGACATTTCCCTCAATTCTATTTTATTTATTTTTTTAATATAAAAGATGTTTGGGTTTCTCATGGATGAGGATCGACTATTCGTATCTTGTCATGTGTCCAACTTAATCAATCTAAAACGAACAAACTAACTAGATCATGACTCGTGACATATATGAATGGCTTAATTGTAAAGACAAAATTGGTCCTCATGGAAAAGCATTATATATTTACCTAATTCAAGGGCATGCACGTAAGCTTTGGCTTAAATGGTATAGACAGCAAATTAATATTAAGATCAAATCTTGTGCTATGCAATTAAAATCTAATTCCAAGTAAAAACCCAATCCGTGTATGGATCTGAAAATCACGTTTTATTTTCAGATACACATTTTATTCCCAAGTGACGCATATAATTAGAACAGTGTTCCATTGTGTAGGAGGAAGAACCATGTGTCCATGTCCCATTATATATATTCCCTAGCCTTTACATGCATTGAAACATATCCTTTATGATGTGCTCCTTTCGATTTTCTATATAGGTAGAGGGAGGTGGTCCAACTAGCTTAGCAACATGTGAGCATCAATTTTGATCATGTACAATTTAATTGCATCAAGTTTCTATTCATAAAGGAATGATAAGGGGTAAATATATGCTTCTAAATAATGCAACTCTCCAAATTGGTCATTAGAAAGTATATATTGCACATACTACTTGTTGTGTCAAAGTCGACTAATCAGTCCGATCACGAAGTTTTTACAAACTCAAACACATAGGAAACATGTCATATCCTCTTGATTTTAGTTACCTAGCTAGCTAGGTTGCTAATTAATTAAAAAGATAAGAGGTCTTACCAAAAGGACTTGATTGATGTCAATGGATTGGTAATCTTAGAAAACCAAGTTGATATGACATTAAACACAAACTTTACAATTTTTTTTTATCTTGAAGCAACTCAGCAAGTGCTTCAAATGTGATCGAAAGTTAATATCTAATTAGGAGTTCGACAACCAAATTAATTATAAGAGTATAACCCATATCTTTTTTTTAATACCCATGCAATAATTTAGAAATAGACTTCTTTTACATTAACTTTATTTTTAAAGTTTTTATCACATATAATACTTGAATTATTTATCAATTATATATTTGGTATATAAACTTCAATTTTTGTCACAAGTAGTACCCAAATTTTTCGATTTCATTTCTTATGGTACCTAAGGTCATTTTTGTCACAAATATATGTGTGTGAGGGCGCATGTTAAAAAAAAAGCTAAAATTGAAAACTTTAGGTACTACTTGTGACGAAAATTGAAAACTTTGGATACTACTTGTGACAAAAATTGAAGTTCATGTACCATAACAGATGAAATCGAAACTTTTGATACTATTTGTGAAAAAAATTAAATTTCAGGTACCAAGTATATAATTGCAAAATCATTTAGATACTATATGTAACAATAACCCTTATTTTTAACAACTAAAACTACAAACCCTCATAATTCTTTGATCAAATCATTTTTTTCTTTGAATTTTGTTTAGATTGCTTGGACTTGTGGTCGTGCTCATAGCCTCATACTCTTGTTCCCATGCATTGGATAATACACCATCTTGGTCATCACTCTCAAGGGTTGGTGTTTATTTTCTAATTCAAAATAATAAAAAACCTGAAAAAAATATCCAAATAATAATAATAATTCAACGATATGACTCATGTGAGTATATGACAACCTCGTTGTTCTCTAACTACTATCTTGATGACATCAATCAAACTAATAATTCTAACAAATTCAATAATTTCCAATTGAAAAATGGGTGGTACCCGTGTGCAAGTGGAGGACAGCTTTAGCTTATTGTTCCAAATTACCTTTATAATCCTCCATGGAGTTTACCAAACTCCAAACTCACAGACTACAGCATAGATAAACTCGTCTTTTCAGCTTTGGTGACCTATCTATAAAGGTCATAATTCTCCCTCAAGCCCTTGGCCAAATCAAATCTTATATAAAGCCTCATTAAGCCACTCTCTCCCAGATCAGTGCTGACTTAGTCTTCACCACTAAACAAAGAAGAGTCTCTATCTCATTCTCTCTCGGAGAGTAAGACAAACACTGAAGCACCCCATATATATAACCAGACAACGAAGAAGAAGCAATTACTGTGTAGCTATGAAGCAAGGCCAGAGCAGCAGCAGCAGCAGCAATTTCTGCAGCAAGCATGTGCAAGGCCCGTGCAGATCGTTTGGCCGGAGATGCAGCATACTGGTGAAGGAGCAAAGGGCGAGATTCTATATACTCCGGCGCTGCATCACCATGTTACTGTGCTGGCGTGAGTGTGGAGATCCATAAGTATCAGTTCATTACATAAATACCAGAGTGTATATATATATATATATATATATATAAGTGTATATGTATTATACAAATCAGATGCAGAAGAAGTTTGAAGTACAATCTTTGGAGCAATTTTATATCTTACAATTTTGTTCTGTCGATCTCAAATGTCTTAATTACTCTCTCTCTCTCTCTCTCTCTCTAGAGGTTAGTTAGTTAGTTGTAATCGATGATCATAGGATGATCTGGTTGATGAATTAGTCCTATACTTTCATCAGGTTAATTGATCCCAGATTTCTTTTGTGCTCAAGATCATAGGGACTTCGGGTTTGTTTGATTTTTCTTATTAGAGATTTCTGGTTATATTAGAATACATCAAAAATATCCTAACTCTCCGCACTTGCTAAAGCTAAAGATCTACTTTTTACTTTTGGTTTCATATGTAATCCCTAACTTGCTGCAATTTATGTAATTAATTGGATACTGTGTTTAATTTTTTATTAATCATCAACTTTGTAATTAGGGAGAGGGTTGTGCGGTTGTGCCACTTGTGCCTCTTCTCTGTACGTGGATGCATGGGATTTTTAGAGGGGACTTAATTTGCCTTTTCTATTTGGAGGAGACGTGCAATTATCACCTACATTATTCTCCCACCACAAAAGTAAACTGTAAGCGACATACTAATTCTAAAAGTCATTGTATTTTTTCTTCGCCTAATGACCTAATCGAATAATCGATCATCTCTATCTGAAGTGATCGATATGTGGATACTAAATCTACCCTAAAATGACATCGGCTCTATGGTTATTAAATAATTACTATCAATCATTCACGCATGCATATATGATTGATTTGATCTGAAGATCGTTGATGGATATATAAAGTTAATCATGGATCAATTTTCGTGAAAATTAACGTTTTTTTTTCTGGTTATTGTTGTTGACAAGTGAGTATAGAACTTTAAATTGCAGAATCAACCTTTTTACTTTTTCACTCCCGGGGTCTGTGCCCTACCTTACCCTACTTTTACTGCTAATAGTAATATTCGTTTTCTACTTGTTTATCTTTTTTGACATCAATTGAAGAGAATAAATTCTTCTCTTTGTTAGTTGGCTAGTGTAGTCTTTGACGTACGTACTGATCGATCATCTTACGTGGGGAGTTAGATTATATATAATGGTAGACAGACTTGCTCTTATAAACATATCCAATATAGAAGTGCAACCTACTGTGTTTGAGTACTTAATCCTTATGCTACAACTTCTTTCGAGTATTTTATCGAGCATATTCACCGTGAAATTAACTTTATTGTAGATAGTCTTGCTGACTTTGGTCATTCAGCTTTTCCTATTTTCTCTTGGTCTGATAGTCTACCTTTATCATCTAATTCCGTCTTCCAGTTTGATCAATTTGGGGGCGGATGTGCTAGAGGTTTTAGTATGTAGTTATGTTTTTTTTTTCTCAATTGAAAAAAAGTATTTTATCGAGCAACTCATTACTCAGTACATACTCGATCAATACAATGACCCACATCCGAAATAATCTCTTGTACGTTTCTAAGCGGATGCAATTATCTTTTCTATACTTCAACATTTAAGTATGTTTTATCAAACAACTTGCCACACACCCGAAACAATGAGTTGTTCCGAGCGTATGCAATTATCTTTATATCTCCTCAAACGAACTACAATTGCACACCAAGTTAGAAGACAACATATATGAGATTTAATATTTAGTATCTGAGCGTTCAAATGTCGAATCCTGAATTCACAGAATCGTGCGTTTTGAACGCTCGGATACAATTGGCAAGTCCATCCCGCAAACCTTTTACACTTTCACGTTCGTGTGGTTTTCTGCACGCACATGCATGCATGTCTGTAGGATCAGTGAATGGATTATCATCTTCTTCAGCCAACAAAGGAAAAAGATCATCAACAGAAACTCGAAAGAATAATTAAAGCATGGGGATCGATGGAATTCCTTGGATGGATGTAGGACCAGATTTATAGTATGGACACGTGCAAGAGATGAAGGTAAGGGCCTGAATGAAGCAGAAGCGTGTCACATCAATCAGTGGCAGGCAAGCAGGCATCAACAAGCTGCAGTGGAATCTCTAGCCAGCCCTTAGATCATAATGGTTTTGGAAACCAATCTACTCCATCTTAATCTGGGTATGGATTGTCAAATTGGCTTTAAGCATGCAGCTTTTGCCTTTACTTGTTAATGCATTGTATGTGTCATTTATTTCTTCACCATGTACTAGAAGCTTTGAACATTGGCAACTGGCAAGTGTCATTGTCTTTATGAATTGGAAACAAGCCCCACCTCAATTGATCGAATTAATTAGGTGCATTCATTTTGGAAATTTGATCCTCTTGATGCTAATTATAATTATGAATTTTTTTTATAAAGGAAGTAAGGGCCGGTGCATCTGCTCTCAATCTTTGATTAATAATGAAACTGCAGAATATAATAGGGGAGACATAGTACCTAAACCCCAACTTACATTAAGCATTAAGAAAGCCTCCCGAATAATAGCAGGAGTCTCCATAAATTCTATGTATTTTACCATGCACCAACTAGCAAAGAGTGCACAAACTACTCTATTTGCTTTACATAAACGGTGACGTATTGGAAAGTTAACGTAGTGCCATAATTACGATTTTTATCATAAAATTAATTGTTTTGGAAAATAGTTTTTTGACGAGCAGGCGAGATGCTAAAAAAATTATATTTGATCAATCTAGATCATTTTAAGCAATTTGTACCAAAATAAAACTATTTACAAGTTTATAAATTTCGAATTTTCAATTTTTTCAATTCAATTAATAACAATTTCAAAAGGTGCTTTAGGGTGTAATTCCTCGAGAAACAATCTTATTGGTAAACGGTTAGCTGTTTTCTCACCTCCAAATGTAGCGGTTTTTACATTGTACTCGGTTGTTAAAATAGTCTCGAAGCTCAAACAATTTGTTTTTTCTAGAGGAATAGTACTCATCTCAAATTAACCTCAATCAATGTGAGTATGAACACTAATCTTTGATCACAATCACTATGTTTTAGCAAGATTAATATTTGCAAAAAAATTAGAGTCATCACTTATATGTCTTAACTCATTTATAATTAATATTAATCTTGATTATCTTGATTGATTATAATTAATCACATATAATGGCTAAACTGGCTCATTTCGTTACCATAATGACATCAAATTTTGTTGATTATCTATAAGTGGAAGTATGACATACATTCCAATATTATAGAATTCTCTATTACTTTTGAGTTATTTTGATGATAAAAACAACATTTTGAGCATTGAGGAGCAATGTTGAAAACAGCCCCAATACTTTAAGGTATGGTGTAAGTTATCAGCCCTCAATTAGTCAAGTTTTGAAATTTGAAGGTTAGGTGTCGGTCACTACCAACAACTCAAAATTGGGTTGTGACACATGCATGTTTTGAATGTTAATACAAAAACTACGTTTGAATGAATCCATGTGAAGCCTGCATTGTGCATGATTCAATAATATTGATCAGAAGGTAAAGGACCCATTTGCTTTCAGTCTTTGATAAGTTTGTTCCTCTTAAATTGGCTTAGTCTACTCAGCAACCCCAAATATCCCCAATGATGACATAAATGTTACATCTCCTAGCTACCAAAATTTCTCATTGACTTACATGTGCCTTTAGTATTCATTTTTTTAAGGGAGGATAGGTGGATCTAAAGTTTCAGAAATATGGAGAGGGTGAGACTCGAACTCAGATATGTACTGAACATGCCAGTGTCTTATTCCAACTGGACTACACTCTAATACACTTTTAGTATTCATTGACCTAGCTCTCATTTACCACTACATTTTTGAAACCGAGGTGCCACCACTCGTGTGTGGAACATGACATTACTAGACTTAGTGACGCGGAAAATACTTTTGTCCGACCCAAGTTGGACATCTGTATCCGAACTCTCTCTTATTGACATACATTTGGAAGTGTAATTCCATGATTTGAACTGTTGATGTAAATTAATTTTTATAGATCAAGTCTATACAAAATCAAAGTAAACAAAGATTGTTTATTTATGCAATTGCATCAAACAAATGAACGGTTCGTCTTGAAAATATTAGCTTTTACAAAAAATCGTTCATTTGTTTGATATAATTAGATGAGTTAATGCTATCCTAATTTGAATATTTTTTTTTTGCATAATTGGTCTATAAATGTTGTTTTTATAAGAGCAACGGTTAAAATTATTGAATCACACTTCCAAATGTATGCCAATAAGAGAGAGTTCGGACACAAAAATCCAACATGGGTCGGACAAAAATATTATTCTAGTGACACTCATATATTTAATAAGGGTTTATCCTAGTAATCTCATTGAAAATACTAATCGAACAAATTTGAAATTCAAATAGAATCACTCAAAATGATAAGGTGTTTGAGACATTTTATTAGTTAAGAGAAGTTTACACATGGCCGGCCTGATGTATAATGAAAATGTTCTAAATCTCAATTGTTGTATCACGTAGTAGTTAAAATATAGAAGAAGTGAAGAACGGTATTAGTTATTCAAAAGCTATGACAGAAACCTGTATCATATAAAAGCTGCGACAGAAAATGTGAATATTGCTTCCTCCATTTAGAACACGTAATAAGGAATTAAAGATAATGTCTTAGACATGATAGATGTTGTCTATGTTAGTGACATGACAAGCATCCTACCATGCATTATATAAGGGATCCAGCTATTGTGAAAGTGCAGAGGGAATGTCCCTAGCTAGAAAATGTGGCAATTGAGTTGGCAAAAATGCCAAATGAGAGTTTATAAAGTATAAGCCCATGATTACTATATATAGTTATATACATATATTTGTATGTTTAAGAATTAGCAACACCTAATTAGCTAATCTAAAGATTAGAATCCTTCTTACATCTTTCAATTGCCAAGAATTGGAAACAAACGAGGTACTAAATATTGATAAACCAACAACATAATGAAAATGAAATGTGAACTAGATCTAGCAGGACTCCATTATTATTGAAAAGTTGTTGGGTACACCAACACTACAGTTTAAGGATTGGGATGTTAAACTAGGTAGGAGCCTATAGTTAGGAATTGGGATAGAAGCAAAATGTCTTTACTTGCTTGAAAAATCAATGATGTAACATAAAAAAGGACCCCAATTATTTCAGTCCAGGTGGGATTGTCCCCTAGTAAGTTACTTAGTCCAATCTGAAGCTCCAAATATCACCAAATACATGTTTGCCTAATCCTCTAGTCTTGACCAACTAGCTTCTCAAAAGCCAATAGGATTCATATGATACATATTTCGCATTCCATATATGCTTTCCACTATAACTGATTTGTACTTATTTTATGTACAAAACATACTTCTAACTACTTGAATAATGCTTCTCCAAGAGCCAAATAATATAATTAATGTGTGTTTGTATTCTTTTCAGGTTGAAGTAATTCAGAGTTTTAGATCATATTTTAGGAGCTTTTGGAGCATTTATGAGAAGAGGACGAAAAATCAACCGTGACATTTGAGTACCAAGATCACAAGAATCAAGCCTCGAAAGTGGAGCACAAGATCATTCATGCGTTTTGGCCAAGAACCCGAAAAGTCAACTGTGACTCACCCCGAGCCCACCCATAGTCAACTATGAGGAAACGATGACCACGCCGAGACGTGACTTCTCCATCAATCTTTCCATTTCAGCTAGGAGAGCATCATTTGATGAGTTGAGATATTTTGGTGGTGATTTGAAATTCAAATTTAAAAGAGAGACAAATCATTTAATGATTTAATCACAATTTGTTTCTTAGCCTTTTCTTACCACATTTTTGTCTCCTCGCCTCCTAAATCAGATTTTTCTTGTCCATAAACACATTACCTCTCTACCCTTGATGCCTCGGCATTTTCCTAACCACCCCATAATATTTAAGTACTTTTATGTGAGTTAGATATATATTTTGGACCTTAGGATCATTCCATTTTAATCATAACCGTTCATACCGTCATATTTATTCTTAAAACTCCCTATTTTGAGCACCAACCAATACTAGACACCAAAATTCCTCAAAATTTCCTCAAGCTTCCATTTTCATCTCTCCCATTTTCTCCATTTTTCTTTGTGTCTTTCCTCCATTTTCCCTCACCATCTCACCTCACTTCATTCACCAAACATACTCCATACACCCTCCACACTACATCCACAAACACTTTACCCTTCCATTGGCTCACATCTACTCACCATCTCATTGGTTTCATCAACAATCTCAAGTTCTAGAAGGTTTGGAGCAAGAGGAGACAATGAGGAGACCAAAGAGCACGAGGAGAGGACTTGCAATCACTTGGTGACAACAAGGACCAGCTGGCCTACCTTCTTGAGCATATTTCACCTTATTTTACTCTCTTTTTGTTTTTGAGTTGGATAGATTTGAGAACATGATGTTATCTATGATGTATTGTGAGTAATCCTCAAGATTGGGGCATAAGGTTGTGCGCCCTAACCCAATGAAGATGGTTTGATTTATGAATACATTGATGCTTGTGATTTTGTCTTGGATATATTCATTACCAATTTTATTATGTGTTAGATGCATATTTAGGAACTTAATCTCTTCTAAAGCATGTGTTTAATCTATTTTGGTAGGGATTGTG
Source organism: Rubus idaeus (assembly GCA_030142095.1). Taxonomy (NCBI): domain Eukaryota; kingdom Viridiplantae; phylum Streptophyta; class Magnoliopsida; order Rosales; family Rosaceae; genus Rubus; species Rubus idaeus. The sequence goes on from CM057971.1 coordinate 6,978,722, forward strand.
AGATTGATTACCTTACTATCTCTAAACAATGGACAATGAATGTGATGAACATGTCTTGTTTGGATCTCTAGGTCTTAGTGCCCTTAGCCTTAATTTAGTAATTTGAGAACCATTGCATGACTTAGATTATCTAAATTAAGAGTCATTGTGAACCATTGCATGACACAAAGATACAAAAGAGAAGACCATGGCCCTAGAACCCTTGTACGACTAAGGTATGAGATTTAATCCATTAATCAATCTCACCTGCATGTTTGTTGAATGAATCGACCATTGGATTTGGACTAGGGTAACCCAAAACACCCTTTCACTCAATAAATTGAATCTTTGTTACTTTGCATTCACTCTTATTTAGTTGTTACTTATTTGTCTCAAGTTACTTTCAAAACCCACAAAATGTTGATCACTACTTGTTCACTTTGCACATACATCACATAGCTATTGCATAGTCATCTATCTCTAGTCCCTCCATAGTGCTAGTTAGATTAGTTATCTAGTTACTTTGAGATTTTGGGCCACCAATTCCCGAAGTACGACATCCCCTGGTCTTACTACTTTCCATACTTTTGACGACACGTATTCTTGAGTCCAAAGTGCATTTTGCGTTCGAGTCAATAACCAACATATAGCTGGAACTTTTTTGAGACTAATTCATAGAGGAAAATACAACAATTCTAACAAAAAAAATATCTTCAAATAATATCATGAGTTTCATCTAACAAAATATGTCCCGCCATGCAAATACACAAACTTCTAAAACAACCTCACAAACGTAATTTACCCTTTTTAATTATTTTCTAATATCCATTGCCACATCTAGTAGTAGGTGCTTGTGATGTAAAGCACGTCACTATAGTGTATGTCATTCCATTTTATCCTTAAAAGTTTAGGGACAAATGTATTTTTGATTTCCGAGTTATCGTTTCAATATAAAACACAAGAAAAAAAAGTACCCGAGCTTTGAACCCAAATACAATCGGGGTCATAGGCCCAAATCCAAAAGCCTTCTGGACTCCAAGTCCAAAAAGACCCATCACAGTCGAAGCCCACAAAAATTTGGGCCAGGTCCAGGACCCAAAAGAATATAACTTAATAAATTTTTGGTCAACAGTTTAAATCAATTTACTCCAAAAAAAAAAAAAAGGTTTACGAATGTGTCTTAGAAGAGAAGTTGCAGGTTGAACCAGCCATTAACGAGCTAGACTTTACCTCCAAATCCATTAGCCTAACGATCTCTGCAAATTCACTCTCCTTCCCTCTTCTTCACATAAACTCCAGACCCATATATACTTACAGTTGTATACACACACACACCCACACCCACCAAGAATAACAGAGCGTCTCAGCTCGCAAACTCGCAATGGGTTGCTCCTCCTCCCTTCCAGGTAAATCCCCGCGTAAATTTGGATCCTTTAGTGCTTTACCCTTTTCTGTTTCAATTCGATCACCTTCAACTGTCTTGTGGGTCTGTTAATTCGGTCGATTTCTTTGATTTCTGAGCTGAACGAAACTGAATTGACAGAGAATGGGGGGGGGGGGGGGGGGGGGTTGATTTGATTCGATTAGGTTTTGGGGGTTCACTATTTGCTTCGAAATTTTGGTACTTTTTTGGGTTTTTCATCTGTTTTATTCGATTGATTGAATGAGGAGATTGTTTGCTTGCAGATAGGAGTTCTGGGCGGTTGGTTGGGCCGAATGGGGAAAACGGTGGAGCTTCCGACGCCAAAAATCTGCGCGTGAAGGTATTTCAAAGGCTAGATTTATGAATCCATGCTGTTATTTCGAGTTGAAAGTTACTAACTTCATAGTTTGAAAGTTACTGTGGGTGTGGAAAAATGCTAACTTGAAGTTTATAGGTTTACATATATATAATGTAGTAGTATGTATTTTTTTTTGAGAAGAAACAAACTTTTTATTAGAGAAATAAAAAGCAATACAAAGAAGCAGACAGAAGTCCACTGAGAAAAAGGACAGGTTAAGCATTAACTGTGATCTAAAACCCTGCGATAGACTAGACAAAAACCTAGACTACAGCTGTTTGCCAATTTAGAATGATAGATGATGTAGTAGTATGTATTGCCATACTACTAGAGGTTATGGTCTAGATTTGTTTCACATATATGATTAAAACTCTATCTGATTGGATCGTCTTCGTAAGCAAGCCCGTAGTAGGCACTAGGCAGTGCTCAAGACATTTGCATTTTGCAGACTTCGAATTTACTGTAGATGTTTAGTGAAGCAAATGACTACATTTAGTACATAATAATGAGATGCATTTAGGAACTTTGAATGTTTTTTCCCCTATATAACCTTCACACTTCTGCATTGAAGTTTCTACTCAATTGAAAGGAGGAAAAAAAATTAGAAAAGGACTCTTGTAAAAATTGGTTAGAGAATAATGTTTTTAAGAAATGCAAGCATAGGATAAGCCTTTCTTTTGTTTCACTCTTCTTATCTTTTTGAGAAAATAGGAGAGAGGCGGTTTCTATATAAAGCATTTGACTGAATGCAACTAACTCACTCGTTCTTGTCACTCTGCAGCTGGTTTTGTTGGGTGATTCTGGTGTTGGTAAGAGCTGTATTGTTCTTCGTTTTGTTCGCGGTCAGTTTGATCCCACATCCAAGGTAAGGAACATGTTTTCTGCTATATAAACCTCGAGGTCTCATTGTTTCATGAAAATTTTTGGTCTATGTTTCTCCATGTTTTTGGCATCGAGAAAGCCTCTATCTTTAAGCTCCAGTCATGTATGATGCTAATTTTTCTCACATTTGCTGCTTTTTATATGATTTCAGGTGACTGTTGGAGCCTCATTCTTGTCACAGACGATAGCTTTGCAAGATTCTACAACAGTTAAATTTGAGATATGGGACACTGCTGGCCAAGAAAGGTATTATTGGCAAAATATTGCATCATGTGTTCTTGTTTCTAAGGCATCTACCTTCCTCCTCCTTTACTAATCCTTGGATACTCCTTTTGCAATTCACTCCTTTTACAGGAGAATATTAATTGTTGATTGTCTCCTATTCAGGTATGCTGCATTGGCCCCCCTTTATTATCGGGGTGCAGCTGTGGCAGTCATTGTATATGATATAACAAGCCCAGACTCTTTCAACAAAGCACAGTATTGGGTTAAGGTATCTCTTATAGGTCACAAAACACTGACTGTGATGTTTTTTCCATTTTCAATAGGCACATATGATTCTTTTTTCTTTATTATAAAATATTCTATGTTTTGGGTTCCACATTTTAGCATCCAATAGCTAATATAACTATCTAATAATTTATTAGGCTACAAAATGGTTTCAATGACACGGTTTTTACCTCATTGATTAAGCATCAGCTATAGTCTATCATCAAAGTCTAAGTTTAGTGATATTTAATCTAAACGCCTGTTTTTTTGGGCAACTGAATCATTGTTGAGATTTGAAATTTAGTAACTTCTTAAATCTTAATCAGTGTCAAAATTATTCTTCTTATGTAACTTTTTCTATGAAAGTTAAATTAGGGCAAGACTGAATAAGAAGCTCTAACACAGCTTGTGGTTAATGTTTAAATATTCTTTTTAATATGTGAAAATTGTGATGTCTATCAGAATCTTTCTTCTCTGGAGGAAGAGCATTTTATCTATATATCAATATGAGATGATAATTGGATGGTTACATATGCAAATTTGCCTTGACAGATGAATTCTACCGAGTTGAATTCTGTATACACAACAGTTCTATTATTTTGAGCTGTTAATAACTGGTTTTTCTTGGTGCAAAGTTTCTTTTTCACAATTGATAAATATGCTACTCTACAGGAGCTACAAAAACATGGGACCCCTGATATTGTCTTGGCCTTGGTTGGTAACAAAGCTGATCTTCATGAGAAACGTGAAGTTTCTGTTCAAGTGAGTTCAGTACCACTTAATCAGTTAATCTAGTGCATTTTCTTTCCTTACATTCACAAAACAGTCATTCATCATATGACTTGTATAACATACATTTCTTGTATTTTCTGAAGGATGGCATGGACTATGCAGAAAAGAATGGAATGTTCTTTATCGAGACATCTGCAAAGACAGCAGATAATATTAATCAGCTGTTTGAGGTAACCCCGGTGACATTTACATTTCAATCATAGATCATTTCTGTTATTAGTCACTAAATTGTAGTTATTGAACTCCTTGTATACTTTACATAGAAACCTGAAATATTGACATGTCATCCATAAAACTAATCTCATATATTAGTAGAAATGCTGACACCATTTCGTTTTGGCAGGAAATTGCCAAGCGACTACCCCGTCCAGCCCCTCCGTCATCATCGCAGAACCCATGAGCTGACTAATTTAAAAAAAAAAAAACTGTTGATGCTATGGAAACCTCTGGTTACATTTCTGTAATTTAAATTTGTGTATATTGTGCAATAGTCTGTAGCTTTTGCTTTTCAATGGTTTCAGTTGGAACAAGATCATAATTTGCACGAAGGAATGACCTGGGCACCAGTGTTGCCGAAAGGTTGACAATATTTTAGGAATGTAAGTTAACTTGGTGTCCCATTGGACATAACTAACTACTTTCATCTACTTCTCGTAATGCTTAGAATACATATTAGAAACCAACCAGAAAAGAAAAGGAGACAATCCTGAATTATCTCTTGGGTTTTATTCCTTTGCCGAAAAGAAAAAGAAATATAATACTCCTTGTCCAATTAGATTTAGGACAAGCATGCATTTTTACCTATATTTATCACTCAACCCCTGCCCAGCTTTCGTTATTACTTGTAGTTGTTGTTATACCCCCTCTGTAGTTTTTCAAAACATATTCGACACCATGTCATCTTTGTTGGAGAACAAGGTTGTGAGATTGAAGAGTTCGGACAACAAAATATTCGAAGCGGACGAGTGTACGATCACGATGTCCAAAACCATCAAGACAATGATGGAGGACCTCGGCAGTGATGACCAAGTGGTAATTCCACTGGAAAAAGTGGATTCCAAAACCCTAGCCTTGGTAAGAGAGTGGTGTGCTAATCATCTGGCAAAGGTTAAAAACATCAAATTTGTGGAGGGACTCGACCTAGACGTTATCTTGCATCTCATGTACACTTAATACTATCTGGACATTAAGGAACTGGGGGATCAAATGCGCGAAACGATTGCGGATAGGGCTCAAATGAAAGCAATCGAGGAGATCTCCGAGATTTTATTCTAAAGTTTGTTGAAAGGTTGCTTCAAGAATGAACTTTAGCGGAAGTAGAGAAATCCTTAAGTTTTGTTATAGAGTTTATTTTTAGTACCCGTCTTTCTCGATTATTTATGAAGGTTTCATGTTTTCTTAACCTTGTTCTATAGGTTCTACAGGCCGGAGTTTGTTAGTTTGGTAGCTATAATTTGCTTACTAATTCAACTAAAGGTAGAACCAGTTGTGCTTTTCCTCTCTCTCTCTCTCTCTCTCTCTCTCTCTCTCTCTCTCTCTCAAAATAAAACACTTAATCCAAATCCAAATTAAACAAAATCGTTTTCATGGCAAACACGAACACAATAATTTTAACCCGAGTAGACTTAACTACTTAAGAGAGCAAATTGAGACCTTATTAGTTTCAAAGTGTAGTACTACTACTTTGTGTTCTACTAGGGTTTGGAAAATAATTCTTCATCTCTATAAATATAACTCAAGCACTTCAACAATTCTTCATCCCACAACATAAATATTACCACTTCAACAGTATGTCGTCGTCAGAGAGAAAAGTTTTGAGATTGAAGAGTTTCGACAACGCAATACTGGAAGTAGATGAGTGCATCACAGCCATGTCAAAAACCATCAAAGATTTGGTAGACGAAATCGGTGTCGACCAAGTGCTCCCATTGGAACTGGATTCAAGGGATTCGAAAGAGTTAGCCATGGCGATCCAGTGGGTTGAGAAGCATGCAGAGGGCAAAACCGCCCAAGAACAACTCTTCAAAGAGTGGGAAGATAAAATTGGTCCTGCTGATGATGAAGATAATCATATGAAGATACAACGCGTTCTCGCTGATTTATGGATTACTGCTTATAGTCTCAAAATGCAACAACTGCGAGATCAAACGATGAAAAGGAAAGCAGAACTGTTAGCTTCCTCGATTCTAAGAACAGACTCCCAAAGAGTGTCCACTAATCAAGATACTGATTAATTTTTCTATTTTTGTTTTTATTTTCTATTAGTCTTTATCGACCAAGTGCTCCCCTGGCCTTCTTGTTCTTTCTGCTTGAAGAAATATGACTCCGACACTCGGGTGTTCCAAAAATTTGTTTGTTTATTTAATTTGACTAAATAAAAAATAAGCACTTTTGGTGCTCGATCGTAAGGCTCGCGTTGGGTTTCATCTTGCCCCTAAAATACTTTAACACCCGTATAAATCGTTTTTTGAGAATTTCAAAAATTTCATTATGAAGGAAATCATGTGCTATAATAAGGAAATTTTCTTCAATTTGACATAATGCACCGAATAACGTAAAAACCTGATTTCCATGGCCAATGTATTGCAATTCATTGAGCGCAAGAGCACTAAAATAAAATTCTTTTAAATTTGTTAAAATTAATATATATATATTTAGAACAACTTTTAGCGACGAACTATTCGTCGCTATAGGTGTTCCAAATATTTTATTTATTTATTTTAGTTTGACGAAATAAAAAATAAGCAATGCCGGTGCTCGTAAGGGCTAGCGTTGGGTTTCATCTTGCTCCTAAAATATATTTGGACGCACCCTTGTAAATCATCTTTGAGAATTTCAAAAATTCTATTTTTGAAAGAAATCATGTGCTATATGAAATTTTTCTCAATTTGACACAATTCACCGAATCACGTGAAAACCCGATTTCCATGGCCAATGTGTTGCCAAATTTCTTTTGTTTTTTTTTAATTTATTGAGCACTAAAGAAAAATCATTTTACATTTGTTAAAATTTAAAGAAAAAATATAAGATTTATTTGGAATAACTTGTATCGACGAACAGTTCATCTCTACGTGTGTTTTAATTTTTTTTTGTTTCTTTTAGTTTGACAAAATAAAAAATAAACACTTCCGGTACTCATAAAGGCTCGCATTGGGTTTCATCTAGCCCTTAAAATACATTTGGACATTCGTACAATAAATTGGCTTTGAGAATTTCAAAAATTTCATTCTTGAAGGAAATCATTTGCTACAGTAAGAAAATTTTGCTCAACTTGGTACAATTGTACAATTCACCGAATCACGCGAAAACTCGATTTTCATGGCCAATGTGTTGTCAAATTTCTTTTGCTTTGTTTAAGTCATTGACCCAAGAGCACTAAAACAAATCCTTTTATATTTGTAACAACTTGTAGCGACGAAATACTCGGTAAAATATTATTATCTAATTTTTTTAAAATTTTTTAGTCTCTCTTAGCATGCGTATAAAACAGTTCCTCAAATGTGATGGCTTAGACATGATGCTGCATGTGTAGTCATGGACTGAGAGGCTATAGGTTAGGTACAAGAAAGCATTAAAAATTGACGGTTTAAAATTTGAAGGTAATGTTTTAGTCTTCAAATTTTGCTGCTGGAATTTGAATGGGAAGGAAGAAAAAAGCATTGTCTTTATTACACACTGTCTATAAATTGACAGTAAATGATTTCATTTGATGCAGGCATCGGAGAGAGCTACCGAGGTGTGCATGAGATCGAGGGTAGAAAAAAAGTGTCAAGAGAATTTGTTTTTGGCAGATTATGGTGTTTTTGAGAGATTCTATGAGTACTGTAGTTGTCCGTGGGTTGTGAATTTATTCAAGTATGTTTTTCTCATAGTGAAGAACATCATATCTTTCACCTTTGGTTCGTAGGCACGTAAATTGTGTGTGTACTATTTTTCACCCTTATTTGTTGGTGTTTAATTGCGAATTTACTTCAAAATCTCAATTTGCATTTGTGTTTTGTTGTTAGCCTCATGGAGTTGGCTAGTACGTGTTTGACTTGGGGATTAATTCATTGATCCTCCTGATTTAAAGTAAGTTCTTTACCAACAAGAAAAGAAAAGGATCCTAAACCAAAAACCAGAAGGAAATTAATAGTCCTTAATTGTCCAATTAGAGTTAGGAAACCGCGTAATCACTGGCCTCGATCTATATATATATCACCCCACTCATGCCCTCTCTTTACTTCTATCCCAATTAAGCTGTTCTACCTTCCATAGCCATTACTTTCTCTCTCTTTGCCTTACTAGTCCCTACTTACTGCGATGTCAAAGGTTGTGAGATTGCGGAGCTCGAACAACGAAGTTTTCGAAGCAGCCGAGTGCATGACAACCATGTCCAAAACCATCCAGACAATGATAAATCGTTTCCAAGACGACCAACTGGTGATAATTCCACTGGAACGAGTGGACTCCAAAACCCTAGCCATGGTAAGAGAGTGGTGTGAGAATCACGTCACCAAGAGTACCCAAAAACAGTACCAATTTGTGGAGGGCCTCGACGTAGACGTTCTCTTGCATCTCCGCAACACTGCAAACTATCTGGGCATGAAGGAGTTGGGGGATCATATGCGCGAAGCGATCGCGGAGAGGGCTCAAAGGAAAGCACTTGAGGAGATCGATCCCAGAAGTTTTCATGCTACAGTTTTTTGAAAGAAGGAAGCACATGCATTGATGCATGCACACAATTTCTGGGCTTTTGGCTTTCGACCCTAGCTAGTTACCTTGTTTTTGTTATAGAGAGTAGGTGTCTTTCTCGTTATAGATGAACGTCTCTGTAATTCTAGCTTGTTTTCTTTATCTTGTTCAATTGGTGCTTGTGATCTTTTCCAACGTATTTATTATGCCATTGAAAAGAAAAACGAGTGCAGAAAACATTACCAATTAACCAAAGAAAAAGAAATATGCGTATGGAAGCTAGTCTTAACTACTGAATTGTACTATAGGGATGATGTTTATTCTGAACAAAAATCAAAGTTACACAACCGGTTATTGAGAAGTATCCCATTGCAAATATTTTTTTTGTTTGTTGAGGAAAATGGTTGTAGCTTAAAAATTATAGGGGCAATATTATTGAGAAGCCTGTCGGCCTTGACTTGGGGTTTTTTTTTTTTTGAGAATGACTTAGGGGCTTTAATTCTTAATTCATTTTTTGAGAAACAAAACAGAAATTTTATTAATCAATAGAGGATTATAATCCTTAACATGAGCATTCTAAAAAGGAGCATTACAGATCACACAAGTACGTGACCTAATCGATGAGTCTAAACCTAGAACTCTAATCGATAATTTGAAACCAAAAACAATACATACATGCACTGTGTATTACTGCTGTCAATAATCACCAGCTCCAATAGAAAAATTTCGGCAAATATTGTCATTGAAACCAATAAATCCAATCTAGCTCAAGGAGGACTCTTGAAAAGATAAAGTAAAATCATAGTCTAAACTTGCACAACTGATCATGCTTATTCTTAAATAAGAAATTAAATTGATCAAAATAAAAGAACCAAATCTGACTTGGGTTAATTTTTAGCAGCGCCTCACCAGCAATAAAGTCGTCGTCTTAGAACATGAAGGCTGCCAAATCACCATTTTCCACCTGGATCCCAAACATGAGATCCATAACAAAACTCCAAAGAAAATGTAATCCAAAATAGGGGCCAAAGAGTGTACCCAAATCATCCAATCCATAGAAGAGAAGATACCCCAAATACTAAGGGCACCAAACAACTTAACACCACGAGGAAAATCAGACTTGCGTCGCCGCCCAGATTTGTCATCTCCTTTAGCAAAGTATGAATGAAACTCATCAATGTCTGTCGACGTTGGATTGCAACATGGAAGGACCTAGTCGGCAATAATAGTAATTCCATAAGAAATCGTTGAATATCCAAACCACAACGGCTAGAATTTTTGTGGAGAGCTTTCGGCCTCTCGCTCTCATAGGGTTTGATTTCTTTTAATTCTCAATTCATTGATCCTCCTGATTTAGATTAATTTTTTTACAAAATTGACTAAATAATTGTGAAAGCGGAGTATCGTGGGCCCGATCCACGTCATGGCCGCTCATTGGCTGATTCTTCCACATCAGCCAGACTGTGACACGTTGCGTTTAGCCGGCGCGAACCCACACGTAATTGACTAAGCCTAGCGGCTTTGTTTCTTTACCGGCTTGAAATTCAAGCCAGAGCCGAGAGCTCCCAAGCCGTTGGATTAAATTACACCTAAATTTTGGCGGTTGTGTTGGGTAATTACGCGCGCGGAAAACTAAACCAAGCCAAGAGGAGGACTTGGCAAAGTAACTCAGTCTTCTTGAAAAGTCTAAACTACCCTTCCATTTTCTATATGAAACTGTCGCTATATTCACAAAAACGAAGACTATTGATTCTTCGTCTCCGTGTTTTTTAGTGGTTGAAGTTTACCGGGAAAGAACAAGGAAGCTTCAAATCCAGATGGGTTTTTGATTCATTTTTTAATGCTAATTCTAGATATAAATCTTTGATTGGTTCTTCAATGAAAAAGTCTTGATTGGGTGGTGTAAAGGGTAATTTGGTCAGAAATGATCTCATCTGACTTCCTCCTCCAACTTCTGAACAGTCAACGCTGAACCAGGATTAAGTAATTGGTTCCTTAACTTACTCTGAAGCCATAATTTAAAAATCATATTCTTTTCTATATCTAACTAATCAATCACATTGTATAAAACCCAGTAGCAGTTCTTGATCTTAAAGTCGGACTCTTTCACCAAACTTCAGAAGAAGCACCATCCATGGCGTTTATTTTCACATTCCAATTTTGCCCCCTTCTTCCTTAACATCGCCATCCCAATCCCAATACTTGGATTCCATCATCTGGGTCGTCTCAATCTCTATCCAAACCTCCGATTCCAATCTCTCTTTGTCCAATTCGGCTCTCAATCCGTCATGGGTCTAACGGAGGACGATCCGAGAAACTCGGTGCTGAGTCAACTCGTTGAGTCGGTGAAGGCGATTTCCGAGTTGCCCGAGTGCCGGAACATGTTCAGGAAGATGTACGGGAACTTCGTGCGCAGAGTAAAGCTTTTGAGCCCTTTGTTTGAGGAATTGAGGGACAGTGATAAAGAGCTTGGCGATGAAGAAGTTGAAGCTTTTGAATCGCTGGGAGAGGCTTTGCATTCGGCTAAGGAGCTCATCAAGTCAGTCAACCAAGGCAGCAAGCTTTATCAGGTACACTGTTTTGTTTTGGTTTTCTATTTTGTGTGTTCTGTATGGTTGTGATGATGAAGAAAGAGATTGAAAGTTTGGATTTTGAAACATTTATCCAATTTTTGCTAGGAAATCCCAAGGAAGTTCAAAATTTACAATGTTCTGAAAAGGTTTAGGATTTAGGAAACCTGAATATTGTAATACTAGTTCGATTAGGATCAGGAAAGTAATCACTCGTATATATGTTGCTCAACTGCTCAACTTCAGCTGTTTCTAGTATAACATATTGAGTATTTCAACACCATGTCATCGTCAAAGAGTGGGGTTGTGAGATTGAGGAGCTCAGATAATGAAATATTCAATGTAGAAAAGGGTATGGCGGTGATGTCCAAAACCATTAAGAACATAGTGGAGGATACTGGTGCCTACGATGTGATTCAGTTGGTAAATGTAGACGCCAACATCCTAGGCATTATGATACAGTGGTGTAAGAAGCATGCAAAGGGTGAAAATACTAAAGAACAACTTAAAGTGTGGGATGCTGAATTTGTTGAGGTACTAGACTTAGATGTTCTCATTGATCTCATAGACGCTGCATATAATCTCAACATTGAGGAATTGCTGGATCAATCGCTTCAAAGGCTTGCGGATATTATTACAGAGAACACAGATGAGGAGATTTGGCAAATGCTTCACATCAAGAATAGTTTTTCAACACAGGAAAATGCAGAAATCTGCAAGGAACATGCTTAGGCTTTTGACTTTTGAATACTGATTTTTTTTTTTCTGGCTTTGGGTCTCTTTTTGGTTTATAGAGTTCATTAAGTGTACCTGTCTCATACAGGAAGACTTATTCGTTTTTTCTTGTTGGTTCTATTGGTGGATTACAAGAATTTCGTAACTTTATCTAATTATGAAATTTCAAATCTACTCTCAAACTGATTGTTAGTGAAATGTGCAATGTTGTTGATCCTTATAGAATCCTAGCTTAGTGTTGCAAATCTTAAATGTTTGATCTGATTCTATTTTACGAAAACAAAATGATAGATCATCTAAGAAGTAGAAAACCCTAACTCTATCCTGTAACTACCAGCCAACCTGAATTTTATGCTTCAGGCATGATTGATCTAACCTGTTGGCTCCTTGATAACCATTTTAACAGACTGAAACTTTTTTAGCTAGTGGGGAATGGACCAAATCTTGATGACCTAATTCTGTATACAAACAAGTTAACCTCAAATTAAGCACCTCCATGGAATATTATTTCAAACTGCATCTATATGCTTCCAACACTCATTTCAATACAAAATTGTAAATTCCATTATTCTTTATTTAGTGGCCATTTTTCTTGTCATGCAAACATTTGAGTTGATGTAAAGGTTGACAGGGTTTTCTTCATGTAACAGGCTTTGGAAAAGGACAAGATTATTGATAAGTTTCACCAAATGACGGTAAAAATTGAAGCAGCATTGAGTAAAATTCCTTATGAAAATTTTGATATGTCAGAGGAGGTCTGTGAACAGGTACTTCCACAGCCCATATTTCTATGTGAAGATTATTAGTAGCAATGACCCATCACCAATCTTTTCTCTTTGCTTAATTCTGATACTGTGGTTTGCAACTTTGAGAAAGATAGCTCATTCTCTCTGTCAATTTCAAATTCTAAAACGAAATGAGTAGAGTCAAATCATGGATCGCTCATTTTTAAAGTACTAACAACAGGTATTTACCCCCTTCTGATTTTTCAGATTGAACTAGTACATGCTCAATTTAAAAGAGCAAAAGAAAGAACGGACTCCCTTGACTCACAACTAGAGATAGATTTAGCCATAGCAGTGAGAGATAAGGATCCTGATGCTGCAATAATTAAGAGACTTTCGGAGAAGCTGCACCTCAGAACCATCAACGATCTGAAAAAAGAGTCACTTGCTTTCCATGAATTGGTTATAGCAAGTGGCGGAGATCTAGGGGACCAGTTTGAACAGATGCAAGCCCTTTTTAAGAAGCTAAATGACTATGTGGTGACAGAAAACCCAGAAGTTGACAGCTTTGAACGTGACAAGGGCACGATCAAGCACAGATCTCCAGTTATCCCAGATGATTTTCGGTGTCCAATATCTCTAGAATTGATGAAAGATCCTGTCATTGTATCTACTGGACAGGTACAACCTGGAATTTTTTTAACAAAGTACAAGTACAGCTTTGTTTATATTATTCATTGTAATTAACAGTTTTACTTGTTTTTGTAGACATACGAAAGATCTTGTATTCAGAAGTGGTTGGATGCAGGACACAAAACCTGTCCCAAAACACAGCAGACACTATTGCACACAGCCATAACACCTAACTATGTTCTGAAGAGTCTCATAGCTTTGTGGTGCGAGAGCAATGGTGTTGAGCTACCAAAAAAGCAAGGGAATGGTAAAAACAAAAAACCAGGATGCAGTGTTTCAGACTGTGATCGAGCTTCTATTGATTCTTTATTAGAAAAATTGGCAAAGGGGAGTTTAGAAGAACAAAGAGCAGCTGCTGGTGAGCTCCGCTTGCTGGCAAAGAGGAATGCAGATAATAGAGTTTGTATTGCTGATGCAGGAGCCATCCCACTCCTTGTTGAGCTTCTGTCCTCCCCGGATCCTCGGACCCAAGAGCACGCCGTTACAGCACTCCTCAACCTTTCGATAAATGAGAGCAACAAGGGAGCAATTGTCATTGCAGGAGCTATACCTGATATAGTAGAAGTTCTGAAAAATGGTAGCATGGAGGCTAGAGAAAATGCAGCTGCGACCCTTTTCAGTTTGTCTGTAGTAGATGAAAACAAGGTGCAAATTGGAGCTGCCGGGGCTATCCCAGCCCTTATAAAATTGCTCTGTGAGGGGACTCCAAGAGGGAAAAAGGATGCTGCTACAGCTATATTCAATCTTTCAATCTATCAGGGAAACAAGGCCAGGGCTGTAAGGGCCGGTATTGTGACCCCGCTGATGAGATTGCTCAAGGATGCTGGAAGTGGGATGGTGGATGAAGCGCTGGCAATCCTGGCCATTCTGGCTAGCCATCAAGAAGGGAAAATGGCAATTGCTCAAGCTGAGGCAATCCCTATTTTGGTGGAAGTTATACGAACTGGTTTCCCACGCAACCGGGAGAATGCTGCTGCTGTATTGTGGTCATTATGCACAGGCGATTTGCAGCAGTTGAAACTAGCAAGGGAACTTGGTGCAGAAGAGGCACTGAAGGAACTGTCAGAAAATGGCACGGATAGGGCCAAGAGAAAAGCTGGAAATGTTTTAGAGCTCCTTCAGCGAATCGATGACCCTGCTAGTCCATAAATCATCAAGGTTCATGTTCACTTCCTAGTACTATCATAAGGATGAAGAATGTGTAGTTTTTAGATCAACTGCTGAAAGTTGCGCGGGGAAACCATTGTCACACTTGTATGTATACGCTGTATAATAGTGATTTAATTGGTGGTGATGTAAAAAGGGATACATAGAATGTGTTGGTAGGTTAGGTTCACAAGCGATTTGTGTGTTGAATTGTTGAGTATTCAAGGTGTATTTAATGCAAGAAAAAAAAATCTTGATTCTTCTGCTTTTCATATAGCTTGGCCTTTCCAGACCAGTAGAGCTGGTCTTCTGAACTTGCAAATCACACCAATACCCCCAAAAGTTTAATGGGAAAAAACGGGTCTGCTTCTTTAAACTTTCTGCATTTGCAGATGTTAAAAATAGGGAATTTGTTCAGTCCAGATTTATATGTATTTCTGATGAGTACCCCCTTAAAGCACATCACAGTGTTCGAATGCCTAGACACAGTTGGAATACCTTGAGATTTGTTCACAACCAAATAAGTCCTTCAGAATGTGTGAAGAAGACCAAATTGCTCTAGCTAAATCAATAATTCAATATGAGTAAACACATGGAAAGACAAAAACACATTTGATCTCAGAGCACCAAATATTGTATACAATGGATTCGAAGTCACGCCACAAAACCTCAGTATCCATTTGTGAGGCAGAAAAAAAACAGGCAAAATTAAGACACGAAAATTTTTACAGGTCATCCATCTTCCCCACAAATGTTTCAGTCAAGCTATGGCCGCTGACCATTTTTGTTGTCCCAACTATCAAATCATACGCCATCCCTTCCTGCAAGACCCAAATTAATATGTATATCAGGATACAAGAAGACAACAAATGAGAGAAGATATATTCAAGGATACTCGGACCAAAAGGCCAAACTAACGAGCAAATAAAACAGTTCGTCAAATTTGCTTCAACCTATCCAGGTACCAAATTGTATAAGCTCATGAAATATCATAATTCCTTATCTGCATAACCTTTAAGATTACCTGAGAACTGAGAAATCGAAGGGCAGAAATCTCTGCAAATGTTACACCTCCGATGAAGACGACAAGTACAAGGGAACGCCTCCCATCAGCTACCCTGGGTTATATTAAGGAATGTCAAAATAAAATATGAGATACTAGCACACAACTAAACAAAAATTTGCAGTAAAAAAGCAATGCAAATGGTGGAAGTTGCTTTTAGCCATATTTCTTGAGTGACATTTTGCAGAAAAAATCCATATCACAAATTAGACAAATTAGTATGGTCTTATAATACCATTGCAACTGCAAATGGCTTCTTATGAATCTGCAAACTATAAATCCAGTGTGTCTGAAGTTCAGACTCTGAACCAGGTATTCATGAATATCAACAAATACAGTGCTCATACTAGAATATTATAAAACAAGACCAGTTGGCACATACTTGTCTACATTGGTTGCCGCCCCCTGCAAAGTGTCAAATGATGCACTGCTTGAGAATCGTCCCTGTAAAACATTACAAGAGAAAAACAGCTTAATATGTAAAATTGTAAATAAAACAGGCACACACAGAGACATTAGTAATAGTAAGCAAAACATGCAAGCAAAAAAGAAAAACAAAGAAGAGATAACAAAAAGAAATGAACTGACTCTCTTTGTTTCTGAATGTGGTCCAGGTAACAGCTTCAGAATTTCTTCTATAGGACGCCTGAATCATCAAACATTTCATGTTAGAGCACAAAGATCACATTCATATGGATACGAAAAGGAGTATGGGAACATGATAGGCCTTAAGCTGAGCATAGGAAGCTACAGAACTTTAACCAAATTCCTAGAAAAGGCTCTCCTTTTTGGTGCAAGCCTTCTTTATACGGTAAGTTGTAATCCTCCATTGCCAAATTTAATAACTATAGTGAAAACTTTACAAAAAGTAAAGTTTCTACTAAGAGAAAGCCCGACATCATCTCAAAACAACAAAGGCAGCCTCTATCTACCTCTAATGAAAATTTTTGGTACAACAAAGTTCTCAAGGGAATAAAGTAAATCATGTATAAAGGGGAAACTCCACTGCAACTGTTGAATTCTATATCCAACCTAGTTCCAACCAAATTGACTGTACTATTAGAACTTTGGAGCATACTAAAGTATGGGGACCAAGTTATCCACTTTGCATGCATACATACCTATAAGTTTACTCTCAATGTATCGAAGGTCTGAAATACAATAGATAACCCTTTTACAAAATTAGATACAACCAGAAAAAAATAGAGATTACAATTTCACTATCTTCCGTAGTTTTCCAAGAAAGAGATTACAATAAACAGCATAGAGTTCCAGAAGATATGCTCATGGTGAAAAAGAAATGACGAGATCTATGGAGGAAAAAAGCGAAACAAAACTAGATTGCTGCATATTTTATCAGTAAACGAATTAGGCTCACCATCCAGATCGAACAGCGTGCTGGACGAGGCGAATGCTAAGAGGTGCATATCCAGAAAAGGCATAGGCGATGTCATTGGGGCTGTGAGACAAGAAAATTTCCACAAAAGTTTGTCAAAGTACATCAGACTACAAGGATAGTATAGTCCAATTAAATACTAAGCAATTACTTTGACGGGCTAAAACAGTTTTTTTTTTTAAACCAGAAAGTTAGGTTAAAAAATAAAAAACAATGAAGAGGGGGTGTAGATTGACTTTTAAAGTGTGTCAATAATATTACCCTAATTAAATGTTAAAAGAACAAAATGAACAATTTGAAGCTAAGAATATCAGACACCATAAAACTACAATGTGAACCTTATATTGTGGACTACCATATATAAGATAATGGGTCTCCACTTATAAGCTCATCTGGCACGTATACCAATAATATGGTACCATCAGAAAAGACACTAGTAAGCATTAAGCATGAATGAAAAGTAGCTCAAAATTTAAAGAGCACAATACTTTGCAGTGTCGGTGTCTTCAATGACAAGTTGTAAGGCACGCTTAACTGTCAGCCAGTTGCTTTTTGTCTCCTGCAAGGTTCAGATGATCTACAATAAATCGTATGTTCTTTTTTGTATTCACCAGGTACTAACTTATGCAAGTAAACCAGTGGGTGCTTGTGTAAAGGTAAAATAAGAACAAACCTGTTTTTTAAGCAATCCAGCTTTCTCTAAATTTCTCAAGGTAACCATGTGCTCAAATCCATAACTATGGAGTAGTTCCCTCCTAAACCAATACAAAAATCATTTAATATAAGATATAAAACCAAGGGGAGTAAATTGGAATATAATATGAAAAGTGCAGTTCTTGCCTCAAATAGTCAAAATTCTTCTTAGGCAACCCAGAATTTGTGATGGAAAATAAGATGAGAAGACGTAGAATAGTTACAAGAGGCTCCTGCTTATGGATCAGTTCTTCAATGTAATCTAAACATCTGCATTCATCAACTATATCAGTTTCATGCATGCATATCAATTAAGCGGCCTGTGTTAACACATAGGACAAGTGAAAACATATTAATATATTTCAGGTTCTAGAAATGAATAGATATTCTAAAGAAAACACTAAGACGGGTATATATTTGCTAGGTATACAAGCCATAAAGAATGTTTGTCAAATGGCTCACATCAGACAGGTCATTAATAATGATCTAAGACAGGAAATAATACATATAATCATTTCCGACTCCGGGATGGACATAAGTACTCAGATGAGTATAATTTGAGCTGAAATTAATCCACATCATCAGCTACAATTACGAATCTTTTTAGCATACCATGAAAACTCAGCTAAAGATCAATGCAGAATTACAATTTGTAGATGACTGCTAAAACCTAAATTCAGTTTCAAGTAAGGTATAACTTAAATGTTGTTGAGGAGATATTACATTTCACTTTTTATTGGCTTCATCTTACAATTTGTACATGACTCCTAAGAATTCAATTGAGTTTCAAGTAAGGTACGTTTCATTATCTTCATGAGCGTATAGCTCAGGAGATACTACGTTTAACTTGTCCAGCCAATAGCACTTTCAACAATGAAATCTAACTTAAGAAGGTGCTTTTGGAGATAACAGGCAAGAAACTGAAGGTTATTTGTTACAATGAAACCTAACATGGTATTAGTCAGTACTCAGAATTACACGGCTTTTTGCCTCCAAGTCTTTCCACATAATTAGAAAATTGAAAATGATAAACATACAAAATCTCCAACTTGTAGTTTTAAATAGTCAAAATTCAGCTTACATGTCAAAACTCTGAGCCTCAATAATTGTGTGTTCCATGTCAAGTTGTCCAAGAAAAGATGGCTTTGATGTGATGGTTGTCAGATGCTGAGCAAGATTTATGTGCCTCTAAAGCAAAAATTTCCAGCAATCAGAAAATTAAACTCCCCTCATGAACTCCTAAAAAGAAATAAATATTACTTACGGTCATTTCTGGCAATGAGTTCAGCTTTTTGACAAAATCCTTCAATTCAGAAACTGTCTGGTTCTATAAGCATTATCATATAACACCAATTAGAAGGACTAGATTTGGGCAATAACGTCAGGTTAATGATCAGAAAACTGAGTTGACACTGACATCTCATGAGGGGCAAGCGCTCAGCTCTAAAAATTTTCACTTACATTAGAAGTCACCTCAGTGTAGTCCTGCTTCATGGATGTTGCTTTTTGACGTAGAATCTGCAATCATACTGAAGGTAGCAACTAAGCAGTTGAATTCCAAGGAAAAAAATCTTCTTTCAAAAAAAAAAACTACGAAGAGATAGATTTGGAGGAAGAAAACAAAGAACTACAGCAATTTAAATGGTGAATATAGATCAACCTGGACAACAACTTCAAAGTTGAGATCTCGTGTCTCTTTAAAAAGCTTGTCACTGTAATTAACCAATACCCCAATAAATGAACAGAAAAACGAAGGACAATGGAAAAGGACAGATCATTTAAAGAAAAAAAATTCGCAACAAAATTCTAGGATCATGCGTGCATTTGAGACAATCAATTTTTATGGATGTACTAGAAGACTTCGATGAGAGCGTAAAATAAATGAATCACCTTGAATTAAGTGGAACTTTCATCTTCTTTCCCTCTTGTTGGCCACCCATGATGGATGCATCAACCTCTACAGAACCATTATTGATATGCAGAAACTGCACTGGAACTATTAGGGATAGCTTACAACTAACTCAGATTACCAAAGCAACTATTGTCCTTTATTTTCCATTTAACAAAGAAAAAATTTCTCATTAAGAATTTTGCCAATACAAATAAGAACAAGGTATTGAATGCTTGTACTGCTAGAAGTTCAGTTGCTTATAAATTTATTAATCAGAACAGACCTGATGTCAATATTTATTTAAAAAATAAATAATCGGTCATCTTTCAGTGCAAAAAAAAAAATCCTCCAATTTTACAATTGCTTACCTCATCCAGAAGCCCCTCGTATGTTAACTGAGTACACATGGGAGTAACCATGTCCACCTACATCCAAAAAATAGTCCATTTAAACAAAAAGCCACAATTCATGGTACAATTGCGTCATAGAAATTATTTTACAAATGAAAAACATACAAAATTTCCATCGGAACCTCAATCACATCCTTTGGTGACAATACAAACACACAAAAGGAGAGAGAGAGAGAGAGAGAGAGAGAGAGAGAGAGAGAGAGAGAGAGAGAGAGAGAGAGAGAGAGAGAGAGAGAGAGGGTTACCTCTCGATCTAAAAGGATGACAGTATTTATCTCTGGAACAACCACCTGAAGTCACAACAAGCAATGGATAAGTGGAAAGCTTTTTAAACTGTACCTTTATATAATGTGTAAATTTACATATCTTATCTCTTATGACCGGATTTTTGTTTCAGATTTGATTTATAATAGAAAGAGCTCGAAGTCATGCTTAATTACATCTGGTGAGTTAACTGGTTCCTCTGCTTGCATGCGGTTTAGAATGTCAGCAACACGTACTGATGCTTTTCCTTTCGCCCTCACATTTGGTATTACCCCAAAAGAAAACTGCAAATCAATAAACAAGGCATACATTTTAATCTACAGTAATGAACAAGGCCAAGAGTATCATCATAATAGTGCTCTACTCCAAAATCATCTCTACTGTAACATTCTTTTATCAGCTTTTACATATAGATATGTAATATAAGGCTTCATCTGTACATGATTCAAATGAATCACATGCATATCCCTACAAAAGAATAGACTATACATAAAATAGCTGAACAAAATAGCATAATGCATTTTCTACAACCTCGAGCTTGTGAATGGCTTTTGCGATATGCCAAAGTGAGCTTGTATCACCGTCAACCAGGCATTCCTACCAAGCAAACACCCAAAAAGGACAAGTAGATACATATAAATCACATAGCGCAGAAGAAATTTTGAACATCTGAATCTCAAACAATAATAATTAAAACAAATCCAAAATATAAATTTGACTTTTCCCTAATACCTTGTTAGAGAGATCAAGTTCAAATGACAGAACATCCTCGTCCAATGGAACAGTGTATAGCTGGT
Source organism: Rubus idaeus (assembly GCA_030142095.1). Classification (NCBI taxonomy): domain Eukaryota; kingdom Viridiplantae; phylum Streptophyta; class Magnoliopsida; order Rosales; family Rosaceae; genus Rubus; species Rubus idaeus. The sequence goes on from CM057971.1 coordinate 6,999,702, forward strand.
ACTCCCCTATAGTCAACAAGTTGTGGACTTTTTCGTCCTCAAGGATCTGAAGAACCAAAATGACAGTTGTCATCGGTTAACATTATAATTCATGCACATTGCTTCCATCAAACCCCAAAACTTATGCTAAGAAAATTGATTTATAATAGCAAAGGAATGCTCACCTTCTCACAAGCAACCGAACGGCGAGGGATGAAATAAAGATAGTATTCTCTCTGTAATCCTTTTGCAGCATCACTCTGAACTTGCGAACTAATGTATTTCATCAAACTAAGCTGAGAACGGACAAGGTAAACCACTTTGGCACAGTCAGTTTGAATCGCCTCAGCCGATAGATGTCGCAGTTCAACCCCTTGTTCCTGTTTGTAAGTATCAGTAAAAGTAATTACAATCTTAATTCTCACAGAAAAAGTATTCTTCATTACAGTCTGCTCATTTTGGCTGAACCTACCAATCGTGCAACCGATATGCAAAATCAAATTTCAAATGCAAGGTTACAAAAAATTTAGCTCAAGAAGCATGAAAAACACATCACAAGCCTGTCAATTCCATAAGCACTATGCTTTACTCAGCACAAGGAAGAAAAAGTCGAATTTTCTATAGAAACGAAGAGTTCAACAGAATTACCCTGAGAAGAGCAGTCTGGATGATCAATGAGATTGAGCCGCTGAGCTTCGGATCAATCACCAAACACTTCTTTCCTCGAATCTACAAATTCCAGAACACAATCATAAATCACATTGAAGACAAAGCCTTCGCAAAGAAAAGAGGAGATATTTTTGAATTTTAACGGAAAATTGAATTGAACAAGGAGGTGGAGCTCACGTTCTTGAGGATGTTTATGAGCTCCTTCTGAGACTGTTCCCTGTTGCACGATGATATCAAAGCATGAAAAATTTGTAAGGAGGTGTTGATAACAACTAGAAACGAAACGATTTCTGTAACTTTATGATCAGTTGGTACCTGAGATATGTGAGATTGAGAGGAGCATTGTCCAAATTGGGAATCTGAGCCATCGCGGAAGGCGAACCTCTATTTTTCAGTTGCGGTGGTCACCGGCTCGGAGATGAAAAGACCTCTATTAGATTGCAGACTTGGCTTTGCCACACTCAACTTCACCCCGAGTTTATATTCTCATCGGAGTGAGCCTCGGTAATGGTTTGTTACTTTGTTCGAGTCTATTTGATTTCATGAAAATAAAATATGGAAACTTCGCCTCGGATATGGGCTCTTACAGGCGGGTCGGGTATGGACTTCATTTTTGTTTTTTTTTATCCATGGGAGGCGGGTCGGTTAGGAATCAATACACACCTAAAAACAGTAGAACACACATGTAAATTTGAGTCGAAACTCTCAATGAGTGTCCCAACAGCTCATTCCACCTAATTGCGAGGCCAGTTAGCTAAAAAAATATATTAGAGGGGGCAGTAAGAAAGCTTAGGCAATATAAAGAAAAATTTAATGTCTGACCTTAATTAGTACAGTAAGATTTTTAATGTAGTATACGTAATTAGTATAGAAGATTTTATATAATGTTATCAATAAGAAATTTCTAAATTTAAAATGTTATTTTTATGTTTTTTTGTTAGGGTTTAGATAAAAGTATAAAACATAGAGTGTTAATTGCATATTTTACACACGGTGCTAGTATATAGCCAAAAACTAATACAAATATATACATATTCAATGAAAATTGAGGGGGGTCAGTTGCCCCCTCTCGACCCCCCTTAGCTATGCCCATGGCGAGGCCAACTCTTAATGTTAGACTAATCTCTCTATCACTAGAGTACAAACCACAGTGGGCCTTGCAAATTAGCTGACCAAACTTTACATAACTCTATTTTAAATATGTGTCTTTGTGTGTCAAGTTGAGGATCAAATTAAGGTTGGGGGTTCCCGACCTTGCATCCCCTCCCACATTTTTGTGTTTTGTTTTTTTTTTTTTGAAAGGGGGGAAAAAACCCCAAAACAACAAAATAGAAAAGAACTAAACTACAACATCAACTATAGGAACTGCACGAGGACGGCCGAAGACCAGCCATATCGTCTATGATAGCATCCATCACAAAATTTAGCATAGAAGGCAATTTGCCGAGACCGAGACGAGACCGAGATCAATATCAAATTATCAATGTTTTTTTTAACAAGGCAGTCAACAACTATATTGCGCTCATGATGAATGTGAGAAATAGAGCAAGAACTTAAGCAAGAGATAATGCTTTGACAGTTTAGAAGAAGAGTTCCCATAAAATGAAGTGTCCAAATCAGTATTATGCAGAAGAGCCATGAGCACACCAGAATTCCTCCAAAATGCGAGTAAGCTTGCTAAACATCCCCAGTACCAATGTTCAACAACTTTTTTTTTTTATAGTATGATATTATTATTTTTTCTTTTTTCTATTTGTTATTATTATTAAATTAAATCCACCTCAGCGTCACCCAAAATTTATGTTTCCAAGACTGACGAGAGTTTCGTTATTTTATTGTTGTCCTCCTCCTTTTCCTCCATCACTTCGCCTCCATGTTCTTCCATCTCAGACTTCCTTTCCGTTAAAGTTGCGATCTTTTTCATTGTGAAAAAAAATAAAATAAAGATTTCATTACAGTTTCTCGTCAATAGCCATGTCTGACAAACCACCTTCACCGGCGTCTTCCCTCTCAATTTTGATAAAATGACCTCACTGGAATAGTAAGATTTCAATTCAGACCCGGGTGTAAAAGACAAAAGTGTCGCACTTTGACCCACACACACAGGACACAGTAGCGTCTCTCACTTAAAAAACCGAACTTTCCATCCAAATCCCCGTGACCGATTCCCAACGCAACCACTCTTTTACTCTTTTCGGCTCAATACTTTTCCGTTTCCTTTATAACCGCAGCCACCTCCTTTCAATTCTCTCTCTCTCTCTCTCTCTCTCTCTCTCCCTCCTCTCCAATTCATGGCCACCGCCACGCGCCTGCGCCGGCTGGGAGCCGCGGCGGCCATCGCTACCGCGGCCAGTGGCGCCTTCCTCATCCAACCTTCGTTCTCCGCCAGCGACCGCGGCGGTGGACACTCTGTAACTGAGGTTCGGCAGAGGATCGGCGACCGTAACGCCGTCGTTCCGCGCAGGGCGGCTCAGGAGTCGGCTCTGATCGGCGCCAGCTCCGGCAACCCGCTCGACATTCTGGTAATCGGCGGTGGTGCCACCGGCTGCGGAGTGGCTCTTGACGCCGCTACCAGAGGCCTTCGCGTTGGCCTCGTCGAGAGGGAGGATTTCTCTTCAGGAACTTCGTCCAGGTCCACCAAGCTACTTCATGGAGGTAAGCATTTCTGTATATACAATTATACATGTAGTTGTAGTTGCAGACTCGGATGCGTACGTTGAAAGTTGAGTCCTTGGAGTTATAGTATGTGGCTGTTCACATTGATATTTCTGTCGTTTGTGGACTTGCCTCCAAAAAAATCAGTAATCAAAACTTACAGATAGTAATCCTAGAGCTTCCAAGACTTGAGGAAGGTCCCAATGATAGAGGGTCAGTATGGTTCAGTTCCTGCATATGTGCTCATATAGTTTGAAATCAACGTTTAGAACGGAAACAAATAGTTACTGTGCAATTGGGAATAGCCAGATGTAAATTTCAGCTTTTTCTCTTTCAGTATTATACCTTGTATTTCTTATGTTTACACACCTTATTTTGCTTAAATTTAGCTTCTATCTTAATTTGCTTATGGTTGTTCTATTAGGTGTTCGCTATTTGGAGAAAGCCGTTTTTAATCTTGACTATGGGCAGCTGAAGTTGGTATTCCATGCGCTTGAGGAGCGTAAGCAGGTTATAGACAACGCACCACACCTGTGCCATGCTCTGCCGTGCATGACACCATGTTTTGAGTGGTTCGACGTGGTATACTACTGGATGGGCTTGAAAATGTACGATTTGGTGGCAGGACTACGCTTGCTACATGTGTCCAGATATTATTCTGCACAAGAGTCTGTTGAGCTCTTCCCTACACTTGCAAGGAATGGTAAAGATAAAAGCTTGAAGGGCACCGTGGTGTATTATGATGGGCAGATGAATGATTCACGTCTTAATGTTGGATTGGCGTGCACTGCTGCCATAGCTGGTGCAGCAGTGCTTAACCATGCTGAAGTGATTTCTTTTCTGAAGGATGAGGATAGCAATCGAACAATTGGTGCAAGAATCCGAGATAACTTATCAGGTATAATGAGCACACACTTTCACCAGTGACATATTAAGTGAATATCTTAGATTGCATATGTGTACAATGAGAATGAAAGGATGATTCAACATTCCTCCAGTGAAAAGAAAAGGAAGCATGACTGACTCGTGACATGAAAATTATTTGTTAAGGTTATAGTGAACAGTAATTAATGTCAATTGTTAGAAGAAGAGTTAAGGTTGGCTACGTTATTGATGCTGCTCATTTCTAAACTCAAATTTAACATGGCATGTTTCTCCATTTTTTTTTATTTGTTCCCATCGAGCCTTGTTTCCGGAAAGAAACCTTCACGGAACATTTTATTGTCAATAATGGACACAGCTATAATTTGTCAATGATGATTTAAAAAGTTTGTTTTTGAATGTCATGATTTTTACTATATTTCTCAACTTACCAGGAGAAGAGTTTGATACATATGCAAAAGTTGTTGTCAATGCTGCTGGACCATTTTGTGATTCTGTAAGGAAGATGACTGATAAAGATGCAAGACCTATGATATGTCCAAGCAGTGGTGTACACATTGTACTTCCTGATTATTATTCTCCTGAGGGTATGGGATTGATTGTTCCTAAAACTAAGGATGGACGTGGTTGTCTTCATGCTGCCATGGTTGGGACGAACAGTTGCTGGCACCACAGATTCTAACACCTCTATTACTCTGCTTCCTGAACCGCATGAGGATGAGATTCAATTCATACTTGATGCCATTTCTGATTATCTTAATGTCAAGGTATGTGGTTATAAAGTTATCTATGTGGCTACATTTGTGGGGTATCCTTACCTGCATAGCTTATACAAGTTTCAATGATACATTGCCATGTTCATCACACGTGATCCATATGCCGGCAGTTTATTTACAGTCTAGACAATTAAACATTTGGTTTAATGTTGGCTTTTCTGTCTATTTAGTCAGCTAGTCAGCAAATTGTGTGTAAATTTAACAGCATGTTCAAGCCAAATGTTTAGATTGTCCTTTTCAGATTTATGTATTGCATATGTACTGGCCTTCTGGGCTTGTCATATGGTGTCATTTTGGCACTTTGTGTTGGTGGCTGACAAAATTATTGTCAGCAAGTAGTATTTTCAAGTAACTCATTTTCCACCTTTCTTATATGTTTCTCATGGGAGATGCAAATATGCATCTGTCATCTGTGGTTGATTTTACCATCTCAAATTATGGAGATAAAGAAGTACCCCAATTTATTTCAGTTTCCATTCTCGAGTTTGGTAACTTAATTAGTTTTGAGGGTTGTGCTCTAAAATCTAAATTCAATGCTAAAAGGAGATATTTGGGTCTTATGGGCTTTGTACGAATAAACTATGGTAAACAAAGACTTCACCAGTCAATAACAAGCTATTGACTTTTGGCTAATGAGCAGTCAATAATAAGCATTTCTCAGTCAAGTTGAATCTTACTCATATTGATAATTGATATCTGAATGCAGAAGCATCGGAAGACATTTAGTGCTGTGACTTACTCTAGGTGTCTTCCTTTTCCTTTTCTACTTGTTGAAATTAATGTATTTCTGGGAAAATATAGGTGCGACGTACTGATGTTCTCTCTGCTTGGAGTGGTATTCGCCCATTGGCAACAGATCCATCTGCAAAAAACACCGAGAGTATATCTAGAGATCATGTTGTATGTGAAGATTATCCTGGACTTGTCACAATCACCGGTGGGAAGTGGACTACTTACCGTAGGTATGCTTATTGGGTCAATCTTAGATTATTCAGTTGTAAGTTAGATTCTTCTTCGCTAACTTAGGCTACACATCTAGAGTGAGTTGGGTCCGTTTTAGTCTAGGCAAACACTATATTTATTAGTTGGGCAGGCTTCTTTATTTGCCCCTCCTAGATTATTTTGCTCTGCAATACTAAATAATAAGTTTAACTTGCAGTAGATCAACATTAAAGTATAATATATGGACCTCTATCCTTGACATCTTCTTCACTCCCTTTGTGTGCCTACCTATCTTTCTTCCACAAAGTATTTGGCTGACTAGAAATTTTTCAGCATGGCAGAAGATGCGGTTAATGCAGCTATAAAGTCTGGAAAGCTGACCCCAGAAAATGAATGTGTGACCTCCAAGCTACAGATTGTTGGTGGAGATGGATGGGACCCTGCATCTTTCACAGTCATTGCTCAACAATACAGGCGCATGAAGAAGAGTCATGGTGGTAAAATTGTTCCCGGAGTAATGGACACTGCAGCAGCAAAGCATCTTTCCCATGCATATGGTACTTTTGCTGAACGAGTGGCTGCCATTGCTCAGGTTGGATTTTCTTGCTCCAAGTTCACTGTGTAGTTAGTTGTAAGCAATGTATTATAATATGCTACTTTAGTAGCCCTTTTTTTTGGGATTAATCATGTGCTTTTGAGGTTGGTGTTTACTTTTAGCTCAATCTTTTCAATTTTAGAATGAAAACTTGGGGAAGCGGCTTGCCCATGGGTACCCTTTTCTAGAGGCGGAAGTTGCTTACTGTGCACGAAATGAGTACTGTGAATCAGCCATTGATTTCATTGCTAGGAGATCACGGCTTGCTTTCCTTGATACTGATGCGGCAGGCAGGGCATTGCCACGCGTAATTGAGATATTGGCAACTGAACACAAATGGGACAATTCGAGAAGGAAGCAAGAGTTAGAGAAGGCCAGGCAATTCTTAGAAACTTTCAAATCTTCAAAGAATGCTCAGTTCAATGATGGGAAACACAATTAGTAAGTATATTGACCTCTTTTGTTTGCCGATTAAATCTCTTAATTCCGATCAGCAATTTAACTCGGTATGCTTTTAGGTTTGTGAATTCAATTTTTGCGGATACATTGACTGACAGCAATTCTTCGGCTCACTCTGGTGCAATGAAGTAAAAAACTACAAATTGCGTCCTTCTCCCCATTCCCTGAAGTTTATCAGCCGAGCAGAAGAGCCAGTATGGCATACACAGCATGTGGTTATAATTTACATACAGCCTCAAAAGTTAACTATTGCTTGTATTACAGACTTGCTGCCGTCGACCAAAATAATTTGTTCAATTTATCGGTTCTCCTCCAGAGTTGTTGATGTTATCAATTGATTCTAATAGGTTTACTATTGGGTTTTTCAAATTCCGACTATAATGTCAGCAAAGAAAACAGAAAAAGAAATCCCATGATATTTTTAGTTTTTCAGTTCTGGTTTGTAATTTATGAACGAGAAGGATCAAATAAAGTGGATTCTTCTTGGTTATTATCTCATAGTTACATGCAGCAAATACTTTGATGATTTGAAAGTCTTGAAGAACAACTCTTAAACGCTAATGTACTTTACATTATGTCAAAAATTAAAAAAAAAATTAAAAATTTTAAATAATAAATAAAACCAAATAAATTATAAGCCAAGCGCTTCAGCCACCTAACAACCCCAAACCGAGAACAGTAACCACCTCGATCAGGACACCCACAACAAACCGAGAACCACAAACACACACACAGAGAAGATAACTTTCCAAAGACACCAACCAACCAACCCAACCGAGACCACACAAAACGCCCAACACCCACCCAATCCCGACCCTCCCCACACCCCAACAACACCCCCGACACCATCGACGTCTCCACCAACCTCAACGATCCACACTCTCCCACCTCCCAACACATCCGATCAACCAACCATCAAGGAAACACCACCCAACCAAACTAGACCAAACCGAGACCTGCCCCACATCCACACTACAAAAACACCCCCCCCCCCCCCCCACCCCCCCCCCCCCCCCCAAACAGAAGAAAAAACCCCCACACCCCGGACCCCCCCCACAAGATGTTGGACGGGAAAGACCACATCGCGGATCGGTCCACCAGCAAGCACTTGACATTATGTCAATGACATATCACAAGCCAATAACAATATCACATGACTTGTTCTTCTTCACGAGTTATGATATTTTTCATTCATATCCATTTATTGCTTTTGAGTTTGATTTCAGGATCACGGTTTAACGCAAGTTCTAATGGTTGCTTTTGACTATGAACATATATGCACACATGAATATGCTCGTGGTTTTTGACATTGTAACTGTTTTGGAGGTCAACATTCTACATCATTGGCTCAAAGAGGTTTGTAGCTTTGAATTGGCCGAAAGAGGTTTGTAGCTCTTATGGTCAAGAGTATTTATATTTCTCTTTTCCAACCATCACAGGATATCTAAAACGGATGTAGAAACGAGATTTGAGATCGAAGCCCAAATCCTCATCCCCAAATATCACTAGTCATCTGAAAGAAATATTTGGTCGAGGAAAAGAAATCTAGATCGAATTGGCCAAATAACAAGAAGATGGGATGACCATTTTCCCAAAAAAGTGGAGTCCTCAGTAGAGAAAAATCGAGGTTGGGAGTTGGGACATGTCCCGAATTAAGTTCGGGATATCGCCGCCCAATCCTCTTCCTCCCTAATTCTGTATATTTTTGGTTTTAAATACCACTCTTTTATGTATTGTCTCCCAATACGTATTTGCATGTTGTATTATCTTCATAAATAGAAAAACCAAAACATATCCAATAGTGCATAAAACCTCAACCTCAACCAAAAACCCCGGAAACCAAAAATGGCTGTTTCAGTAGCAGCAGCAGCAATAGCTTCTCTCCCTTCTTCACTCCTCTTCAAACGCTCGCTCTCTCTCAATCCCTTCCGCACACTCCCTCGAATCACCTGTTCCCTCTCCTCTTCCTCCTCTTCTTTCTAGAGTTCAACATCACCTTCGCGCCCAAACCCGAGCCCGCGCCCAAATCCGACCCGGATGCTCTCGCCGATACCGGCCAGCAGCTCTTCATCCCCTGGATCGTCCGCGGCGACGATGGAAAGCTCAAGCTCCAGTCGCACCCTCCCGCGCGTCTCCTCCTCGACATGGCCAATGCGGACACCAAGGCCAAGACCAAGAAGAAGAAGGAGAAAGCTGAGAAGCGCGTGCCGGTACCTGAGCCCAAGCATTCCAAGGCCGCGCGTAGGTTTTACAATCAGAATTTCAGAGAGTCGCAGCGGCTCAGCAAGGTTCTTGCCGCCGCCGGAGGTAGAATTATATCGATTATTACATCAATTCATCGTCTTTTATGAATTTGATTGATGAATTGCAGGGTAGAAATGAATCCAAATTGGACTTGAACTCACTTAGTGTAATGGTTACTTTGTTTTAGTGGCATCAAGGCGGAGCAGTGAGCAGCTTATTTTTGATGGGAAGGTCACTGTGAATGGTTCCGTATGCAATACTCCCCAAGTAAGATTCTTTTTCTATATTGGCATAAATTGATAGTAGCCATATTCCATCATACTTTAAAGTTAGGGTCTTACTATATCAGTGTCTCTTTTGTTTATCTGTAGACTCCAGTTGATCCTGGGAGGGATATTATTTATGTCAATGGGAATCGGCTTCCAAAGAAACTGCCTCCCAAGGTTTATCTTGCCCTTAACAAGCCAAAAGGGTATGCATTGCTACTGATTGCTTGCTGCTCTTGTTTGGGCCACTATCGATATTTGCTTTGCAATTTTTAGTTTTTGGAATTGATGCATTTGTATTATGATAGGTACATTTGCGCGGCCGGGGAGAATAAATCTGTCTTGGGTCTATTTGATGATTACTTGAAGACTTGGGTATGTTGAGGCTATTGCATTTTTGTCTATCCCTTACTCATTCTGATGCATGCAGGCTATATGAGCAATTAGAAATTAAAGGATAAATTTTAGGCTTTTAGCATTAGAATCATGTGCTGACAGCATATTCATGCATTCATTTTGTCAGATACCTAACTTGTAGTTTGCATTTTCAGGATAAGAGAAACCCAGGAACACCCAGACCACGACTATTTACTGTTGGCCGTCTTGATGTTGCCACAACTGGGTTGATTGTTGTGACCAATGATGGTAGCATACTGAAACCAGATATGCAAGTTCTTTTACATAATGATTTAATATAGAATAGATTTATCTAATGTCACATCTTATGTAATATGTTTTCAGGAGATTTTGCTCAAAATATATCACATCCTTCATCGAACTTGTCAAAGGAGTAAGTCTGCATCATTTTGTTATCTCTTAGTATTTTTGCAATATCGTGTTTAACTATCAGACAAGAAAGATGGTATGAGATGAAATATTTTTTGTGTGAATTCACTTCATAAGTAATACAATCTCCTATGCAATCGGGAGTTGGTTCAAGAACTTTGAGCATATATATATATATATATATATATATATATATCTGGAAGGCTATAATGTAATTGTCGTCTGTCTATTCTTCCTTTTTAATTCATTTCTGGTTTTTCATGGAATATGAATCCTGATGACTTGTCCCTTCACACTAATTGTAGATACATTGCAGTAATAGAAGGTTCTGTTAGTAAGCGGCAGTTGATAGCCATCAGTGAGGGAACAGTCATTGAAGGTGTCCATTGCACCCCAGATTCTGTGGAGTTGCTACCACAACAGCCAGATATGACAAGATCCCGTTTGCGTATTGTGGTACTGATTCTCTCTCTCATGTAACAAAAGTAACAGAGTGGTCAGCTCATATCTGTTGTCATTTTTAATAACCTAAAAAGTTAATACTTCCATATCGCTTTATTTCTCATATCATCTGGTTGTGGACTATAATTCTCTTGTACATATCAACCTTTCAACATTTGCTGGATTGTGGACACAAATAGTTACACTGAACACACAAAAGCATGTAATGTCAACTGTGCAATGGCCTTCATCGTCGAACTGATTCATGCAGGTTCATGAAGGGAGGAACCATGAAGTACGAGAACTTGTGAAAAAAGCTGGACTTGAGGTTAGAATTGTTTATTGATGGGAGCATTTTGTTCATCGAAAAATTGATTCTGGTTTTGTTTTTTACTACCAACTTTTGGCCTCAATCAATCAAATTTATGAAGAAATATGAAGGAGGATTATCCTCTAAAGTTTGACTCGTGTATGAATCAATATCAATATTCAAGAAAAAATTTCTTGTTGTTGCTGAGATTGTTTTAAATCTATGTTTCTTTGATCATATCTAATTCATTTTTTTAATGTTTTAGTTTGTCATTATGAGGTTTATTCATTCACGCTATAAACCGAACATATGGTGGTATATGTGACATTTTATGACATTTTGGAATTTAATCATTTACTGGAAACATAGGCTCATGATTCTTAAATTCACTGCTAGCTCATATCTATTGTTTCTTGTTGGTGAAATTTTGGGTTCTGCTTGTGTTGCTTACTTCTGTTTCTTCATGTTCCAGATACACTCATTAAAGCGCGTACGCATTGGTGGTTTCAGACTTCCAACAGATCTTGGGTAATCATCTATATTCACATTGATTGAAAATGTTTAGTACTTGGGTGAAATAATGGATTTCAAAATTATGTGTTGACAGTCGTGCACTGTTGGTATATAACTTGACTATCTGATGCTGCTTTGACTTGTACAAGGAGACTATGCATGTGCAGCTCTTATTACCCTTTGAGTTTCTTGCTAATTGTCTTCTTATTTTCAGGCTTGGTCAGCACATGGAATTAAGACAAGGTGATCTTTCTGCCTTGGGTTGGAAAACTAAGAAGGTTGCTGTGACTGCTGGAAGGTAGCATTTATCTTAGGTTTCCCGTAAGTTAATACACATCTTCACGACTGTCGAAAACTTCACCAGTCACCTGTCGGTCGGAGCTGTTGAACTGTGTCCCCATCCCCCTTTGTGGGGACAGTATTTGGATATGCTAGTTGGAATGCATCTTGTTTGCTATGGGTCACAGCCGACGGTTGAATATAACTCATGCTAATAGCTAGTGTTGAGCTCATGTTTCGGCTGCAGTATCTGTATGTTGCAAATGATATACAATATACCAAAATGCTAGTTTGACTGTTCATACCGGAAATCCAAAACTACGGTGATATGCTTAGACCTTTCGTTGTAAATCAAAGGAAACATTTTAACACTTCCACATTGGAAGCTTTCTGCTCTTACTAGTCTCCAATTTTTGTTTTTGTTTTTTGTTTTTTGTTTTCTCATCACAAGCATAGATTTGGTGTTGGCAGGTCATTCATCTAGAACATGCAAGGAAGAAGTTAAAAAACAAAAACAAAATAGGGTACATAGTTATTGTCTCATTCCAGCTTGGTGATGGAGGACGTTGCCGGCCAAATAAACACAACCAGACAAGTAGCTTCTTGAGCTTGTGACTGATTACGACACATCCAACCCATATGAGTCCAAATACAACTCTACCATGACCGTCTGCCATTGGGGCCTTGGGGGAGATGTGGATTTATCTTTGTTAATCAATTGGGTAAATACTAATTGGGGATGAAGATATTGTTTCTTTGTGAAGCTATAAAAGATTGGGTTCCACCAATGCGAAAATTCTTGTATCCACCAATGCATGTTCCATGATGCAAAAAAAATAATGAAAATGCCACTGTTCTCAAATATGGAAAAAGATTGGATTGGATTGAAGGGGTCAGCTTTTCACTTGAATAAAGGGAGAATCTCGTTTCACAGCAGACTTGTTTTGGGGCGGCAGCAGCTCCTTTGTCAAAAGTTCTTCTTGTGTGTGTTTTTTTTGGGGGGTAAATTTTACATACAAAATTTTGTAAAACAAAAGGTACTAGAGTTTCTTTTGATTGGGAGGGAATTATACCTTAATTCGAAATCAACCCGATTTTCGATCGTCCCTTACTACTAAATATGACCTTAATGCGTTATTTCTGACCTAATGTAGTTGTAACCCAATTGTCGAATCTCCTTCACTACTTAGTATAATCTCAAGGACTGCATACTAAGATAACATCTCAATGCCTCATCCCTAACTTATAGCTCGAAATCTCCAATTCACTACTATGGTATCCCAATCTCAAGGACTGCATATCTAAGATTCAACATCACTCAATGATATCAAACAATCAATAACAATTAAACCAAATAACCACTTCCTATCTCTTTTCGAACTTCACGTACAATCAAGTAACAATATTATTTTACCACATAAAAAGCTACAACATAAGAATACCAAGACAACGATGAAATTTTTAACAAAGGAAGAAATTAAAGACTTAAAAACTGAAATAAAAATAACATAACAAGTAAAAGAAATAAATATCACACTATCCAACAACTCCCAATTCCAATCATCTTCACTTTTCGGGCTTCAATAATACTTCCCAGCAAAATAGCAGATCTGCAAGGGATAAAAATTAAAAGAATTCACAGACTCTTGAAAAGATTTCCACATTGGTATACAGAGTAGTAGCCTTTGATATTTTATCCCTTTGTTGCCCCGATACCCTTTAGCATTAGCATAGTGGAAGCATTGCTATCTCACTAGTATCATTGCAATTTAGTTCATTTTCTATACATAAATAAAAAATATTATAATAAACAAAAAAATATTAAATATGGTTTTCAATTTAACATAAAAATATATGCCACTCCCCCGTAAAACTCGATGTCCTTTTCTGTTGGCAAATAATGTTTTCTTCTCTCCTAATCTCTCAACAGAACACGATACAATATCTTGAACTCACTCCTTGGATGGCTTCTCAATAGATCCGGTAAGTTTGGAGCAAAACGTGTGATTTCAAACTTCGCAATTTTTCTTTTTCATATTTCAGGCCACTTCTACTCTGCCACTCTTTTGATCCATTTGGTCAAAAGTCAAAACACAACATGTGCTCCGCCCTTTTAACAAGAAGGGTCACTTTTACAATTCCTCTTACCCGCCAGCAGGCTCCCCGCCGTTTTGGAGGCTTTGGTGACATTTTTTGAGGGCCCCCCCCCCCCCCCCCACCCCGTCATTGTCCCCCCCCCCCCCCGGCTTTCGGGGGGGGGGTTTTCTCTCCCCTCCCCTCTCATTTAAAAAAAACATTTTTTTTTTAAAATTTGGGGGGGGGGAGAAACCCCTTTCGTTTTTGGTTAAAAAAAACCCCCACTCCCCCCCCCTTTTAAAAAAGGGGCCCCTTTGCAATTCCCCCCCCCCAGAAAGGGTGTCCAAATAAACAACCCCAATATGTTCGAAATGGGGAACCGACATGGCAAACACAGCTAGCTATACCCTGTATAATATAGTACAAGTATACATCATAGGCCCTACAAGGTGACATAGATTCACTATCCAACCATTCTGCACTGCACTTTCTTTTTACCACATTTAGCTGATGGTGATCGCTTCATTAAATATAATCATCCTTCCTTTTCATTTCATTGATCAATTACGCTGAGGACTGAGGTTTGACTCTACATTTATCTTCAAACAATGACTACCAAAGCAGAAAGGAAAAAAAGGGCAATGACACAAAATGGAGAAGATCTCCGGTCAGTCAGCCGATCCGACCATTAGATATATCCGGCAAGTCCATCAGAACATACATGTACATCCGGTATAAGTTTAAAATTCTCATACGTAGCATCACTTGATTGAACGGAAAAACAATCCTAATTGTCCGACCGTACGAAGGAAGACCCGCCCCACAAAAAGGCAGTAATAATGGAAATGGAAAGGTAAAAGAAAGTGTTTGAAATTACTTTCACGGCATTCAATATATAAAAATAAATTAATAAAATAATAACGGCCGTCTCCCTCAAAACGTAACTCACAGCAACGCGGGAACCAGAGCTTTTCACTTTGCGATTTGCAAAATTTCTCCCATTTATTAATTCCTTTCTTTCTTTCTCTTCCATCGTGCCGGCCTCTACTCTCTCTCTCTCTCTCTCTCTCTCTCTCTCTCTCTCTCTCTCTCTCTCTCTCTCTCTCTCTCTCTCACACAAACATTTCATGTCTCCTAATAAAGCTAGAGAATCTTCCTCTGCACCAGAAATTCTCTGCATCTGGATTTACCGTTTGTTTGCGGAGCCGAGAATTCTAAATTAATGGCTTCTCCGTCGTTGAGGTCTTCGTCAACGACGACAGCGGTGGCCACGGCGCAGAGTAACAATGGCGGAATTGGAAGGTCCGAGAGGCAGCAAGTCCATCCCACTCGACAAACGACGTCGTCTGTTCGCTCCAAGCCGGCGTCTTCTTCAACCTCAAGGCGCTCCGTCACTCCCACTTCTCGAATTCCCTACTCGAATCCCGAGTTTCAACAAGGTCTCTATCTATCTCTTTTTGGTAAATTAATTTTCTTTTAATTACAAATTTAGCAGAAAATTTGAAAAATTTGGGTTTTTGCAACAGATGGTGGTAGAGTGAGGGTTGCGGTGAGAGTTCGGCCGAGAAATGCGGAGGATCTCATTTCGGATTCGGATTATGGAGATAGTGTTGAGGTCCAGCCAGAGGTGATTATTCAACTCGGCCATTTTTTACTGTGAAGCATTTTCAGTTAAAAATTGAAAGTTACATTCTTTGTTATCACTCTTTTGTAGCTGAAGCGGTTAAAGTTGAGGAAAAACAATTGGATGTCTGAATCTTATAGATTTGATGAAATTTTTACTGAGACTGCCTCCCAAAATCGTGTTTATCAAGTGGTAGCAAAGCCGGTAGTTGAGGTAAATTTTCAATGCTTCTTTGTATTGCCACTTGTGGTTTTAGTTTGGTCAATTTGAAACTTGAAACCGATCTTCAGAAGATTTGGATGCCCATTTAAATTGAGTAGAGTCAATTTTGATTTACTTGTGCAGAGTGTATTGAATGGATATAATGGGACAGTCATGGCTTACGGTCAAACTGGGACTGGGAAAACTTACACACTTGGCAGGCTGGGTTATGATGATGCATCGGAGCGTGGTATTATGGTCAGAGCTTTGGAGGACATAATTTCGAGTACAGCTCCTGCTTCTGATACTGTGGAAGTTTCATACTTGCAGGTGGGTAGTCTATAATGCAGCAACATTACCATTTATGTTTGCGTTTCTTGTTTGTTTGGATTTGAATGCATTGATGAAAGGGCCATTGTTCATAGTTTCATACTGAAATTTAGTGTTTAAGTGCTACCTATCCACCACAGAAAAGGTTTTTTTTTCACTACCGCATGACAACGTTTCATTTCTTGAATCGCCTGCTAGTCTGCTAAAAGTTTGGAATGAAATAGAAACATTGCAAGTCTTATAACAATTAATGGAAGTTATGGAAATTCTGGATATGTAAACTATCTGATGATGAGTTGAAAATGTATTCATGTTACTATTATCTTGGATGATTGCTCTTTTCATTAAGAACTGTTTGGTTGCTCCAGCTGTACATGGAATCTATACAAGATTTGCTTGCACCAGAGAAGACTAATATTCCCATTCACGAGGACCCCAAGACCGGTGAGGTGTCACTTCCTGGTTCTTCAGTAGTAAGAATTAAAGACCTTGATCACTTCTTACAGCTGCTGCAAATTGGTGAGGCAAACCGGCATGCAGCTAACACTAATCTAAACACAGAATCGTCTCGTAGTCATGCCATTCTCATGGTGCGTCTGTTGTAGGATTTGAATATATCAATTAATGTTTGCTTTCAGAACTTTTGCACAATGATGATCTCAACTTATTCCTGTTATCTTAATTTTTTTTTTTTATGTTTACAGGTTTTTGTTTTAAGATCTGTGCAAGAAAAATCTACAGATGAGATATCTTCTCAGGAGAAAGCCTCTAGAAACGGCTTACCTTTAATTAGAAGAAGCAAGTTGCTCATTGTTGATCTTGCAGGATCCGAAAGAGTTGACAAATCTGGTGCATCCTCAACACTGTACACCTGAACTAGTACTTTAAGATTGCATGTCCCCCATGTATTTCTCCTTTATTTATAGATTATTGTCATTTTCTTTTTACTCCTTTGTAATAATTCTTTTTAGGACCCAACACTTACCATCATAAATTTGCACTTGAACTTGAGATGTTGCTGTTTTGGGTTCTTCAGAGTATTGGAAGCATTAGCTGTATATGAACTCAAATTTTAAAACAATCATAACATATATCCTTTTTTTAAATAATTGGTTTTTGTCAGTTGTAAGATTTGACGTGCTATCTTGGTTTGATGGCATTATTATTCCTGCATCTCTTGGCTAATTTCTCATGTTGCAGGCAGTGAGGGCCACTTGCTTGAGGAGGCTAAATTTATTAATCTTTCACTCACCTCCCTTGGGAAATGTATAAATGCATTGGCCGAAAACAGTCCACATATCCCCACCAGAGATTCCAAGCTTACAAGGTTGCTACGTGATTCATTTGGAGGTTGTTCCAATATATTTATATATTCTTCTCTATGTTTTGAATATCCAACTATGCCATAGAAGTTGCAATATTGCATCCACTTAGACTTAGTGTTATTTGATATGCATCATTGGTTTGGTGTATCATTTGGTCATTCACTAGACTTTCTTATGTAAAATACATAAGAATTTTTCCTTTGTTCATGAGACACCAGTGATTAGATTACATATTCTCACTGTAGGTGCATAAATATTTAGTCTATTCGCTTCCATGTTGTTGTGCTCTTTTTATTTTAAATATTTTTCTCACTGAAAATGCGTTTTTCTAATCAAACCGAAATAGGCACTGCGAGGACATCACTTATAATTACGATTGGACCATCAGCACGGCATTATGCAGAGACCAGTAGCACAATAATGTTTGGACAACGGGTAAGCCAGATCGGAAACTGTAAATATACTTGCATTCTCTCTCTCTCTCTCTCATCGAATTGATATTTCAGTCTCTATAATTGTACAGATCAAAGGGTTTATATATCTTGATGAAAACTAGCAATAGTCTGTGTTACTTGCAGGCACCTCGTTTTTCATTGACTAATGTGTATGTGTTTGTTATTAAAAAAAGTTGGCAAGTGTAGTATGCATCATTATCTTCTTAAATTTTGTTGGATTGTATATTTTCTTTAATAAATTCCTAAGGGGGAATGGAATAGTGTGGCCTAATTTGATTTTAAAATGTTAGAACTTAATAGCCGTGCCTCCACTTTTGTCAGTGGCCTGGTCAAATAAGTCCAGGCCATTTTTTTTCCTGATAACAATAGTCG
Organism: Rubus idaeus; assembly: GCA_030142095.1. Classification (NCBI taxonomy): domain Eukaryota; kingdom Viridiplantae; phylum Streptophyta; class Magnoliopsida; order Rosales; family Rosaceae; genus Rubus; species Rubus idaeus. The sequence continues at coordinate 7,017,881 of CM057971.1, forward strand.
ATGATAACCAGCTCAATTAGTTGGTATTGTCTGGCTTTAAGAACAACAATTACCACTTTATCCATAGAAGGCCGCAGTGTGTGATGTAGAATCAAAGTAGGAATTTTCAAGGAAAGAAAGACAGGAGAGGGATAATAGAAGATGAGAATCAAGGGAAATGTGGGCTTTAATTCTTTAACCTCTCTATTTTAAAAGTGATGCAGTGGCTCACTTATAGAGGCTATACCAAGGAAATAAGCAACTGGGATGAAAAAAAGGCTAAAATTTAATGATAATTAATGTTAACCTTCATGTATGGCTGAGCTGAGTTGCCATGTCAATTCAAGTATCTGCTTTGGTTCCATTCTTTTAATATTTCCAACTGCTAATACCATGCAACAAGTTGCGCACTGATTTTAATGGTAATACCAGATTAAATGGTTCTTGTTTCTTTTGCAGGCAATGAAAATAGTAAACACGGTAAAACTTAAAGAAGAATTTGATTATGAAAGTCAATGTCGGAAGCTTGAGAGCCAAGTAGACAATCTTACTGCAGAATTTGAAAGGCAACTGAAGTTGAGGGACAGTAAGAAATATGAATTGGAAAGACAGCTGACAGAGTGTCAAGACTCTTTTGCTGAGGCCAAAGAAAATCTGATTACAAGGTCTGAGGTAGTTGCCTCTCCTATAAACCATTTGTAATTCGGTTCTTGAGACAGTGGTCATACAATGAGGGTTGTGTGATTGTATTCAAGTCACATTTGAGTCAGTTGGCACATCAATAGTTAAGAGATTGTTTTTTTTTTTTTTTTTCAAAATTTTTCCTCCCTCTGATACCTTATTCATGCTTGCAGTTTTTGGAGAAGGAAAATACTCGTTTAGAGTTGGAGATGAAAGATCTTTTATATCAATTGAACAGTCAGAAAGAACGCCATGATTTGATGCATGGTAAGGTGGTACAGCTTGAAGCAAGTTTGGAACAGGGCAAGGTATTTCCTTTTTTGAGATCGAATGCTTGTTTCCCTTGTATTTTCATTTCTTTCATCATCATTATTTGTCTATTAATTTTCTGGTCATTATCTCTATTAGTGCTACCATTCTTGTGCAATTTTTTTTCACTAATTCTTTGCACACATTCCAAAAAACTTAGTTTTTGGGTATAATGGTAACGCTAAAAGCAGGAGTTACAAACTCATAATTGTGTTGTTCTCATTATCTGTTTATAAAATTTTTTGACCTTTATGAGCAAAAGATTTATGTTGTTTTTCTGACTGTTAGTAGCAACACCAGCTTGAAAGTTCTACATATCAGAAAATACTAGCTGATACCACTCAGATGTATGAAGAGAAAATATCAAAGTTGATGAAGCAGCTAGAAGATGAGCATGCTCGTTCTGGAAGCACAGAGGACCAGTTAGATGCGATGAAGAAGCTTCTGACTGATGGTCAGAAGACTATTCAGGTATTATTTAGTATCATCATAGGAAAGGGTGTGTGTTTTCATTTTTAATGTTAACACTTTTCTGCAACATTCTTGGTATGTCTTTTCATTGTTTTCTTGGAAAAACTAACATATGATTTCTTCTAATGCATATTTGTTCAAGGTAAAGATTTTATGTTCACCCTGTTTATTTGACAATTTCAATCTTCAACCTTTCTAATTTTTTCTTTTGTTCGCAAATAATGGAAGCATTATGTCTTACCACAAGTTATACAAATATGAGCACAAAATCTAATGTTTTTTTGCTTATGTAGCGACATGAGATGGAACATTCTACATATCAAAAAGCACTTGCTGACACAACTCAGATGTATGAGAATAAAATAGCCGAGCTAATGGAGCAATTGGAAGATGAACATTCCCATTTTGAAGATTTGAAAGAACAAGTCAATTTGGCCAAGAAGCTACGTCATCAACAAAGTTCAATGAAGGTTAACTTTATCCTTAAAACTCACTAAAGGATCCCATTTTGATATTCCATGGATTTTGAAGAGTCCAATGTGCTTTTGGAAGCATTTAGAAAGATCTTTCTGCACATTTAGAAACACTATTATTTCTGTGCATTCAGTACTTGATTGAATTTACCTTCGTGCAACTCCTTTCGGTACCAAAGAATATGTTTTTAAATACTTCTTGGTATTAATACTTTAACTGTAACTTGGAAAGTCTATACAGTGACCATCTGCCTTTATTAGCTCTACTGCTATAATTCTCTAACGGTGTGTTTGGATGAAATATTTTCTATTTTCACAGATATTCTCAAATGATGGGAATTATGATTCCATGAATTTAAATTCTGTTAATTGATAATTCTATTGTTTGGAAAAATAAAAAAAAAAATTAAAAAAATATTAGAAAAAAATTAAAAAAGACACCAATTTTGGGAAAAAAACCCATTTTGTATTTGGCTCTCCAAATTCCACGATTATTTTCCATCTGCCTTTATTAGCTCTCCACTGCTATAAAAAAGCCAAACATAAAAAATTCGGGGGGAGAGGAAAAACCCCTTTTTTAAATAAAATTCCCCCCCTTTTTCCCTCATCTAAACACAATGTAAATGTTGTGAAAAGATTGATTATATTTAAGACTCCTTTATACACCTGTCATAATTTCCAATATATTGATATATATATATATATATATATATATATAAAATTGAATCAGGGGAAGAAGGAGACTGATGAACTTAGAGTGAAGTTACAAGAAATGAATCAGCTGCACGAATTAACTGTAAATGAATTTCAGTCCTTGAAATCAGACTATTCTGATTTATCAGAAGAGAAGGTATGGTTGACATATCAAATGCGACTAGTGTGGTATTCTTTTTCGTCAATTGAAAACAAAAAAAGACTTTTTTTGGTCATGTAATAGCTGTTTTCAGTTTAAGTTTGAAATACTAAGTGATTCATAAATTGGTGACTATTTAGGAAAGAATAAATGAAGAACTTCAAGATGTGAAGGAAAGACTTCTAGTGGAAGAGAAGAAGAGGAAGACTTTGGATAATGAGCTGGTCAAACTAAAGAAGGATGCACCGGAGAAAGAAGATGATTTTGAGGTCAGTTGTTTGTGCATTTTCAGATATCGTGTTCATCATTACTGTATGCTGTCTTATATTTGAAATTTTATAGGACAAGAAATCATACATGAAGGAAAATATATATAAAGGATCTTCTGCTTTGGGAAATCCAATGGGATTACACAATTCCAATCCATCTAGGGAGTCACTATCTAGTCAGAGGGAGACACCTTCTAGTCAGAGGGCCACAATTGCAAAAATATGTGAAGAAGGCAAGATTTCTTATATACTGAAGGCGACAAAAGTTCTGGACTGCAGAACTTTGTTTTTCTTTTCCACTTTCACTTGTTGAGATATTACGGTTGACAAGTTACTTTTCTTCATACCTTCAGTTGGGCTTCAAAAGATCGTACAACTAATGACATCTGAAGATTTAGATGTCCAAACCCATGCTGTGAAGATGGTTGCCAATCTTGCAGCTGAAGGTAAACATGCACTTGCCTGTAGTTTCTAACTTTCTATATAACAGAAAGTATGTAGAGATCACATACTTGAGAATTGAGATATAAGTACTCCAGTAAGACTCCACTGGGTCGTGATTGTTGAATACAGTTTAGGCCCTTTGGGGAATTCAGTAACTGAAGACATAGAGTGGAAGAAGGGGATACATGCATACTTTTAATCCCCTTTCCGAGGAGTTGTATGGATGCTTTAGTGCTTTACTGACCCTTTTTGCCTCTTTCCCTCTGCATCTTTTACCATATATTGTTACTTCTAAGATGGTGCTTAATTCTGGACTTTCATCAAAATATGAACAGGTTAACTTGTTGGTGATCCATATGTGCTCGGATCCAAAGTAAATAAAACTAAATAATTTGCCGATTATCTCTCAAGAAAAATATACATCTTAAATTCTTAATATTAGATTATTTAACTATAGATTTTTATTAGTTCTAGGGTATGTTTAGATAAGAAGGATCAGACACACACCACCAACCACCTTCCTTGATAGAAGGGAACTATTTTTTTCCTTTGCCTGGTCATTGGTACAACAGCATTCTTTCTGTATGTTTTCGGTATCAAAGATTAGAAACAGTAGAAATATTCTAGTAGAGCTGATCATGCATTTACTTTAATAGTGTGAGCAATATTTGATCTAGGCTAAGATTCTTCTGTTCAACAACTCCTGTTTTCCGTTATTTGTCAGTGCTAAGATTCTTCTGTCAATGGGCACAGTTAACATGGGACTGTACTAATTAAGGTTTTCCTTTATATTCAGATATGAATCAGGAAAAAATCATGGAGGAAGGCGGTCTAGATGCTTTGCTTATGCTGTTGCAATCCTCACAAAATACAACTATTCTTAGAGTGGCGTCTGGAGCCATTGCCAATTTGGCAATGAATGGTAACCCTGATTCTTTGCACATGTAGTCAGTAAAGATATTATACTTCTCCCCTGATTTTTACTGTTCTATTGACCTTTAGTTTTTTAAAATATTGTTTTGACTGCATGTTTGTGAATCTGCTGACCATTCTGATTTTGAGAAAATAGCCAACTCAAATACTGGTTGCTATCATGTAACTGCATATATGTTGACAACTACAAAACTTGGCTTTTCCTGTTATGTTATTGTCTTTTAGTAAGGTTAACTTATTCTCTGTTTCCGTTTGGACTTTATCAGAGGTAAATCAAGGCTTAATTATGAGCAGAGGTGGAGCTCAGCTACTAGCAGGGACAGCATCCAAGACAAATGATCCACAAACTCTTAGAATGGTTGCTGGAGCACTTGCTAATTTATGTGGAAATGGTAACCCTCAGATGATTTTAGAGTCCTTTTTAGAAAAGAACAGTAAATTGCATATTTTCCATGTTTTTAGGTACAAACTTTTATCTTTTCTTGTACCCAATTTCTACATTACTAATTAGCTTCACTATATGGTTTTAAGTTAGGGGTGGTTGGATACTTGTAAAAAATAGTGCCTTACTAAGCATTCAAAGTTTTATCAAACATATTAATAAATTCCAAGTTTTGTTATTTACAGAAAGATTACACACGATGCTGAAAGAAGATGGAGGCATTAGGGCTCTCTTGGGAATGGCAAGGTCTGGGAGTGGTGACGTTATTGCGCAAGTTGCTAGAGGAATGGCCAACTTTGCCAAATGTGAATCTCGCGGAACTATTCAAGGTTGGTAGAAGTTATCCTTTTGTACCATTAGTTCAAATATATACTGTTGCATGGTCTTGAATGTATAGAAAGTTTACCATATGCAGGACATAGAAAAGGTCATTCCCTTTTGATCGAAGATGGTGCCCTTACTTGGTTGATTGGCAACTCCAATACTACCTCGTCTTCAACCAAACGCCATATTGAGCTTGCTCTCTGCCATTTAGCACAAAATGGTAACCCACCAACTGAGCTTGAGTATTTGATGCATGGAACGTTTACATATATGAAAATAATCAGGACAATTAGAATTCAATCTTATTTGTGATCTAGTGTTGGTCTAAATCCCTTTTATAATCGAGTCATCCTCGCTTTTTTCTTACCAAATAGCTGTAGGAGGGAGACTTGTCATATGTCCCTTCCATATCCTAAATTGTTCCATTGTTTCATGCAGAGGACAATGCAAACGATTTCATATTCTGTGGAGGGCTGAAAGAGCTTGTACGAATATCAACTGAATCCAGTAGGGAAGATATCCGCAATTTAGCAAAGAAGACGTTGAGATTGAGTCCAAAATTTCAGACCGAGATCCATGCGGAATAGTAAGATGTATAGATTGCAACCTATGCAGCTTTTTCTTAATTGGCCATCTGTGTACTTAACAACTGAAACTGGATTGTTGGACTTGAATCAATGAGGGTATGAAGGGAATGGAATCATGGGTTGCATTGTATAAGTAATTGAAAATTACGAAAAAAACAAAAAGAAAGAGTCTCTCATACAATATTCAATGCACAAAAGTTACATGGAAATTAATAACGACCAACTTTTAATCTTTAATCCTTTATAAAACTTACTTTAAAATTACATAGACAGCCAACATTATAAAGAAAACAAAAGGTGGCAGAATGTGTCCATCACCTTCTCCAAATAATACATGAACTCAAACGCATACAATATTCAACTCACAAAAACAGAATGAATCAATTTGAAAATGGAGAGACATACACTAATTTAGCTCTTCGATCTGAGGAGACTTGCGAGAAGTTTCCACATCTATAGTCCCACAAAAGCCCTCTCTGTGGAAATTTATATTGCACTCTTTGCATTCAAAGACCAATCCTTCGCAGAGTTTACCGCACTTTTCACAAGGAAGAGTGTTGTCTCTCTTATCAAACGGAATGGGGTTCTTCCACTTAGAAACCAGGGTGACAGGGTGTTGGATATGAGCGTCGTGCTTGTAAGGTCTCCCTAGCTTAACTTGTGGATACCTTTCAATAATGCAATGAGGGTGACAATCAAACTCACACTGCTCTTTGCACTGGTAGAACCAATGTGTTGGATCCCTTTTCCCTTCACATATTTCACAGTAATATTGACCTGCCTCGTGTTCAACACTAGCATAGGTGAGCTTGAGAGGATGCTCGTCTTATCGGTGCGTAGCAGTTAGAGGTAACTGAACACACGAAACGCAAACATGGAAATCACATCTCTTACAACCGAAGCTGAAAAATATATTGGAACCACAACCCCTGCAACAGACGTTCTCCCCTTCTGTGTAGAGGACGAGGCGGTGAGCATGAGACTCATGTTTAAGATCCCTCCTATTCACCCAATAAGTATAGCACTGAAGGTCAAGGTAGAAACGATTTTCACCGTTTAGCAAGGCACATGTATCACAACTGTATGCAAAGCCTTGCTTAAAGATACCACACACAAAACACTGAAACACGCCGTCAATAGAAGAAGCGCGAGAGAGGAGTGTGAACTGGTGTGAGTGAAGCAGTGGGAGAAGCTTCTTGTGTGGTAATTGAGCACAGATTTTGTGGAGAAAGAAATGGCATGACTCTTCTTCTTGTTTAGCACAGGTGTAAAAGTCTTGGGTGATGGGTCGGATGCAACCCACACAAGTAATTATTCTGTCAGCCTCCTTAAGCACCTGACGATGATCATTAGCAACTAAAAAATGTTGATGAATGAAGTGTTTGATATGCCCAGCAACATCATACTCATCACCATCATCATCATCATCATCGTCATCTTCAGTGGTTCTGTTTTGGTTTTCCTCTTGTTCCCGGAAGTAGTCAACTGTGGTGCATGTAGTGTGGGCAACATATCCGCAACATTCGTGACAAAAATAAACAGCGCGGCATTTATGAATATTTGTAGAGCAGAGGTTGCAAATGTGGTCCTTGCTGGGGTACATGTCTTCAAGGAACCAGGTTAGCTTGAGATGGTGTTGGTGCGCAGGTATTTTGGTGAAGCGTGGTAATGAAGCGCATTCCTTGTGGACCAAGAGCTGGCAGATGCTACACATGTAGTAGACGGTACTGCCACTCCTGTACTCCCCATGCCCACAAATGTCGCAATTAAGGTGGAGCTCGGCCCGGGGGACTGCGAACTGATGCTCGTGAGAGTCAATAACTTTTTGCCAATTGGAGGCACATTTGAGGTGAAGGTTGAAGTCGCATATGGAACAGTTGTAGCGGTATCTGCAAACTTGGTTGCAGGCATTACAAAAGCAAGCTACTTTGGTATTCTGAATTGTATTGAGGAGAAAAAGCGGGTGTCGACCGTGCGCCGGGTGCTGGATCTCACTGGGTAACTCTGCACATGACTTGTGGAGATTGAAACAACATTTGCGACTTGGGCAAGTGTAACTAGGGCCAACCACTGGGTCCTGGCACCCATCGCAAACAGGTGGTGGACCAGTATATTCTTTCTTCTCTTTGTCTATTTCCTTGTACTTTAATGGATGCTCGTGACTCAAATGTTGAAGGGATCCAGATATCCATTTGGAAGCACATTTGACGTCGAGGTCGAAGCCACATGCGGAACAACTGTAAATGTACCAGCCCCAGCACTCTTTTTTACAGGCACTACAGATAGGAAGACCGTCATTGTATTTGAGAACAAGCGGGTGTTGTCGGTGCAGTGGGTGCTGGCCGATCTCACGGGGCAGCTCTGCACAAGATTTATGCAGAAAAAAATTGCAACCAAATCCCATCCGCGGTCCCAGACTCCTTGAGCAACCGTAGGTAGGACCAACAACTCGGTCAATGCACGTAAAACATCGATCATCTCGTTCTTTATTAATTTCTCGGATTTCTCCAAAGAACAATAGATGCTGGTGACTGAAATGTTGTATACATTGTTTGTTGCTCCAATTGGAAGCACATTTGGGGTCAAGGTGGAACTTGCATTTGTCACATGTGTAATAGTACCTATTGGTGAAAAGTTCACCGTAACAAATATGACAATGATACATTTCGTAATCTTTTCTCTTGATCGAACCGGGTGTGGTAAGAATAAGTGGGTGTTGGTTGTGAGTCGGGTGCTGGATGTTGTAGCTGTACACACGACTTATGGAGAATGAAGTCGGAACATCGGTTGCAACTGTAGTAATTAGAACCAAGCACTGGGTCCTTACATCCAGAGCATGAAACCGATCGACCCGCTGCTTCTGCAACATCTTCGTTCAACATTAATGGATGCTTGTGGATGAAATGTTCAGGCTGATAATCAATTTTTGAACATTTGATGTCGACTTTAAAGTCACATTCGGAACATGTGTAAGAGAAGCCGCCATTGTATTCTTGGTGACAAACACCACATGCGTATCTCGAACTAGTACTTGTGCCAAGAATAAGCGGGTGTTTGCAGCTGTGAAACGGGTACTTTAGAATCTCTCTGGGTAGCTTCGCACATGACTCGTGGAGAACGAATATATCGGAACAATGGTCGCACCCGTAGCTAGGACCAAACACTGGATCCTCACATAAAGAGCATGGAGGGGATCCACCTATCTCCTGCCCATTCCATAACGACAATTCATGGTCATGACTGAAATGCTTCATTGTCCAGTCCTGCCACCAATTCAGTATACAAATTAAAAAATAAGTAAGCGGACACATTTAATTTCGATATTCAGGCATGGCTGCAATTAATGAGAAATCAAGCTACAGTACTATTACAGTATTACTAATGGCAAGTAGCTAGAATTAATGAAAGACGTCCAACCAGCAATGTCAATTTAATTTCCAGTTTAACTAAAGAATTTAGAGAACAGAAAAGATAAAGAGTAATTTGCGCCATACCTGCATACCTCCCCTATCAGTTAAGGAATGAATGGACCTCTGATTATGGAGTCTGGAAGCTTGCTAGAGGAATATTAATTTGTTATAATTACTAGCTAATACAAAAGATGGAGAGACATATTTATATATGCAAGTGTTGAGGTGTGTAGCAACACCAACTAAAAGATCGAGATATATAGACAGATAGGAAGGAATACTGATGCAACCTTTAACTAACTAACTATATATGTCCAGTATATTGCTTTTGCTTTTATTTCCAATCCATCCGTGAGCTTTAAATTTTGGGTCTTTCTTTTTTCTTGCTTTGCTTTAGTTGCCTTGTAGCTTTTTTCCTTCTTTTTATTTTTTCTTTGTCGCGTTTAACTGAAATGGATGAAATTACGTTCACACTCTGGCTTAGAAAAGATGGAGAGACATATATGCAAGTAAATTAAAAGATCAAAAATCGGAATACATAACTCTTTTTAAGTCCTTAATTACGTATATAATTTAGCATCTCATTTTTGACCAGTGCGCGCAAGATGAAATGAAATTGCTTGCTTCAGTTAGCTTTCCCTTTATTCTTTATGTTTTTTAAATTCCCTCTGTCAGGTTTAATTGGCTTTTTCTTTGTCACGATTTATTGGCTATGTCTTTTATAGATTCTATACCTAGCTTAATTCCCTGATAAATTTTGATACCAAAAGGATAAAAAGACAGATAGATGAAGCTTATCGACTAGGCTTCTCCAACCGTAAGAACACTATTCTTGGGCTCAGCTTATTGGTATATCTCGCGCACAAACTAGTTTTTAGGACTGATTTTTCCAATGAGGTTGTAGAATTTTCCTCGACACCCATGCAAAGAATCTCACCAACTTAAACATTTGATTTTCCATGAACAAATTCCAAAGGCAGTTTTTGCCAGTGTGCTATTAAAGTCAATGGAGCTGTAATGTAGTCCTAGTCTATGATCCAACTGACACATCTAGAATCGATACAACTGATTTACAATTATTAACCACCATGAAAATTTACATTGGCTTTCAGTTCTTTATAATCAAACTAAGCATATTGAGTTCTTGAACAATGGTAACATAGATACACAAAAATAATTATTGCTACACATCAACAAATCATAGAAACAGAAACATCAATGTCACCCACGTCAGTAACAGTACCACAAAAAATTTGCCACAACAGTGCCTCATGTTGAGTGGCAACTTCCACAAAATTTGCTTTTGTAACTGCTTTTGCTGCTTCCACCGTTTCGAGAAATAATGGCCAACACTTTACATGCTTGTCGGCACCTTCTTCCAGAATCAATCTTGATGAACAAATAATAAATCCAAAATCTAGAATAGGAAATACTAATGGGACAGAATCTCTGATACGCGATCCTTTGCATCAGCTGGAATCTCCCTACCCGGTACCTGGACCTTTAGAAGATTTGCATACCTGTCAGAGAAACGAAACACGTTATTTAGCAGATACTCAAACTACTCTAGCTGGGGTATATAGGTAGCAGAGATGTATTGACTAACTCAGTAGCTGCAAACAAGTGCTCATGCTCCGTGATGAAGGCAAGCAAGGCCTGCAAAAAGGTAGAGAATATTATTAATGATCTCTGTTGGAAATACAGAATTTACACATGATAAAAGAAAATTTTAATTCAAAATGACTTGCCTCAAATGGCATGTTTAAAAGCTCATAGTACGTTCGGACATGATCTAGTCTCTGTTGTACACCTTCACTGTTAATTGATGGGATAGCAGCCAGTGCCTGCAATGCCAATAGTGATTATGAAAAGGTACACCTGTTGCTCTCAACCAAGTTCAAACTCAGAAAACCGCATCTCAAACTCTCAGCAATATGGGGTAGGATTTATGGATTGAAGTATAACAAACCAACTAGGTTAAATGTTGGTCTAGTGACATAAGTTTTCCCCTTGTAAGTGGAACGTCCTGAGTTGGTCTCAAGGACAACGACCAGTTGTATAATTTGAAAATAATAATAATAATATACTAGGTTAAAAGTAAAGTCACAAACTGACAACTAACTCTTGCTCAGCGTCCATCCTCTAGAGGATGCCAAATGCCGCAAGACCAGCTAGAGGTAAGGGTGGACACTGCCAAATAACAGGACTTGTTAATAGCTATGTTTCGGGCTTATTACTGAGATCCCTTTTCTTACAGTGGAGAAGTGCATTTCTATTGCGCATTGTCAACATAAGAGAAACAAATGTAGTTTTAGAATGCAGTTCATCAAATCTTCCCCAGCTCTCCATCCCTTGTACATGAAAGACAATCAAACTTCCCAATTTATCATATCTTCTAGAATGAACTTCATTGACTAACAATGCTTCCTTACAAGGGTATTGAGCTTGTGCATGTCCTACAGAATCTTGTTTCATTCTAGTATTCTACTGTTTAAGACAAGAAATACTTGGAGGAAAATTTTAAGACAAGAACTACTTGTTCACAGAGTGAAGGTTTGACATAGAGGAGCCAGCATAAGCAAATAGGTCAAGCAAGCAGGAAAAGAACTGAGCATACACATAATGTACAAGAAAATAACTTACCTGTTCCAGTGCAATTGAATTTCGACATATCTGCTGAACCCCAAAAAGATTAATGCATTTCATATCAGCCAAAGCCTGTTAAGATTGCATATCTATTATAAGAAGTGAACAAGAGAAATAAACTGAATGCTACAATATACAACACACACACACACACACACACACCTGAAACTACAGTATGGAATACCAGCATAGAGAATTTCATTAATGATCTAACAAAAAATTGTATACAAAGTACAAACCTTGATGGATGCATTTGCTGCAACACTACAAATCCCACCAAATATGTAATTCCGCTTCACTCCCGAAACAAAAGGTGCCATCTCATCATCCCGACGTGTTATCTAAGGATAGAGAAACAAAATAATACGTAAGGACTACTTCTGAGAGCATGTGGCACCAATCTGCCAAATGCTGGAAATGAATGTACTAACCTGTGCAGTCAGTGAAATAATGAAGTCATCTGGCTCCTCAGCATCCTGGTCTTCCATATATTCCCTATTTGTCATCTCCTGTTTAAACCACAATTTTCAGTCAGACAATGTTACAGGACACTTCCAACAGGTATCAATCTCAAACTAGTTTTGAATCTACATCCCACATACCTGCATATGGAAAATTGTCTCCAATTGCATCTCAACACGTAAAACCTTAAGGCAGTCAATTGCCAATTTTCTATACTCATCTGCAAAAGATGCCAGATCCCTAGCAGGAACACTACTTGTTCGCCGGTGACGGTTCTTGCCACTATCTTCTACTTGATTTGAAGAATTAAACGTCGTCTCTCCAAGCCTAAATAATGCATTACAATTATGAACCATTTTAAGCTATCATAAATTGCAACCAAAATGATAAGAGGCAAATACTCATGAATATCCCATTTGATACCAAAAGAAAAAAAAAAGTTAAAATAAAGGGCTTCTGAAAATGTAGCCTACAGAGAACAATTCTAATGATAATATGGCATAGAGAAGTATCACCTAGACAGGACTTCCCATGTTAACTATTCCGAAATAAGGAGAAGAGAAGAAGGTGAACCATCGAACTTCAATATTTAGAGAAAAATATAATAACTTTTGAATTCTATTTTTTTTCCTCCAAAAAAGTTACTATCTCTAGGATCTTCCACAAGCATACATGTTGTGGTGGGTAATTGGTTAGTCATTGATACTTCTTCAGTAGAGAAAATTTGCTAATTGTCTTGACTTCGGTGCTTTAGCGAAGCAATCTTTCTTTGTTTGTTTTCTTTCCCCCTCTTTGGATTAGACTTCTATAAAGCCATCTAATTTAAGGCTCTGAAGAACCTCGTTTACTGTACACCTAAGAACTCTGTGCATGAATGGGTGAAAGCTCAAACTTCTACAAACAGTTGTTTATATCCATAGCAAAGTAAGTTTTTGGAAATACATTTCCATCTTGTTGGGAAGAAAGACAATATCAAACAATGTTATTTGCACACTGCTCACAAAAGTAGATGCATGATTGTTCTCATGATAACTTAATACCGGATTTCAAAAATGCAGCTAAGCAATCATGGTGTAGGGACAGAATCATATCATTTGCACAATAACAATCCATGAGTCTTAAATCCCGTAATTCATTGCCAAATGAATAAAAATATATGGACCCAAAATAGGATCTTGATACTTCTGGCTTAAACTAAAAAGTTTCAAGCTTTCAAGTAATCCAGAATGAATTCAGGACTGCAATCAGATGAGGGAACTTACCTTTCAATAGACTCTGCAACATACTCCAATGAATCACTGAGGGAAGCCAGCAA